>OX421463.1:19148921-19801421 GCA_949126895.1 Eilema caniola | reverse complement strand
TTTCATCAAGATCGGTTCAGTGGTTTAGGCGTGAAAGCGTAACATACAGACAGACAGACAGAGTTACTTTCGCATTCATAATATTAGTATGGATTGGATTTCCAAGAACTCAGTTCTCGTTAGAAATGATCTTCTTCAGATCAGGTCTTCAGTTTTAAGTCACCCTTGTAAAAATGAGGTACCTTCTAACTATTTCCTTTATGACGTTCAAAGGTGGATAGATTATCATTTCGCTGGATATATTATCACATCGCTGGATATGCATATCATTTCGGTGGATAAACTTATCATATCGGTGTACAGAAAAATAATCGGTGCCGGTTTGTCATGTCGGTGGAAACCAAAATTCAAACTGAATTTTCTCCTTAATCTTAAATGATACGTTGATGATATTAAATTTGGGGATATATGATATCATAAAGATTACATTAAACCTGAAAAATATTCAAAAAGCATATAAATGAAAAATTTCACCGATATGGTAAAAAAATGGCATTTCTTGAAATTCACCCAATTATCAATACTCGTTGTATAGGGAGGAGGAACAAATTCGACCAAATTCCAGCTACCCAGCAATACATAAACAGCGAAGATTGCAATGACTGGGGCATGTGCATCTATGGTTGCCAGACGACTACTAAAACATACCCAGTTGAGTGAAGTTGTTTCGTAAACATTGGAAAGAATCATTGGAAGACCTATGTTACCTTTCAAGGAGTCTACAAAACTGACAGGGTAGGTACCCTCCGAAATCAGTTCCGAGAATGGAAGAATCTGGCTAGCGGTTTTAATAAGTAGAGTAAGTCTCGGGGGGAAGCATGCAAAATCCAATTATCCAAACACAACCTGACAAACGAAAGGCAAGATACAGGAGTAGGTACCATCGTAGGTAACCCACTAATGTAGGTAATTCACGGTACGCTGATTCGTATCAGTATACCTAATTTGTGTTTGGTTTCTGTGGTTAATCCAGTTCTCAAACCCTTTATATGCAGTACCTATTTATGGCTTAGTTTTGTTAATAATATTTTATCTTAAACACGTAATAATTAGGTAAAACTAAACATTAATTAAATCATTACCAAAAGAGTTACCCTCTTTTCGTAATAATTAAAATAATGTTTAGATTTACCTAGCCACAGAACAGATATTAGTACTAGCTTAGCGTAGTAATGCTTTAAATGAACTGGGTGACGAGTTATAAAGACATCACTGTTGTCCGGTCGATACTTCGCTTCATGGGCAAATTGCCAATCTCGGCAGTAAGCATCAGGCATTGTAGACATTGTGCAGATAGTTGCTTCGACTCCGATAAATTCACTTCCCTAGACACTAAGTTCAGTAGTATTAAGTATATGTTATCTGTGGTTTGGTTAACTTGTTAAAATGGAGGGATAAAACAGTCTCTCTCTCTCGAATGTTCTGCCACTGTTTACACTAAAAGAATTTGACAGATAGATGATAGAATGAACATTCGCTCGTTTGGTCTAAATCCACCCTTATATTTTTTTTTGTTACGCAGTGCTAAGAGAGCATCACGGCATTTTTTTTGATGTTTGATTTTTTGATGTCTGAAAGCGTTAAAATGAAAGTATTGAAGTTCGGCTATTTCATAATTAGACTGAACTCCATCTGAGTTGGGTAAAGGCCCGGAGGCGGATGGCTGAAAACGTCACTTCCGGTAATTTTAAGAGAAAAAATATTGATGTACCTACCTATATAAATAAAGCATGATAGATGGCAGTGATAGATAACTATATAAATATGCTAGATTTAATATCTATTTGTAAAATAAATTGATCTCGTATCGTTATGTAAGGAGAAAACAAAGGGAAACAGATAATTGTACGGAATAGTTAGCTTCAGTTAGGGAATTGGAATAATTGTTATGAAGTTTGTAAGTAGATATGTTGTATATCCATTTCATTCAGGTCGTTGTGTCAAACTAAAGTCCAAGCGTTTGATGTTGAGCATTGATCGCTATTTATAAGTAAAGGTCAACGTTTATGTTGAATATTACGTGACGACCGCATTTTTAGCCATATGCCCCAAAGCCAAAATCTGAGACAATACCTATTGTATACCTACCTATTTATTTCAAGTTGACATTTTTAGTTGGTAGCCAACATTTTTTGCGGTTATTGGATTGAGGTCATGTAACGATTTCTTATTACGTCAATGTACTCGTAGTTAGTTAGTAGGTGTAACGCTAGACATTCGTATTTTCGATTGTATTTTTATGCTAGCGACTGGCCCCGGCTTCGCACGGGTGACAAAAACGTTTCCATGGATTTCGTACGGAAACTTAAACTTTTTGAAAATCCAAATAGCCTATGTTGCTCATGAAGAATGTAGTTTTCTAATGGTTATTTTTTTAATTGGCCCACGTAGTTTCTGAGCCAATTCATTACAAACAAGCTTACAAATCTTACCTTTTTAAAATATTAGTATAGATGTATTGTATTTCTATTCATAGTTAGGTACGTGTTGAAAATGTGAAGTCACTGAGATCAGCAATTTATCATAATAAGCTCTAAAAGACATAATATGTTTAGCAGTTAGAGAACCAAAAAAGTAACGTTCAAAGATATTTGTTGTTGAATCATCTTTATTGATTTATGAACCTCACAGAGTTGCGTACATTGACCTACCTACCTTCTAGTACAAAATTAAGTGAAATGAAACAATAGGTAATGTAGAACATTAAAGTGAGCACATTGTGGTATATAACAAAAGTGTATATTTGTAGTTTTCCCCTATACTACACTCGAGAGCAATGAATCCGGGTCACTCAAAGAATCCAAAAAATCTCGGAAAGTAAGAATGCTAGGTTAATTCAATAAATTGTATTTAATAGACAATTTAATACTCCTTAAATGAAAGTTAAAAAAATATGAGTCACCATACATTTTATTTACACAAAATTACATAAAGAAAAAAAACTGCTGATCTCTCCTTAAAACAAAAATAGGAAACATGAAATTTTTGAACTTTATGACGATTTTCTTGAATTTCAATACTTCGTATTACCTCCTCGTGCTTCCATTTGGTCCTCCTCGTTTGGTTTGGCATGCTGTACACCAAGTTCCTTATACGATTTTGGGGAATATTCTCCCATTCCTCTGTGAGAGCAATTTTGAGCTCAGGAAGCGTGATTGGGGGAGGGTTTCGTTGTTTTACGCATCTCCCTAGCTCGTCCCAAGCATGCTCGATCGGGTTGATATCCGGGCTGCGCGCTGGCCACTCCATACAAGTAATGTTCATCTCTTGAAGGTAGTCATTCACAATCCTACCTGTATGAGGTCGGGCATTGTCATGCATAAATATAGCATCCTCACCCAAATTGACCATAAATGGACCAACGTGTTCGTTGAGGATTTCTTCCACATATCTTACGCTAGTTAAAGAGCCGTTTTCTATGATCACCAGCTCTGTGCGACTTTCAGAGGAAATTCCGGCCCACACAAGTACAGACCCACCACCGTAGGCTACTTTTTCTTCGATGCATGCTTGCTTGAATCTTTCCCCTGGTCTTCTATACACTCTGTGTCTTCCATCGTGCTTGTAGAGCATAAATTTTGATTCGTCGGAGAACATAACTTTCGACCAATCTTCAATACTCCAATTTACGTGGTTCTGGGCATATCTTAGTCTTGAAATGCGATGGCCACGCTCCAGTTTAGGGCCGTTTGCAGGTCTAAGGGGTTTTAAGTTAGATTCAGCAAGCCGACGTCTTACTGTCCATGCACTTGGGTTACTTCCTCCGAGGCGTCGAAACTGATTTGTGAGTTCAGTTCCTGTGAGAAAGCGATTTCGAAGCATGGTGTTCACCAAGTATCGGTCTTCTCGTGCTGTGGTACACCTAGTTCTGCCCGTTCCTGGTCTGCGTAGGTTAGAACCAGTTTCTTCGTAACGTCGGAGAACTCTTTGTACTGTTGACAGCGACACACCGACAGTCCTGGCTGTATCGCGCTGACTCCGGCCGGTTTCCACCAATGTAAGTATTCTGGTGCATTCTTCAAGTGTAAGCGACATGATTTCAGCTTGAATAATGAATATTGAGCACTATCAACCTGGTTTATGTACCAACATAAATGACAGATTACAAACAAAAGCAAAAACAAATCCTGTAATTTCGTAGTTCCATCTTCGACAGTGTTCCCTTTTCAAATTTGATTTTTTTATGATATAACTTTACAATAACTAAGAAGTTTTAATACTTTCATTTAAGGAGTATTAAATTGTCTATTAAATACAATTTATTGCATTAACCTAGCATTCTTACTTTCCGAGATTTTTTGGATTCTTTGAGTGACCCGGATTCATTGCTCTCGAGTGTATTTTCGCGTTCATGCTTTAGATCACTATAGTAGAACATTGCTTGGTGTTGGAATTGGTACATTGAAATCGAATGAACTAAACGCCAATAATTTGTGAGCTCACTATCCACATATCTATTGATAACAAAAAAAAAAAAGTAATGCTGTCTTCTCATTGCTCTAAATTCTCACGTCAGATTCGAATTCCTTGCATTCTTCATCTGTGACTCTTGAACTGTCTTCCCTGCCCACAACGTGTGTGGCTGTTTTATATAATACTAAGTACATAATAATAAGTAGTGTTTTTAGTTAACTTTTTCGCAAATTGAGTCCAAGACCTAATAGCACATTAACGAGTAAATGTGAGTATGTTACTGTTTATTGGCACTTTTGTATGTTAAACTCTTAGCTTAAACCATTTCTATTGATTTCAAATCAAGCGTATAATTTGGTGTTGTTTTTACTGACAAAGTAGATACTCCATTATTCACTTCCACGTACCACTTAAAGTCTTGAAGGTCGTCACTACTGGTTTTCATGTAATCGTCTAGGCGAAGGCTCGTGTTTTGGAAATGGGTTAACAAAAACTGGCCAATATCCTGATCACCACAATTATCACAGCGTTGTGTCCCGATTGCTTAAGAGGCCTTCAGCTCGGAAAAGATAACTGTCATAACCCGCTTATTGATACGTTTTCGGCTCCACTTTACCCGTCTTGGGCATTCCAGGCAGTGTGACTATTAGCATGCATGTTATTTTCTACGAAATAAAACCAGCCTTTCTTGGCTTTTCCGGGGCCCGGCATAGACAGCATGGTCAGATATTTAATTTGTTTCCCACGTGGGCAAAATCAGATCCATGTTCCGTGCTCAACCTCAATTGACCCTTCTTACCAGTGAGGAGTACACGGTTAAAGAGGTTTGTAAAAATACCTACGCTACGGGAACCCATCGCTATCCATTCCAGGTCGCATTTAGCTTTCAAATTATTCATGTGGCGAGGAGTAATCTGACTAATGACTTCTACAGGCATTATCGAAGACATTAGTCATTGAGTCGGAGTTCCAGGAGGAATACATCATTGACATTTAGACGTCCCGATTGCATCCGAGGCCAAGATGCCCTCGGAGCTTGGGGTCCGTCTTCCGACTATTCTCCTCCACTTCGCACGATCTTGGGCGTCCATGGTAGTGGGACCATTTGCTCGCATGTCACCCTGCACGACGTCAAGCTAGAACTTTTTGGCCCTATCCCTTCTATCTGGACCCGGCGGGGGCGCCATTGACAGGCATTTGCTACCCACGTATTGCTGTTGGCTGTTGCTGCAAGACGTGGTCATACCAGCGAAGAGGACTCTCTTGCATTTTATCTACGATGTCACGGACATAAAAGCTGCCGCGGAGCGAGAGTTCCTCACGGGATCCTTACGCGTGACTCCGCACATCCACCGCAGCATTTTCATCTCCGTGAGACGCAGTTCCTACTTGTGTCGCTCCAAAAGCGGCCACGCCTCACAGCCGTGTAAAAGGACAGGCCTAGTGATCGTCTTATAGACCTGTCCCTTCAACCTGACTGGCACTTTAGGATCGCATATGACGCCAGTCATTTCCCACCATTTGGCCCACGCGGCAGCAATACGTGCCTTGACATCGCAGTCGATGTCACCACGTGTCAGTCACGTGAAGTACAGATCCCAGGTACTTAACCTGGTCCGTGCGCTCGACCAAATTATCGCCTATGTGGACGGGTGTGTGGGATCTGTTGAGTTTAACGCCAAGTATTCCGTCTTCGCCACATTTAGCTTCAGACCGCCGTTCTCAAGCGCCTCCTTCCACTCACAAATAGTACTCTTTATGCTCTCCTTCACTGCGACTGCCTTGTATAACAGATGGCCCCTACTTCAACTAATATTATTTTTTTCCTGACGTAGCATGCTACGGGAACCTACTGCGGAACCTCGCAACTTGCCAGCAGATGGCCTTAAGGTCAATTACATTGAAAGAGCAGGGGCTGGCAGCTGCTTTTTGGGGCAAAATTTTACACACAATTTTGAATATTATCTAAGGGAGAAAAAAACAAAGTCATTTGAAGGCAGTCCGACTGGGGAAGTACCTCCGCCCTACAGAATACCGCGGTCGTAATAACCTCGTGTTGTGTTCCGGCGGTGAGTAGGGTAGCCAGAGCTAACTGGAGAATTTTTGTGCTGTCAGTGGAAAGACCTAAGGCTTGTCCACCTTTATCATGTGAGTGTGACGCCCCTGGTGTTGCATACGTCTGTAGGCCACGGTAACCACTTTCCATCAGGTGGGCCGTGTACTTATCTGCCACCTAAGTGCTATAAAAATATATTAAAAAAACAACATGATGCGGATAAGGTGCAAATGCGATTAAAACCTCTCTTGACAGAAGGATAGATCTCTTCTATATGAAGGTTATAATTTATAATCCTGTCCGTTTTTGTACAATCGGGCCTATTTTTCTATCTACACTTGAACCATGGATACAATAACTCAGTCTTTCAAATGAACGCAGTTTAGGTGTAAAAAGTGATCACTATTTTGCATAATTGTATAAAGAAATTATAAAAAAAACAATTGTAGCTTTCAAGCCATTTATTATTATTTATATATTTATTATTTATTACTCAATAAATGTCTGCTACATGCAGTATCCGCTAGTGAAAGCTTTTATAATAATAAACAAATAAATGTTTAATGTTAATCTTGCTTCGTGGTATCGTAAAATATGTAGACAAAATTTTCTGTACATCTGAAAGAGAATATATAAGTATAATAAACGTTTTAAAAACAATTCGAATTAGAATATCACTTTTTTTTTACGTGCGGGAAATCCCCACGGATACCCACCCCTCCGGAGCCGGAGGGCAGAATGAGGCGATGGCCGCCCACGCATCCGCGCAGCGGGCCATCGCCGCGAGCAGGGTGGAGAGCATGAGCACTCTCACCCCCAGGGCCGCCACAAGCTCCCGCCTCGGCGTCTCAAACGCCGGACACTCGGTGAGCGTGTGCAGCCCCGAGTCCACGCTCGCGTCGCAGTAATGGCACTCGGGCGTTGGCTCTATACCCATCAGATGCAGATACCGCCCGAAGCTACCGTGCCCGGTGATAATCTGCCTCGACGGTACGAGAGGCCACCGGCGTGCCCTGCGCGTGGTTGCCCAAGTCACCGCTCCCAGTCGGCCACCATGACCTGGTGGAGCCGGGATTTCTCGGCCCGAACATCCTCGGGCTCGGGATCGAATCCCCGCTCCCGCGCCTCCTATCGGAACTGATAGAGTGCCGAAAGGGTCCTCGCTTCCAGGATCCACGGTGTCGATCCGGCAAGGAGACTCGCCGCTTCGAAGGATATCGTGCGGTATCCCCTGATGGCCCTGGAGGCCATCGTCCTCTGCGCCGTACGGAGCAGAGGCAGGAATCTGGCCTCCAGGGTGTCCCGCCCACACGGGCAGCGTGGACCGCACGACACCCTGCAGGAAAATGTGAATATCCCAACAGAGAAAGAATATAAAACGTTTTTATTAGAATCGCGAACTGAACCCAGAACCACAAAAAACACAAGCGCAAAGTAATGCTATAGATCTACGTATTAGTAGTTATCACCATCTCAACGAATGTCCCGGTTGTGCCCGATTGCGTCCGCTATCATACTTAATTTACTCTTACTTTTCCTTTGCTACGTTAGAGGTATAATAGCAGATAGCACAATAATTATCGAATTATTCTGCTATTGGTATACCATGAAATTTTTTGACAGGGAATTAAATGTCTTCCCAATAGGGCGCATTTTGATGTCACAATAAATAATAAAATACTTAATAAGTGCCATTTATTTCAGGATTTACTGCCACTACATGGATGGTGGACAAACACGGAACGCACACAAGACAGCTCGGATATTCAGGTGGTATACCTACCAGCTTTACTACCCCGAGAGGCACATCTCGCTGAAGACGACCCCAACGACGAAATTCCACTGCCTTATAGTTTTGACGCCTTCGGACGGTACGTTTTTTTTTAATACCACTTAGGTGACATGCACACGGCTCATCTAATAGAAAGTGGTTACCGTGGCTTAAGGAAAAGTACAACACCAGGGGAGTCACACACGTGCTTTTGGTCTTCCCACTGACAGCATAAAAACTCTCCAGTGACTTCTGGCTACGTTATTCAGCGCCGGGAACACTACACGAGGTTATTATGGTCGCGGTATTCTGAAGGGCAGAGGTACTGCCCCAGTCAGACTGCTCAATTGAACGGAAATACCGTCGTGTCCTACCTCCTACGTATACAATGATTGTGTTGTGAATAGGTCTTGTCTAGTCACGTCAGTCACGTGCACGGCATATCGACACCAGATACTGTTATTACATTATATAAACGGTGATTTCGGTCATAGAAATTATTTAGACATAATGGTATCGTTCTGCATTCCAATTGCGCAATGTGGGCGGAGATTTATGTAACGAAAACGATTTGTTGTTGTTTATAAACATATAATTATCGATTACGTTGGAGTCAGGATGTTCTACTTATAAACTTAATTTCGAACAGTTCAAAGAACATGTTGTAGCTTTAGGCATTACAACGGGAGCTCCTTATTTCGCAGAAAGAAATTTCATAGAATTTCGTTTCACAGAAAATGTTTCATATCATATTTGGTCCTTTACTACTTCCTTCCTTTATTTCGAATATTATTGTTTCAAAAACAATTTACTACAATGAAACATATTTCACAGAAACACAATTGAATGAATTTTTAATCGCATTTTTTTGTTTAACAATCTTATCAAACTGTAGAATTATTTTTTAAAGAATATTAAACCACCTTTATAACCCGTAGTTCCCGGCATAGTAGAATTTGGGCCATCCCTTCTCTGCCCATGTGGTGTCGTACAAGGCGACTAAGGGATAGGGATAATTAACTTTAACATCAGTCACATATGTACAGCCCAGACTCAGCCTCAGATGCATGGCTCGAGTCAACAATAGTGCCCGGAATACGTCAATAGGCTCATCCCTATTTCGTGGGACAGAATACAGATTGGTGAAATGCGGGTGTTAATTCACCTCTGCCTAACCTTCCGGGAATAAAGGCGTGATTATATGTATGTATGTATAATTTTCTAATTTCTTTAATTTCTGAATAATTTTGCTTATTGTTATTAAATTGGTAATAAAACGTCATTATAGTTAACACCCCGACTCAGATTACCCCGACTCGGATAGGTTAGGTTAGAAGGCTAAGGCGGGAGCTCCGCTCGGCTTTGTTTCCGCCTTAGCCTTCGTGGGCTTTTTTTAACCACCTAGAAATAGGACCACCCAGAATCGTTAATTATATATAAAAAAACGTTATTATAGGTAACACCCCGACTCAGATTACCCCGAATCGGATAGGTCAGGTTAGAAGGCTAAGGCGGGAGCTCCGCTCCGCTTCGCTCCCGCCTTAACTTTCGTGGTTATTTTTTTTTAAATCACCCAGAAATAGGACCACCTATTTATGCATTTTATCAACGGTATGAATTGAAACGTTTAGATACTGTCACTTTGATAATATGTTATTCTTGGTAATAAGTTTTATATTAAATAAACAATATTGATAAAGAATATTTGATTTGTTATTCTATGATAAATGATTATTCTAATGTTAAACTTAATGTGAAACAAAAATCAATGATTTAAAAATGCGAAAATATGCGAAACATTTTCTGTAAAACGAAATTATATAAAACAATTGTCTATAAAACAACGCACACTATTAGAACATTAATTCGACCCGTTGTCTCTGGCAGATTGCGATATTTCAAAAACCTTTGAGAACTTAATGAACTTATGAAGAGTTGACGAGCTTTCTGTTATACTAGTTTAGATTCATTGAATCGTTTGGTGCAACATAGAAGTAGCACCTTACCTCGTACCGTATTGGAAATGAAAAGCCAGAGGTTTTGTCTGATATTAGGGATCAACACCGATTCTGGATTGATCAATTGGTAATCACTGCTACTAGTTTGTCTATAACTAGCAATTTTGCATATGCTCTTCCGAGAGCAGATTGACGATAAGTTTTCAATCATTCTTAATCAATAAAGGCTGGTGCGAGGGATATGCGCTGCCAACCTCACCTTCAGCTTTGCACTACGACTCACAGACGACGTGCGTTTTAGTCGGTTCGAGTCCGATATAACCTCACCCTCATGCTCCAGAAGGGTGGCGTGGTGTGGGTTATCAGTGGGGATTATGCGCACGTAAAAAAATAATAATGAAGGATGTATTCTGGCTGTTTGTAATAAAATCCGGCTTAAGCATTACACATCTTTTCGCAGATGATCTTCATATCATAACTAAGTAAAGATTTAATTATTGGTACTAGTAAGTTTAAAGTGAATTACTTATTTATAGGAATTTCGAGCTGCAGTTAGTACCAAATCGACGTTTGGTATCTCCAGAATTTCGAGTGTGGACTGATGTGGGCCAAGAGAACACGCTTTCGTCAGTCGACGCATCTTGCCACTACTTACACTCCGGACCCAATACAGTGGCAGCCTTCTCAGCTTGCAGAGACCATGCTCTTGTAAGTGGATTGCTTTAAATAATAACAACATATGGAGTTCAATTTACATTTCTACTTATGCCCGTTTCACTTTATTCAAGTCCAGTAATCCAGCGAATCAATCCAGTCCAGTGCTGGACTGAATTGTAGTGTTTACATTATTACAATGTTTTAAACGCGCCTGAACAATCAAGTAGATTGGGATCACTCACTGGAATGGACTGGAATGGATGAATATTTAGTTTATTACCATAATGTTGTCGGTATTGGTTCCAGCATGGACTGATCGTGGTTGACAATTCGACTTACGAAGTGCGTCCTCTGGCTTTGGGAGCTGGCCGTGCCGAAACAGGGAGTGGTCGAACAGCCCATGTTATACGACGTGCGCCACCCCCCACCTCGCCAGGCGACGACGCGCGTCCTCTACGGCCAAGAGTGCGTAGGCCACGCGGCCCCCCACCTCGTGTCAAGCCCGGACCAGCCAGCTACACGATCGAGATAGCCCTGTTCTTAGATGAAGCCGCGTACAAAGTATTCTACCCGTTTTTCAATTATAATGAAGCTGACTTACGGGACATGCTGTTGGCTTACATAAATGGTGTAAGTAGTTCCAACACTACGTTTTTGTAGAAAGACTCAAATTTAGAGTATCTGGTGAAACTGTAGGAGTCGGCCTTACGAATTAGTGGTCCTGGATTCGAATACTGGACATTATATTATATGTGAATTCTGGACTATAAACTGTCGTGAATCCACTACTAACCTGACTTTAAAGTGCCCGTACCCAAAGTGTAAAAACGGAACCCTATTACTAGGACTCCACTGCCCGTCTGGTTATAGGTCTGCCACCAGGTTGCATCTCATGAACCGCTAGCTGAGCTAGGCAGTTGAAATTTTCAAAGATGATGTATTGTATTTTTAATGCCGCTATAACTACTAATACAGTAGAACCCGTTTAATATGACGCCGTTTGTTTTGGCCAACCGCTTATTGTGACGTAAGTATTACACTTTGAAGTTTGGTTTTCAAATAAAATTCTTTCAAGAGGAGGAAATAGATATTATGGCGTCATTACTACATGCCCGTTATAATGTTTTATTTTACATGATTCCTAATGCCGTGTCGTTCGTTTTACTTAATGTTTTAAGAATATGCGTTTTTAGACTTTCGGTTAATATGACGCATTTGTCACTTCACTTCAATGTCATTATAAGGGGATTCTACTGTACTAAAACAGGCTAAAATAAATATTTAAGGGGCTCAAATGTTAGTAAAGTACCACAAACGTGATTTTAAGGAGGGCTATCTATAATAGTAGATGAATAGCCAAGGGCTGTAAGGCATCAATTGCAGCCCGAGATATTTAGGCGCACGAGCGCAGCGAGGGCGCCTATAGTTCGAGGGTGCAATTAATGCTTACACCCGAGCTAACTACTCTGCTTTACATCTCGATTATGAGGTAAGTAGAAAAAAACCGGCATTACAAGAATAAAATTATCACGTAAGTATAAAAAAAATTCACAAAAACAAACAATATTTAAAGTAAAAGTTTTCTATGCCCGCCTTTTTTCATCTCTTTTTTCTTCAAGAACGAAATTGAGCTTCCCTGTTCGATATTTAAAATTAACGACTATTAAACTCATACGAAAACAAGGCTGAATGGCGTAGCGACCTCTTTTGTCATTGGGCTGAATGCATGATGTCTATTGCCAGTATAATGGTAAGATGTACGCGAACTTTTTGAAAGAGCGAAGTGTTTTTTTTAAATTACTTACCGCTCTAGGGCTTTTATAGCTACATTATGACCCTAGAGCGGTAATTGGTCTCCTACAAGCCCCATTTGGGGGTAATAAGGACCTACTTACCGAATATGAGAGATGTAAAGGTCATTTGTTATTCAATCACACCAAAACGTTAGAACGAATTCAGTCGAGTTTGTCACAGAGCTAGATTCGTAGTCTGGACAGCACACAACCCGGATATAAAATATAGCCTAGCCTACCTAGCACCTGAATAATGATGCTGTTTCCGCAGCCCAAAGTTAGGTACTTTTCTGAGGGTTACTGCGTATATGACGCGGGCGCCGCGGACTACAGCTAGTAAATAAATATCATCAACATCTTTATGCTAGTCCAAAATCCGCTTAGCTGTAATTTCTTAATAATAATGCTATATTTGACTACTCGTGTATGTAACTGTTTCAGGTCCAAGCGTTGTACCAACACGCATCCCTGGGCACACATATCCAGCTGTCTCTCGTACGTTTGACACTACTGCGAGCCCAGCCGTCGTCTCTCTCAGTGTACGCTGAACGTGGGCGTCTTCTAGATTCCTTCTGTGCTTATCAACGCTCACTCAACGTCGATGATGACGACGATCCACAGCATTGGGACATGGCTCTGCTACTCTCTGGGTAACTACAGACAAACACTGGTAACTGTTGTCAATCGATCACTATTTAAATAATACTCTAGATTAAGTCAATACATATTATAATTACGGACAAAACGGCAGAGTCAGTCTACATATATAAAAAAAAGATGATAAAATCGCAAAAGGCTCTCATTAACGATACCGCTGACTAGTGACCTCACTAAGCAAATGTCACGATCAAACGGTGCCTTCAGTGATCAGGCAATAGCCTAGTTTTGGAAACAGGTATCTCATAATTAAGAGGCATGGTATGTTAGCATTTCCTTTTGTATGTTCCAAGTTCCAAGAGAATAATAATACTTGCTATATTGAGAAATAGTGGAGTACTTTAAACCCAAGACACATTTAAAAAAAAAGACGGGTTGCACTCCAGGAGTGCCGGCGGAAGTGAAAACTTTTTCTTTCTTTGTTTCTTCGTTATATACAGAGACAAAGATAAAGAGAACATACCATACCATACCTATAATATAGCGCCAATCACAGAACCTATCATTAATTTTCTGCAAATTTTCTGTCAGAAGAAATTAATAAATTACAAACAGAAATAAATTACCTATAAACAGAAAAAATAAACACAAAAAGTAATAAATTACGAAAAGAAAAATAATCACAAAAAGTGTCAGAAGCCTAGGTTCGAACCCGGTACTATCTGAAACCATAAGTACTTACAGTCGAAGCGCTCACTGTTAAGCTACAAAACTTCTTATCGTATCTTGCAAAATAAACAGTCTATATAATGTTGTATGACGTCAGTCGTCGGTTACGGTTCAAAGGTCAAGTGATCCTGACGCGCGAGTTGTAAAAATTTTTACCCATCCAACGCCGCTAAAGAATTTTCACTTAAAAAAAATAGTATTAGCCTCGTACCCATAATGCTTTCGTTGAAAATTAAGGGCGCTGCGCAACAACTGCAATGTGGTTTTATTTTCATAGAACTGCAATAACTCTATAGGGGGAACTTGATCTGAAAATAAAGCAACTTTTTAAACTCTAGTACTGACCGAAACTACCATATGTATATCTGTTAACTCCTCCAGCTCCGTAATCACAAATTGTTAACTGCAAATATCTCTACAAATTACGAATGACAAAACATTATACGAGTTAGCACTTGCAAAAATACCTTATGCATCAACATTTAAGTAAACAAACGTCCGTAAACAAAATATACACAAACGTACAGCATCCTTACACAATATGCATCGGTGAAAATGTGCAAATAATAAATTTACATCTCTTACAGTTATACTTATGCCGCAAAATTCCTGCACTGTTTGTCATTTAAAATCAAAGTGTAATGACACAATGGTACCTATAGGTATATGAGGTGGTACTGGTACCACACAAAGGACAGCAGTGTTATTAGCGTGATTTTGATATACGTACCTATATTAAGCAACAACCTTATTCCGATTAAAAAGCAATAAAAGAAACTAAAAGATTATTTTATCAAATTTCAGGTTGGATTTCTTCGCGGAAGAGGGTGGCCACCGTAACGGCGTAACAATGGGCTTGGCACCCGTGGGAGGCGTGTGTCTACCAGCGCATGCTTGCGTGGTCTCGGAATTTGGCACCTCTGACTTGCTGGGCAGACCGTACCCTGCCGCCGGGTTTACCTCCGTCTATATCCTCGCCCATGAGATTGGACACAAGTCGGTTATGAGGCCTCCTATTAATATTGTTTACTAAATTCTATATTATTCTGTCATATTTGGACACTGAAGTCTGCTTTTGATAATGAGACAACTTATAACTGCCAAAATTATAGTTTTTACATTAATAAGGTTACTAGCGATAACAACAATAAACAATAATATACCAATGGTAATCAGGTAATATCCCTAAGATTGGCAACCGACCATCTAGCTTATCATTCACGAAGTTGAGTAAACTGTAAAAATAAGGCTATCATTTTTAAAGAAGTTATGCTGCATTACCTAAATGCTCCTTGATTAGGTGCTATATATTCTTGTACATAATTATGTAATGTTTAAATTGGCAAAGTTTTAGATGACGTGGTCCTATTTGTCGTGACGAGATTGTTTGCACACATTCACTTTTAATTCGATAAAACCAATATTTGTGGGATTCTCCACTTGAAAAAGACGTAGATGAATAATTTGAAGCGTTATATACTTAGACTGGATTCAATAAAGACCATGCTTATATCATTGATATTGATGTTGAAATCTTAGAACCAGATAAAATATTGATGTTTCAGCTTGGGCATGCACCATGACGGCACTGGTAACAGCTGTGCTCGTGACGGCTACATCATGTCTCCGTCGAGAGGAACCTCCGGCGAAGCTTCCTGGTCGAGCTGCAGCGCGCGTGTTGCAGCTGAACTACAGTATAGTTGGCTTCTATTACATTTATTTGTTCGTTTAGTTAGATAATTAAAAGCTTGCCGAATAATACTAAGAACACTTCCTTCTCTCTCGGTTTGTTACTTGAACTGTGCTTGAGCAACTGATACTGTTATCAGTTGCACAGCACAGAATGTTAGTTTTGAACACTCCTTGTCGAGTTTGTAGATGCTTACTCCAATCTAATTCAACACTCCTTGTCCAGTTTGATAATGCTTATTCCATTCTAAACGTTCTGGTAACTTGATAGATCAATTTTAGTCATCAGAGTGTTAGTCCCGGTTGCATCCAAAGCTTGCAGTTTGGAGTCCAGAGCCTGCCTCCCTATTATTCATGTGATTGGGCTTATGTTAGCATTTATGTGTGTGACTGCCGACTGACCCGAAAAAAGCCTACTCCAGAAACTCTTTCTCTCTTTTCTAATCACCTTCAAATTAAAAAAATCGAGACACCAATTTGTTAGGCAATTTTTTTGTAAAAATCAAAATAAATGCAAACTACGTAATATGGCATTCATAGCGGACAGGAAACATATAACTAAGTATGTTCTTGACGTTTGGAATCGCAACATCCAATGGTGATATAGCTATGAGCAAATTTTAATTTTATGCTTGTACTAATATAGATGGGCGACTTGCTTGTTGGATGGTGCTGAAGAAGATGATCTGGATGTGCCCAGTGAGTTGCAGCATGAAAAGTTTGGTAGAGCACCGGGCGCGGTCTGGACCGCTAAGAAACAATGCGAGGTAAATGAAAGCACAATTTAAGCTATAACAAATAGTTTGTTGGTACCATGGTACCTTAATTTAAAATCTACAGTAAAAATGATCAGCGTGTGGCGTTCTGATTTTTCCAATTTTTGCTCTGAAAACTTTTTGTTATGCAACTATTGTTAAGCTGTGCTCACCTTAATTTTTGTCATTTGGGTAAATAACATACGTAGTAGGTACCATCCACACATTGTGCCGAAATTACTTTAAATCAGAATTATGGTCCTTGTAAGTTTTGTAATAAGTCCATGTTCATACGTGTGTTGTCAGATCTTGCTGAAGGATAAGGACGCTTCGACGGCAATGGACGCCGCGGCGCCCGAGCTTTGCATGCAACTCTCCTGCCGCACACCGCACCGCGCTGGCTTCTACTACGCCGGGCCCGCGCTGCCTGGTACGCCCTGCGGACAGCACATGGTCAGATTATATACTCGACTGCCTTATTGTAATAGCTTAAATTGCTTCTTTTCAAAGTAGTTAAGGGTTTACAATGACGTATTAAAGCGTTCGTATTCTGGGTGAGAAAGTGGGATAGAGCTATTGTAGCGCGAACAGCTTCACTGCATTATAGCCCAAAACACGAAAGCTTAAAAAAGTCATCGTAGAGTTGCAAAGTTAATTTTGATACTCTAAATTTATATGAATCGCTTCAGTGGTGTCAAGGAGGCGAGTGCGTGCCGTCGGGCAATCTGCCTACATCAAGCAGTCCAGCCTCAAAACCTGGCAGCAGCGGCAGTAGCAGCAATAACATCGGTGATAATAATGATGGCGGAGAGAGGAGTCCTGGCTGGGGATCGTGGATCGAAGCCAGCTGTCGATCCGGCTGTACGGATCGGGGGCACGGTTTCCGAGAGAGGAGGCGCATCTGTATGGCGCAGAACAAAATTTGCCAAGGATCTGGTTATGACGTCATGCTCTGTGATGATACTAAGGTTTTGTTAATCAATTTAATTTAGTTGTGTTTTAGTTTAATCTAGTTTAGTCACGGAACAAAGAAAACAGTAGTAATCAATTGAGCCAGGTGGTAGAGAGAGAGCCAAGCTTTTCTCAGAACAAAAAGGCTAGGTCAACCAAGAAAGTTCAATTTTCTTCTATTTCTTGAGGTGCTTCAAATTCACTCTCGCCAGGTAGATGTGTGAAAACTAGGAGAACCCCTTGTTTCACCTATAGGTATCATCGCCTACGCAATACTTTCATGGTAGCCATCTACGTAGCTCGTAGACGTAGACCATTCGGTGTAGCATGTAGCGCGTTACATTCCTTTGTCTACGACAGGGAAAATGTAATATTTCCTATCACTGCATAAATTCGATTGGGAACGTTACTATCTTATTTTTGCTGGGAAAACAATTTCATGAGATCTCATGACAGGATTGTATTTAATCTATATGGCCAAGTATTATTCTTATGGCATAGTGAATTCCTAGTAATATCGAAAACCAAACTTTAAGCGTACGAATTAGCGTATTAGGCGTAAAACACACACAAGCGACGTAAGGCAGCAGGCGTGGGACAGGCGTGGCGCAGGCGTGGCGCAGGCGTGCGCCGCTTCAAAACGATTTCATAGCGCTGAAGCGCTGAAGCGATTCAGTAGAGCTTCAGTATAATTCAAAAACGTCGCCTGCATACATTTTGTATGAAATCGTTTTGAAGCGGCGCACGCCTGCGCCACGCCTGTCCCACGCCTGCTGCCTTACGTCGCTTGTGTGTGTTTTACGCCTTAAATGATACTATATGAAGTTAACCCAAACATCGCTCATTGCAAATCCAAATAAAACCACCTTTTAACGGCTTCTACATGTATATTTTTAGCCCGACGTTCCGATAAAAGTGGTTAAAAATTAAATTGTAATGCTTTACCTTGAGTTGTTTGGCAGGTGTGTGGCAAAAAGAGTCGTGTGAGTGCGAACGAGCTGGCGTCACGCAAGTGTGCGGAGTATGCAGCACTGCTACCAGAGCTCGACGCCCGCGGGGGAGGGCTGCAGGCTCCGCACGATCCTAGTAAGTTACTTCTAATTTACTAATTGTAGCATTCCAGGATTTTCCAAAGAGGAATTACTGCATTCATATAAATTAAATAACATTTTGAAGACATTTATTATGGGTCAACGAATAATATGGACTGGTAGGTATACATCCCAAATCTGTAAAAAAATTATTCACAATCTTCCAACCAAGGTCAGAACGGTTTCGTAGTTATTTTGTCATTTTTATTCTTTATTGGTATATCTTGAATCATCATCAGCGGCGTCACAAAAATATTTTAAATGATAAATTTTATGAATAAATATACACAACAATGTGTATTGACAATGGTCACTCCTACTAGCAGGCTACTGGGAATATTCCTGATGTTACACTAATTTCAGTTTTATTAGAACACGTGTAGTTTAGCGTTCAATAGTTAATTTCAAAATGCTACGCAATGTGTTGCGGTACGCAATTCCGAAGGCGTAGATGTTGTACGTTAGTTGTATGCTTGTGAAAATTTAATTCAATTTCTACAGGCGCAGTTTTATAAATCTCCTCTTCATCCTAGTGTCCCAGTCGTATCCGATACTTTCAACTTGCCAGTCTAACTGCGGATTTAGCTAAACTTGGATACTTTCCGTGAAGCGACTGCCATCTGACCTCTACAATTCTGTGAATTTTATTCATAAAATTGCGCATCATGTTGCAAACATTTATCAAATTGTTATATTTCTTTAGAACTGGAAAATTAATACGGATTCATTGTAATTTTATGAATAAAGAAATACCGATTGAATTGAGAAACTCCTTCGTCTGACAGCTCGTATGTGGATGGGTTGCGCGGTGTTCTGCCGGCGAGCATCCGGCGGAGGCTTTTACGCGCCAAGGGTCGAGCTCAACGACGTTGGCAAAGACCCTTACTTTCCCGATGGAACGTGGTGCCACAATGAAGGGGGACAAGACTATTATTGCTTGCAGCATCACTGTTTGCCAGAGGTATGTAGAATTATTTAATTACAGTCATATTCGTAAGATCCCGTGCTTAGAACATAAGTCCTTAACATGTGCGAGTAGGTACCTGGAAGCGTGTTCCTAAATATTAAACGACTTAATGCTGTAGCAAACAAAAAAGAAAACCATTCACACAATGATTTATCTTTTTAATTTTCGCCCTAAGCTACTGCGTGCTACAGCGATCAGAATAAGCAAGAAATAGTTTTAAAAATCCTTGATACTAGTAGATATTATTATCTTTAACAGCTACGTGTTTTATAACACTCACTAAAATGTTTAATAGCACTTAAGCACTTAGTCAATACAGTAGTTGTAGAAGCAATAAAAGTGTTGACGGCATAACCAATTGCAAAACGAACCTTGATTAATTGGCCGCACGCATGGCGATTGATTTACTTTCAATTTTTATTTGTATGAATCGTTTACCTGCCTACTATAGAACAAGGGGCGACAAGAATGGACAGAATAAGAAGAATAAACTGTAAAAAGAATTGTAAAAGAAGGTTACAAGGTACAATGTGGGTTAGTTTGAAAGGATAGGTTTATAAAACCATCACTAGGCCTAGTTTTACACGGCTACAAAGCCGTTGTTGGGGTGGCATGCAGGAGTTACGTGTCAGGAAAATGAAGATGCTGGAGACTCTTCTGCATTTTGCGAAAATTCCTCACACGATTTTTAGGCCTGACATCCATCATCTCCCTTCGCTAACGATCACTGAGCTTCCACGCCTTGAGCATTCCAAATTCTCCTCTCACCTCAAAATGGTTCTATACCCGCACGCTAGTGCGAGTTCAAGTTTCGTCAAGCGCTATCTAGGCCCAAAGTAAGGGGTGTTAGGTAGGACAACCTCCACGTGGTGCACCCTGGTAACGTGGACGACGACGTGGGCTTCGCCCGAGGTGCACGTCGTCGCCCATGGCTAATAGTCCACCAAGGAGGGGGGGCTTTTATGGCCGGTTGCGAGTTCTCCGCATGCGCTCTGCTAAGCAGAGCGTACTTAGCGGAGAACTCTCACGGCGACGAGTACTTTGCCACTGAGCGACCAGTGGCGAAGTACACGGTCTCATAGGGACCATCGATCGGCCGAGCCGTTACCCCGTCTGGCAACAGACGGGCACGGTAGCTCTTCGGAGCTGCGAGGAAGAAAACCTCTATAAAAAATCACCCCAAACCCCACGCTCTGACGCCCGGCAATGGGATGCATCGCTGGGGGGAACTCAGTGCCTAGGGCGTCACTTCCACTCCCTCACTCCCACCCTCCTCATCCTCACATCCACTCCCAACCTCCCTACTTCCACCCCAACGTCGGCGGACACTAACCGCACAAAATAAAAAAACAATGACTATGGAAACAATATCGGATAAATCTACCCATGAGGGTACCCGGACTCCGTCCGGGGAATCCCTTGCCGTGACTGGTGGTCGAATTGACACCCATTCGGCGACCAGTCATGGGGACCCCCTCCCGGGTTCATCCCGGGTGGTATATGGGAGGGGTCACCACAGTCCCACAGGCCCAAGGGTGTGCCTCAAAACCACCCAAAAAAGCGACGCGGAAGACGTGTCGACTCACGCTGGCTCGGAGATGGAGTCGGCTGATGACGACATAGGTAGCGAGACCGAGGATGCCCTCGGTCTCGGTGTCATTGCCGAACTAGGAAGAAAAAGACCTAGGCCGAGCGGACCAGGCAAAGGCCCTCCTAGAAAGGTAGTGGCTACCCCCGCGGGCAGAGGTCGGAAAGCCGACCTCTACAGAGCGAAAAGGAAGGTAGCAGAGCCACCGGCGATTGTGCCCCTGCTGCCAAGCGGGAAGGCCACGGAGGTGCCGGCGGCGCAAAATATCCTGGCGGCACTTTCCCGCATCTCTGGCGCTGTAAAAGGCCAAAAAAATATTGCGGGGAAGAAGAAGGTCGTGGCGGACGCGGTCACAGGCGCCGCCAAAGCGCTGGAGGAGCTCGTGGAAAGGTGCGTCTCCAGCGAGGAGGGGAAACTCCGGTCTCGGGTTGCGAGCCTGGAGACGGAGCTTGCCGACTCCCGCAAGCAGCAACAGCTGATGCGGGAGGAGATCGGCAAGTTGACGCAGCTGGTCCAGGGGGCCGGAGAGGCTCGGGGTGTGAAAACCCCCGCTCCCCGTGCACCACCTAAGGTGACACCTACAATGGTCCAGCTGCTGGAGGCCATCGAGCGACGCCTCGGCGTCCTCGAGGACCGGGCATACCGCCCGCCGCTGGCGGCACCCGTCGTCGCGCCATGCACGGCGACGGCTGCAACCAGTGGGGCTACTGGTCCCAAGCCGAGGGCCTCCGCCCCCAAGAAGACGGCACGTGGGGGAAGTGGCAACCCCGCCTCCCCAAGCACAACTTATGCTCCCGCTGCATCCCACAATCCCCCCAGAGAGGGGGTCTGGGAGGTGGTGGGAGCAAAAAAGAAGGCGAAGAAGGCCGCCAAAAAGGAGGTGAAGGCCGCCAAGAAGGCGGCAAAAGCAGCTGCAAAAGCGGCAAAGGCTTCCGCGGCGAAGGCGCCAAAGAGGCTCCGCGCTCCCCGTTCCACTGCCGTCGTCATCACGGTGACGACAGAGGGCAAGGCGAGGGGCGTGGGGTACGCCGAGGTCCTGAGGCAGGCGAAAGCCTCAGTGGACCTTAAGGCCCTCGAAATAGAGGGAGGTCTCCGGTACAAGGTGACGCGCACCGGAGCACGCCTCCTCGAGGTCTCTGGCGCCACCAGCGGCCCCAAAGCAGATGCTCTAGCGGCAAAGCTGCGGGGGTCGCTGGACACTGGTGACGTCCGCGTCACCAGACCCAACAAATGCGCGGGTCTGCGCATTTCGGGTTTGGATGACGCGGCCACGACGGAGGAGATAATCTCCGCCGTCGTGGAGGCGAGCGGCTGCCCTCGTGATCAGGTGAGGTCAAGTGAAATTCGCTTTGGCCCCGCCGGTCACGGGTCGGCAGTCGTGAGCTGCCCCGTCGCAGCGGCCCAAAAAGTGGCGGATGGACCGAGCCTCCTTGTCGGGGGCTTCCTGAGGGCGCAGGCGCATCTCCTGCAGCCCCGCGAAGCCAGGTGCTTTAGGTGCCTGGTCGTGGGCCATGTAGGAGTGCAGTGTACAGCGGAAGTCACCGTGGGAGACCGGTGCTTCCGCTGTAGTCAACCCGGTCACATGGCCTTTGCCTGTGACGCTCCGCCACGCTGTTTTAAATGCGTGGCGGAGGGCAAGGAGGCCAACCACCGGGCGGGCAGTAAGGCCTGCGCTGCCTCAAGGCCAAAGCCCCGTCCGTCCACACGGGGGGTGAGGGTGAGGGTACACGTTCGCGGCAGGGTGCGGAAATGGACGTCCATTAATGGACACCCATATCCGCATCCTGCAGGTGAACCTGAACCACTGCGCTGGTGCTCAGGACCTTCTGTACCAGAGCATCAGGCAGTGGTGGTTGTCGCCGAGCCGTACTGGGTTCACCCGGGAAGCCCGGTGGATCTGGACGGCCTGGCGACTGTCTTTGGGGGGACCGGCGCGGACGACTCGCGCCTAGCGCTTATTGCTAGGGGCCCGGGTTGCATCGCGGCGGAATATGAGGGTGTGGCTGTCGTGGCCGTTTACGTCTCGCCGAGCCTCGACCAGCATCAGTTTGAGCTATGGCTCCCTGAGCTGGACGTCGTTCTCGCTGCATGCCGGCCTCGCCCCGTCCTGGTCCTGGGAGACTTCAATGCCTGGTCACAGGCTTGGGGCTCACGGGAGACCAGAGACAGGGGGAGGATACTTCAGCACTGGGTCACTACACGTGGCCTAGTCATTCTGAACCGGGGGAATGTCGCAACCTGGACGCGGCGGGGACTCAGCTCGGTCATAGACGTCTCGTTTGCGACCCCTGAGCTCGCCCGCCGAGTCCAGGGATGGCGTGTTGTGGAGGAGGAGGAGACGTCGTCAGATCACCGATATATTCGGTTCGACGTTTCCCCCCCACCTAATCTGCCGCCAGCTATCGCGAATCCCCCGGAACCGCGTTGGGCACTCCATCGCCTGGATCCGGAGGCTCTCCTAGAGGCGGCCATTGTGCAGGCCTGGATCCCGATAGCGGACAGACCTGCCGATGTTGATGCCGAGGTGGAGTGGTTCGGGAGGGCCATGTCGCATATCTGCGATGCGGCGATGCCCAGGGCTAGGCCCAGACCGGCGAGGAGACAGGTGTACTGGTGGACGCCGGAAATCGCGCAGTTGCGCGTGGAGTGCGTTACCGCGCGCCGTCGGTACACCAGGTTCCGCCGGAGGCGTCGCCGCCCAGATGATGCGGCAGCCCGAGAGACGGAGCTCTATGATGGGTACAGGGAGGCCAAGAGGGCCCTCAGGCGGCCATCAAGCGGTCCAAAAAGCTAGGCCGCGAGGAGCTGATGGAGGCCCTGGAGCGGAACCCGTGGGGGCGCCCGTACCTTATGGTACGGGGTAAATTACGCCCTAAGGCGCCCCCACTGACCCAGAGCCTCCAGCCGGAGCGGCTGGAGGGGGTCCTGGACTCCTTGTTCCCATCACGAGCGGAGGAACACATTCCGCCGCGCATGGCTCCGTCTCAGGTGCCCAACGCGGAAGGCAGCGAGAACGACGTGCCCGTAGTCACGGAGGGTGAGTTAGGGGCGGCTGTACTGCGGCTTAAATCCCGCAGAAACACCGCCCCTGGACCCGACGGCATTCCAAGCCGAGCGTGGGTCCTGGCTCTCGAGGAGCTTGGACCTCGACTTACAGGGCTCTTTAGCGCATGCCTCGAAAAAGGCCAGTTTCCCAAGGTCTGGAAGACAGGGAAACTGGTCTTGATCCGAAAGGCGGGGCGGCCGGCAAATTCTTCATCAGGATACCGGCCGATCGTGTTGCTTGACGAGGTGTGCAAGCTCTTCGAGCGTATTATTGCACAACGCCTCGGCAAGCACCTCACACGCGTGGGGCCTGATCTGGCGGATAGCCAGTTTGGCTTCCGGCAAGGGCGCTCCACCGTGGACGCGATCATGCGTATTAGAGACCTGACGGAGGAAGCAATCTCACAGGGTGAGGTGGTGGTGGCGGTGTCTCTTGACATCGCTAACGCCTTCAACACCTTGCCCTGGAGCTGCGTTAGGGAGGCGCTTATCTACCATGGAGTGCCTCCCTACCTCCGTCGAACTGTCGAGGCCTATCTCTCCGAGAGGGCCATTACTTACCCGAGCTGGCTAGGGCCAGGTCGGCGAGATGTGTCGTGCGGTGTTCCACAGGGATCGGTATTAGGACCGCTCCTGTGGAACATCGGTTACGATTGGGTGCTGCGCGCTCCGTTGCTCAGAGGGGTCCGCGTAACGTGCTACGCCGACGACACCCTCGTTACGGCGCGGGGAGCAACGCACCGAGACGCAGCACTAAAGGCCACGGCAGGGGCTGCTCAAGTCGTGGGTCGGATACGGCGGCTGGGTCTCGAGGTCGCCCTTCACAAATCCGAGGCTCTGTGCTTCCACGGACCTCGGATGGGGCCACCTGCGGGATCCAGGCTAGAGGTAGGGGGCGTCAGCATCGGCATCGAGCCCTCGATGAAGTATCTGGGACTCGTACTCGATGGCCGGTGGAACTTCGGACATCACTTCCGAAGTTTGGTCCCAAAACTGAGGGGAGCATCAGCCGCACTCGCGCGACTGATGCCCAACATCAAGGGACCCAACGCTCCCTAGAGGAGACTGTACCTGGGGATCGTGCGAAGTATGGCCCTATACGGGGCCCCCGTATGGGCGGAAACCCTGACGGCCACCAATCTGGCTAGATTGCTGAGCCCGCAGAGGGCGTTGGCCGTCAGGGTGATAAGGGGATACCGCACGATCTCAGGTGAAGCGGCATGTCTCCTAGCCGGGACCCCTCCATGGGACCTGGAAGCGAGAGCCCTTGCGTCGCTATTTAAATGGCGCAAGGAGGCGCTGGAGAGGGGCCAAAGGCCTGCGTCTCGAGAAATCGAGGCCCAGCGGTCCCAGCTTCACCAGGAAACCGTGGAGACATGGAAGGTGCGACTTGAGCAACCAAAGGGGGGATTCGCCACAATCGCGGCCGTCAGACCGGTCATGGACGAGTGGCTGGAGAGGAGACATGGTGCTCTCTCCTACCGGTTGTCACAGATACTTACCGGGCATGGTAGCTTCGGTAGATATCTGTGGCGAAGACACCGGGAAACCACGGCCGAGTGTCAGCACTGCGAGGACCGCAGCGACGACACATCGCTCCACATGCTGGTGGAGTGCACAGCGTGGGCGGAACAGCGCCAGGTCCTCGTGGTGGGTCTGGACGTGGACACTCTCTCGCTCGAGACCATGGTGCGAGCCATGGTCTCCAGCGGGAGTAAGTGGGACTGCGCCGTCTCTTTCTGCGAACAGGTCATGCTCGCGAAAGAGGCGGCGGGGCGGGAGCGGGAGAGAACTCTCCCACCCGAATTCCGCAGTCGGCGGCTTTGGCGCCGCCGACGTGTCTTCGCCGAAGACCATCGGCCTCCATGACCGGGGTCCTGAGGACGGTCAGTGGGCTTACAGAAGCAGGTCCATGACGGCAGCGTGACGTGAGAGATCACGCACGCCCCCCCTCCCCCAAGAAGCGGGGTGACACCCGAACCCCCCCCCCCCCCTCCCCCCCCATAGACGCGGGATAACACCCGAACCACCCAGGTGAGACCGCAGCCTTAGGTCTGTTGGTAGTCCTGGGACATCCTTCCGAGGGCTTACCCGGGGCTACCAACCGCAGGCCATAAGGCGGTACGTGAGGGTTTTTAGTCGGTAGGAGTCCGGCATAGCATCCATGAAGGATTTTCCCTCACGTTAAAAAAAAAAAAAAAAAAAAAGGCCCAAAGTAAGCATTCCTACTTTAATTAGTTTGTGTAGGTAATAGGTTCTATAATGTGGCTGACCTTTCATATACTTTTTTTAGAGAAATCTTCTTAAAACCTATTAAATGTCTACTAAGTATCAACTAACGAGGTCCTTTTATGGGTCTGTTATATATTGCAACATTAAGTTACTTTTATAGTGCATTGTATTGTAAATGGATAGTCGTGCACACGCATGTATAATCTTAGTACTGTTTGTCAACACTGGTGCGTCATCTCACGTGCTTTATAACTATGGATATTATAAATGATAAAACTATGTACGTTGATATAATGTGACGCGGGTACAGACAATAACAAATAGGTATAACATTCCCACTACAATCAAAATCAATCACTCGAATGAGTTCTTTCTCTTCACAATACTTAGTAGCATACTGGGTATAGGCGATCTGATGGGCATAGAGCCAACGCCCGAGTACCATTATTGCGACGCGAGCGTGGACTCGGGGCTGCACACGCTCACCGAGTGTCCGGCGTTTAAGGCGCAGAGGCGGGAGCTTGTGGCGGATCTGGGGGTGAGAGTGCTCACGCTCTCCACCCTGCTCGCGGCGATGGTCCGCTGCGCGGATGCGTGGGCGGCCAGCGCCTCCTTCTGCGAGCAGGTCATGCTCGTGAAAGAGACAGCAGATTTTCGATAGCAAAATTGTTTAGAAATAGCCTAGCCTTTTTTATACCCCATATAAGAATCAATAAAACATTTAGCTTTCATCCTACCAACTACTCTAGAGTAAGCTTAGGTAAAGCTCGCCGAGCGGCCTTAGATTAACTACTGTTCTTAGTGTAGTTTGGTGATTTATTCCTATTTTATAGGTCTTAAAATATAAATCTTCTGAAAAATCATACACGATTAAATCGCATAGAGTAGAGTGGAGGTACACGTCGACAGATTACCTAATAAATAGATGGCAGGCAAACGACAGCCCGCTGCAACAGCGCTGAGCACCTCCTGCTCCCATTTTACCTACAATTTCTTATTTACCACTGTATTCACGTGTAATATGAGGACGCGGGCCGTGAGATATGCGTTCATTTTTAAGTCTTTCCTTATAGTAGGTAGGACGTATCAAGCAATAAAAAAATACGAGGCGAAGTGAGTAGGTAGGTATATACCTACCTATATTACTTCGTACAAAATGTATTTAATATTGTGGAAGGTAACTTAACGAACGTAATTATACTTAGTAGGTAGGCATCCATTCTACCTACCGAGTCTATCAGATTAAGTACTAATTACTAATAACAAACAAACTTTACTTTATTAAGTGCGTGCGCGCCCTATGTCTACAGCCCGACTGCGAAATATAATATGACACCTGTTATTACAAAAATGTCAAAAATACACTTTGATTGTATTATAATATACTGTTATTTTATTATAATAACATAATTTGTGAATTTCGTTCAAATTTGTGAGCAGCTGCCACTACCGATCAATTTAAAAGCTTTTGAGCACGACTGTACCTACTCCGTTTCACGATACCTACAACTTAGATGTATTCAAGCTGCGTGCTCCATCGTAGACCGCCTCATCACTTAACGTCATGTGATGTGATCTAGTGGACAATCTAGCATTCATAAACAAAGTTTGAATCATTAATGGGACAGTGATATACAGGGCCGTCTTAAGGCGCCCACTCACTAACAGTCCGCCTGCGGTCCGCCTGCAGTTCCTGATCTGTCCGGCGGCCTGCAGTCCTAGTACGAAACAGTGCAAGCGATTTTCGACCTTATTGACATTTTCTTAATTACATGTTTTTTCGCATAAATAAATGCTGCTGATCACGAATATAAGAAAAAAAACTAGATTTGTTGTGATGTCAATAAGGTTGAAAATAGCTTGGACTACGTTATTCTTATATAAGTACGTGCTAATCATTGTGGGAAATAGGTGTTAGCTATTTTGAACCATATGGACTATGTGCATAAGAAATATTGACGAGTATGTACAAAAAATGAATAAAATCTTAGTAAAAACTGACACGAAACGTCGATCGACAGGCCCGTTGTGCTCGTTCGCCCTGAAGGCGCCCACTCACTAACAGGCCGCCTGCAGTCCGCCTGCAGTTCCTGATCTGTCCGGCGACCTGCAGTCCTAAGCCGATAGCGCCCACACACTAAAGCGATTTTAGCCTGCCGGCAATTCCCTGTTGTCAGTTTTGCGACCACACACTAGCAGTTGTGAGTCGTCAGTTTTAGGTCGTACGATCGCCTGCCGGTAATGGTCTAATATCAGTTACATAGAGAGTACGAAACAGTGCAAGCGATTTTCGACCTTATTGACATTTTCTTAATTACATGTTTTTTCGCATAAATAAATGCTGCTGATCACGAATATAAGAAAAAAAACTAGATTTGTTGTGATGTCAATAAGGTTGAAAATGGCTTGCACTACGTTATTCTTATATAAGTATGTGCTACTCATTGTGAGAAATAGGTGTTAGCTATTTTGAACCTTATGGACTATGTGCACAAGAAATATAGACGAGTATGTACAAAAAAGAAATAAAATCTTAGTAAAAACTGACACGAAACGTCGATCGACAGGCCCGTTGTGCTCGTTCGCCCTGACGGCCTAGGACTGTCCGGCTTAGAACTGTCCGGAATCGTTCGGCGGCCACACACTATCGGATCGTAGTAGTCGTCAGTCCAAAATCGTTAACGAAACTGTTAGTGTGTGGGTTATTGCGATTAACTGACAGATTTATATCGTCCGGCCGTCGTCGTCCGGTAAACTGTTAGTGAGTGGGCGCCTTTAAGGCTATATAGCGCCAGGGTGCGAAACTCAGACTATGTTCTAATGTAACAGTAGTTATATCTCAATGATTGTTAGTAATTGTAACTGTAACAAAAATAGGTAACTCTGTAAAAATAAAATTTACTTACCTTGACAGTATTAATTTCCGTTGTTTATGATTTAAGTAGTACTGAAAAAACTCCATCCATTTGCATATTATTTTTTTACGAAAACAACACAATCAATTAAATCGATATTGGTGGGCCTAACTGAATTTCCACTTGCTAGAATCAATCAGTCTAAACTGCTAGAATTTTTAGTGCTCACTCGGCGGCTATCGCAAATAGGTATGATGAAAAAAAAAAATTCAAAAATTAAGGAAAAGAAATGGATTTAATATTTCTTTAAAGGCGCCCACTCACTAACAGTCTGCCTTCAGTCCGCCTGCAGTTTCTGATCTGTCCGGCGGCCTGCAGTCCTAAGCTGATAGCGCCCACACACTAAAGCGATTTTGGCCTGCCGGCAATTCCCTGTTGTCAGTTTTGCGACCACACTCTAGCGGTTGTGAGTCGTCAGTTTTACGTCGTACGATCGCCTGCCGGTAATGGTCTGATATCAGTTACATAGAGACTACGAAACAGTGCAAGCAATTTTCGACCTTATTGACATTTTCTTAATTACATGTTTTTTCGCATAAATAAATGCCGCTGATCACGAATATAAGAAAAAAAAACTAGATGTGTTGTGATGTCAATAAGGTTCAAAATAACTTGCACTACGTTATTCTTATATAAGTACGTGCTAATCATTGTGAGAAATAGGCGTTAGCTATTTTGAACCTTACGGACTATGTGCATAAGAAATATAGACGATTATGTACATAAAATGAATAAAATCTTAGTAAAAACTAGTGATGTAGGTACATGTCATCATAATGTTACTTCAGACAAAAGAATAAAATTAATTCACTGTGTTATTCTGAGGTTATTACGTAAAAATGCTGACACGAGACGTTGGTCGACAGGCCGCCGGCCGACTGCCTGATAATGTGTGCTCGTTCGCCCTGACGGCCTAAGACTGTCCGGCCTAGAACTGTCCGGAATCGTTCGGCGGCCACCCACTATCGAATCGTATTAGTCGTCAGTCCAAAATCGTTAACGAAACTGTGAGTGTGTGGGTTATTGCGATTAACTGACAGATTTATATCGTCCGGCCGTCGTCCGGTAAACTGTTAGTGAGTGGGCGCCTTAACGTTTCACAGCATTAAACAAAATCAAACTTTAATTTTCATGCAATAAGATTCAATTGTCATAGGTCGTCTAATGACATCAATCAGTAACCGACACTCAGAGCCGCATCGCGAACTTACATTACAATATTAGACACCCTAATGTCCTTATTATAGAGGCCATTTTGCTTAAAGTGCGGACGCCAGGCGGCTAGGTCAAAGGGCCTCTTTGAATGGCAATATTGCCGCGTGCGTGTTAAATTAATTTATTTTTTATGAGTATCCTAATAAGAGCTATTTTACCTTGCATATCGTGAGCGGGATGACACTTTTGCCGAAAGGCAAAAGTGACAATAATAGGTACAATGGTAAATTTTAATATTGGTTGATGCCTATATTTTTATGCATGTAGGGGTTTAATTGACGTAAGTGTACGAAACATGGGAATGGCGTTAATATTGTACTTATGAGTTAAAGGTTAAATTAGGAAATATCGAAATGTTTAGAGCTCGGCCTGCGCCCCCTTGGGTTACGCGCCCGGGTGCGGCCGCACCCTTGAACCCCCGGTTAAGACGGCCCTGGTGATATATTGACTTTATCTCGTTAAATAATACTTCAAGCCGCGCATTGGTCTATCAGACAAACGACGTCGATTTAAATAAAAAACGGCATTTTATATAATTCATATTAGACACTGATAGACGTAACAATACAGTTTACACACTTCCAATCCTTTCATAAACTTTCAAGAGAGAGAGAGAGAGAGAGTGTCTATTAAAGGGTATATCAGCATAGTGTTGCATTGGAACCAACGATGATTTTCAGTTTAGGGCTCCTTGGTAGCTAGATAATGCGGGGCCAACCTCACATCAGTGGGACTATTATGACGTGCTGAGGCTTTGAGGTTAAGGAAGCTTCCAAAGCAACCGGAATTATCGCTTAGATGACAATACATGATCACTAGAAATGAAATATAGTTGCGCAGTTGAATTTGGTTCATAGGTAAAACGCCTTTAGTATGTGGTTGGTACAATCAGACCACGGGTAATGCAGCGATCGAAGGCTAAAGCTATCGTTTACACTCTCAAATCCTTACGGAAAAGTAACCTTCTTGTGTTACCCTTGTACACACTCTCCTTTTATAAGGATATAAGTTTGTATGAGGTTGAGTGCAATGTATGTGAAGGTATCATTTTCGGTTTATCATTATTCTCATCTATTTAAGTTGTTGTTTAATATCTACTCGTATTTGTAATTTCCGGCCACGTCGGTCACAAAAACTTAAAACAAAATTAGTCTCGGTGCTTAAAAAACATGATGTACTTAATTAGGTAATAATAAGTATTTTTAGTCAAAAAGTGAATACAGATGATTTGCAAATAGACTGAGTACTGGGTGCTAGGTATACTTGAAGAATCATCTTTAGGTACTCCAAAAAAAACAATGGAACAAGCACCAATCTCTATGTGGTCAAACCTATTAGTTTATCAGCTTTGACCTCTTGTATTAATTTTAAAATTTATAGGAAATTTAATGTAGATAAAGAATGTAGAAATAACTAAAGAAATATTATTAATAGCTTCCAATATACCTACAAGCAAAAAAACTAAACAGAGGAACCTTTTCTGCCTTCCCCCACCGCCGGCTCAGGTCCCACCTTAGGGGACTTTTAGTATGTTCATCTGGGTACCTTATAGATTAACTGTTCCAACTTTAAAAATATCAGATTGATTTGATCGTCAATTTTCACGTTAATTGAAACGGCGTATGTTAGGCATGTTAACGACGATCGATCGATTAGTGGGGTAACGTCCTAACTTTGTAACTAAACTCTTCCGAAAAGGCTTGACCGACTCTTATGTTTATTTGTGTGGTCTGAGAATAATTGTTGGTGGATTACTTTTGGTCGCCATAACAGATATCAACGTGGGCGAAGTCTCGGACGTCGGGTAAATTGGTTTTAGGTAGGTACAATGCTACATTGAAAATTCGTCAGCATAAACATAATTTAGAAGAAAAGAGATTGTTAAATTCCTTTTCAAATATTTTTTGTTTATTTTTATCGTTGCTAATTTTACGTACTTATCTATTTTTGACAAAAGTGCTTTAGGTAAAATATCCGTTTCTACGTCCGCACCTAATCCGTACCTAAAAATCAAGCTTGTCTGTGTATAGAAATGCAGTAAGAGATTTTCTAAGAATTACTAACGAGATATCCTTATCAGAAATGAGTATGACTTTTAGTATTAGATAATATTTAGAATATACCTGCGTCAGTTGGCAATAGATTGTGCCAAGTCTATGTTTGGCTATCAAATATTATACCATATTGTAGAGTTTACCGTGCGTCACATATTTTTGAAGTTATTTACTGATTTATGGTGTAGTTGTTACTAATTTGTCACAGTTTATCTAGACGTTTAAATTGGCCCCATGATCAATTAGACGTGCTTGTCATCAGGTAGATCTGACGCACTACGATAACTTCCTTAGGACGCGTTTTCACTGATGTGGAAACGAGAGAAATGGAAAGAAGACATAATGCGGAAGAAAAGACTAAGGCGACCACTCACTAACAGTTTACCGGACGACGGCCGGACGATATAAATCTGTCAGTTATTGCATTAACCCACACACTCACAGTTTCGTTAACGATTTTGGACTGACGACTAATACGATCCGATAGTGTGTGGCCGCCAAACGATTCCGAACAGTTCTAAGCCGGACAGTCCTAGGCCGTCAGGGCGAACGAGCACAACGGGCACGTCGATCGTTTCGTGTCAGTTTTTACTAAGATTTTATTCATTTTTTGTACATACTCGGCTATATTTCATATGCACATAGTCGATAAGATTCAAAATAGCTAACACCTATTTCCCACAATGATTAGCACGTACTTATATAAGAATAACGTAGTGCAAGCTATTTTCAACCTTATTGACATCACTACAAATCTAGTTTTTTTTCTTATATTCGTGATCAGCAGCATTTATTTATGCGAAAAAACATGTAATTAAGAAAATGTCAATAAGGTCGAAAATCGCTTGCACTGTTTCGTACTCTCTATGTAACTGATATTAGACCATTACCGGCAGGCGATCGTACGACCTAAAACTGACGACTCACAACTGCTAGTGTGTGGTCGCAAAACTGACAACAGGGAATTGCCAGCGGGCCAAAATCGCTTTAGTGTGTGGGCGCCATCGGCTAAGGACTGCAGGCCGCCGGACAGATCAGGAACTGCAGGCGGACTGTTAGTGAGTGGGCGCCTTTAGGCGGAAATTGACTTTTAACTATCCTAGACACGCCAAATTGAGGTGTACTCTCTGTTTAAGTTCATACGACAAAAGGATAAAGATTTTTATTAATAGTAAAATTGGTGTAATTACATATTCTTATTTTGACTAACAACACCCATCTTAACAGCAAAGCTCATGCCCACGAACCTCTCTTCCATTTAGCCTGAAAATTTTATTGAAGGACGTAAATTGAGCAGTAATAGGCTACTTGACTCGTTTTTTTTCCTGTCCGAAACGATTAATTATTATACACAAAAAAAAAATATGAGATTTTATTTTTAAGCCTATAAATATTGAAAACTTTATTTAAAAGATAGGATTTTCAAAAACCGGGGAAAACGCTCTCCGCCATGTTGTTCGATGAATCATCTGTACTGTGACGTCAGAAATACATGTAAACAACAATATGGCATTGGCAGCTCAGTCCACTAGTACTGACACCATGTATTGTTTTGCGTGCACTTTACGTTCAGGACATATTTTACATTTTCTTGTGTAGTTTGTTCCCCTCCCCCGTTTAAGTTGCACGTACCCTATAGCATCATCGCCGTATGATTCTCTTGCAGATCTGAAAAAGTATAATGAGAAATATGTAAGTAGTTATAATTATTTGAAGGTTATGTTGTCATGATATGAGCCTTTACTTCAGTATTAATTATTAATTAAAAAATTAATTAGGGAACTTTTGTTTTATTTCCATGAGTATATTAATAAAATGCAATGTACTTACAAAGCAGTCTTGACGTTTCTTGGCTGGGTTGAGCAGAAATCAGGATTCGTGGCAAAAAAATTATCAATCATAACCTGTGTTAATTCTCGGCAAATTTGTGCTTTCTGCTTTTTCAAATCCGATGTCCATCATTGTTATCTTCAGTAACTCGAAAAAACAATCACCTTTTTTCACTTACGGAAGATGTTTTCACAAAATCACAATCCGTTTTAATCGTACAAATGATCACACATCTCCATGATAATTATGACAATTGACGTTTCGTTGTTTTCGTATGCTATAGACGTCATAACATGGACGACAGTGTTCTCACCCGTTGAATAAAAAAAAATAAAAATGTGTTTTTCAAATTAATTTTATTTATTGATCATGTACTTTTATTTCACGATATCGCTTTTTTACGTTTTCCTAAGTCAAGTACTAAAGGAAAAACTCATTCGATGTATGAAATTAAGTATGAGTCAAGTAGCCTATTGCTTTTTAGACAACCTTAATTTCAATCGAAGTCGTTTCCTTATGAAGAAATTGGCTAGATTTCAATTCAAGGTATTTTGCAACTGTGATTACGTTTCTGGGTAAACAATAAACAAGCTATTTTAGTTGAAAATGGACAACAACACGCATGTGCAATATCACCTAGATAAGCTCTAAACGGAAGCGGGCAAGGGCATATAGGTATTGTACTTTATAAAGGTTCTTGCTAATTGTCGACAGGTAACGTGTAATAGCCGATTATTATATTCTCTCAACGTAATGTAGATAAATACCAACTTCCTACCACTTCCGCTATTAACCGAAGACGTATCATAACTGTGACAGTGATATTTATATTTATTCTATTTCTATCAATACTAAATGATAAGTAGGTACAGTCAGCGTCAGAACGATTTTGGCTATATTATTGATTTAAATTGTATTGTTGCCCGAATTGAAGGTGTGTACCAAATATCAGAACAATCAGTCGACAGGAAGGAAGGAAATCCAAGGCGTTAAGATCATTTTGAGTACTTTGTTCTTCAAGATCGATCTGTTGCTGACAGATCGATTTATATTTTTTAAGTAAAAACACTGAGGTAAGAAGTGTTCTTAATTTATTGAAAAGTTATTTTTTTGGAGTTGCAAAAGTTTGAAAACGCAATTATTTTTTTGGATATCAAAAGAGCGTTAATGGAAAGTTAAAACGCAGTTACAAAGCGCTGTATGTGAAATATATAAATTAAAAACGCAAATCTTTTTGAAAAAAGTGTTCTCAAATTTTATTTTTCAACTTAACTCTGAACTTTAGCAATTTCGCCCGCATGGTTAAAAAAAACATTTAAGCAAACCTTAAATGTTTTTTTTAAACATTTTCTGAACTTTCTTTTCGATAATCAGAAAATTAAAAAAAGAGAAGAATAAAGTCGATAAAGTCGTTTTCACGTTATGACTTAATCAGGCTATCTAACTACTTGATACTCTAAGCTTCAAAATTTGGTGTACGGACTTTAGCATTGTACAGGGTCGTGGCCTGTCTAGAGACCAGGGGCAGTAGGTATCACACAATTTCCTATTTTAAACAAAATAATAATAATACAACGGTTGAGTTCTCTTCACTGACATAATATCAATTCTTATCGCCCCTTTGTTAATATATAGATAGTTACAAGGAGAGCATAGGTACCTATAATACTTACATAATATTCGAATCCTAAAGTTTACTTTTGGTTTAATTTGACTCCAATTAACACCGACTGATAAAAGTATAGTATATTTTGCCACAAGGGACGAAAGTACTACATTTCGACCCGCGTGTGTGATTGCGATGTAGTACCTTCGTCCCGTGTCACAAATACTATTTTTCTCCGTTCAGTTCAAGTTCAATTTTTGTCCCTGACAGTTTCTCCTACCTAGGCCAAAAGTTCAATTTTTGTCCCTGACTTTAAGTGACTATCGCTGTAATGATGATGATTATTCAACGAGCACGGCGTGAATAGAGTTTTGTTTGAATTGGATATAACCAAAAAGGTAAATACAATCCTATGTGATCACGATGCATTGTAATATATAATAATAGACCATAATGTAATTCAACACGGTACATGATGGTACTAATAAAACTGATATAATTTTCACATTTCAAGGATCATAAAAAGACAAACACACTGGTTCACATCTGGCGTCAATATGCGTTCCTAATAAATTGGGGTTATCTTTTCTTTTGATTGAACCATAAAAACTATTTTCAAATGGATCTGCGTATCAGATACAGCTGCGGTGAAAATTAGGCTGCTTTCTGCCACTGAGTTTCCACGCTTTATTCAGTTAAATTAATCTATTTATTTATTTATTTCATTAGGTGTACAAACAGTTCACAATCATAGTACAGCAACTTAGATCTATAATAATGTTTTTGACCTAGAATGCGAACCTAAACAGTACACACAGCATGCAATACATTACGAAGCAGAAACAACGCTAGGAAAATAGGAATGTAGATCATATAGATTCCAATTGAAAGGCATCTGTACCCTTCAACTAGAATCCACATGCACAAAGAGAAATGCTTGACAATTAAATTTACTTAACAGAAGAGCACATCACCAAACACACAAATCATTGGAAAACGAATTCACTGAGTACAATTTATACCTATCACAATATTCTTACGGAATGAGATGTAGTTAGTGTTGTACAAATCGACATCAACAGTTATGTCCGCTAATTTGTCACCGGAAACGACCAAGTCATTGTAAGCACGACACATTCGGGTCAGAGGGTTATAGAAGGAAGTGTTATTTAAATATACTTTTAATACAAAGGGTTTATGGCAACGTCTAGGATTGGGTTTGCAATTACAGTTAAAGTTTAAATATGACAATAATGGGGAAGAAGAGACTCATGAGTGTATTAATTTATATAAAAATAGTAGATCCTGTATATGTCGACGTGAGCTGAGTGTGGATATTCTAAAATGTGATAGTCTCCCATCATACGAAGACAGCTTGCGGCCAAGGTGCTCCCTGAATGCAATAATTTTTAGAGCTTTATTTTGCACTTGTTCAAGTCTATCTTTATGCACTTTGTAGCACGGTGACCTACGACACTTGCATATTCGAGAATGGTTCTTATAAGGGCGTTAAAAAGGTAGATGAAGCTGGATGTGTTTTTAAAGTCTTTGGTTGCTCTAAATATGAATCCAAGAAGCTTATGCGCTCTGCTAACTATATCTTCATAGTGATCACGAAAGGTGAGTTTAGAGTCGAAACAAACACCCAAGTCCCTAACCACTGACGTTCGATGTAAGGTTTTTCCCTCCAGTTCATAGTCAAACAGTCGCATGTTACGTTTGTTAGTAAACGTGATGACTAGACATTTATCGACATTGAGATACATACAGTTTGATTTGCACCAACTAGCAATAGTGAGGGCATCCGTTTGGAGCAATTTACAATCACTTTCATTTGTTACCGATGTATACACCTTTAAGTCGTCGGCATAAAGAAGAAAAGAACATCGCAATTTATCTACAAGGTCATTTATGAATATGTTGAAGAAAAGTGGCCCCAGGTGAAACCCTTGAGGCACGCCAGATCTTATAGACCTTGGTGATGATTTAAAACCTTTCATTGCAACTATTTGACTACGATTAGACAGGTAAGACTGGATCCACCTCAACAAGTCGCCGTGTATGCCATACCAGGAAAGCTTCTGACAAAGCATGCGGTGATTTACCTTGTCAAAGGCCTTCCGGAAATCAGTATATATGGAGTCCACCTGACCTCCTCCCGCAAAGACTGAGCATAAATATTGCTTATATTCCAACAAGTTTGTGATTGTCGATTTTTGTCTCATGAAACCATGCTGGCACTCTGTTATGAAGGGACTTACATGAGCATAAATGCTGTCATACACAACCGTTTCAAAGACCTTGGCTACGCTAGAGAGTATACTAAATTCATTACTTTGAATTCGCTTATGCAGGGTTAATTCCGTTTGCCACTCACAACATTACCACCTTTGGTGGCAACTGGGACATTTTCTGAAAATAATATCCCATAAGCGCAAAGGGATACTTTCTGACATGATTTTCCCTTACGCCACCGGATGAAGGAATGCTAGGGGTGTCAATCGGGATTTTTTTTGGTAAGGGTCCCAGTGGCCTCCAGAGGTGGCAATGTTGGGGTTGGCAAACGGGATGGACCCCTTATGTATTGTAAATAAGTCGTGTCTGTCTGTATTAGAAATATTTAAAAAAACATTGGGTTATATTAAATTACGATACTGATCATTTTTAAAACTCTTTCCGGTACGGATTTTGATACGGTTGTTTTATTCGAAAGGTCTTGGTAAGACTTAAAATCTGCAGTATGTTTTCAGATCGCAATTGGTTGAGTAGAATCGGAGATATGACCAAAAGTCACGGTAGCCGACATCCACGCAGGCGGAGCCGCTACTCATCAGCTTTATTTGCGTTAATATTTTATTCAATTGAAAGAAAAAAAATCTTTGGTAAAATATTTAAAATAAATCAAACTGAAGTCGATCACCACGTTCATCGCAATGTGTAACCCCCAGATGTTCCTAGCTCGGTTGAAAACGGTTTATATTTCCTCTCAAGGCTTTCCTCTGGAGGTTGTGTGTGAGGTCAGACGGCAGTCGCTCCCATAAAATCTGCATAAACTTAATCTCAACGAGAAAAAGGAGTAAGCGGTCTAACTATAATTTTTTGATAACATGCTATACGCTCAAAATCTAGCTCTCAGTTTTGCATGGTATATTTTGTGACTACCATCTACTCATTATTTTGCAATCAAAATCGAATCAGAATTTATATTAAGGTATAATATATATAATATAAAAACAGAGAAATAGCAGATGATTTGGAACTTGAAAACATTGCCGTCATATTTATAAATAGAGCAGTAGTTCGTCAAAATACATTCGCATTGAAGAAAAAATAATGTGTAAGATAAAGTACCTGGATGACCAAGAGTATTTTTTTTTCTAAAAATTCCATCTGCTGGACACTTTAATGTCATTGTGTCGTTAAAGTAGTTAGTTGCTCATATCGCCAAAAGATGTAAGGAAGAATCATATTTCCTGTTCTTTTTAATAAAATGACATTTCCTAAAAGTCAATCGCCTCCAAAACCCCCTGTATACTAAATTTCATGAAAATCCTTGGAGCCGTTTCCGAGATTCCAATTATATATACCAGGTGTTAGGGTAACGAAGCCGAAAGCCCGTGTTAGTACTCCAGGTATACTACATATTGGCTTTTTTTTTTTCTAACTAGGTACGTAATATAGTAAATTATCTTTTCTAAATATCTTGTATTTTTTTGTGTCTATTAAATAGATAACAAAAATATATATAAGTAGGTATGTCATTAAAAAAGCTGAAGCACCCACGAGAATTTTAAAAACTCGGTGCCCCTGTACCTATCTACGTTTGTTATTAAGGATTATGTGGACAATAACATAACCTGCAGGTCTAAAACAGCCACTTTATTGAAATCGTTCAAGGATAATATTTTATCATGCGACGATATTTGTACGTAGAATCTGCTTAGTAAATGAATTGTGACTGCTCATATGAGTGACCGTTTAACAAATTTCATACGAATCTATTGACACCTACTGGAAATTTATAAAGTAACTCGTTTTTAGCAGAATCGCTCAATGTGGGCCGTTTTAGACCCGCTGATCATTACCTAATGAATGGATAATCGTCACTTCAACAAAAAATTGCCATAATAATTGTCTTCTACCGCAGTGACGTCATGGCGGTTTATCAACATTTTTTACACAAGCACATCCTAGGTAAATAGGTATTTACATACCAGGTCTATTACATTTATTCTGCTGTATAAAAACATTTCAATAGACTTAAGGTCACCACCACACCATTACTAAGGCTAAATTTTACCAACTGCAAGGACTGTGATTAAATCGAACTAAATTGCGTTACTACCTACATTCTGCTCGATACGTTTTATTAAGTAAAATATTATATTATATTATCTGTGGTAAAATGTAAGAACTCAACTATGGGGAAATTGCAATAGGTTAATTGTGGTAGACGACCGATAACCTTAAATACAACAACATTAACCATCAGAAATTTATTTTCTAAAGACTTTCTAACTTCCTTTTTTCTTTTCCAAATAGAGCTTCAAGATGACAGCTCAGTGGCATATCTGGGAGCTACCCAACAATGATGTGCGGGGTCCCTTCAATGCTCGAGCACTGAATACTCCTGACGATGAGTTCGCGGCTGCAGCTATTCGTAAATACCTCTCCTTGGACGACACCGGGGTGCCTTTGATGCGAGCAGCTTTACCACCCCAGATACCTGATGAACCTGAAGGCAACTGGGAAGTCGTGGACTACGTAGAGATTAATGATAAGAAACCGACTTGATTAATATTGAAACAAACTCAGAATTGCGTAGATTACTTATGTATTGGCTGCGATTACTACGATTACTGACTTAATTGTAGAATGACAATGAATAATACCTGCGTAATACCATTGATAACGTTTTCAATGCTGTTATTTTTATTGAATGACCTATTCTTTCACAATATGCAGTTGGACACGGTTATTAAAAAGAAAAATGTTCTGTTAAAAATGTGAAAATATACCAAGTTTGCCATAGTTTTAAGTACTTAATCTTGCCAAAACATGCAATGTTATAAATCTTGTTTAGTTTTTAAAATAGTGTTACCGTGCCTTGTGAGTGCATTTATTACGATTTAGTGATTTTTACAGTATTATAAATATTTTATGGCTAGATATTTAAGATTATTTACTAAATGATTGTGGAATTGATTGCTTACCTTAATGTATTCAGTTCAGGGTTTCTTTGTTCGAGCGCAGATTGTTGAAATCTTTAGCAAATAGCAACGCAAGTTACCGTTTTAAGCCATTTAGAATACAAAGTAGGTAGTAGATAGATATTATTTAATGTCACCACGAAAAAAACTAAAACTAATTTGTAAAAAAATCACGTATAGACATGGAGACAAAGTAAATTACAAAATACTAAATCATGTCAGTTTATAAACAATAGCGAGAATAACAATTAATTACCGGTATTTATTTTTGGCGGCACATTCACTGGCATAGACTTTATGTGGATACAGCTAGATCCACAGACTAAATATACTTATATATATGAATTGATAAGGGAGTTTTGGCGGATTCCCGATAATCGCGGTATTATTTTATTTTCCGAAATTGGTGGGAATTCGAGTTCTTTTTGTATAAAAATGGTGGATTTTTGGACATAACGTTTTGGACAACTCACAGAAGTGTAGGAAAGTGGAATATTACAGTGAATTGTGACATTTCGTGTTTGTTCTAAATCTCCCTAGGAACCTTTAGTAAAGTCCCCACAATTTTACTGAGACAGCAATCATCATTCATCGTCATGATCATAACCATAATCATATACATCATCGACTCATTATCATCATAATCATGGCTTAAAGGTCTTGAAGACCTTTAAGCCATGTCTTCAATTATGCCATGCCAAATATATTCATAAAAAATGATATAAATTGTTTAACAGTTTAAAATTCAAAGGTATATTTACCATAGTCACACCAACAAATGCATGAGCTGAAGGATTTTGCCACCGTTCCTTGAATGTTGTGAAATTGCGCTAAACTGAATTTGATATGTAATAACAAAAGTGCATTCGGCAGGGACAGCCGTAATTCCGATTTCATCCATTTGACGGCTTCGTTAGTTCATCTATAATAGAGGAAATATCATAGTGTAAAACCTACCAAGTAAGTAGTAGTGCTAATAATGGAGTCACCAACTATGCAGTATGGTTTAGTTAAATTTATTTCATAATTGTAATTGTAGAAAATATGGATTGTCAAACTAGCGAGGCCAATATTAATTATTATATTATTGTTTCAGATGGTTCGCATAAATCCTAAAGATAAGATAGTTGTTAACAAAATACTAGTCTTTTCTATTTATATAGTTCCACTTCCAGTACGCACCTTTTTAAATCATAGAGTAAGGGTGCTTTAGATTTATCAGTTTTATGCTTCCATAAAATTTATTTAACGTTCAAAGTGATAGTGCTAAGTAACGTGCGGTGGTATTTGTATTCTGTTAGTGCTTACATTATATTGATGAATATATTATAATTTATTTGAATTAGGTTATTATTTGTTTAATTGCTTTTAGTATTTATAAATTACTGGAATAAGGCACTCCTATGTTTATTTTGCAGTTTTTGTGGAAATAAAAATTTGTATTATGACTTGCCTTTGACATTATTATTATTTTCAGGCACCGAAAGGGGACAGAAGAACATCTAATATATAAAATTCTCGTGTCACAGTTTTCGTTGCCAAACTCTTCCGAAACGGCTCGACCGATTCTCATGAAATTTTGTGGGCATATCGGGTAGGTCTGAGAATCGGCCAACATCTATTTTTCATACCCCGATTCGCGATAAACGACATCCACGCGGGCGGAGCCGCGGGCGACAGCTAGATATTTCTAAAAGAATATAGGTCAAGACATATTTTTCTATGCTATCCTGTCTTCTTCTTCCTCCCAGCGTTAATCCCAGTCGCATCCGAAGCTTGCAGCTTGGAGTCGGGGGTCCGCTTTACCAGTCTAACTGCGGATGTGGTTTGAACTTCTATATTTTCTGTGAAGCAACTGCCATCTGACCTCCACAACCTTAAGGCGATATCGAAGCATTTCAGTTAGCTAGTAGTAGTTTGTTGTTGAATTTCTGACGGCTCCAACTACCCGTAACGACTGACATAGACGTTCGTATGGCAACCGGGACCGACGACTTAACGTGCTCTCTGAGGCAAAAGCAGACCAATGCAAATACCCAAATTCATGCATACAAATACTTGCATTGCGCTGGGATCGATCGGGGAGGGCTGTGACTCTGATTTATTACAGATAACAAGTCCCAATATAACCATAAGAAGGTTTTTTAAATTAATTGTTGTATAATGTTGTAAACTAACATTCCCCGAACCAGAACAAAAATTCTAAATGTATATAACTCTAAGGTGACTGACTGACTGACATAGTGATCTATCAACGCACAGCACAAGCCAATGGACGGATAGGACTAAAATTTGGCGTGCAGGTAGATGTTATGACGTAGGCATCCGCTAAGAAAGGATTTCATTTAATTCTACCCCCAAGGGGATAAAATAGGGGATGAAAGATTGTAAGAAACTTTGTCAATTTTAAACCGATCGGGCTGAGACTTTGCCTCCATAAAGCCACTATGTTGATTCAACACTAAGCGATAACCGACATCCACGCGGGCGGAGCCGCGGGCAACAGCTAGTGTATTATAATTAAGGCTACTGAAATTCTGTAACATGGGTGTGTTACAGAATTTCAGTAGCCTTAATTAAACCTCCAACCGAAAAAAATAACAATTTACCCCTTTCATATTTACATTGTAATAACACTATAATCCGCACGCTGAATGATGATCCTATGACAGTTCGTTAGCGCTTAACATTGTACTGACGTCCTATCACATCAAATCCTTTAGAGGTCCATTAAAAAGACGAAATAATCATAATTGTGTACAATTGTAAATTATAAAAATGAATATTAAGAAATTATTACGTAATGTTCGGAAATAATAGAAAAAAACTCAATGCAAATGTACATGGTACGTGCTGCAAAAGTTACGTCGTCAAGCTGTTATCGACTAAGAAGGGACACATCGATAAACAAAATATCGATAATTTGTTGGAAATATAAAACAAATGCTTTGAGTTTGTATTTTATTTATATCAATCTGAATCTGATACAGGGTCAATCGGATCTTCAAAATCTGAGTCTGAACTGCAGCTATCCGTGACGTTTATTATTAACGGTTGGTCAATGATATTGTCGTATTGTACATCTCGATCCCAGTCTTGTAAGCAAATTTTCTTCGTTCTTTCGACCACTTTTCGCCAATCGTCAGCTGTCACTTGAGCGCAAGCTTCTTCCAATAAAACCATCATTTTATTTGCCGTGAATGGCGGAGTTGTGTTATGCCTAGCTGCATGACCTGAAAATATTTGTACATTTAGTAATTATTTTTAGAAATATATGCATATACATAATATTATATAAATAAAAAATATAGATACCTTTGATCTGCGCCCATATCAACTCGATTGCATTATATTGGCAGTGATAGGGCGGTAACCGAATTACCGTGTGTCCATTTGATTTGGCCAATTCATCCAAAAAATATGATGGGTGCGTCTGTTGTTTGTGAAAGTTCAACAGTCTAACCAACTCTTTTTTTAACATCTGACTGTCAGTTTCCACACCATTGCCGTGTAACCGCTCTATAATTTCAGCTTTTTTGTTATTGCTGCTGGGGGGTTTGTTAATTTGAACTGAGTGATATGAAGCATTGTCCATTAAAATATAGTGAGGCTCATTCAAATTTTCTAATAGTTTGTCTTAAAGTTTTCGAAATTCATTTCCTCGTGGTACTCCGTTGTTTTCACTGACTTAAAAGCCCACAGCCAATTCGGAACAAAACCTGTAGCTGTGCCAGCGTGGCAAATGATTAAGCGCTGGCCCTTTCCTTCAGGAGTTTTTGTGCTGGATTTGGCTGTGTCATCCGTCCATGCCTTACCTACAGTATGATTGGCGTTCAGCCATGTCTCATCGAGGTATACTACCTTCTCCCAGTTATCAATTTGTTTGATTTTGCGAAGAAAATCGCATCGTAGTAAAGCTATGTCAGTACGCTCCAATAATATTTTTCTTTTGTCACATTTTTTATAGCGGAATCCACATTTTTTCAAAACAATTCTAAGAGAAGTAGCACCGCCTTTGAAGAGTTCTGCAGCTTTTAATGAAGATAATAACTTCTGGCAGGTCGGTAGTTCACCTCGTAGGTAGTAACCATAAATATGATTGCGTATAGCATCTAAATCAAATTCATCAGGTTCTGTTATATGACATAACCTTTTCTTTTTCTTCTTTGGTGTTAATAGTTTATTGTCCTCCATGGACGACTCCCCAAATTTTTCCTTTGTTATTCGAGAAACAGTAGCCTTTCCGATTCCTAGAGCATCGGCTACACGATCGCGAACATTGTCAAGCGGTAACAAGGGTCCGCCATTTTGTAGTTCACGAGCAAAATAGTCTCGCAAACGAACTACAAACTCGCGAACTTTACTGTTGAGAACAGTTTTCCGCTGTCTTTTCGGCATTTTGCAAAACCGAAAATCAACAAACAGGTAACAGAAAATCAACAAATAACACAAAACAGCGAAAACAGAAACAAAACTCAGCTAACAAAGAAAGACGTGGCGCATACAAGGCGTTAGAGCACTCGTATGACGCGATGTGATGCGGTGTGACAAGAAGACAAAACAGACTGACAAGACATGACATGACTGAATTAAAAAAATACGGTAGGTCTATGGCCTCCTTTTAAATACTTTTCCATGTAATCCATAATTGCCAGCTAATTATGAATTCTTTAAAATTAAATTCAAAAAGAATTTTAAATTCTTTAAATTATACAATTTGAATAAAAAATAAAGTATAGTAAAATAAAATATAATAAGGCTGTTACTTTTTTATCTAGTGTTTTATGTCCATCAATGCGCGTAGTCTTTTTTTCAAAATAAATAAATATTGGTTATTTTGTTGAATGACCTGGCTGAATGACATGACATTTGCCTGAAAAAACAGTATTTTATCGAAATTGTTTCGCATAACTAATACAACTGTCAGTTGAAACGTCATAGGGATCATCATTCGGCGTGCGGAGTATAATAACACTCAAACAACTCGAACTTCGTCCAATGGGGATGGCCACTGCGCTTTTATCCCTACAGAGGGCGCATCGTCGCAATGGCCATTGTTAGCTGTCATCTACGTAGATTTCATTGTTTATCTGACGATTTTTTATGAATAATATACTCTATCATGCCGCTTTGTTCAGTACAAGGATGTAATGTTAATGTTAGACAGTGGGAGACAGTTATGCGACGAAAAAAATTTGTGGCTACTGAAAATTCTAGGTTCTTCAAAGATAGCGATTATGTTGGAGAATCTGCCTACACAGACAGTATTTACGAGTTATCTTATCCAATTCAATTGTTTTTAATCACTAGAAGGTGTCACATACTTATAATGTCGCTTTTTAAACATCACAGCAACGCAGATACCTAAAAAAAGGAACAATTCCAACCCATAATAGTTTGATAGATAGTGTTTTAAGATAGATACATTGTTTTTTTTTTGTGGTATTAAGAGTTAAATAACACGATATCTTTTGAAAAAATGATGAGCTCAGCTTTCTTTCTAGTTAAAGTTGCACCTCTTTTCCGCAATTCTGCTTTAAGTTGTTGCATATTTCAAGTTGAATACATAGTAAAGTAAGTCCAGATCACAAAAAATACGATAGGTAACCAGTCTCTTCAAATCTGACAGCTATGAGTTTGTTATTGTTGTTTGGTCATTGCGCCCCTGCTGCCATCTACAATTAGTTTTGCGTGGGCATCCCCATTGTAATCTATCTCTACATTGAACAGCCAACGAAACAGATCATCATGAATCGTTAAAAATAATCTTGTTGTTACTTACGCACTTATAGCCTATTTAAATATTGTAATGCATTTAGCATACGTTACCTACAATATTAAAGCAACATGCTGTAAATATCATAAGTTCCTAATAGTTAATACTGTGGAGTCGGGGACTCGATCTCCACAGTTTTACCAATGAAACTACTTTTTTTTCCTATCTTCTTAATCTTGATATTTATTGGAAAAAACACATCATTCCTACTCGTAAAAGGGGTAAAAGGGGATTTTGCGCGAGGTTTTTTTATTTTTATACAATACTCGTTTCAGAGGACCACGGAAACTAGAACACTTCTCTTCAAATCTTGAGTTTTCGGAGTCTTGCTGGCTTCCACCGTAGCCCTCACGTCAACTCTCAGGAACTGTCCCGCTTCTCAGTTTTTTTCCTATCTTCTTAATTTTAAACTTAATTTTTTATTCGTATGATTTATTTTTAAATCGTTGACACATGATGTCCAGGCAACTACTACTAATATCTGCCACGGAGGGCGGATATCACAATATTTACATGCTTCATACCACATACAGCCAGTATCTGCCTAACACTGATTGATTACTGTATGGAGTAGGCATTTAAATACAAATTAGAAGCTATTACATTTCACTATAATGTATTGATCGGATGGACTTTTATTATTCACATAAATAAGTGTCAAAGTATACGTTACCCGTGATTGAGTAGTGCCGAGCTACGCATACGTGATAAGATATTTAGATTGTACCATCCCGTAATATATGACTTGCCTCTTACAAGATAAGTGTGTATTGTTTCATAAATTTGGCCGTAATTAGCTATTTAATTTACAACATTTTCGCGGCTTAATCATTCGAAGTTTAAAGAAGCCTTCTTTCATCAGTGGCACATCACATTCACATTTCAGCATTTTTTGTATGGCTAAAGAGGCAAGCCTGTTTTAGGTTATGTGGTACATTATCACCTTAATGTTCTTTAAAAGAAGGGCTTTTACTCCTGTGTTATCTTACTAACTTTTCTTTTCACCCGACTACCAAGAATGGTTGTATGTATGTATGTATGTACGTATGTATGTTTGTATTGTAATAAGTATTCTTTTCATTTTACTTGCTCATAATGTGGCTCTAATCTCACCGAAATTAGGCACATCATGATACCTATTATCAAACTGTGGTTTTATGATTGTTATTAAATCACGAGTGGGAGTTTTTTTTTAATTTATTGCTTGAGTAGCTAAAAAAATTAGATTAGAAATAGAACAAATAAATTAATATATCTTCCTATTGCTTGTTCATTTCATGCAATAGAAAATTTGTAACATTTGTTTTCTGTTTAAACTTTAAGTAAATTCACATAGAAAAAAAGAAACCTCATTATTTTAGTCTGTGGCCAGTGTTATTTTATTATTATTCCCGCCAGTCCGCCAGTACAAAAAAGTTTCGCAATTGGTTTTTACTGGTGAAATTATAATTATTTATTAATTAAAATGTCTACAAGTATGTACCAGTTATAAAGAAATTATTTATATACCTAATACACTGCCCTGCGACGTTATACATTATACTGTACAACGTCCGATATATAATGTGATTGATGTGAAGTCCTTAACGTTATGGAATGTTTACTATCTGCAACTGCAAGGGTAAATACCTATTTTAGTATTATATTGTTCACAAGTAGTATATAAAATATACGTGTGTATTGTTGATTACCGTCTTCGGCTCTCTTTAGACCCTCGCGTGACGGCTCTGGTCTCAATATCGCCTCAGCGGTAATCACCAACTTTCAAACTTGTACCATAATCTACTAGTATTACCTCATATCTTCTGAACCACTTTATGGATTTTATTGATTGATACTTCAAATGAAAGTTATTCTTTTCCCAATGTTATTGGGTACTTAAAATGTGAACAAAAGCTACATGTTACATTTAGGGTCCAAAATATATGTTGTCAAAAATTTTTTTTCACTCAAACTTATTGCGCTATCAAAATTAAGGAAATTAGAAGATGATTACAAAAAATATAAAAATGTGATAACTAAAAAGGATAATATAAAACTAATTATTTAAAATAAAAACCCCGATTGAGCCTGAACAGATTGAAACAAGTTTGATAGCAGGCGGTACACGGTACCTATTTGTAAATCATAAACCGGATAAAAATAAATGGGCACCGCCTGCTACCAAACTTGTTTCAATCTTTTCTGGATTAGTCGGGATTTTTTATTTTTAATAATTATTTGCTTAGTGAAGCTGACGAAAGAAAGAGACAGGTGCTCTGACGTGCTACAAAAGTCCTTCTTTGAGAACGCACATGGCCCTAGCAGAAGTGGGCCGGAAGTTACAGCGCATCGGAGATTCCACAGCGTCGCCAACAACTAAGGTCGATCGCGATCTTTAGCAATATCTGTCTAGTGTATGCCTAGTTCCCCGGCACCATAGGCAGTTGTGACATAGCACTAACGTCCGGCTTTAGCCGGCTCGAGTCATACCCTCTTATGATTTCAAGACCGAGGAGATTTTCAAATTTAATAAAAATTAGAAAGTAGTGCCTACCACAATGATACAACAAAATTTAACGCGTCAATTGCAATTGTTTGGTAACAGTACCCACAAATTAAAAATAACGAAGTTGTAGATTATTAAAATGAATGACAGTAGGGTTTTGTGTATATGCTGTGTATGCTGCTGAATATAGAAGGATCCCGGTTGTTGGAGCAGAATAGAGCACTATTATATACTTACTAATTATTGAGATACGTAAACCAAGATGTGCATCTTGGTTTACGCATCTCAATAATTTTCATTTCAAATGAATATAAAAGAACGAAAATGAAGAACCTTCGGAGTTCAGGCCCAGGCTAAAGTGGTCATACCAGGAAGTGGACGTCTTAATATCTGGTCGTAGAAAAAAGTGGTCAATTCCGGAAATTTTCGTACTTAGAAGAAGACAAAAAAAGAAATGGACAGAAACTACCAAAAAGAGTGAATCAAGTTAACGACGGGACCTTACCTGCTAACCGGGAAACCTATTCTAATCAGCCGTCAGTCTCATCTATATTTTTTAGTACTATTGTAAGTTTAATCAAAAGAAAAAGGCTTTGGATATTTCTACTAGAATCATAAATGTCCGTATCATAAAAATCTTGTTGCAGAAGCCGAGTTTGTTGCACTTTCAATGTGTACCTACATTGTTTGCATATTATATTGCATCGTGTGCATACTCGAGTGGGTACGTTTAGAATAAACTTGTTTATATGTCTGCCTACACTATATCGTGAACTGATTTATAAACCGCAGTATCATCATTAGCATTCTGAGCCTGGACTTATCCGCTGGTTGATAATAGCCAATAACACTAAGTACCTACTCGTATGTAATATTAATTTACTATTTATTATATGTTTATTACATAAACATGGTCACACAGGTGTTACAATTACAATGAGTGTTACACCTGTGTGACCATTAGAACATATAGGTATCACTGTTTTAGAAGGCGGTAGGTGCGCAAATATGATTGTAATGTAGACAGCTAATAAATTAAATCGATCCCCAGAATGGCCACACCTAAATGGTCATTACGTTAATAAACTTGAACTTGTACACATAATTACAGCAAATATTCAACATTTAAGTAGAAGTGTCCACTGGTCTGGTTCTAATTACGAGTGAAGCAGTTTTAGGGAGAGGTTATTTAAAAAAAATGAAAAACACCCACATTTCACCAATCTCTGTGCTCAGTCCCAAGCATGACGCAATAGGCGTTGAAAATGAGCTTATAGTCCTTTACCATGCACTTTTCTTTAAAAAGAGTGCGGTGGCTGAAACTGGGCTGTATTTGCTGTCCCTCCTAATAATCTGTGGAAATAAAATTTAATATATTTGGTTACCATCGCGTACCAGCATTATGTATGTATGTGTGTACTTAATTCCTTCCCGTCATCATCCTCTAAGGCTTTTTCTAGTCAGTTTACTCAGTTGGGATCAGCTCCACAGTTTAACTACGAAGTGACCGAACATCGAAATTTTCCGTGAAGTCCTCCACAATCCACTCCCCACTAGCGATATCAAAGTATTGTAGTCAGAGGAACTCTTACCGGACGTTTTATGACTCCTACTACCTATAACGACTGCCATGGATGGTCGTATGGCTTACCGTGGTCGTAACGTGTAGGTACTTATATAATGAAAAAATATAGGTATTAAGTACATAATATGTGTAGTAAGTTGGTAGAAAATAACATGTGAGTAATATACGTATTGTGTTGCATGTCATCAAAAATAATCGAGGAGCGGTATACTTAGCAACTTTATTACAGTAATATCAAGGAAATATGACATGAACATGATACGTACTTAGATGACAAAGATGACTAAGATGGGCGTTCCTTCCATTATTCCCCGTAATGGTAAGAACACGCAAAACAATACGCACAAAAGGGTTTGTAAAAGCGGATGAACGATTTACACACAATATACGTAGGTACGTACCTATTTCTTTGTAGGTAAATCAATTTATGTACCTGTTACGTCCACAAAGTGTATTAATATTAGAAACACGTTACAATACTTGCGGTAGCAGGGTTGCCTCATTTTTAAAAGTTTAAAAAAACATTATTTATTACGGGTATATTTGATAGATACCTACTTTTTAAGTGTTGCTCTTTTAGGGTCAATGTCAGATCAGACTTTTGTACAAGAAATGATCGTGAGCAGGTTGACGCGGCACCGCTCTGCGCCTTCTTTGCCTTCAAATGACCATTATCTGTTTCTCCCGTAGATAAGATTCAAAATACTTTGTGATATTTTGCCTCAAAAAGCCGCTGCTTTTTCTGTGGGCATTGACCCTAAAGGCTCCAATGGCTCCAATAAATTAGAGCTTACCTCAGGAATAGATCCTAAAGTATTCGTTTCAACATGTTATTAACAAAAAGGAAACTAAAACATAAAAAATACTCGAGACGTTTAGTACTTACCTAAGTACATTATTACTCTAGAAACTGACCAAGGTGATGAGATATTTTCCCATTCCCATACCCGTAGTTTGTATCAATAAGCCAAGCCCTCACGTTTTTGTTTCCTATCTTAATTTTATCAATACTAAAGCTATTTTGATGAAACTTTAAATCGTATAGATTAGTATATGTGCCAGTATCTTCGATTAACATCAATGGAGCTGGTAAAGATGATATTGAATTGCTTGTGTAGAATGGGTTCACGTTGGCCAGAATTTTAACCTGGGACCTCTGGATAGTAAGTATTACGTGTAAGACTATATTGAATAAACTCACAATTAAGTGTAGGTACTTTATCTAGGTCTATAACAAATCGCAACACAAACATCGTGCATTGACTGAAGTAAGTTAGTGGATGTAACGCTATATTTTCAGGCGTTCGGTACTTCAAATTATAGAGAGTTAAATGTATAGATAAATGTATACATTCAAGTATATTTGGTTTATGACAAGATAAAATTTTAATTGGTCTGGCATAAATAAATATTCTACAACAATCGTCATTAACTATCTAACCCATGGTAAGCATGGCTTAATTAGCTTGTGTTATGGAATCTAGAATAAGGATAAACATACTTAGAAACCTTTTTTATAAATAAATACATAATTATCTCATATAGAAACTCCCATTCACAGAAATATTTGCACTAAGTGAGAATTGAACCCCGCGCCCTCTGCGTAGCCGTGGAAAGATCTACAGCTAGGCCACACCACAGAGGAATACATTTTAATCATGCTTTAATTTACAAATCGTATAATTTTGTGATCCTGCATTTTCATTTGGACAAATATTATTTAATGTTTTTCAAATAAGTAAATAGTTATTGTAAGACTACCGCTATACTTTATCATGACTGATTGATATGATCCGCATCAGCAGGTTTCAGGAAGTGACGTTATAAGAATGTTCAATCGAATTATCTTCAATTCATTTTATTGTTTACAAGAGCTTGTAGTCAGTAGTCAACTGAGCTACAGGTATAGTTCCAAGTACCTACTTCACTATACCTATACAAAGCTTCACAAACAAACCACTTTTCTGTTAAGCTCTGCGTAATAAGTACGTAATTTTAAACAAACATACGTAAGTGCGCTACATAAAACAGACAACATATTTGGATCGATTTATTGACGTTATCGATAAAATATAGTCGATAAAATAAACATTAAGTAGGTACTATATCACATCTATACTATTATAAAATTAGAAATTACTTGTGTTTATACTTACATTGGAGATATTTAAAAAAAAACTTGGGTTGAACCTGAAAACCACATTGAAAACAATTTTTTTTTTTGGAATTTTTGTCCTTTGATTTTCGATGGATAAGAAAATCTGAAAGGATTTTGTGTGATTTTTGTTGTTATTCAAAGCTCTAGGTCAGAACTAAAAACCACCAAAAACAGACGTCATCCGACTCCTGGATAGAGCCGTATCAACTAGTTCTAGAGATGATTCCAGTCTTATTCCGTTTCCCACTTAAGTAGGTATAAAGTTAAATTCGTATGAAGACTAATTTAACATTTTCCATTCGACTTGCCTTGAGTTCGTGACGTTGTGGCTGTACATAAATCTTTGGATTTCAAAATTTGGACGCCACTTTGCTATTCTGTTAACGCAAATAGATTCATTTTGTCGGTATCGTTACTACTTCATAGAATATTAAGCAACTACTTTATATTATAACCGTCAAATTAGATACAAACATGTACAGACACGGGAACTTCGGGCGGTATCTGCATCTGATGGGCATAGAGCCAACGCCCGAATGTCATCACTACGACGCGAGTGAGGGCTCGGGGCTGCACACGCTCACCGAGTGTCCGGTGCTGACACTCGGTGAGCGTGTGCAGCTGAGTGTCTGGTGGCGGCCCTGGGGATGAGAGTGCACATGCTCTCCACCTTGCTCGCCGCGATGGTCCGCTGCGCAGATGCGTGGGCGGCCAGCGCCTCCTTCTACGAGCAAGTAATGCTCGAGAAGGAGACAGCAGAGCGGGCGCGGCGCGAAGAGTGAGACAGATTCGCGGACATCGCCGCCTGCGTGCGAAGGCGGCTCGGGCGTCGGAGGGCGCAAACCGACCACCACCTCCCATGAACGCGGGCCTGAGGGTGACGGTTGGAGCCGCTTGTCACCATAACAAAGGTAGGCCACTGCAGTGGCGCGTATCGAGCGATGCGCGCCTCCCCATGCCGGGGGCGAGTCGGGAATCGCGCATCTCCCGAGGAGGGCCAAACCGAGAGGGATTGCCCTGGGTCAGCAGGATATGTCGTTGAGTATCTCACCTTTGGCCTAACGCAACGACCCACAGACGGCGTGCGGTTTAGTCGGTTCGAGTCCGACATAGCCTCCCCCTCTGGCTCCGGAGGGGAGGGGGGTATCCGTGGGGATTTCCCGTACCTTAAAAAAACCGAACATGTACAAAATACATTTACTAATTTCACTATTTTGTATTATTGATAGGCGTTTGACCACTCACCTGCTCAACGATGATGTAGCGTACAATAGCTAGACGCATGACGATTCACTAATAACTTGAGGATTCCCAGTTTTTTGTGGTTGATAAATGTTGGTAACTGATGATGTGGTCGACGACGGTAGTCTTGAAGACATCCAAGTTATAGCTATCCGGCAACATTTTATTTTTTATTTGCACCTGATTACGTACTAATCACTCAATTAAAAGTAGGTACCTACAGGTCACCAAGTCTGTGTCAAGAAGGGACATGCACTTCCTTATGTTTTGTATAGAGTTTTACAGCCACTGATATCATATAATTATGGTAATTATGAGGAAAGCGCGCCAGTTGCCTTTTGGTTTAAAAACAATGTGCGTCATCACGTTATGAATATAAAAAATGGTTTTCTTTAGTTCATTGCTGTACCTACCTTTTCGTTCAACTAGCAAGTAATACATTTTACAAGAGTTTTTGTTAAAAAGTAGAGAATTTCATCCAGTCTAAGCTAATGTGGATACTTCCTACGAGTATATGTGTTAAAGGTAATTCAAACTCATTGTACGTTAACTAACTTCATTCTTGACGAAACAACTCTCATTACCCCGTTCACGTTACTTCCGATGTGAAAACTTTAAACGGACGGATTATCAAGTGAATTCAGGGCAGAAAATAAAGAAACTCGAAAACCTATTTAACAAAAGATAAATTATATGGATTTTGGTTTGCTTATGAATTCAGCAGTTTTCTAAATGTTGACTAATACCTACGTTTGAGGTAGGTACTGAAAACTGAAACCTCAGTGCAGGAGTCTGGCTCGCATTTACAGTTTTTTTTTTTATTCAATAGCTACCATTGTTTTCAAGTGACGTATTAAACTGTTCCATTGATATTTTAATTACCCGTAAGTACAATTATCTGTTACGCGATTACAAATCATTGTTTTCCATTGCCTTGATTAAGTTTATAGAATTTAAAACCGGTTAAGTGCGAATCGTACTCGCACACTAAGGGCTACGTACACAACTGGATTAATTGACAAACTTAACATTGGAGTTCCGAATCCAGTACGTTAGCTGTTGGTTCCCTGTGCCATAGGAACACTTATGGAAGTCGTAACGGGTAGTTGGATCCCTAAAAAGTCCAAAAACTGATCTAACTGCAATGCTTTGATATCGCCATTGGGTTGTGAAGGTCAAATAGCAATCGCTTCACGGAAAATATCGATTTTTAGTCAAACCCCAGACTCCGAGGTGAAAGCTTCGATGCAACTGAGAATATGAAGAAGAATCCAGCTCGCAGTATACTAAGATAACAATGGTCAGACCATAGACATATATGCTGAACGTTTTTTCCGTAATCGAGTCCTAAAGGACTAGTTGGCGATCACATACCTATCTGTAAACTAAGCCGGAGGAGGGACGCCGCCCCCGGTGAGATGCGGAAGAATGAGTGAGACCGAAAGCAATAAATTGCACTAGGCGACATTGATTGGATAATAGTAGATTATGGTACAAGTGTGTAAAGTGGGTGATTACCGCTGAGGCGATATTGAGACCCGAGCTGTCAGGCGAGAATCTAAAGAGAGCCGAAGACGGTAATCAATAATACACACGTGTAGGTACGTGTGTATTATTGATTACCGTCTTCGGCTCTCTATCATATTATGTATTTCATTTTACTAGTGAATAATTATAATGCTAAAATAGATATTTAAGAAGAAAGAAAAGGAAGAGAAATGTATTTATTTTGATTAGCTGCAGCTTGCAGTTTTCAGATAGCAAACATTCCATAACGTTAAGGACTTCACATCAATCACATCATATTTCGGACGTTGAACAGTATATGTGTATATATCGGGCGGTGTACTAGGTACATAAATAGTTTCCTTCATAACTAGTACATATTTGTAGATTTTAATTAATAAAAAACTATAATTTCACCAGGAAAAACAAATTGCGAAACTTTTTAGGACTTCCGGACTGGCGGCAATAGTAAAAAAAACACTGGCCACAGACTAAACAGAATGAGGTTACTTTTTTCTGTGTAAAAAAGTGAATTTACTTACTTAAAGTTTCAAACAGAGCGAAAACAAAACTTACTTATTTGGGTAAAACTTTTGTTTATTATACACTTACAAGATGAAATTTTCTATAAATACGAAGTTGCATGAAATGAACAAGCAATAGTTTTTTTAAAATATTTAACTAAGGACTATCGCGAATGGAGTGAGGAAGAGAATTCCACAGCCGTAATGCAGAAACGAAAAATTTAAAAATCCCCGACACGAAGAAGGCCTACCTCCAAGAAGTACAAAATAAATCGTGTTAATGCGTCGCCCACTCACTAACAGTCCGCCTGCAGTTTTTGATCGGTCTGGCGGCCTGCAGTCCTAAGCCAACAGCGTCCATACACTAAAGCGGCAATTCCCTGTTGTCAGTTTTGCGAACACACTAGCAGTTGTGAGTCGAAGGTTTCCCGCTGTACGATCGCTTGCAGGTGTGTGCTAATGCTCGTTCGCCCTGACAGCCTAGGACTGTTCAGAATCGTTCGGCGGCCACACATTATCGGATCGTATTAGTAGTCATCAGTCCAAAATCGTTAACGAAACTGTGAATAAATTTGTTATTGCAATTAACTGACAGATTTAGGTATATCGTCCGGCCATCGTCTGGTACACTGATAGTGAGTGGGCACCTTTAGTTACCCCTTTAATTTTGATACAGGTATCTAGTCATGGAGTCGTCTTAATATGTTTTATTTAAAAACTCAGTTTATTAATATTTTACAGTCAGAAAACTCATTTTAAAGACTAAAAACTGAAATTAAACCACTATATAGTTAGTCAGTTAGGCTAGTTTATTTGTTTAATATGTGTTTTTTTAACAACCTACCTATTTGAATGGACAATAGTATTATTTTTGATTCAGGAGTTGTCGTGTCCGGGGACCTCGATCCGTTCAAGTTGGTCCCACGACACTGTAACTCGGCTCGGATAGTTTGCTCCGATAGCCTGTTAACGGGCACCATCATGTTTTAAGCTCAGAGCTGACTGTGGTGAAATAGGCTTGTTCTCACAACAAATACAAACAGATACAGAATTATAACTAACCTTTTACTGTCTTATATCTAGCTTTAAAACTTATATTGAAATAAAAGAAGTACCTAACTTTTGGCTTTTGGCATCCTACACCGAGTAAAGCGCAACGAGTCGAGGAAATCATCATAATCGTGGGTAAAACCTGCTTACTAGTACCTACCTACTCCATTATCCAAGAACTGGGCATATGGTACAAAAAAAACTGCACAATGACGATGATAATATTTTTATTCAGATCCATCAATTTTAGTGTTATGGGTTTCAAGTGCTGGCATCCCACACGTTCATAAAACTAAATATGTAGGCATCCATCCAAGGTAGTTAAAACAAAAAAAAAACAAACATCGAATCAAAATACTTTAGTACCTTAGTTAGTATCACATAAATACATAAATACATATTCGTATATATTCTGTGGTTAGTACCTTAATTGTATATAAATATATATATATATAAATATTTTATTATTATACACTCGCGACAAAAATTACAGGATATAAAAACTTAATTTCAATTAATTTTTTAAATCTTAATCTGGCTATAGCGAAAAGGAAAATGGTTTTTAGCAAAAAAAAAAGCAAATTAATACCCCAATATCCATAGTTTCCAGCTCTTCTGACGCCATTTAAAAACTGCTATTTTTATTTTTTTTATTTTTTTAGATACACAACAAATTATAATCAATCATATCATTAGGTAATAACGATACACAAGCAACTAGCAAACATTTTGAACTGGATTTTAACTCAGAACAGCGTATACAATAATAGAAAGGGTTACCGTAACGAGTTAAGTATTACAACAAATTATACTACAAAGTAAATTTAACCTGAGATTTCAAATCCGAGATTTGTTTATTACCACATTTTTGCTTGGGCATGTGGAAGGTAGGCACAGGTAAATCTGACACTGACCAAGCAGTCGACACCATTGGGCTTGCATGAATTGAAAGACTTATCTAATGACAGTAGAGCCATGAAGTTTGTACCTGCTTAAGGATAGCTGCAGACGGCGGAATAAGTATTGTCTCTACCTGTTGAGGGACGTTACTGGTTTACGTAGTCTATGGTGATCTATGGCCAACACCAATCAAGAGATCAATGGCGTCTAATTGTAATGACCGTTGTAACCAAGTTGTAACTTAATAAGAAATAAAGATATCAGAGTAATATCGTGTTCTGTATTTCCAATAAAGGAATAAAGATTATTAACGTGAGGTCAACAAATAACACTACCAGATATAGGCGTGAGCATCGGTATGTATAGTTTCCAATTTGACTTTAGTACAGAATTCGACTGTTACGTAATTGGTTGCAGGTTCGATTCCATTTTCCAGCATGAATAGTTATGTCTGTAAATTTGTTGCCGTAAAAGCCAACTTCAGGCGAATCTAAAGAGCTGGATAATGAAATAAATACTTATTACTATTACTTATTACTAAAGAGAACTGGGGGACGGCCATTAAACAACCGAAACTTAAGGACTGCACAAAGTACTAATGATGTAGCATTTGGCAATTAAATCACTTCGATTTTCATCGAGCAGGGCAGCGAAACTTTAGCCGCAACTGCGGAATTTTTATGATAGGCCTTCAGACTCTACATGCTGGGAGACGATGAATATTATTTATTCTTATATCCAAGATCCCTAAGTGGAAGCCACTGATGCAGCAGAGTATGTACGCCAGAATGATGAAGAATGATGATGATAAAGACTCGTACAGTTTTATTACTGAAGTTCTAGCATTTGACTCATCTTTTTGCATTAAAGTCTCCGATCACAATGTCTGTATAACCGATTTCAATGACCTCATGTATGGTTTGGCAAAGAAGATTAACCTTCTATTCAAATAAGTACTTTTCTGCAAGAGCTAAAGCTTGTACGAGTATTATAGTCATATGTTTTCCTAATAAGTGTAAGTTTAACAATGCAACCTGTTTGGATAGACCGCACCTTTTATGGCCTCAGTACAATATGTCAATCAATCAATTAGTCCACTGCTGGACATAGGCCTCTCTCAATGTGCGTTTAATCTTCAAATATTCTTCAAATACATATTATAACTATGATCGTTCTATAAGAGGTAAGATTTTCTACACCGGCTTCCTTTTTGAAAATTCTCACCTTTCGCCACTTAATGGTTTTGTTCCGATTATCTGTACCCTTCTACTTTAAACATAAGTTACCACTAAAGAAAAATGAATTTAGAATGCTCCTTAAGGCCAATTCGAAACAGGCGGCAAAATGAAAAACTTATTATTTTGAACTTCTTTCTAATGAGCGTCCTAGAGGAATTAAAAATTATTTCGTAAAAGAATCTTCCAGGGAATATATTAAGATAACGATAATCAGAGCCAAATGGATCTTTTTTCATTTAAAGGAGTATTATGCGGTAGCGAATTTCTCCTCGTATGTATATCCCTCCTAAGTCCCGGGAATTGCAAACCCTAACAAAACCTTCACAGCTGTCTACGTGATTTTTTAAAAGCTACCAGAATATACCTTTACCAAGTCGCCAAACTTAAACATGACTGTAACATTACAGTAACTTGATCAATGAGTCACAAAATTAAGTGAAACGCTACCTACCTACCTTCCTGTTACAAAAAAGGAATACTGTTTATTTTACAGTGCGTTATTTATAAACACAAGGTCAAGGCCAAGGTCTCGAAGTCAATAAGTCATCGTTTATTTTTCGAATACAGGTTTTAGACATAAGTTTATGTATAAACAATCTTAATGAAGAGAGTGCGCTTGACTACGAACGACCATTTTTTCGATTTTTACTTCCTGTACAATGAATTCTACTCTAATCCTAATCCAGACCTACTTGAAACTGAGTCAATCCGTTTTATTCAAAAATATTTTTTGAATTTTATAGTGAAAAATCTCGACTCATTAAAAAAACTGCCTAAAAATGTCTACCAAGGAATCGCAAGTATCAGAGTTCTTTAAAAATTACACAGTCAATAATCACACAGATGGTGCGATTTGTTTAACCGGGTGCCCAAAGCAGGTATTTTTATCTACATGGTCGTTAAATAAACTGTTTTGTTTGATATTTAATTAGATGGTTGGACCAGATATTTGATGATTCTGTTATTACACTGACTCTGGTCTAGCCTAGCTCTGGACTAGACTAGCCACACTTTACAGTTACAAAAAATACCTACAGAATTTAGAGGACCATTTTATTTCTATTTACCCTTTGATCTCTATTCAGCCCCTTTTAGGTACCTACTACTCACGTATCTGTACGTTTACAGCTAACAGGGTTTTTTTTTACGTGCGGAAAATCCCCATGGATACAAGGAGCCGCAGGGAGAGGTTATGTCGGTCTCGAACCGACTAAACCGCACGCCGTCTGTTGGTCGTTGTGCTTGGCCGAAGGTGAGGTTGTCTCGCGACATATCCCTCGCACCCCGGCTGACCCAGAGCCATTCCTCTCGGTCTGGCCCTCCTCGGGAGTTAACAGGGTTTAAAACCGATTTACCTATCAATTTTTTACTAGACAGTATAACAAACATCTCCTTTGTTTTGTTAATATTATATAAATACTATTCATAGAGAGTAAACGCATATTGAATGGTCAGAGATTGCGTTTGATTTGATGTTCACTCGACTAATGTAATCAATGTAATGGTAAAATCTTACGAATTGCAATTTCCCATATTTTCTCACCGTTTAAACCTTCCCTGCGGGCCTAGCATGGGCGCGGGAAAAATATCTCTCTCCACCGCTTATGTCAAATAGACAGGGGACAAAGGTGTTTCTCCCCGGTAGCTAGCATGGCGTCAAAGGAGATAGCTTATGTCTCTCGCTGTGACGTAGACAAGAGACTATTTCTCCACTTGCTTAGCACGGCGGCCGTAAAGTGGAGATAATTTGTCTCTTTTTGACATATGATAGAGATATAGTCTCCGAACTATTGAGGTGGGGACAAGATTGCTTAATACACAATTAAAATTGTCTCGCGGCTTTTTCGTTCTAAGTGAATTACAAATACAACAAACGCAACAACGAAAAATGCAACCGCGCGTATGCTGCGGGATCAAATAAACGTGTTCGCATTACCAGAGAGTGAATTCATATGAATTTATAGGATTTCTAAAGATATGGCCCTATAGGCCCTGTATGTATGCAATGCATTGAACAACGCATTTTTTTATAATATTATCAACCGAAATTATCGAAATTACAAATATTCCTTCTAACCCATCTAACTAAGCTAAATGGCTTGTGCTAGGAGTGGGTTCACGTCGGCAGTGTAATGGCCAGGATTCGAACCCGGGACCTCTCGATCGTAAGGCAGACTCCTTAACCACTAAGCTACCGACGCGACGTTTAAATGAATCAGATGGCTTGCCAGTACATTATAAGGTAAATAATGTTGCGTTTTGTAATCGACTAAAACTCTTATTTGGGCTGCTGTGCTCCTAATCCTAAAAAATATATTCTTTGTAACAAATTGTTTAGAGCGAATTCGCAGTATTCACACATTCATTCACAATAACATACTTACAACATTTTTTCACTCATTTTATTAATATTACAATAAATACTACAATAAAGATAATATTAATAAAGAATATACGATTGAGTTATGTACCGGGTAAAGGGGGTAAATAAATAAACAGAAAATAAACATGTAAAAAAAAACGTTACATGACAGATTGTCTTTCTTTTTTTTCCATATGGCGCACTCTTTAGTCAATAATAATATTCTGCAGCATAATACTGATAATTTTAAAAGTCACTATTACTCTTATAAAATATGCACGTTGCTAGGTTTTGTTAATTTTGTCGAATATTACGAGTCGAATATTTTTTCGTATATTGGTAGCATTGAGTGGAGAAACGTTGTCCACGGTGAGAAACTAGTCTTTCATCGACGCCCGTGCTAGCCAAAGAGACAAAAACGGAGGGAAAGACAAACTTTTATCCACTCCCCGGGGACTTTTTGTCTTCGTGCCATGCTAGCCCTGCTGGACATCCACAAATATTTCAAGACTAAAACTAGCCAAATCGGTTCAGTCGTTTTCGAGTTTTAGTGAGACCAACAGAATTGCAAATCATTTTTATGTATAAGAAGACTAGCTGACCCGGCAAACTTCGTACCGCCTCGGAATCAATAAAAAAAAGTTGCAATTTCCCATATTTTCTCACCGTTTAAACCTTCCTTGGATATCCACAAATATTTCAAGACTAAAATTAGCCAAATCGGTTCAGCCGTATTTGAGTTTTAGCGAGACCAGCAGAATTGCAATTAATTTTTATATTATTATTTATTAATGGAACGCGCAGTATTCAGAATGATTTCAATGTAGCACTATTGAACGCTAAATAGCGATAATGGACTAGCTGCACAGGGCACAGGGCTCAACACAAATAAACATGCGCTGATATTTCTTTGGCCGCTAATTTACTTCGTAGGCCCCGTGTATGAAAAAGAAAAAAAAACTGACGAGTTATAGTCTCTTTGCTACTAGCTTTTAGTGCTAATAGTACAGTTATTAACGCGAATAAACAATCCAATCCCACCAATTCATTGAAAGTAGGTTGGTAAACTCACAAATTCATAATAACGCTTTCACTATTTTACAGAGTGAAGTTCAAGACCTACATTTAACTCGTAAACCTACACCTTGATCAGACTCGTAAGACTGGAATGCTTCGGGTCTCTTTTCCTTATTAGTTTCACATACAAAACAAGTTTCTGATCTGAATTTGGTACTTTCCATGTCCATATCATCCAAATTTATAAAATGGTTTTCATTTGAGGCTAGCCTGTATATAATAATTGGGGACAAAATTCCACTAAGGCAAAAGGTTTAGATATTATAATTAAAAAACTGTCTTCAAAGACTGACAAACACAATATACAAGACTAAAAGACAATGAAGAGCGGCACTAAGTGAGGTACAGATTTAGTTTAAAAGACAAAAATTCACATGAGACTCATCTTATTCGTACACATTGGTAGATGATAATATGTGTGTAGGTATCAAATCAATTTAGATACACACCAAATAAATCAATCAAATGAGTGCCGATTATTTTGGCCTTTTCCATAAGCAAAATATTAAAAGAAATGTCATTATTATCAATTGGTTCCATATCATACGACTGATACAATTTGATTCCATTATTTTCTATTTAGGAACAATTGTGATCTTTAAACCCGAGATTGACGTATGTAGGAACATTAACAGAAAGATAGTCTTAACGCCATCCTACTTTATCATCGAAGAAACAATGCATTTAAGTAAATTAAAGGAAGTAACGTCAATAAACAAGTGCTTGATTACAAATAAATAGGTAAGTAAAGTGTACCTAGTGTCAACGTACAAGTAATGTGTTCGTTGTCATTTACGTATAAATATATGAATTGTTGGGTACTGCAGCCTCATTACTAGATGGTACGCGGGTTATCAGTCAGGTCAATTACTTGTCATTATAAATCTACGCAAGATACTGCCTCCCTTTAGATATTCATATTCTAGCTGTTTAACATAAGAATACTCCGTCTGTATTCTGTAAATAAACAATGACATCAGATGATCACTCTATGACCACACAGTTAACCACAAGAGCTCGTCTAGATGTTGTTTGGAATGATAGCCAATATCAGTAACAAATAAAAAACATTATACCCTGATGTACGTGATAAACCCTGTAGGTACCAATTTTTTTTATATTCTTTTGTTTTTATGGAGCTTTTGCCCACATGGGCACGTCAGCTCCATTGTTCCTTTAGCTAAAATAACAAGCACAAATTATGGAATATAAACTAATGGATACCTACTATAACTTTATATAATGAATATAAAATAACTATGCTTTATTATTACACCAGTATTAAGAAAGAGAGTCCATAGGAGCTAGTAATATAACCAACCTACAGAATTTACAGTAGGTACCTATGTACACTCGAGAGCAATGAATCCGGGTCACTCAAAGAATCCAAAAAATCTCGGAAAGTAAGAATGCTAGGTTAATGCAATAAATTGTATTTAATAGACAATTTAATACTCCTTAAATGAAAGTATTAAAACTTCTTAGTTATTGTAAAGTTATATCATAAAAAAATCAAATTTGAAAAGGGAACACTGTCGAAGATGGAACTACGAAATTACAGGATTTGTTTTTGCTTTTGTTTGTAATCTGTCATTTATGTTGGTACATAAACCAGGTTGATAGTGCTCAATATTCATTATTCAAGCTGAAATCATGTCGCTTACACTTGAAGAATGCACCAGAATACTTACATTGGTGGAAACCGGCCGGAGTCAGCGCGATACAGCCAGGACTGTCGGTGTGTCGCTGTCAACAGTACAAAGAGTTCTCCGACGTTACGAAGAAACTGGTTCTAACCTACGCAGACCAGGAACGGGCAGAACTAGGTGTACCACAGCACGAGAAGACCGATACTTGGTGAACACCATGCTTCGAAATCGCTTTCTCACAGGAACTGAACTCACAAATCAGTTTCGACGCCTCGGAGGAAGTAACCCAAGTGCATGGACAGTAAGACGTCGGCTTGCTGAATCTAACTTAAAACCCCTTAGACCTGCAAACGGCCCTAAACTGGAGCGTGGCCATCGTATTTCAAGACTAAGATATGCCCAGAACCACGTAAATTGGAGTATTGAAGATTGGTCGAAAGTTATGTTCTCCGACGAATCAAAATTTATGCTCTACAAGCACGATGGAAGACACAGAGTGTATAGAAGACCAGGGGAAAGATTCAAGCAAGCATGCATCGAAGAAAAAGTAGCCTACGGTGGTGGGTCTGTACTTGTGTGGGCCGGAATTTCCTCTGAAAGTCGCACAGAGCTGGTGATCATAGAAAACGGCTCTTTAACTAGCGTAAGATATGTGGAAGAAATCCTCAACGAACACGTTGGTCCATTTATGGTCAATTTGGGTGAGGATGCTATATTTATGCATGACAATGCCCGACCTCATACAGGTAGGATTGTGAATGACTACCTTCAAGAGATGAACATTACTTGTATGGAGTGGCCAGCGCGCAGCCCGGATATCAACCCGATCGAGCATGCTTGGGACGAGCTAGGGAGATGCGTAAAACAACGAAACCCTCCCCCAATCACGCTTCCTGAGCTCAAAATTGCTCTCACAGAGGAATGGGAGAATATTCCCCAAAATCGTATAAGGAACTTGGTGTACAGCATGCCAAACCGCGTAAACGCAGTAATGGAAGCACGAGGAGGTAATACGAAGTATTGAAATTCAAGAAAATCGTCATAAAGTTCAAAAATTTCATGTTTCCTATTTTTGTTTTAAGGAGAGATCAGCAGTTTTTTTTCTTTATGTAATTTTGTGTAAATAAAATGTATGGTGACTCATATTTTTTTAACTTTCATTTAAGGAGTATTAAATTGTCTATTAAATACAATTTATTGAATTAACCTAGCATTCTTACTTTCCGAGATTTTTTGGATTCTTTGAGTGACCCGGATTCATTGCTCTCGAGTGTATTTGAATAATAGATACTGTATGACTTTAAGTTAAGTACTACCTGATCATGTGTCTTTGTTCGTTTCTAAACCAACGGCTATTGGCTATTTTTTTTCTTTAACAAGCAATTCATTTTTAAGCGTCAGTAGCTCAGTGGTTGAGGAGTCGGCCTTACGATCGAGCGGTCCCGGGTTCGAATCCTGGCCATTACACTACCGACGTGAACCTACTCCTCGCACAAGCAATTTAGCTTAGTTGGAGGGGTTAGAGGGAATTTTAGTAATTTAGGTTTCCTTATTAAAAAACATGACAAATGTCATGTAATTTTTTTAGATGCCATATTTATTCATTTTAGATTAATTCAATAATAGCTTCTAGTTTTTACGACGAATTACCACCTTATAATAAAATATAACGAACTGATTAAGCGTAATATTCTTACCACAAATACTTAGTTTTAACGATCTTTGATTCGAAAATTCAATTTCTCAGGCCACCGGAAATCTCTCCTTACAAAATTATTATCATCATCATTATTAAATAAGTCCCTCTATTCATTAAGAAACACATACATTACATTTTTTAAATATGTAGGTACATCTATAAAAAAATATACTAGTTTAAAATTTAAAACTTAGTGCCCCACCGGCATTTGGGTACAGGGACCAAGCTACCGGTGGTTAGGACTCCAGGAAGAACCTCAACTTCCTCGCTATGCGTGCCGTGTCTAGCAGAACTGCCTTCTGAATGAAGCCCTTTGACCCAGCTGTCTATCAAGAGCCTTTTAAATGATGATGACATGAAAAAGAAGAAGACTATATATCAGGCCTATAAGGAAAAACACAGTCCTCTGGTTTGGTCTCTTATTATTTGTCACGCGGGCACTATGAAAGGATTTATTGAAAAAAAGACCAAAGATTACCACGAGGAGATGGATTCAGAGGTATTTAAAAGTTCGTTTGAAGATTTATTACATAAGTTGGAGGAACCCTCAGTGATTTTTATGGATAACGCGCCATATCACTCACGAATTATGAATAAAATGCCTATGCAAGCCAATAAAAGACCGATATTATAAACTGGCTTGAAATGTGAGATGGTCCGTATATTAAAAGAAAATCGGGAACCACCAAGATATGTTGTGAACGAACTAGCAGCAGAACATGGACACACTGCAATAAGACTACCGCCATACCACTGTCAGTACAACGCCATAGAATTGATTTGGGCAAATGTGAAAGCGTACGTCAGCAAGGCGGAATACAAGTCCACCTTTTACGGTAAATAAGATGCTGGTTTTACTGAATGATGCATGTAGCCACGTCAGTGCTGAAAATTGGGCAAGTGTAGTTGCAAGGACTAAACAAATAATATTGTCTGACTGGGAACGAGATATCGCTGTTGATAATGTGGTAGAGCAATCTCTCATTATTCATGTCTGCGAAGATTCGTCATCACATGAAGAGGAGATGTCTGTAGACGATGATTATTTTTTGTAAAAATGTTGATACATTTATTGTGCTTGCGAAATTTTCATGATTAACATATCAATACCCTCCTTTAACTTCTTTTTACTACTTTACTACTTACTTACTTAACTTTACTTTGAAAATATTCAGATATTTAGGATAGTAATATATTTGTATATTTTTGAAAATAGTAAATCAAAAACAATATTGCAAGGATTTTCGTGTGCTTCGAAAGAGTCTAACCATAAAATTGTATACGCTTTTCTATAATCGCTAGCTGCAACCACCCGCGTCTCTCCCGCTGTCGCATGTCGAAATATCTACCCCTCTAGACAAGTGGCAATTCGCTAGCTTGCGTTCGGTGGAATAGAATGACGAATGTATGGGATTTGACGTAAATGACAGTCGTTAACGCATGTCAAATACGTCAAATCCTATACATTCGTCATTCTATTCCATCAAACGCTTGCTAGCGAATTGCCACTTGTCTAGAGGGGCTGCTTTATTATTATGAATATATAGATAATAAAATAATAATGCCACATAAAATCATGAAACCTATATTTTCATTAAACGATTAATGATTCTTTTAATCTATCGAGTTTATCAATTAAAATTTTTATGCAATCACTATTTCCATCTGTCTAAATACATTCATATAGTGGACGGAGTACATAAAATTCTTTGTCCTAAGTTGTTTTGGGGTGATTTGCATCGAAGCACTCACACACAAACTGTATTCATATAATACGGTTTGTGTGTGCGTACTTTTCATTAAAATTTTATTTTTTTGATAATGTTTTATTTTATGTGTTCGAAAACTCAATCTAATTTTATTGAAAAAAGGTTGAAATTACATGAAGGATTATTGCTATATAAAACGAGTTCTTTCTAGGAGCAACACTGATGCCGAAAATGTTCTTTATAGAATTTTATGACTGCTTGGCTGCTACCTATTTTGAGGTTCGAGCATCACTTGAAAATAGCTGAATAGATTCAGCTGAAGTTTGGTAATTAATCATGTCATGTTACGTGCGATAGGAGCAATCGCAAAATCGCGCAAATGACATTATTATTATAAAGTAAATCTTTATGAATTTCTGCAGTTTGGAGACGGAGAATGTGAACCCGCCAGCCCAAATAGACTTGAAGTAGGTACAGTCATCTCCAAAAAATGGAAAAGAGGCACTCTTCTTCTATCGTGGCGACTCTCCCAGTGTGATGCAACCTGGATGGCGTTCTCGGAGGCTCACATGAGATCCTACGGTGCAAATGTGTATAGGCGTGTAGCATATTTGTGCCATCAAATTTCTCCCACCAGTAAAAAAGATTAAGGTTTGTTCACTTTTGTAACTCAAACCACTGTGTTAACTTGCACCTATTTTAAATTATGATAATAGCAAGTGCCTAGCCGGGCAAGGGGTATTATGGTCGCAGCACTAGTGGGACCGGTAGGCGTCACGCAGTGCTGCTACGACAATCCTCTGTTGATGAGGCCGACAAGCTGAGTGCCACCATTGTTAACGTGGTACTCTTTCCTGAGAGATTACCAACAGGCGAGGTGAATTGAATGAAATTTTGAAGCATTTACTATGCTAACTTTTCAAATCGATTAAGATAGGAAAAAGTGAATGTCGGTAGATGCCTCCCACCGTCGCCCTAAGACAGTAGTATAGGAGAATTTGGATAGCTTCAGGTGTGGCCCGGTGGCTCAGTGGTCAGAGCATTCCCCCTGTAAGGGAAAGATCGTGGGTTCGAGTCCCACCTGGACATTCACTTTTTCCTATCTTAATCGAGGCGAGGTGAAGTCAAATTGACATGTCCTATACAGAAAAACAATAAAAAATATATAAAAATTGCGTCGGTAGCTTAGCGGTTAAGGAGTCGGCCTTATGATCAAGAGGTCCCGGGTTCGAATCCTGGCCATTACACTACCAACGTGAAGCCACTCCTAGCACAAGCAATTAACCTTAGTTGGAGGGGTTAGTGGGAATATTAGTAATTTCGCTCATGTGGTTGATAATATTCTATAAAAAAATATCTATTCCGAACTTAACGCGGACGAAGTCGCAGGCAAAAGCTAGTATTTTTACTATAGTCTTCCAATTTGACATATTGACATAGTTAAATGACAGCAAATAATAAATCCTCTTTGGAAGAATGATCTGATGGCTCTTTTTGGATTTATCTCATTTGCTCTGAGACATTAAAACAGAGCTTGGAGCTATGCAGAGTCATTTCTTACATTTATTAGATATAGATATGTATCTATTATTTATTATTATAATTTTCCAATTTGAAATATTGACATAGATAAATGATAGCGAATGCTAAAACCTTTATGAAAGAACGATCCTGATTGGCTCTACATTTGTTTAATTCGCACTGAGATATTTAAACTTACACTTTTCTTAAAGCTATGAGCTACGTAGTGTCATTAATACCGGAAATATCTATAAAAATAAAAGCGTATTTTTATAATTATTTTCGAATTTGACATATTAACATAAAAATAACAGCAAATAGGTAACAAATTCTCATAAAAGAATGATCTGATTGACTCTACATTTATTTACTTCTCAGATATTTAAATTTACTCATATTATCTTAGAGCTAGCAGCTACGCAGTGTCACTGCCCTTAGATTGTTAACTTACTGTAGATGTGCAAAATGACCTGACCTGAACCAATAATTCATTCAGATGTCCTTTCAGTTATTAATGACATTAACTTCATTAATAATTCATTAACTTACTCATTAGCTCTTCATTTACTAAACATAAACTTCATTTCATTAACTTAATTTATAGGCTGATTTATTGCCTATTTAATGGCTAATTTATTGGCTCGTCATCGAGTGAATAGAGTCATAAGTGAATTCGGCTGAACTTCAGACAGTAGTTAAAACCGTTTATGATTATACAATATTTGGTCTGATTGCCACTTAAAAAATAATGTAACATGTTCAGGTAACAATGCATCTTGTGTGAATTCCTACGTCAGATTATACGAACCTTTTATTTTTTTATCCTCTGGAAAAGATAAGAAAAATAAATAATTACGAATGATATGGTGTCTTAGTGCATGCTCAACTATAGATTATTGACTTTAAATTTCTTCTGAAATTGTTTAAATTATTTCAAATAGGCTTTATTATCTATTAAATTTTATTAACATCCTACGGAATCGACAATAACTGAAACGAAAATACTGGAAGAAATTGTGCAAATCTGTGATCTTTCATTATTAGGTTGACAGCATTTTTATTTTGTCTTTGGATGCAAAACAGTTACAATCGTCCGTCTGATAGCGCAAGGATACGTACCCACCTCTTTACATTGTTATCCACTTAACGTTATGCACCATTTTTCACAGATTCCCTGCATAAATACATTTGCTGCTCGTTTTTCTCGCTCGCTGGAGCTAACGCGCGTGAAGCTCATATAAACCCTCCATTGTACGTACAAATAATACGCTCCACTAGAACATTTTTATTTGTGCTGCGCTAAACTAGATGTTGCACAGGTCCATAGGCCACGGTAACCATTTTCCATCAGGTAGGCTGTGTGCTTGTCTGCCAGCTAAGTGATATAAATAAACTAGACTAGGAAATTATGGAGGCGGTTTCTATCTTCACACATCTCTAGTGGTTACAAAATATCGGTGGTTCTTCTGCAGAAGATGACGCCGCGCCGTGTGTTGGTAAAAAGTATCGGTAAACGAATTCTCAAACAAATCCTCAGGGGGTAAGTTAACATGCCAAGCATTGCCAGATACAAAACACTAATAAAAAAAAATGTATCATTGTATTTCTTCCACGACACAACAGTTTAACGAATGTCTGTTCAGTTCACTTTCATTATTTTGTTACTCAATAAACCTACTTTAAAGGTTTTAACTTTCTTTATGTAACTTTAAACGAAATTAATTATATTTCACTACCTACTGAAGTAGCAAACCATCAGAAACACTTTAGAGCAATTGCTGAGACCTATACACTGCAAACATAAGTTATCACATAGGCAGGTTCTTGCGCAGAGTGGACAAAAAGGAAAATATGAGGGAAAATGGTTACCCAGAAAAAGCTTTCAGTATTCTCATAAACCGTTTGACATGCATCTACTGTTCCCTAGCTCGTCGATAAAAGCCTGGCCATTGCTGCCGTCAAAAGTAGGTATAGCTCTACTCTCTCTCTGTAAACATAGAGATGCGCTCTTGTCAATGGAGTAATCGCCACTCTTCTCTCTCCTCCGCCAATCCTTTGACCTCCGGATACGACGCGACTTGTATCTTTTTTTTCCTGTATCATTATTGATCATGCACCAAAACACAAAAAGAGAAAAATACTTATTTATTCGTGATTTATAAACAAAAGCCATCCTTACGCAATCACACATACCTACCTAGATATTATTAATCTTTCTGCCCTAGAAGGACGTGATATGTTTATACCTTATTCTTACAAAATTCTGAAACAAAATAAAAGCACCTGCATGCCCTACAACTTATAATAAAAATTGTGTAGCTCCTAAACCGGCGATTTCTTTCTGTACCGTAGAATTGCAAAAAATTAGAGTAAACTCATGAAAAACCCGTCATCCCTTTTGTATATAAATGAGCGATGTATTACTGCCATTATCACGTGACAATGTATTTATAAGTAAATAGTATAATTACGACTAGTAAATAGAAAGCCACCAGCCACCTGGCCGGAGGGGCGGAGCGCGGCGCGCAGTGCGCGAGATGATGTGCGCCGCGCGCGCAGTGGGCCGGCGGAGCGCGCGCGTGCCAGTGCCTCCTGCCTCCCGTCCCGCGGCGTCCACGGCGCCAGTCGCACCCGCGCCAGCGACCGCCGACAGCGGCACCGGTCTTTCTATAAAGCGAAGTCACCGCGACACTCGCACGCAGTCACCACCCGGCCGCGTTCACCCGTGCACTTAGTTCACACGCGACGATCCACAATCGCGGACGAAGTCAACCTTGCGCACAGTCATCACCGGTGATAAGCATCACAGCACATAATGGCAGACTGCGACTGGGGATATACCTGTGAGAATGGTGAGTGGCCTCCGACAATGCCAAAGTGCAGCGAGCACCGCAAACCGGTTTGTTTACATCGAAGCACGTGACATCCCAAGTACCTGAATGATGTAAATATTACCCTAAAAAATTGCGAAAAACTGGTTTTTACATCAAAGTTTTTTGTTCACTGGTTTACTTACTGTACTGTACCGCTTAATTTGAAACGTGAATCAGTTTTGTACAGAATGAGTATTAGTGTGATAGAAATTATTCAGTAAATATTTACTTGAAACTTAGCATCTGAAGCCTATGAGACACTAATGTTTACTATGATAACTCTTAGATTAGATACCAGAATGTACTTCCGCTATGCACTTTAGATGCCATCAGGGCTGCAAGTCTTGTAGATCTGTATAGTATCAATTTCTTGAAAAAATGCATGGATAGCATATCTCAATATTGTCGGTCACATTATATTTTTTCTAAATTAATTTCATTCTATTATATAAACCACCTGTTGAATATACATTGACATACGATTTCGCTAATACTGAACAAACCAAGAGTACAAAAATGAATGAATTCTGTACTCGTACCTGTACACTGATTGCTGTACAACCTTGCGTAACATAATTATTTCTTAATACAGTCATTAATGGGCAGACTATCAACGAAATGAAAATCCACATGCGGGTTTGTTGACATCTAACTAAATTATTTACCTACAAGTACTTAACGTTAGCCACTAATATTATAAATATTTGTAATAGTGAAAACAAAAAATATTTTTACGTAGAAACTACGATAACAGTGCCAAGAGCTACCGGCGACTTGCGTGAGACGATCGCTGTTGGCCTACTTTGATTCGCTCTTCAGCCGGTTCACAAATGAAACTTTTTTGCCCAACTTTTACACGATATGCCATCAACCTTATTGAAATTAAGTTTACAAATTCTTAACGAGTACTTAATAATTCGATGTGGGTAAACCAGTTCTCCCCCAAAAACATAAATCTTCAGAAAAGAATAAATTAATTGCAAACACTTCCTGTTTAGGTATAATTTGTAAAGCATTTGACCAAACTTGTACCGGTTACAAATACAGATCAAAAATCGCAAACCCTGCGTCACACGCTTTCTTAAATTCAGCAACTTTACTGGCAGGTCTACACTAAAAACGAGTAACTTTATGAATCTCCAGTAGATATCTATATATATATCTATAAAATTAGTAAAATGGTCACTTATGTGAGCAGATTCACAATAATTAATTTACTAAGCAGATTTTAATTTTCTGTAATATCACCGCATGACAAAATATAATTCTAATATGAATCCAATAAATTGGCGCCTTTTTAGATCTGCTGATCTGTGGTCAGTGAAATAATACACATCAACATGATTCTTGTCGCTATTCTGAATCTGCATTCAACCATTGCACATCTGATTATTTTCAATTATTTTGCCAATAATTTCAAAATCAACATTAACACGGGGAAGTTCCTACGAAACCACCGTAAAGTTTGTTTTGTTCGCAATGGGCAATTTATTTAACTCAAATAGGAATATTCTTGAACAACTATAGCTTTTTCTAATGTAGATACTAACTAGAACATTATCAGAATATATAGATTTACCACCCAACATGAAAAACTTATTAAAACCTCCATGACTACTTGGGCCTCGAATTTGGGATCAAAGCCTGAAACTGGATATATTTTCTCGCGGTCAAATTTCAGTCCATTGTTTTTACAAACTAAAACTCACCTATTCATTATGCTGTTAACATAATTCGGCATTGTTTTGATGACCAAAATAATTATGTAAAGTCATAATGATAACCGTTCAGTTTCTGAAGCTCTTCAGAAAATATATTGCTGATAGATGAGACCCTAAGCACCATTATGAAACAAAGGAGTAGTTTTCACATTTCAAATTACTTGCAATCACAATCATATTGGCCTTCAGTTAGAAAACATTGTCTGTTCTGAGGAGTTCTGTTTCATAATAGGTTTACATATTTATTTGCTGTCCATCAAGTTAAAATATTTTTTACGTCAAAATTAACAATACCAAATTGATTTTCTTGTTCATAACCATGCGTAGCTAATCGCTATGAATGTGAATAGCTCTAATTTTTCTGAAGACAACCTATTCTTCGCCATTTCAGTTTTGGAACAGAAACCTACTTTGTCCATTGTAAAATACATAATAATTATGTCTCGTATTCTCTAAAAACTGAAAACCATACGCCATAAAGTTACTATTGTACACGTTATCCATTATCTATTTTAAACAATTGATACAAATTTGTGAAGCGTTTAACGATTTATTGAGCATGTGTTCATCTGTCAGTTTTCTTACCAATAGCAATAGGTTTGAAAGACATTAGAATTATCTATTATACAGACTGCAAATTTTCGGTGATTAGTAAATGCGCCTGTTTCAACTTTTCTTAGATTTGAATAAGAGGTTATATGCGCGTAAACTTGGGTCAAATATCAAGGCTAATCATTGAGAAATTATCTATTTAGATAGATCTATTATTTATATAATCTTTTTAATTGTACATTCGGATTAAAGCATATATTAGTTTCAACTCTTGAAAATGATATTAAATTAAGGTCACATTGAATCGAGTTTACTGCAAAAATTGCGTTCCATGATGATAATTTAATAATTGGTAACTTTGCAAAACCCCGCGCTTAGGCAGATGTAGATATCCGTTGTCGTATAAAAGGAATGAAGGCAGTAATTTCTAGAGAATTTAAGTACCATGCCTTTCCTTATTTCCATCTTAAAAGTATCTATAGAAATTAAAGAAAAGAAAATAAAGGGCAATTATTCCAACTAGCTAAAAGTTGCAAGTTTTATTGAATACCATAATATTATCCGTTTAAATATATCCGCCGATATTACCCAGGCATAGAGTAATGTAAATGGTATTTTTTATTCGTTTCAATATCCACCATTAGATCATTAAACCATTCTTCGTCAAACGCGCAATTTTTTAACCGAAAAGTCTATTTAAGTCTGTCTAGAAATTTTGTATCATGGTCCTTAATTTCAGAATAAAATAAGATTATACTTTATAATACCTATACTTACTTAAAGATAATATTCTAAAAAAAATAGCATTCTTTGTAGTTAATAAAATATACGTGATGTTGGGGAGGGGGAGTGTCGTCTTAAACCTCACCACGTGAATAACACCACCACCAAGGGGGAGGGGGGATTAAAAAAAATAGATCACGTGATTAATGGACGGCCCCAAAGTTCAAGAGTACCGGCAGCAGCCGGGGCGCTTGTATGAAAACAATTATAAAATAACCCTCCTTTGGTTTTGCGTAGTCAGGTAATTATAAGAAGCGTAAGGTGTATACTAAGATCCATGTCTTCTCTGCTTACCCTTTCGAGAAACTCTATAAGATTATCTATTTAGATTATTCCAAACTAAAACAGTTCGCGTGTAGAGTTTTGAATATAAGTTGCTCCTGAATTTAATAATTTATTTAAGTAAAAATTCAATTTTCACTTAAATAAATTATTAACACTTACTTAGTTAACAATTTTGAAAATTGTTAACTACGTAACAACATTAAAATAACAATCGGTTACTACTAGTCTTGACAAATTATTATTTTCCAATGTCATGTTAGTACCAAGACGTGTTTTACCTTTCAGTCACTTATCTACAAAACTACATGTTGTCATTTTCAATTATGCACGAGCACGCAAATGTACATTGTTTTCACGAAATTATTACCATAAGGGTTTCTTACAAGTTTTTTTTATTGTGATTGCAGACATCTTCTCTAGTGGTACTTACCGTGTGTTAAAACTACTCTAGTATGTACCTAGTTCTAGAGTAGTTTTAACACACGGTAAGTAGTAGTATTGTGCTTCTTACTAAACCAAATAAATTACTTAGGTATCCAGTATTTCTAAAATGTTTTGCAACGTGTATTTGGGTTTTAAAGATACTTAATTTTAATGTAAGTACCTACCTATTTTTCGTTAGTGGTTTACGTCACTATGAAGGAAGAAATTTCTTTCAGTCCAGTTTACAAAGTTTAGTAACAGTAGAATTTGTACAGTTATGCCCGATTTTAACTCAAAACTCTCAATACCTAAAAAAAAGAAAAAGGAAGAAAAGAAAAAGATCATTTGTTAAATGAATTTTACTGTAGTTTAACAGAAGTAAAATTTAACAAAACAATCGATATAAATATATTGATTTATTTTCTATACTTTTAATCTACTTCAAAAATCTATTTATTATTGTATACGCGCGACGCCTATGATTCACTCAAGTGCTGAGGGAGAACCGCGAACAACAGGTATCTACTGTGGCTCCAAGGTTGTTGCACCTATAACACTTCCGTATAGGTATAAGCTCCCGATATTTAGTAAATATTCCTGGTTAGTGTAAAATAAATAAACACTAGTGAAAGTAACCCAAAAAAGAAATGGGCATATAAACCATTATAAACAAACAACCACAGAGGCCTATGGCCGCCTTAAGTAGGGAAGAACCGTCGAATCCAATAGTAAAATAATTTAACATGTATTTACAAAGGAGTGGCGATGAAGGCGAGACAGAACCGTTTGCCCCGATCAATTGTAGACATTGTAAATGATAATAATCCAATGAATAAAACATTTAATAAATATGCAATTCGTCTCATCTCTCGTCCATTCGTATTCGTTTATAGCTAAGTAATTGGCGAAAGTACAACAAAATACTTTGAAATCCTAAGTATTCAGTGCAGTAAATTGTCGCGTTGTATATAATGTATATTTTTGTAATTGTAATCGTAATATTTTTTTTGCACCAAGGGTTAATTCAAAGGTCTTCATAAATCACAATCACCGGGTACCCCAAAGGCAGGCCCTAAGACACTACCCTGTAGAATTCCCGTTCTTTGATTGAAGTTAAACGTTTCATGACTAATGATTTTTATGTACCTGATAGATTGTAGAGCCACGATTTAATTACTCAAGAATTCTACATAATAAATAAGCTTGAAGTTTCTCACGCCATATGCAATCTAAATATATATATATATATATATATCAAATCATATCAAATCTAATAAAATACGTAGTGTATGATATCTACATTCCGGCGTCGTCCGTTTGGATGAATATTATCGTAACTTTTGAACAACTAAGGTTCTTCGCAACCAATTACTAACAAAGATACACCTTTACACTGATTTTAAATTTAATCAAGACCTTTCTAATAAAAAACCGCATCGAAATCCGTTTAGTAATTTTTGCACTATAATACAACAAACAAACAAACAGGATAAGTTACGTGTTTGTACAGTGTACACCATAAAAGTATTCCAAAATTCAACAATCCAAAAAACTTATTTTTAAGTTTAGAATATTTATTTTAAAATAACTCAATGAGTAATTACAAGTTTTTTTTTTTAAATATTAAACTAAAACTAAGTAACTAATGAACTAAAATATTTAATAGAATATAAAAGATGGGGGGCCAAAAAATTCAGGCTTCGAAAAACTCCTACCCATTCATGTCGATTGGTTACGTGCCCAAAGGCTGGCGGCATTGCTCCAATGGATGGCATTTTTTTTAAACTACAATGTACAGACAATCAATTTACACATACACACACATAATAGTACATAAGTACATAAATAGAAGAAATAATACATATGAAGAGAAGCACATTGATTGTAAAGCAATAACTATTTCCACAAGACGTAACTTTAACGAACAAAGACTAAATGAGGGTGTATGCTCATCTATGCTAATGTCTTAATCTGTGAGGATATTTGCGATAATGAAGACATGACGTTTATATGAACTGACATTCAAACTCACTTACAAATATGTTTTATGTAGACATCCCATGTGAATGTAACCTTACGGAGTGGCAATTCCAAATTTGAATATTTGGAAATGAAAGTATTTTCGCGAATTATAACTTTGCGACAAGTGCTACTACTGACTATGTCTACTAAAAAGCATCCGAAACGTCGGGATGTGATCAGATGCAAATAATTATATTAAAAAAATCACAAATCTCAAAAAAATCCGTATGTAACATTCGCATAAACTTTTAACAATAATATTATGGTTTTGTTTTGATAAGAAAATAAACATTGGGTGAAGAGGGGGGGAAGCTGAAATGATTCATGAAGATTTGTTCTATCTACGCATCCATTGTATCATCAATGTATCATCTCCATCCCTCTTTCTCGCTTGAAACATGAACGCTTATAACATTGCATGTTAGAGTTGCAGCGCTACGTGGCTAAACCCCAATTTAGTCAACTGCTGAGATATTCAGATTCCAAGTAACCAAATGTTAATAAAATACCATTAATCAGTTCCTTCACGAATCACAAATACAATGATATAAAATGTATCGAATACCTACAATGATTTGAACAACTGAAGCATGAAAATATAATATCTAATAATAGTTTAATGATTCCATGAACTGTACTCCACCGTCAATTACTCAGAATATTATAATAAGTGCAAATTACAAATGTAGTACATTATATTACTCAAGTGTGCAATCGAAATAAGAGTGGTCAGACGTCAGACTAATGCTAAGGTTAAGGATGCTCGTTGATCGTGAATTCATAACGGAGAAGGAAGCGTCAGAACCTTATCCGACGGACAATTTCCGTCAGTCAGCGGGATTTCGGCTTCCAGATAAGGTTAGTTTGGACCCCTGAAATTAGTGAATGGGACCAAATTTTACGTAGCGTCTGCGACCTACCATCGAATTGGATCTAAAATAAAAATAAATTAGGCACCAAAATCTAAATATTCTAGTTAGATCTCTCTATACTATCATATAAAATAATAGTTCAAATAGATCTAACCGTAAAAAATAATATAATCACTGGAGATATTAAAAAAAAATAGTTGGGTTAGGTGTGTAAAAGTAAGGTAGTCAGTTAAGTAATGTACTTTGGAAATTTTTTCTGGTTGTCGTTTGTTCGCGATGGACGAAGAAACTACTGACTGTATTTTGATGCAATTTTTTTGTTATATAGAGCTTTAATAGACTTAAAATCATACGTAATTTTGGTTGTAATCGTTTGAGTATAACCAGAACTAAAATCCGCAATAACTGATACCCACGCTGCGAGAACCGCAGGCATGTTGATGATAAACATTTAAAATTAGTTTTACTTCTAAATTTTAATCATTAAGAACATGACTAGAACATCATTCCTCTTGTATATACCGCTATTTCTTGTCTCTCTGACACACTGACGAGCAGACGAGACGTAAACAAGATTTAATAGTAGAACGATTGTTATTTCAAATTGATGAATAGCCGTATAGGTAGCTGCGGTAAGATGGCGTGTGTCTAATGTCAGGTTATAAGAGTTCAGACCAGTCATCATTAAACAATGATCTGGGGGCGTAGCAAACCGGACAATTGATTCTAAACAACCAGCTGTACCTAGTCACTCTAACATCCTTTTTACGAGATCACCATAAAATATTGTTAATAGTGTTACGTATAAATCTCTCAAACGTGCTCAAATATGTTTAAAACACAAAAATCTTATCGTACTTCCAACTAATATGTTAGTTCGTGAAGAAGATTATTGTTAGGGTTATTTCAAATCAAACGGGAAAATGGAATAAAGTTCACGTTTAATTAACACTTAAAGATGCACGAATTTTTTTTCGGTTGGGCAGAATTGACCTGAATGTCTGAAACGGCTGAACCGATCTGGCTGAATAAACCGAATATAGCCTGGAAAATACATAAGCTACTTTTTTAACCCTAAATACAATTTATTTCTGATAGGATGCGGGAATGGGATTCGAATATAACACGGGTGAAGTCGCTGGCAACCAAAATTTCGTTATTGCAAACTACTCTGGCCGTGACTTTGGTGATTAAATGTAGGCTTTTTTTGGGTCCGTTCAAAGCTTTTCGGTCACTGGCGGCCTCGCTCGCGTCGCTCCGCTACGGAAATGAAGGTTAATCATTCGATCTAATAGAATATAATTTCTATTTGCTGTTAAAGACTCAATAAGGAAATCATTAGAAACTGTTAGGCTATATGCACATGAAACTCTCGCGGAAGTTGTGACGATAATATGATGACTGAATGTAGCAAGTTATTTGATACATATCTGCATATTTGGTCAGTGGTGGGAAAAAATTACTGTCACTGTTTATTTTCACTATATCCTGCGTATGATGGTAGATAAAAAAATATTTTAAGCAAATCTGGACCTACTATGACATAGGTTCCTGCACTACACTTTTCTTTTTTAAACAGCTATATAAAAAGTTCAAGCAAATTTAAATTATGTGTTCTCAAACTTTCAAGTATCATAGGAGTTCCAGGTGTCCAGGCTATTCACTACATAGCTATACAATACATAGATGATGTTACTTAGTGACTAAGTAACAATCTATGTGTGTTCCACGGTGAACTGAACGTTTGCACATAGCCCCATATTGTCGTACAACACTGCTATAGGTACTTTATGTTTCAACCGCTCTCACCACAAACGCTGTAATTGCCATTTATATTTGAGTAAATAATGAGCTGAGAAGGATGCGATTGGCACTAAAAACGTTGGTAGAGCGTCCAAGGCTGTTAATAATCTGCCTATGTAGCGATGTGTCCTCATCATCATCAACCTCGTGTTAGCCCCATTTGGTTACAGCCGTGTTGGTTACCGGTGAAGCGGAATAAGACCTCCTTATGTCTTCCCGTTCATATCGTAGGACTAGAAAGCTAGAAAACTAAGGGATACGGCTGATCATCCGACAGTAAACATACCGTCCATCACAAAGTGCCTCTTCGGGGTTTTACAGATGTAAATATATGTGGATTTTTTTGCAGAAAATTAGCAACTGAAATTATCGAAAATATTAATATTCCCTCTAACCCCTCCAACTAAGCTAAATTGCTTGTGCTAGGAGTGGGTTCACGTCGGTAGTGTAATTGCCCGGATTCGAACCCTATAGTCCCGACGGCTTCTAAAGCTTCTACTTCATAAGGGTCCGCTTTCCTAGCCCTCCTCTACAACATGGCCGCTCGCCGCTATACTGAATAAGTAGCTATTATACTTAATGTATCCAACGGAAACGAAAGCGGGCATTTGTCAAACTTGTATCTACATAAACGTACCTATTACCATAGTGAAATAGTAAATAAAATCTATTAGTATTTATGTATGAGACCCTTGGGGTCAACTTCATCTGTAGTACATCTATTGATGAACAGATGAGACTCTGGTGCTGGCTTTCCCTTTTAGGACGACAGTCGTTTCCATATAAGTCGAAAAAACCAAATCTAAAAGAGGTGAAAAAGTACCTAAGCGGATCTCAAGCTCTGAACTCCGAAGTTGATGACAGTGCTTTGTTTATACAGTTAAATGTATTGTTAATATGCGAAAGTAACTCTGTCTGTCTGTCTGTATGTTACGCTTTCACGACTAAACCACTGAAGCGATCTTGATAAAATTTGGTATAGGTGTAGATTTAGACCTTGAGAAAGGGCATAGGTTATGTTTGGTCGCGATAACCGACATCCACGCGGGCGGAGCCGCGGGCAATAGCTAGTTGTTAATATGTATGACAAGATTCTATGGAAACGTGACAACATAAAATCAAATATCATTTGGAGGAACTAATTGCACAGTATAATCTGTAATGGAAATTTAAATTTCGTAAGTAAAATCACAATAAAAATAATTGAGTACCTAATTTACCTTACATTTAAGATAACAACTTCCTACGCTTAAATACTACAAGGTGTTTTTAACATTGTGCAAGAAGAAAACAAGTACTTATTTAAAAGAAAAGAGCACAAGTCCGTGAAGGCGAGCGACAGTACACGTAAGTACACTTGCAAAGAAAATCTGTTCAAGATAAGTACAGGCGAGGCTGGCGCCGCCGCCGCACGCCCCAGGACGTCGACTACTGACATTGACTAGGAGAGTGGGAGCAATCTTGTGTCTGTCAATTAATCGATTATATAATTTGTTTGTTTATAAACATAACGATGAAAACAGCAGTTAAATATCATTTAATCTGTCATTTTGCAGGTACATTATAAAAAAGAATGGATTCTAATTGCTTACTTAACTGACTTACAGATTATATTGCTCTTGTATTTGCGTTCCTATGCAATCATTTCTATAAGCAATATCACGCCATTCAAATGTCTAGAATGATTAAATAAAATAGAATCGAATCTTATTTGTGCAGAAGATAAGTAGAATAATCAGTTGTCAGATGCCTCTCGGACACGGATTATTCAAGCTCAACCTAACCTAAATCAGTGAAACTCAACTGATTTCTCGATTTTTTTATGAAATTTCCTGAGTCGGGCAAAATGTATGGGTAGGTTAATGGGTACTTTTTGACTACTAATATCTACTAAATAAAAAATAATCCATAATACACTCAGATTCATCATGTCACTCAATAAATTTATTATTAAAGGAGCCACATAAAGAACTGACAATGTAATATAGATTTTAGATATTCCCATTGAGATGATGTTGGTTTCGGGGACCGCGTGGTCCCCCCTCCCGAGATGGGCCAGACCGAGACCGAGACCTCACCTTCGGCCTAGCACTACGACGACCCAGAAACGGCGTGCGGTTTAGTCGAGTCCGACATAACCTTCCCCTCCGGTTCCGGAGGGGTGGGTATACGTGGGGATTTCCCGCACGTAAAAAAAAAGAGATGATGTTGGTTATTGGCTCAATAATTTGTGTTTAAATGTGAACGCACAAAGGAAATACGGTTGCATTTTTTTATATTTAAAGTTGTATATAAAAGTGCAACCGTATCTCCTATGTCGACTGACTGTACATCCGAAGTACCCGGACTAGTATATACATGTACAAGTATTAGCACTATTTACTATATAATGGTCTTATATAGTCTTCTTCTTCATCCTAGCGTTATTCCCAGTCGCATCCAAAGCTTCCAACTTTGGAGTATGGGGTCCGCTTTACGAGTCTAACTGCGAAAAATATCGAAGTTCAGCCAAGAACTTCGATATTTTTCGAGAAGCGACTGCCATCTGGTCCGATAGTATTTAGTATTTCTTCCAATATTCACGTGCAGTATTTGCTTTCACAGTTGGTTGTAGTGGTTTGAACGGTCATTTAGTACAAAAATATTATTTTGCCTCTTGAGATACAGGCTTGTCTAGTTCAAGAGATAAAATATAAATTTATGTACGGATTTTTGTAACAATACCGAACTTATTGTACCTTGTATCTGTATTTTTTGTGAATAAATGATTTTTATAGTTTATAGTTTAATATTATTTGATTAATATTAGTTTATTATTATTTATATAATATCACCAGTTTAGTACCTAAACTTATGCCCTCAATTTAACAAGAATTGATATTCCACCATAACCGTGTCTTTGGATTAACACCAAGTTGAACCCATCAGTTCTAATTGAATTGAGGTTCCTTGCCCGTAAAGTGCCACATTTATGTCTTCGCTATCGTTAACTAATTAAAGTTAAGATCGACACGTCCATATCGTCATATCGTACAACAGTCAATAGTTTACTGTTTTTGATGTGGTATTTGTTGCTCATTTTTGTTTATTTTAATTTAGATTTTTAATATGTACGTGTGTGATACGCAATTAAATAATATTCCTTTCTTTCTCCGTATGTATTTTTCTTCAACAGTGAGTTTTTAAGTTCTTTTGTACGCTGCCATAAACACGGCTAAACTCGTTTTTTTTTATAATTATCGTTTCAAGTAATATGCACACATGCACAACAAGTGTTTGAAACAGATTAATGATTTAATTTTATTTTATTAAATGCTATTCTGGTAATATATAAATTTGATGTCAAAACTCATTTAGGCGATAAAGCTTATTTTTTATTATTATTAAATTCTTAAATACATCAGAGAACTCACCATAGGTAGAATGCGATCGCTGAAAGCGGACAGGAAGCCATCACCCTTCAAGACTAAATAATTTTTGATGATGCTTATGCTACATTTAGCTGACAATGCAAACCAAATACTTAACGTTCCTTTACGGAATAACAACATGTTTTGCCAAAAAAAGAATCCATTAACACAATTTCACAAATAAAAACATCAGCAATCCAAAATGTACCTACTCAAACCGTATAGGACCATGTAATTTATCTTTAAAGTGAAACTGTAAGTACTGAAAAGATTACCATACTGTTTTATTTATGGTATGTGACAGTTACGTACGTGATAAAACAAAGCAGTTTATTATTTAACCAAGTTCAGTTAATTTTACAATGCGTTACGGTGTTTACTGTCGTAATGAAACACGTAAACAGCGACCTCAGCCAGCAAGATACGTCAGGAAAATCTCTCTAAATTCATCACTGATTTTGTAATTTCATTAGAGTTACTCAAGCTGCATGCATTTGGATATTAAAGATATTAATAATATCATATTCATTTTAGAAAACTAAGATTTAATTTCACCAACGACAGGAACTGCGTTCTGTTAGCACACTAGTGAACTTAAGTCAATTTCACTGAGTATAAATTTATATATAGCGTATGGAAGAGAGAATAAAGTTTCGTTGAAATGGAAAGATTTATTATTTATTGAACTGAACTTTTACTGGTGAAATTCTACTAGTTTACTTTCAGACTTAAATTCATCACCGTTGGTTCCTTAACCAGTTCCTTAAATTACAAGCTATAGTAATCTGTATTGTACTTTTAATCTGTGCCTGGAAACAGAGTGGCTCTTGCCCTGGGTTTTTAGTGCCATTTTCTTTTCTGACAGGCTTCTCCGATTGCCTTGCGAATCTGGCAGTAAATATGAACACCTTCCTCCACCACCATCTTGATGTTCATAAGTGTTACTTTGTAATTCAAATAAATAAAAATATTTTATTTTGGTTTTTTAAACTATTTTTCACGGTGCACACACTTATATCATCATTAGTTTGGTAAACGGCCATGCCATTTTTTGCTGAATTAGGGCTTTGCTTAGTATGAGGGACTTGTTTCCAGGAGATCTGCACACTGAAAGTATGATCTAACAAATCTCTACAACCTACTCTCTATACCCTAACCTATTCCGTTGGTACACCATCATGCTACAGTTTTATTAGTCTTAGGTTTATCACTATTTTAATTTTACCTCACCTGACTTATAAGGAGAAGTAAATTTGAAAAATAAAGTTATTTCTTATCTCTCCTAAGTATTTATTTACAGTGAAAAAGTCGCCCCGCGCGACTTGCTGGTGAACACTGATTATGGCCGTTCTATCCTAATAGGTATATTTCTGTGGTTGGAACTTATTAAGAGTGTTCCTTTTTAGTTTGGGATACTATTCAATACTCGCACATTAAACCGCCCAAGCCTATATATATATAGCCTATAAACATACAAACAAGTAGGTACAACTAAGGTCAAAAGTTCGTGTAACATACATTTATACTCGGATATGGTAATCAGTTTGCTTCGTACTTCAGTAATTTATTTTAACTTCCACGCCGATAAACTTAAAATACAAGTATTTAAAGGACATACACAGGCGTAGGTGACCCCATAAGTAGGGTTGTGACCGCGACCTATGGATAGTGGCAATATCAACCTACGATGAATGGTTGACTACTCAATTGTTGGACTATTTAATACCTACCATGGTTGGTTGGTATTACAAGTTACAACAATGCAGGCACTACAAAGGGAAAGCATAATTTAATCCCTCAGTATCGGCACAGCGCGTCCATTAGCCCTGAGGAATAAGTAAAAATTTGATATAAGTATTTAGCTTTTTTTTTTTTTTTTTTTTTTTTTTTTTTTTTTTTTTTTTTTTTTTTTACGTGCGGGAAATCCCCACGGATACCCGCCCCTCCGGAGCCGGAGGGGAAGGTTATGTCGGACTCGAACCGACTAAACCGCACGCCGTCTGTGGGTCGTGGTGCTAGGCCGAAGGTGAGGTTGCCTTGCGGCATATCCCTCGCACCCCGGCTGACCCAGGGCCATCCCTTTCGGTCTGGCCCTCCTCGGGAGGTGGGGACCACGCCGTCCCCGACTCAACCCCGGTGTGGGGAGGCGCGCATCGTCCTACGATGCGCGCCGCCGCCGTGGCCTGCTTCTGCTAGGGTGACGGGTGGCTCCACCCGTCACCCTCAGGCCCGCGCTCATGGGGGGCGGAGGTCTGTAAGCGCCCTCCGACGCCCGAGCCGCCTTCGGGCGCGAGCAGCGATGTCAGCGAGTCTTTCTCGCTCACCGCGCCGCGCCCGCTCTGCTGTCTCCTTCGCGAGCATGACCTGCTCGCAGAAAGAGGCGCTGGCCGCCCACGCATCCGCGCAGCGGACCATCGCCGCGAGCAGGGTGGAGAGCGTGAGCACTCTCACCCCCAGGGCCTGCACAAGCTCCCGCCTCGGCGTCTCAAACGCCGGACACTCGGTGAGCGTGTGCAGCCCCGAGTCCACGCTCGCGTCGCAGTGATGGCACTCGGGCGTTGGCTCAATACCCATCAGATGCAGATACCGCCCGAAGTAACCGTGCCCGGTTATCATCTGCGTCTGACGGTACGAGAGGCTCCCGTGTGGCCTCTCTAGCCACTCCCCCATGATGGGCCTTACCGCCGCAATGACGGCGTGCCCTGCGCGTGGTTGCCCAAGTCGTCGCTCCCACTCGGCCACCATGACCTGGTGGAGCCGGGATTTCTCGGCCCGAATGTCCTCGGGCTCGGGATCGAATCCCCGCTCCCGCGCCTCCTTTCGGAACTGGTATAGTGCCGAAAGGGCCCTCGCTTCCAGGATCCACGGTGGCGATCCGGCCAGGAGACTCGCCGCTTCGAAGGATATCGTGCGGTATCCCCTGATGGCCCTGGAGGCCATCGTCCTCTGCGCCGTACGGAGCAGAGGCAGGAATCTGGCCCCCAGGGTGTCCGCCCACACGGGGCACCCATATAGGGCCATGGACCGCACGACACCCGCGTAGAGTCTCCTGCAGGAGGTCCCTGGGCCCTTCAAGTTGGGCAACAGCCGACTCAGGGCATTCGCCGTGGTGACCAACTTGGGGCGCAGGCTTCGGAGATGTTGTCCGAAGTCCCATCGACCGTCAAGCACGAGCCCCAGGTATTTCAGCTGGGGCTTGATGTCGATGGGAGTGCCTCCCACTGTAAGGCTGGCTCCCGGGCCTGGCCTGCGCCGAGGACCATGAAAGAACATGGCCTCGGACTTGTGCAGAGCCACCTCGAGACCCAGCCGCCGGATCCGTTCGACGACTTGACCAACCGCGGTCGTGGCCCTCAGGGTCGCCTCGCGGTGCGTAGCCCCGCTCACCGTCACCAGCGTGTCGTCCGCATAACACGTGACGGTGGCACCGTACGCGAAGTCACCGCGAAGCACCCAGTCGTAACCGATGTTCCACAGTAACGGCCCCAGGACCGATCCCTGTGGGACACCGCACGACATCTCACGCCTACCGACTCCGGTCGAACTCGGGTAGACGACGGCTCTCTCCGTTAGGTAAGCCCCGACTATGCGGCGGAGGTAGAGAGGCACACCGTGGTACACGAGTGCCTCCCTGATGCAACTCCAGGGCAAGGTGTTAAAGGCGTTGGAGATGTCCAAGGACACCGCCAACATCACCTCGCCCCGGGCGACCGCATCCTCCGCCAGAGTCCTCACACGCATGATGGCATCCACAGTGGAACGCCACCGGCGGAACCCAAACTGGGTATTCGCCAGGTCCGGCCCCACTCTAGAGAGATGCTCGACGAGGCGCTTGGCAATTACTCTTTCAAAGAGTTTGCCCACCTCGTCGAGCAGCACTATGGGCCGGTACCCGGACGGCTCGTCCGCCGGGCGTCCCTTCTTGCGGATGAGGACCAGCTTCCCCGTCTTCCACATCTTCGGAAACTGGCCCCGCTCCATGCATGCGCTGAGGAACCCTCTCAGTCGGGGTTCGAGACCGTCTTCCCCTAGAGCTAGGACCCACGCGCGGCCTGGAATGCCGTCGGGTCCCGGGGCGGTGTTCTTCTTGGCCCTCAGCCTTCGCACCGCCAGCTCTAGTTCTACCCAAGTGACCTCGGGCACGTCGTCGTCAATCACCGCACTGGGCGCCGTAGGCGACCGTGGCGGCGGAGCCATCTGCGGCGGAACATGTTCCGCTCGCGCCGGGAACAGGGAGTCGACCACTCCTCCGAGCAGAGCCGGTTCGAGCACCTGGGTCAGCGGAGGGGCCCGGGGGCGCAGCTTTTCTCTTACCATAAGGTAAGGCCGCCCCCATGGGTCCCGCTCCAGCGTCTCCAGGAGCTCCCGGTAACAAGCGGCCTTAGACCGCTTGATCTCCGCTCGGAGGGCATTCCGGGCCTCCCTGTATCCCTCGTGAAGCTCCGCCAGTCGGGGCTCCGAATCTGCGGTACGGCTACGCCTCCTACGGAGTCGAGCCCACCGGCGGTGCGTGATCACGCAGGCTTGACGCAGCCTCGCGATCTCCGCATTCCACCAGTAGACCCGACGCCTCGGATTATAGGCTGGAGCCCTAGGCATACCCGCATCGCAGACCCGTGTCATGGCCTCCCGGAACCAGGCCGCTTCATCGTCTATGTCGACAGGCCTGTCCGGCGCAATGGCCCAGGCCTGTACGATGGCGGCCTCCAGGAGGTCCTCCCGATTCAGTCGCCCCAACACCCAGCGCGGCTCGCGTTGGGCCGATATGACCGGCGCATCACCCGCAGGAGGGGAGACATCGAACCGAACGTATCGGTGATCCGATAGTGTCTCCACCTCCACGGCGACACGCCAGTCCCGCACGCGGAGTGACAGGGAAGCGCTCGCGAACGAAAGGTCTATGATCGACCTGCGCTCCCCCGCCACAAAGGTGCCCACATACGTGGCTTCGGCCCCGCGATTCTGGAGAACTAAGCCGAGAGAATCGGCCCAGCTCTCCAGAGCCCTGCCCCGCGCGTTCGTGCGCCGGGAACCCCAAGCCTGAGACCAGGCGTTGAAGTCCCCGAGCACAAGAACCTGACGAGGCGTACAGGCATTGACGACGTCGGTCAGCCGCTCCAGCGACCGCCGATACTGCCCAATGAGTCGGTGTGACCCCGGCGTGAGATAAACGGCCACGACCGCAATCTCCCCTACACGCGCCGCTACGATGCCATGCTCCCTTGCGATCACTACAAGGGGAGGGGCACCCGCAGCGGCGTTATGCACCAGTGCCGCCGATCCATCCAGGTCGACCACCCAGGCGGGCCCGAGGGGCCGGTGAGTGTATGGATCGGCGACAGCGGCGACGTGTATGGACCACTGTGCCATGCTCTGGAGCAGAAGGGCCTGAGCATCGACACCGTGGCCCACGTTCGCCTGCAGGATGCGGAGCTGGGGATCCATTATGGAACCATCTCCGCATCCCGCCTCGAACCGGTTGCGGAACGCCCGCCTCGCGGCAGCGGCTCCCCGCGGGTGCAGGCCTTACTGCCAACCCTATGGTCGGCCGGCTTGCCCTCCGCCGCACACCTGAAACAGTGCGGCGGAGCTTCGCAATTGCCGGCTCTGTGACCGGGTTGGCTGCAGCGGAAGCAACGGTCTCCGACCGTCACCTCCGCCGTGCACTGCACTCCCACGTGGCCGACCGACAGGCACCTAAAGCACCTGGCCGGTCGGTCCTGTAGGAGGCGTACCCGCACCCCTACAACTCCGCCCACCGCGAGGGTCCGCATGTCGGCAGCCTTTTGGGCTGCTGCGATGGGGCAGCCGACAACTGTTGCCCCCTGTCCGCGACGGCCGTAGCGGATCGCTCCGACCTTTACCGCCTCCAGGGGGCAACCCCCGGCCTCCGCCACGGTGACCCGAATCTCTTCGGCCGTGATGGAGTCGTCCAGGTCCGAAATGCGCAGCTCTGCGCATTTGGTGGGCCTGGACACCCGGACGTCGGCTGCATCCAGTGTCTCCCTCAGCCTAGCCGCGATGGCATCGGCCTTGGGACCACTGGAGGCGCCAGGGACGTGGATGAGACGGGCACCGGTCCGAGTGTGTGTCACTCGGAGGGTCCCCGCCACATCGAGGGCCCTCAAATCAATGAGGCCCCTCGCCTGTTTCACCAGGTCCACGTACTGCACGCCCCTCTCCGTCGCCTCCGGTGTCATCGTTAAGACGACAGCGGTGGTACGGGGGACGCGCAGCTTACCTGACGCACCCTTCGCAGCAGCTTGGGCCTTCTTGGCCCTTTTAGCTGCCTTTTTACGGGCGTTCCGGCTTTTTTTCGCCTCGCCGACCACCTCCCAGCCCCCCGCCGGTGCGGAGCTCGTGGAGGCAGTCGGGACCGAAGCCGGGGGTATTTAGCTTATCCAACTCTTCGCAAAAGACCTCCAAATATCTGATGGAGATATAAAAAATATTTGACAATAGAATGTAATCGACACCAAACAAGGACATGTCGTGCTTACCCTATTTAACCCCATTTTCCCAATGTAGATAGATGTCATCCGCACAGCGAGCCCCTCAATAATAATTGACCATCTTGCGGATGAATACGTTCCCACATCGCATAGATAGGTCAATAAATAGGACTACGTTGTAATATAAATATCATCTCAATATTGTCTTAGCGATTGATATTGACACCCGGACATCCGGTCCTGGAGTGAACTCAATTGATAAATGATCGCAATAGGTACTTACGTATTTATTTTCATGACCGCAATCATCAAATTTAACAAAATTAACTGTAGATATTTTTGAAAGAAAACCTTCCGATGTTTGCTTCAGCGCCTAAATAAATACAGATGGAATTTGAATGTTTTGTTTAAAAAGTTCAATCAAATTGTGTACCTATATATTCAGTAGTCATCTCTACAAAATATGATTAACATTTTGCTATGTTTAGGTGTCATCATCGACACAATAATTTATATCACGATTTAAATTAACTAAGTATCCCTGCTTTGATCCTGCCTGCCGGTTGCCAGCTGGTCTATCTTTAGGAAATTTCACAAAAGATATTCTAAGAAATACGTGTTTTTGAATTAGCCTAAAAGTTTGTGAAATAAATGTTCGTTTTTTAAAATCCCCATTACTTATATGTGCAAATTTTATAGAGAAATGTTTTTTTAATTTTTTAATTTTGAGCACAGTAATGAACAGTCAAAGTTTCGATAAAATCTGTGCAAATTAGCTGATTTTTAAAGCTTTTGAGATTTTTTCTCCTGATAAAAATTACCCCTATCCTACTAGTCCCTATTTATCAGTTAAAAAAGTCTAAGATAGATGTGTTACAACATTGCCATAATCACGTACGCGGAACGAGTGTTTAAACGAAAATAACGGATTGACCACTCTTTATACAATTGAATAACAATGCTATTTGACTTACATACACGCTAAAATCCTAACAATTTCACTTACGCGCTCCGAACTGTTTTTCACATTTAATTTTAACATGTCATGTGCTCAGTAGCAAAGACATTGAAGAACATTGTCATTCGAACTCGGGAAGCTCGCGATTGCGTGGAAATGGACAGATGAATAACGCGTGGGAAACATCATCAGTCATCACACGTCATTTGAAATACAGCTTACTTTAGAATGTCTTCACATTTTCTACTATATTTATATAGTTATTAGACATCATTATGTGCCTATATAGTGGGTTTCCTTATAAAGAATGGTTGTAAAGGGCTCTACCAATAACCTTTTGACTCTTTTGAGGCCCCAGTCAGTCGCACCTGCATATTAGTGGTAGTAGCAACTAAACAACGGAAGAGGTTCTGGCGCATATTTTCCTCTTTGGACGCAACTGGGAAATCGCTAAGAAGATGATTTTATTGATAGCGGGTGTGCCTACTACAAGTAATCTCACGCAAATGTTTTTCATTTCATCTAAGCCAACAAGCTTCAATCAAATACCTCGGAAATCGAAGGTACATCATCATAAAAACGTTTTTGTTCCGACAGCCCTGTCGGCGGCGGTGGCATACACTGATAAGATAACATTAATGTGTTGTGTCAAACAAGCCGTCAGATATACTCAACCACTCTGTATGGCTAAGCATTCAGTAATCACTTACGCTGACAAACTGACATGAGCGCAAATTTGAATTTACTAGAAAAGTACATGTTGGCATAGGTACGGTTCTTATAATATAATCTTGATTTTGTAAAACAATTGTATGACCTATCTTAACTCGTATATAAAATCAGGTAAACACAGTCGAATGAGTAATAAAGATATACATAATATGTATGTGTATAAAGACATTAGGATATCTATAATAAATATGTACAGTCACAGACGGAAGCCCTTTAGCACAGGCGGCAATCAAGAGAGGCTTTAAAAATATGTTGTAGAAGTTGAAAATATCTTGTGCTTTTGCTTATATCACACAGAATTAAAGAAAAGCCAGTTAGCATAAATAAAAAATAATTTGTAAAATGTACGCAGTAGGTGCGTAGCGAAACAAATGCGAATAAAATGTAATTTCCTTTCTGGGTATGCAGAATGACTACGTATTAGAACACAAATATGCGGTGAATGGTTAATATTGGAAGTCCGCGGTCCACGCCCCGCTGGCACTAATCGCATGACGTGACGAGTGACGCCGCCTGTGACGTGTATCGGCGATCCCGAACTACGGCCGCGTACTTTGTGGGTGTACACACGGCATTCTCTCGTCGTTTGGAGATAATGATAAAAGCTCTTCGTATTATTATTACACATTAGTAAGCGCTCAAAATTTCAGTCGACACAACTGTACTCCCAAACTTATATAATTACAGCATTTTCTTATAGACTCATACGTCTAAGTTACGTTCTTGTCTCTCGTATTTGTTTTTAAATAACTAGGTATAGGTATTTTACTTTATAAGTGTGTTTGGGATAAAACTGTTTATTTCATCTCGACCACAACAAGGTGCATGTTGTTGCAGTAGCATTGTTTTGTATGAATTATAAACACAAACCAGTATTCTGAAAGTTTTTTTTTTTTTTTGAAAGTTACATATTCATAATCAGTATTTACCAAACGAGAAAAAATACGTGTTTATAACAAGAGCCTTAACACACTGACCCGCTCTGCCGCTGCCTTCTTCTATTTTGTGCTGGATGCAAAAGATAAGCAATATTGTCGCCGAGACCCATGGAGCGTCATACGACTGACAGAAAGAAACCGAATTTATTATCCTCACCTAACTCAGCTCTATTCTCGCTAAATATATCTATAAATCCTAACATCCCAAGTAATTAACTATACCTACCTTAACTACAACACAATTATAAAGAAAATATCAGACACGGATTGGAAGACCAGCCAAGGTAACAATTTTGGTCCTACTAGATTTTAGCGATGCCTTTGATACTGTTAACCATAATGCGCTCTCTAAAAATGATCTTCAACTTCTTCAACAAAATAAAAGTTTATTGGTTGGATGGCCGGCATCGCATTTGCATAGAATATATTTCATCTCGGCCTTTGAGGCCAATCGTACCGCAGGTTGGCGTTCTATCTGCTCTCTATTTCGCAGATTTTATAACTGCGTCTCGCACCAACTTCGTCATACCAACTGATTCGAATTATCATATTTTGTTTTTAAAACTGCAAAAGTAAGTTTCATCTTGCCCCGTATTAATCGAAAAGTTAACTTTCGGCACAGAATAGATAATAGTACTAGCGTACAAAATGGAAGCTCACCCCCTCCCACCGATTTCATTTCCTCTCCCCGCACGTCAAAATCATGGGCGCTTTCATGGGCGCCTAAAACAAAGGTTGTCGCCATTAAAATGCGTAGGTACGGCACTTCGGGAAGAAGAGTGAAAAGTTCGGCTAGCTTCGGTTTTTAAGGCGTCCTCTCGACTCTCGACTATAGTGAAATTTAACCCTCAAATGCATCTTGCCTTTTTGTATAAATAACTAATGAACTACACATATGAACATTTGTACTTTTTCTACAGTATTTATTATTGAACCTGACCGGTTTCGCCTTATGGTAACTTCAAAAGTTTATATTGATGTTTTTGAAATGTTTCTAATCTTACGACTAGAAATGTTCATAAACATTGCGAAACTGGTCAGGTTCAATAATAAATACTGTAGAAAAAGTACAAGTGTTTTCAATATGTGTAACAAAAAGTTCCACCAAGGTGACCCTTGGTGGAACTTTTTGTTACACAAATAAAAAAAATTAATGAACTGGATGCCAGGTTCGCCCAGTAAATTCGTGAAAAATCTTATCAATTATAATAATTTTCTTATAGTCCGGTTTTTTTAGAAAATAACTCTAGAACTAGCATGTTAAGTGACATTATGGTGGACCGATATTTATTAAAGGTGTATTATTTTTTTACATTATACAGATTATAACTCAAAAGCATACGATGCAGATTTAGATTAGTATACATTCTAGGGTTAAAAAATGGGTGGTACCTGGCAATGACGGAATCCATGATGGACGACATTAATTGTAATACATTCAAATCGAAAAAAAATGCCACACTTCATAGGCGTGAGCTGTCAAAATAATGATTCTTAAATTTTATAAAGTATAGAGCAGTTAAAACCATTTGTTTCTAAAAAATATAAATATATATATATCTTTCCGTGAACTTCCGTTTAGTATAAATTATAATTAATACTTAAATAAATTAACAGTATTAAAATAAAGTGTGTTCAAATGCCATTTTTCTAATTTCCTACTCGCCATTGACAATTCTAAATAAGTATTAGGATAGTTATTACAAGAACCGGGCATAAAATCCGTGTCATTCAGTTGAGGTTCAAAAACCTTGGTACGTAATAAAAACACCATTTATAAAGAAATGTTCTACCTCACCCTTGGCAATGGAGCATTAATTACTAAGGGATAAATACTAGTAGTTCTGTAAAGAGTTCTAGATCATTTTTTGGCATCTGGAGATCAAATCTGGTATCCTCACTTATATTTCTTTTTTACAATATGTATCTTTATTTTATAGCTCCCTGGATATTTCACCAATAAATATTGTCAATCCGTTCTTAAAAAAGGCACAACATACGTCTCCACCTTTTCTCATGATTTTTTTCCACAACAACACAACAAGGAATCATGTTCGGATATTTTAGCCAAATTCATCAATATCCGTTCATAAATAACGCGACAGAAAAAAGGCACTCCTTTTCTCCTCCGATTAAAAAAGCTCTAGGCAAAAATGATGTTTTAAATCAAAGAACATGTATGCCATGTTTGGTGACAATCGGTTAAGAAATGTGCCCTATAGACCGAACGGAACGGAGACTATTTATAATTAATGAAAAATTTCACGCGGGCGAAACCGTGAGCAACAGCTAGTTTTTATAAACACAATCGGTTTTAATTACTCTATAAACTTATCAAAGTCGTGTTGTAGTATTGTTTTGTTATTTGTGCCAATTCTGTTGATTGACAGGACCAAAATGTATCGCCATATTCTTTTCTTCCGAAGCGAAGAAAAGGATGGAAATACGTTTTAATGTAAAAATCATTAATATGACTTTTTGTAACAACAGGATTATCGCCTCCGTCGGATGTGACGTAAATCATGACACCAAGGGATAGAGTGAGAAAAATTACGCTATCTCACTCGGAAATTAGCTCAAATTTCAAATAGTGCCATCCATGACATTTCTAATTTTCTCACACATCAACACTACCGTGCATGTACACGAGCTATATTTGTAGTAATTACAACGCGATTGTTTCATACATTTTTCCGAGAGCTTCCCAGGTATGCTTTCGGACAAAACAACGTCTGTCAAGCCTGTTCTGTGTGTATGTCCCGAAGCCCTGACTGACTGAATTTATATTCATAAAATATGTTTTGTAGTAGTTTTAAATTATTATAATCAGTCAAAAAAACTACTTACTTCTCGACCTAATTAACTGCCTGTACTAAATAAGGAAAACCGATATCACAATATCGCCGCAAGTATGATGAATGAAAACAAACTGCTCCTAAATAATGTAATGAAAGATGACAATGCAAACAAACCACAATAGAATAACCTAACCACACTGGAGTACTCACGTCAAGAGAGGTAAATCACAGAGAGTTTAAAATAATAGGTAGATAAATTATTCAGCTCAGGAAAAATCTGCCAATAAAAGCAAAAAAGACTTAAGTACTGATTTAAATAGGTAATTTTAAAAAAACAGCTATAATATAATATTCCATCCATATTTATATCTGATGCTGGTTACACATTGGACGAAGGACGCCGCGCAGTCAAGCGTACAATGACGAATTTCGCTCGTTTGCGCTTACCATGACGTGACGTCCACAATAGTTAAAGTATCTGATTTTTGATTTGCAAAGACGAACCTCGCTCACTTGCGCTTACCGTCTCGTTACGTCCACATTAGCTAAAGTATCTACCTGACTTCTGATTTGATACCGTCGCCGCCATCAAGAAGAAGAGTGAGAGTGCTTCGAATTTCAAGGCTCTACAAAACCGAAGCAATTCAATCTTTTCCGAACTCTCTTTCTTCTTTGTGAGGTGCTACGTCAATTCAATTCCTGCTATATCAATTCAAAAGAAAGGTGCTGCATTTCATGTTCATCCATTACCATCACCTTTGAGTATTTAACACAAGAGACGCCTTATGCATATGGTTAGGTACGTTTCCCCCACTGAAAGTGGCAGAAACATAACTGCCGCTAACGAGCCGCTGGGGACATTGATGGCACTTCACCCGTGTTAAATACTCAAAAGCCATCTAATGAACACATTACAATACATCGCTCGCCTGCTTTCGCTTAATATGTGCTACCCAGCGTTACCAGCTTCATCGTTAGCCAAGCCAGTGATGATTTCTCTGACGATTACCCTAAGCGATGAGATAATGTTCAAAAGTGTACCAATTATATAAAACAAAATTGATAGATGTTTGTTGATCGATATAGTGTTGATCAATTTTATCTGTCCACATTTGCACTTAATGGCTTTGGTAATCCTCCAAAAAAGATCCTAATATTATGACTCATAATTTCCTTTTTAATAAATGTTTGTGTGTTGCAGGACCTGCTACATGGACTGAGAAGTTTCCGGAAGCCCGCGGTGCCCGCCAGAGCCCCGTAGACATCGACACATCGCGCATCAGTAGCGGTGGAAGCGCACCCCCCCTCAATTGGAAGTACTCCGTCAACCATCCTCGGTCTGTTGTCAATCCTGGATACTGTTGGCGTGTTGATGAAAACGGATATGATTCGGGTACGTTAGCATTACGTTTTTTTTAAGTTGAGCTTTTTAAGTTTTCTATTTGAATGGGTGTGTTTTTTTTTTAACGTGCGGGAAATCCCCACGGATACCCACCCCTCCGGAGCCGGAGGGGGAGGTTATGTCGGACTCGAACCGACTAAACCGCAGGCCGTCTTTGGGTCGTAGTGCTAGGCCGAAGGTGAGGTTGTCTTGCGACATATCCCTCGCACCCCGGCTGACCCAGGGCCATCCCTCTCGGTCTGGCCCTCCTCGGGAGGGGGGGACCACGCGGTCCCCGACTCAACCCCGGTGTGGGGAGGCGCGCATCGTCCTACGATGCGCGCCGCCGCCGTGGCCTGCTTCTGCTAGGGTGACGGGCGGCTCCACCCGTCACCCTCAGGCCCGCGCTCATGGAGGGCGGAGGTCAGTATGCGCCCTCCGACGCCCGAGCCGCCTTCGAGCGCGTGCAGCGATGTTAGCGAGTGTTTCTCGCTCATCCCGCCACGCCCGCTCTGCTGTCTCCTTCGCGAGCATGACCTGCTCGCAGAAGGAGGCGCTGGCCGCCCACGCATCCGCGCAGCGGACCATCGCCGCGAGCAGGGTGGAGAGCGTGAGCACTCTCACCCCCAGGGCCGCCACAAGCTCCCGCCTCGGCGTCTCAAACGCCGGACACTCGGTGAGCGTGTGCAGCCCCGAGTCCACGCTCGCGTCGCAGTGATGGCACTCGGGCGTTGTCTCTATACCCATCAGATGCAGATACCGCCCGAAGCTACTGTGCTCGTTGATAATCTGCGTCTGACGGTACGAGAGGCTACCGTGTGGCCTCTCTAGCCACTCCCCCATGATGTGTCTTACCGCCGCAATCACGGCGTGCCCTGTGCGTGGTTGCCCAAGTCGTCGCTCCCACTCGGCCACCATGACCTGGTGGAGCCGGGATTTCTCGGCCCGAATATCCTCGGGCTCGGGATCGAATCCCCGCTCCCGAATCCTCGCTTCCAGGATCCACGGTGGCGATCCGGCCAGGAGACTCGCCGCTTCGAAGGATATCGTGCGGTATCCCCTGATGGACCTGGAGGCCATCGTGCTCTGCGCCGTACGGAGCAGAGGCAGAAATCTGGCCTCCAGGGTGTCCGCCCACACGGGGCACCCGTATAGGGCCATGGACCGCACGACACCCGCGTAAAGTCTCCTGCAGGATGCCTCTGGGCCCTTCAAGTTGGGCAACAACCGACCCAAGGCATTCGCCGTGGTCACCAACTTGGGGCGCAGACTTCGGAAGTGCTGTCCGAAGTCCCATCGACCGCCAAGCACGAGCCCCAGATATTTCAACCGGGGCTTGATGTCGATGGGAGTGCCTCCCACTGTAAGGCTGGCTCCCGGGCCTGGCCTGCGCCGAGGGCCATGAAAGAACATGGCCTCGGACTTGTGCAGAGCCACCTCGAGACCCAGCCGCCGGATCCTGTCGACGACCTGAGCAACCGTGGTCATGGCCCTCAGGGTCGCTTCGCTGTGCGTAGCCCCGCTCACCGTCACCAGCATGTCATCCGCATAACACGTGACGGTGGCACCGTACGCGAAGTCTCCGCGAAGCACCCAGTCGTAGCCGATGTTCCACAGGAGCGGCCCCAGGACCTACCCCTGCGGAACACCGCACGACATCTCACACCTTGAATGGGTGTGTATAGACTTTACTAGACTGTCAATATATTACGATCCAATATCGCAATTGCCAATATTATTTCGATTTCGATTATATTATTTAACTTTAACCTAGAATACAGAACAAACGTTTTTCTGTTTTCTGAGTATTTTGTTCTAAATTCTTAAGTTCTTAACTTAAATAGTAATGCACATACTTTTCCCTTCCATCCTAAATTTGAAAAGTTGGATTAGATAAAGATATGACTCAGAAATGTTTGGCATAAACGCTCAGATATTGCTTCGGAGAAAACAATGATCATTAGAGAAAGCATTGTGTAAATACGAACAATAGGTAGGTATATGTGGTCATGACCTCAGCCTTATTCGGGCGCGGGCGGACAAACTCACAAACAACAGAGATCAAACTGTATCTCGCTTTTACTAAACCGATTGTTACACTCGAACGATAGATGCTACCTGACGTCATTCGATATAAATAATTATTTTTAAACCAACGGTTTTTTCTTTTGTAGTAACACTCTTCCTTCTAAAAAGTTAGGCGTAAACTGCATATTAGATGCCACATTTTTGCATAATAATTAACACTTTATTTTTATTCTTTACTAGCTGCTGCACGCGACTCCGCTCGCGTGGATATCTATTATCACGACCAAACATAGCATATGTCCTTCCTCAAGGTCTAATCTACCCCTATACCAAATTTCATCAAAATCGTTCCAGTGGTTTAAACGCGAAAGCAGACAAAACATATAGACAGACAAACAGATAGACAGACAGATAAAGTTACTTTTGCATTTACAATATTAGTATGGATATCCTCTATAAAGAGATATCCTCGGTAGAGATGTGTTAACTAGGTAACGTTAACGGTTACCGCTGTTACGAGTAGTTTCATCAACTGGTTTCTCTCCCACGTAATGCCTGCAGGGCTAACATGCGCGCCACGAGATAGCTATCTCGAGGCATTTTGCCGTTTTATGTTGATATGTCGACTGTTGGTAGCATGAAGGGCTAACATGCACGCCACGAGATAGCTACCTCGAGGCATTTTGCCGTTTTATGTCGATATCAACTGTTGGTAACTTGGCAAATTTCATGGCGATCTGTCAGATGTCGACATAACTCGACTTCGAGAAATCATCTCTACTTAGTGTCTGCAAATTGTAACATACGTGCCCTTATTTACTCGAATTTTGACATTTAAAATGTTTTGTCTCTCGTCCTTCATTTGGTCGACGAGAAGTTATCTCGTGTAAACTTTTCTTGTGCTCGGTGCATTTTGGATCAAAATTTAGTACCTTTGTGCGACTGCAAGCAATTTTCGACCTTAATGACATTTCCTTTGTTACGTGCCTTTTCGCGTTAATTGATGACGCTGATCACGAATATAAGAAAAAAAATTCGATAGCATGTCATGTCAATAAGGTCGAAAATTGTTTGCACTATTTTTTCTCTTTTTTAAATTAAAATGTTTTGTCTCCCGTCTTTCATTTGGTCGACGAGAAGTTATCTCGTGTAAACATTTTTTGTGCTCGGTTCATTTTGGACTAAAACATCGACTGCAAGCCATTTTCGACCTTAATGACATTTCCTTTGTTACGTGTCTTTTCGCATTAATTGATAACGCTGATCACGAATATAAGAAAAAAAATTCGATAGCATGTCATGTCAATAAGGTCGAAAATTGTTTGCACTATTTTTTCTCTTTTTCATACCTAGCATCCCTAACTAGTCTGTGTCGGGCCGATTTTATCGGATAAATGTTTAAAAAATGTGTATGCCATAGACAACAATTGAAAAAGTTTGACGCGACAAAATATGTCGGCGTTACTTCGCTCGAGAAGACTCGAGATGATATCTCATCTCGATTCGAGATATTTGACGACGCGCGCATGTTAGCCCTGCTGGTCAACCTGTTGCGATGTCACATCAATCACGTTTGCCAAAAACTCGTCTTCATCATCTCAGGGTTTTGTCTCGATTGCATCCAAGGCCTTCATCTTGGAGCCATGGCCCAGCAGGGCTAACATGCGCGCGTCGTCAAATATCTCGAATCGAGATGAGATATCATCTCGAGTCTTCTCGAGCGAAGTAACGTCGACATATTTTGTCGCGTCAAACTTTTTCAATTGTTGTCTATGGCATACACATTTTTTGAACATTTATCCGATATAATCGGCCCGATACGGCCATTTGCTCGAAAGCACAGACTAGTTAGGGATGCTAGGTATGAAAAAAAGAGAAAAAATAGTGCAAACAATTTTCGACCTTATTGACATGACATGCTATCGAATTTTTTTTCTTATATTCGTGATCAGCGTCATCAATTAACGCGAAAATACACGTAACAAAGGAAATGTCATTAAGGTCGAAAATTGCTTGCAGTCGCACAAAGGTATTAAAATTTGATCCAAAATGAACCGAGCACAAGAAAAGTTTACACGAGATAACTTCTCGTCGACCAAATGAAAGACGAGAGACAAAACATTTTAAATGTCAAAATTCGAGTAAATAAGGGCACGTATGTTACAATTTGCGGACACTAAGTAGAGATGATTTCTCAAAGTCGAGTTATGGCGACATCTGACAGATCGCCATGAAATTTGCCATGTTACCAACAGTCGATATCGACATAAAACGGCAAAATGCCTCGAGATAGCTATCTCGTGGCGCGCATGTTAGCCCTTCATGCTACCAACAGTCGACATATCGACATAAAACGGCAAAATGCCTCGAGATAGCTATCTCGTGGCGCGCTTGTTAGCCCTGCAGGGTCCGATTAGAATTTTTTACTTTTGCCAAAATATATGCTATTGCGATTTCCTAAGGGAAAAACGCAACAAATATTTTGATCGACGCGGGAATCAAAGCTGGTACCTTAAGTATGTAGGTATATACAACAATCGCAGCCACAGTAGTGCTTTGACATCAATACAATAACAGTACTAATGAATCAATCAATTAACCTAATCATAATCCACTTCACACTTGATACCGATACGATGTTTTTTTGTTAGGTGAGTGGCCAAAATGGTGTAGGACATCAGTACAAAAATACTTACTAAAATAATAAATGTAATGGGAATCACCGATGGGCGAATGAGAGTAATTTATTAAAATAAATACAATTCATTTACATATAGCCACGCTTATTAAACTAAAAGGATTAGGCAGTGGTGAATAAAACCCCACACTTCTCCAATCGACGTTATGTTTTTCCGTATAGTAGAAAAGATTAGAAGCTATGCTTAGGTACTTAATTTGAGTCTAGTCTCTAGATGACTTTGGGTACTGTAATAGAAATTAGAACATTTAAATATGTTTTTACTATTCATGGTTTAGCCATCTAACTGACACCCATTTTAATATTTTAAACATTTAACCAAGGTTGGAGCGATAATCAAAGGCTTATTAAAAAAATGTTGAATACCTTGAGGCTGCAAACTCCTTCGTTTTTAATGGCCAAAAATGTACAGTAAATATGCAGATTGCTTCGCTCTTTCGTGAAGTGATATTTTGTTCAGACAATGTAAGATACAAAATGAGTATTATACGACATTCTACACAATGCCAACTATTAGTATTAATCTGTGACAACTCTATCTAAACCGAAACTAACTATAGCTTAACTAGCTTGCGAGTTCTAGAGTGCAGATATACGTACCTAAATACATTTTTTATAAATACATAAAAGCGCCCAGATCCTAGCAAATGGACATTTTCTTATAACAAATATTTACTCTGAGCGGAATTCAAACCCGCTACCTCCAGCGTAGGCAGTCGAACGCTCGTCGTTACGCCGCAGAGGTCGTCGATAGTTACAAGAAAACGTGTTTCGTTACGTTTTCCTATACGGGTACTGATCGTGTTCTACTTATATCTAAAATTTCGACTAAGTCCTGTACTTCGAAGAGATCTCCACCAAAGAATGTCCGCCATTTCATAAGAATGCAACTTACAGAAGCCCTCTTTGCTCTCTGCAAAGCAGAAAGATATACCAAAAAAATTTGCCTAAACGTGAGAGAGAGAATTTCAAGGGAAGCCTATGTACACAAAAATGTACAGTTGACAAAGAATACGTTAGCACTTTTTCATATAAAGTTGTGTATAGTGTATAGTGTCATGTATAGGTGCAACCATATCTTGTTTGTCGACTTACCTACCCACAAAAGCCCAAAATATAAAATGATATAATAAATAAATATTCCACAATATTTCACACAACGCTATCTAGATCCATGGTAAGCATAGCTTTACTAGCTTGTGGTATGGAATCTAGAATGCGGATAAACATACTTAGATACTTTTTTTTTGTAAATACATACATATTATATATAGAAACGCCCAGACCAATGCAAATATACATATTCATGCATACAAATATTAACACTGAGCGGGGATAGAACCCGCGCCTTCTGCGTAGCGGTCGCGTTCACTACCGCCACGCCATTTACGCAATTACGTGTTTACCATAGGTAAATAATTCTAAGTGGTCAATAGGTTATTATAATATGCTAATAAAACATTACATCATACGTAATTGTTGAATTGAAAATCACCTGCTGGTATTTAAAGTCGTTTAAAAAAATTACAGCAGAAAAATAATAGCCAATAAGTAGACTTGTAATCACTTCCAACCTGAAAATAAGTCATTAAATGGAACACATGTAACGGCATAATTTGCCTCCAAGACCCAGCCGAGGTTATCCTTATCATATACATAAAGAAAAGCTAATTAGTGAGATATCAGTGGGCCTTACTCAAGTGCGTTTACGATTTTATGTGTAGAGTCGTTAAAAGAGATACGGTTGCACATTTTCAAAAAAAAAATTACAACCGTATCTTTGTCGATTGTACATAGAATGATGTCCATTTGTCCATACAAAATGTATACCAATATTACAAGTAAAATAAATTATGACCGTAGATATTAATTTTAAAAATAAGGCTATATGGTTGCACTTCTAAATACATATACATAACTCAACGGTCACTGACTGACCGACATACGGACGGATCGGGCTGAAATTTGGCATGCAGGTAAATGTTATGACGTAGGCATCCGCTAAGAAAGGATTTTGATTAATTCTACCCCGAAGTGGATAAAATAGGGGATGAAAGTTTGTATGAAACTTTATCAATTTTTTTTTAAAGCTACTAAGTTGACTCAACACTAAGCGATAGGAGCCGCGGGCAACAGCTAGTTTCATATAAAGTTGTATAGTAAAGGTGCAAACGTATCTTCTTTGCCAACTGTACAAAGACAAACATACTATACTAAACTTAAGTGTTTTTGTATTAAGTTTGTTTTTGTAAACTAAACGCATTTATGTTCAGTGGGCCAAGTATACATACATCCTATCGCTATTACATACCCACCCACATCGTACATGCTTAAAAATGTACACTTAATCAATTTTGTCAATACAATACAAACCAATGAGACTGAAAGTTAAGGTTTGATTCCGAAGGTGGCCGCATACGACAACTGCGGACGCACGCAGCAGATACGCGTAATTCATTGCGGCTTCTTAATAATCCCCCTTTATCCGTATCGAAGTTTAACGAGTAATGTATGTAATGATGTACTGCATGCGTCTGCAGTTGTCGAATCATACCTTTATAACCGTGTGACAAACGTAAGTGAGGCCCAATTTGCATTTGCATCGAAACGATATTATCTATCCCTCACGATGAGTCACCGGATTACTCGTTCCTGTCTCACGCAATTTGCACGCCACGATACGAATGTGTGCAAATTTTCCCTGATAGGTATTTCCTTAGGGTTGAACGGCCGTGATGAATAGAGGGAAATCGGGATGACGTCACCCTTCCTTAAACGTAGGTAAACACTGTACAAAGTTATGCGTAATTTAGGTTTAATTATTTATGAAATGCGATGTGATTACGTGTAATGGGTTGGATATATATTTAAGGGTCCTGTTATCTGTTTATTTTGTACATCGACCTTTACATTAACTGATTGGAAAGCTAGGGATGCAACCAGGGAAACGATGTGATGATGATGATTTATGCAGGAAATTTAAATAGTAAGTTAAAATAAATTATTTGACTGAGCTTATTAAATTAAAATTAAGAATAGATTTTTTTTAATATCTAACTAGCTGACCCGGCGAACTTCATACCACCTCAGAATCAATAAAAAAAGTTACAATTTCCCATAATCTCACCGTATAAACCTTATACGGTGAGAAATATTGAAAAATTTGTGGATTTCAAGACTAAAATAAGCCAAATTGGTTCAGCCGTTCTCGAATTTTAGCGACACTAAAGAATTGCAATTAATTTTTATATACAGGGTGTATTTTTGAAACGGGGCAGTAAGGGCAAGTACCTTAACCGTTGCAGTTACAGCAAAACGTTCTTAGAAGACCTTCCCTAACTTTTTGACATATTTTGAACTGCATTCACAGATTTTGTAAAAAACTTACAGTTGGCAAAAAAAAATGCAAAAAGTCCAAAAATTTTTTTTATGCCAATCGATTCTATTTCATGTGGGGATCAAAAAACTCTATGAGACCATTTTAGCTTTCAGTACTAGGAAAGACAGAAATCGCCAAAAACGTTTCCCATACATTTCGGCAACAGAAACAAATTTCTAAGATGGTTTTTTTTTTTACGTGCGGGAAATCCCCACTGATACCCACCCCTCCGGACCCGGAGGGGTAAGTTATGTCGGACTCGAACCGACTAAACCGCACGCCGTCTGTGGGTCGTGGTGCTAGGCCGAAGGTGAGTTTGTCTTGCGACATATCCCTCGCACCCCGGCTGACCCAGGGCCATTCCTCTCGGTCTGGCCCTCCTCGGGAGGGGGGACCACGCAGTCCCCGACTCGCCCCCGGTATGGGGGGGGGGGGCGCGCATCGTCCTACGATGCGCGCCGCCGCCGTGGCCTGCTTCTGCTAGGGTGACGAGCGGCTCCACTCGTCACCCTCAGGCCCGCGCTCATGGGGGGCGGAGGTCGGTTTGCGCCCTCCGACGCCCGAGCCGCCTTCGAACGCGACGAGCGATGTCCGCGAGTCTTTCTCGCTCGCTGCGCCGCGCCCGCTCTGCTGTCTCCTTCACGAGCATGACCTGCTCGCAGAAGGAGGCGCTGGCCGCCCACGCATCCGCGCAGCGGACCATCGCCGCGAGCAGGGTGGAGAGCGTGAGCACTCTCACCCCCAGGGCCGTCACAAGCTCCCGCCTCGGCGCTTCAAACGCCGGACACTCGGTGAGCGTGTGCAGCCCCGAGTCCACGCTCGCGTCGCAGTGATGGCACTCGGGCGTTGGCTCTATGCCCATCAGATGCAGGTACCGCCCGAAGTTACCGTGTCCGGTAATGACCTGCGTCTGACGGTACGAGAGGCCACCGTGTGGCCTCTCTAGCCACTCCCCCATGATGGGTCTTACCGCCGCAATCACGGCGTGCCCTATTTCTAAGATGGTCTAACTTTTTGTTATGGCCAGGAAGTGGGTAGAATTGACTGTAAAGTAAATAAAAAGAATTTTTACCCTCAAATTTCGAATTTGATTCGAAAATCTGTGTGTTATTCTTAGTTTCAGCTGAGAAACTTCGTATGAGTTATTAATTAAGGATTTTCGCTAAAATGTCTTCTAATCGTGAAAAAATTGACTTATTAGAAGCGTATTTTGTCAATAATCGAAATGCGGGAGCTGCATTAGTGTGGTACCGCAATAAGTATCCGTTGCGGCATGTGCCAACAAGAAAGGTTATTACAAATCTTTTGAAAAACCTGGAATTGCAGGGTTCTTTCAAAAGAAAGCGGCAGCCTCGTGTGGACATGGACACGGAGATTGCGGTTCTAACTTATGTCGAAGCATATCCAGAGGTATCGTCCAGGCAAGTCGCCCTTGAAGTAGGTGTATCCCACTCCCTTGTGATAAAGATATGGAAGAAAAACGGCTACAAGTGCTATCGATATGGGCGCATAGTTCAAGTGTTACATCCGGGTGATGATGTTCGAAGGCTTACTTTTTACAGATGGCTAAGAGGAAAAATAAGCAGAGATCATGAATTTTTAAATTACATACTGTGGTCAGACGAAACGAATTTTTCCAATAACGGTATGTACAACAGAAAAAATCACCACTATTGGTCCAAAGAAAATCCACTAAGAGTTACGGCAAGTCATAATCAGGTTCGCTTCTCATTCAACTGTTGGTGTGGTATAATGTCCAATCGAGTCATAATGGTGGAATTTTATGAAGGGAAACTGAATTCTGCCATGTATAATGAAGTCATTTTACACCATCTTGAAAACGAGATGGACGAATGGCCCCTGTCGGAATTGCGAAAAGTTCATTTTCAACAAGATGGTGCTCCGCCACATAACAGTCACCTTTCACGTTCCAATTTGAGCCGCCTATTCGGTACACAGTGGATAGGTACACATGGTCCAACACAGTGGCCACCTCGTAGCCCCGATCTAACACCACTTGATTTTTTTATATGGGGCTTCGTGAAAAACGAGTTGTATAAGACGACGTACGCCAGTGTTCAAGAGCTCAAGGATGCATTAATGACCATTTTACGTAATATTCATCCCATTATTAGCCGCCATTCGTTCAGTGTAAAAAAGTATAGACTTAGGTATTCGTGAAAATGGAAATCATTTTGAGCAATTTATTTCATAAACCAATTTCTTAAATGTTTAAATGATTTTTTTTATTTAAAAATGTTCAAAATTTTACCTGACCTATGAGTTTCGAGTTGATTTATCATATTTTCGTACGAAATGTATGGGAAAGGTCTTTGGCGATTTCTGTCTTTTCTAGTACTGAAAGCTAAAATGGTCCCATAGAGTTTTTTGATCCCCACATGGAATAGAATAGATTGGCATAAAAAAAAATTGAACTTTTTGCATTTTTTTTGCTAACTGTAAGTTTTTTACAAAATCTGTGAATGCAGTTCAAAATGTCCCAAAAAGTTAGGGAAGGTCTTTTAAGAACGTTTTGCTGTAACTGCAACGGTTAAGGTACTTGCCCTTAATGCCCCGTTTCAAAAATACACCCTGTATAAAAGAGATTAAAAGCATGACATACATCATACTTTTTTATTTCATACAATTTCTTTTTAAATTAGGTTCCGGTTTAACATTTGATGTTCAGTAAAAAGTTACTAGTTTAACTATACAGTCAAGTAGGTATCTTTGGAAATTTACTCTAATTACGTTTAATTAAAAAATACTATATTACAGAACTCCGAGGCGGTCCTCTCGGCCAAGACGTATACAAACTACAGCAGTGGCACTGTCACTGGGGAGCGAAGAACGGCGAAGGTTCGGAGCACACCGTGGACGGCCGCGCTTTCTCCGGCGAACTCCACTTTGTCCATTGGAACACCTCCAAGTACAACAGCTTCTCAGAGGCAGCTGGACAGCCTGATGGACTGGCAGTACTAGGTGTATTTTTAATGGTAAGATCAATCTTTTAAATCTATTTTTGTTTTATGTACTATTTATGTGGCAGATACTTAGGAGTCAATAGGAAGTCTTCTTCACTAACGGCACAGAAACTCTCTGTCCTTACAGGGTTGGCAGCACGAGTGTGTGTCTCCTGGTATTGCACACGTCCATAGGCGACGGTAACCACTTTTCATAAAGGGCTTGTCTGTCCCCTAAGTAGTGGTTACCGTGCCCTATAGACGAGTGCAACGCCAGGGTCGTCATACTTGTGCTGCCGACCCTCTAAGAACCCTAAACCCTAGTCGCTTGGGAAAACCACAGCAGGGTTAGTTAGTTAGTAAGGATAACGTCTAAATGTTGATGATACTAAATTAATAATTATTAGTAACCGAACCCTTCCTGCTAACCTAAACAGCTTATATTACAAGTGGGTTCACATCCACGTCAGTAGTGTAATAGCCACGGTCTGAACCCGGAACCCCCTGATCGCAAGTCGAATTTCTATCCACTAAGCAACCGGCCTTTTCTATCTTTTTTTTTCTTTTTTTTACGTGCGGTAAATCCCCACGGATACAGCCCCCCCCCCCTCCCAGTTACCGTGTCCGGTAATGAGCTGCGTCTGACGGTAAATGAGGCCACGGCGTGGCCTCTCAAGCCACTCCCACATCACGGCGTGCCCTGCGTGTGGTTGCTCACTCGGTCACCATAGCCCTGAGGAGCTGGGATTTCTCCAGGGCCGTCTTAACCGGGGGTTCAAGGGTGCGGCCGCACCCGGGCGCGTAGCCCGAGGGGGCGCAGGCCGAGCTCTATATTATATCAATTTTATCAGGATATCTTCGAAATTGACAAACTAACATCCCCTGGCCCTATCCCCCCCCTCTACCCCTTTTTCGTGATCAAAGGTAGCCTATGTTCGTTCCCAAGCTTTAAATTATCTCTGTACCAAATTTCACAATAGAAGACATTCATGGCCTTACTCTCCCCTTTTATCGTGAAAAGGGGGGACCATTTTCGCGATAAACGGTAGCATATGTCCGTTCTCAAACTCCAATTCATCCTTTTACCAAATTTCATCAGGATATCTTCAAAACTGACAAACTTTCATCCCCTATCCCCCCTCTCCCCTTAAACCCCCTTTTTCGCGATTAAAGGTAGCCTATGTTCGTTTCCAAGCTTTAATCTTTCTCTGTATTAAATTTCATCAGGATATCTTCAAAAATGACTAACTTTCATCTCATGGCCCTACTCCTCTCTTCTACCCCCCTTTTCGCTATGAAAGGTAGCCTTCATTAGGAAATCTACAAAAATGACAAACTTTCATCCCCTATTTCCCCCCCATAAACCCCTTTCTCGCAACAAAAGGTAGCCTATGTCCGTTCTCGAGCTCTAATACACCTCTGTACCAAATTTCATCAAGATCGGTTCAGTGGTTTAGGCGTGAAAGCGTAACATACAGACAGACAGACAGACAGTTACTTTCGCATTTATAATATTAAAAGTATGGATTACAGATCTTAGAGAAAAATAAATGAAACATCAAAAATTTATTGAGTTTTTTTTGTTGACCGGGGGGAGAGGGCGCAGTCTGAGCGTCGCACCCTGGCGCTATATAGCCTTAAGACGGCCCTGGATTTCTCGGATCGAATCCCCGCCCCCGCGCCTCTCTTCGGAACCGAGCCTTTTCTATCTTTTCTCTCCTTTCGAGAAGAAATTTGGTTGGCGTAGATTTACTTTTATTTTACTAATATAATAAACGCGAAAGTTTGTGAGTATGGATGGATGCATGTTTGTTACTCTTTCAAGTAAAAACTACTGAATGGATTTTTATGAAACTTTACAATAATATAGCATATACATCAGAATAATACATAGACTACAATTTATAACGATAACCGATATTATAGCGATAACCGACATCCACGCGGGCGGAGGGCAAAAGCTAGTGTAAAATATAATGATGACGTCGCAACATCATCGGCAAAAAGATTTCGATCTTTGCAAAACACTAAGAGAGACGAAAAGTAGGTGGAAGAGTGGACGAAAAGTAGATACGGCATTATTAACTTAGTTGTCTGCTATAAAGTAGTAAATTCTATAAATTTTATACATATCAAAAATGTATATAATTAAATTTAAAATGCTACATTAACGCAGATATCATTTCGAGACGAGTGTGATAACAAATAACAACATAACGCTTACGAGAGACTATACAGCTCGTTAGTTACTTTCTCTCGGTGACGTTGTTGCACGCATTTGAACGTCGGCAATAAGACAACCGGGAGATTTATTTTAACAATATTTCACGTTTAAAGTTAACACTGTGTTTAATTTAAAATTAGGATTTGCCTTATAGAGTCTGATAGCACCGATGATTGAAACGCGTTAAAGGTTAGATAGATAGGTACATACTCAAAAAACTGAATTTAATATGACTATGTTCACACACACACACTTTTCACGGTTGCCTTAGGGTAGGTAAATACTTATGCTACTAGTGAAAATTCGTTTAACCAAACTGAGTTTTCGGGTTTCATAATTTTTTTATGATGAAACCCGAATGATGATTTAGATCCACATTTATAGTCTAAATCGATGAGTTTTAAAATTTTATAAAAATTTATTTTATCATTAAATAAAATGTGCTCACGCAGTTTCAATTAAATTAAATTAATTCATCGGGTGAAATCCAACCCACTTATCTGGTTAAATGTACCTATATAAATAGAATATCACTGTTATCTTAACCAATTAGCGAGTCGAATTAACACAATTAACACGAATAAAGCACAATGTCATAAATTAACCTACGGTTTATTTAACTCAAGACGTTAACCTACCGTTTGTAACGCTGTTTACAAAATATAAGCGCCCACATCCCGGTCTGAAGTGAACTTATTCCAGGAATACTCACCTATCTACTTTCACACTGACTGATGACTAATGTTACTAATGACTAACAAAGTTTACACATTCCAAGTTAAAAACTGATTAGCGATTACCTTAGCTATAAAACATTTCATAAAAAAATAAACAAGATATGAAATTTTTTGTCCTCCGCAGATTACAAAAACTCTTACTAGCTACCTATACACGTATCGTACATCAGTCCTCAAATATATTTTTTATTTATTGATTTAGGTAATCGTCATCTTAGCCTGGCTCCCGGTTGCACTTGAAGACTTCATCCTAAAGCCAGAGGAGGTCCGCTTACCTGCTACTACACCTCCTTTTGATTATGACTTCGATTTTGACGGAATATTATTGTAGACTAGCTGTTGCCTGCGGCTACGCCCGCGTTTATGTCGCTTATAGCGTAGTGTTCCCAAGCTCTAATTCACCTCTGTACCAAATTTCATCAGAATGTCTTCAATAACATTCATCCCCTATTCTCCCCCTCCCCCCATTCAACCCCTTCTATCGCGATAAAAGGGAGCCATATCCGTACCTAAGCTTTAACCAGCCCTGTAATTTTTTTATATTCAAATAATTTGTGGCGGACTGCTCGGCCGCCAACTGCTAAGTCCGCGCGCTTGCGCGATGCGCGATGCACAGCGCCATGGCTTAGAAACAGAAATAACTGCACTGTCACTTATCTGTATATGCCGGCCGGATTTGTTGACATTAATGATCACTGATCATTTGAAAAGTAGCGTGATGCCTATAGCCTATGTGTTATTCTGATGTTTAAGCTATATTATTGTAAAGATTCATTAAAATCATTCAGTAGTTTTTACGTGAAAGAGTAATAAACATTCATACATTCATCCATACATCCATAATCCATCCATCCATCCATACTCAGAAACTTTCGAATTTATAATATTAGTAGGATAGTTGATGTTATGATTATTTTGATGTTATGGTTGACGAACAGCTTGGCTTCCTTTTAAAAAAAAAAAAATATCGTATCATTTAAAAACAAAAACAAATCCTTGTTCACCCGGACGGGAATTCGGGAACAGTAATAAATACGCACTTCATAATGTACAGGGCTTTTTGCACAACGCTGACATTCAAAAATGGCCAACACTCAAGAACATACGATGTTGAGTAATCAAGTGTTAATGTATTATAGTGAAAGTAGTATCTCGTACGAACGAATCTGAACAGGAAAATGTGTGCCTTAATAAGGATATAAGTAATATAATCTTTCGTGAAATTCCACTTAACTGACATTTAAGTTAGTGCCTACTTGTATCAAACCGCCGCGCTGGAGGAAAATATAGGATATTTATTCTTAATTCTTTACTGTACACACACATAAAAGAGTACAGTAACAGACAATTACATTTTGATGTACAAAGGCTAGCTTAACTCAGTTTTGAGTTTTCTCCCAGTAAACTTTTGGGGGATAGAGGAGAAACAGTGACAAAAGGGTAGAAAAACAAGTGTACGATTTTGCTATAAAAGTAAAAGTAAAAGATTTTGATATAAAAGTACTGAGAACATACGTACCATATATATTATAGTACTTCCATACAGAGAAATTAAAAAATACAGAGAAACATAAATATACATAGATACACATTTATATACATTTATTACATAAATAGTTATCTACACCTACAATAACTTATGGAAATTACATAAATAAATAATACACAGTTATCTATGTAGTTTGAGCGAGGAACAGTTCTTTTACTTTGATCTTGAATACGTTCAAAGAAGTGCTATCGCGTATAGAGTGAGGCAGCGAATGCCACAACCTTATCGCGCGAACAGTGAATGAGCCATCGTAACAGCTGGAGCAGTGAAGAGGAGTTCGAAGAAGAAGCGCAGAGGAAGTGCTACAGGGCTTACCCCTGGGGGCAAGGAACTCAAAACGTTCTCTTAAGTAGGAAGACGAATCAGGATTGAAAAGAATAGAGTACAGAAGAGAGAGAATATGAGAGCCTCTACGCCGACGAATAGGTAACCACTTCAACTTTGCCCGAAATTCAGAAACATGGTCATACTTACGGAGACCAAAAATGAAGCGAACATCCAAATTTAGCAGTATTTCGAGTTTATTAAGAAATTCCTTCTTTGCATCAAGATAACAGACATCAGCGTAGTCTAAAAAAAGGGAGCAGTCCAAATTGCGCAAGAGTAAGTTTAGTTTGAAATGGTAGGAATTTCTGGAGACGTTTGAGGGAGTGAAACGAACAGTAAACCCTTTTGCTAACATCTGCAATATGGACGTCCCAGACCAGATTAGAGTCTATATAGACAAATTTTTCCCGTGTTTCGAAAAAGCAATCGAAATCGCATCGTATAAAACTTTCGGAAGAGACTGGTGAAGCAAAAGATTCGACATGTATCCATATAACCAGAAGCCCAAAAGATCTAGCCAATTGACTAATGGTTAAGAAGATCATTGTTGATAGCTGCCACAGTCTTAGTCACTTCCTCGGCCTTGAAATATCGATTCAGCTGCAGGTCGTGTGCAACTTTTGTGATAGCATTTCCGAAAACGGAGAAGAGAAGAGGAGATAATACGCCACCTTGTGGGGATTCCCGCAGTCAAATTGGACCATTCAGAGGAAGCCTCTTCATAGCGCACCGACTGCGAGCGCCCCTGAAAATATGATTTAAACACAATAAAAATATGTGGCTTTCCTTATACCTACCTATCTACATGTAAAGTTCATCATAGTACCTACCTACCTATCAAAGTTCAGCCAAATCCGCAGTTGAACTGGTAAAAGCGGACCCCAGACTCCAAGTTGAAAGCTTTGGATGCGACTGGGTTTAACGTTAGGAGGAAGCCTACCTACCTTCCTACCTGGATATGTAAGGTAATTGCTGTAGTAAGGTAGGTATACTTAAGTTCTCGTTATTTTTAACGTTAGCTAAAACCATTCACCCGTTAGACTCTAACGGTTAGAGAGTGGTTGAGTACGTAACAAACATTACAAACGTTCACATTTATAACATTAGTAGAATATTTATTTATTTATTTCCATAAAAACTAGAGATGCGCCGAGTAGCACTTTTGCCGAGTAACGAGTACCGAGTTTTACTCGGTTCAATTTTTTTTCCAACCGAGTACTCGGCCGAGTAACTCTGTTCAATCAAATCCCCGTTTCGGGCGCGTAATCAAGTACAAACAGGTTCGTGCGGCACGAGCGGCCGGCTCGCGTTGATACACCCCTCACCCCGCCCCGCCTTTCATCTATCAGTCGCTTGCTAGTTTACAAATAAATACGTCAACCTATTATATACTCTTTGACGTCACGTTGCACGTCATAGTAGATAAATAATTGAAAAAGTTTGTTAATTGACAATTTGACTGTGATGATTTCACGTAAAACATTCCGAATTTGGCCGTTTTACGACGAAATTGAAGAAGATAAAACGAATGTGAAATGCACCTTATGCAATTCTCTGATTTTTTTTTTAATTTTTTTTTATTATTATTATTTTGACGGAAGGTTTCTACGACAGCAATGTTTAACTATTTTAAAATAAAACACACAGAAGAGTTTAAAGGTTTGGAAAATGAAACTTTGAAAGAAGAAAGAAAGTAAAGCCTTTTATTTTAATGCTATAATCTATAATAATCGGTGCTCGATTACACAGTTAATTATGTACTAACACACGCAAACAAGTTAATCAGGCACAATTGTTCTTCGTGCTACACCAAAAAAGGAGCCAGTTCATCATGGTATTAGGCTCCAACTGGCTCCTATGTGGAGGACGTGCGACATGAATAATAAATAGAAAGATATTAAATCTACAAAAATCGAAAAAATAGAAAAAGAGAAGGAACACAAAACAAAAAATAAAAACACTAAATGTCGGAAAATCGTGAGCCATTATCGTTAACGTCAACAACCTAAATATATTGCTTTATCTAAACCGAGTATACTCGGCATTTAAACCGAGTTATTCGGCCGAGTACGAGTATCAAAAAACCCGCTGAGTACGCCGAGTACCGAGTAACAACCGAGTACTCGGCCCATCTCTAATAAAAACAAACTTCAAAAATATGTTACATTATTGTTTTACAGATTGTACAAATAACAGATAACAATCAGCTGGTCAAAAACAAGAATTCGTGTGATTAAAGTACCAGTTACGATTCAAATAATATAGTAATGAAGAAATTAAATGAAGAAATGAAGACACATTTCATATCTTCATGATACATATTGACAAAAAAAGAGAACCAAATATTAGTAGGTACAGTAGTGGCAAAGGGCAAATAATATAAAAAAGTCTGAGTTTTGATTATCGCCATCAATCCTTACCTAAACTTGATTCATGAAGTTTTAGAATTAGTAGGAAGAACATTAGAACATGGATAAACATACTTAATTTTTATAATAATTTATGCTTGGAAACAACAATAGACAGACTTATGCAAATTCTACATATTCACGCATACGTTATATGTACGTTCACGGGGCCAAACCCACGACTCTTGACGTAGCAGTCGGCTGCTCTGCCGCAGCGCCACAAAGGTCATCAAACTTTACTTATACTTTACCCTACTAACCTTATACTTTAACCTAACTGTACTATTGCAACCACAATCGCGAATTTTTGGCGCGATACCCTATTATTTTCACAATAAAGTAGTAAAAAAGTTCACTTATATTCTAAAACCTATATTACAAGTTATACTTCGTTCGGATCTAGATGTGAATTTAGTACCTATTGTAGAGGACCTCTACCCAAGCGACTACAATTAAAAAATTAAAAGGTATCTTCAGGGTCAACAGCATGAGTATAACGCCACTGGTGTTGCATACGTCCATAGGCTACGTTAACCACTTTCCATCAGGTGGGCCGTGTGCTAGTCTGTCACCGAAGTGTTATAAAAAAAGCCGTATACATAAAAGATGTCCTAGAATATATATCTACTTAACTAGGATGCATTCTCGTAAGTAAAGCTGTTACACTAAGTTAATATTGCTACAGTAAAATGCGATTATATAACTGAAGCCCAACAATAAAATCCATTAGTGCAAGGTTTGTTATGCGATGCACACCTATGTACTCCATATATGGCATATCTATATATTACTTGACATACTGCGTGCAAGCTGCATGCATGCTAAATCTGAACCTAAGCCGCAGAATAGATAAAGCTGATATCTTATGTTTTAATTTCGAAATTAAATTCGAAATGTCGAAGATTTAGATTTCGAAATCTAAAGTAGTTTTCAGTACTATATTAGATACGTGTCTTGAATTCTAAATGATTTTGAAGCAAGTAGGTCTGCTGGCGTTGCCCATAAAGATATAGAACAGTCAAAGTTCAAGAAGGGGCTGCACTCTCCCCCCTTTAAGGAGGACTTCTCTGCCGATTGAGCTGCCAAGAAAAGTCCTGAATTACTAAAATTCTCATCAACATACTTAAGTCTATGGCGACGAAATTAAATGCGAAAATGTAAATTTCATGCAATTAGGACATACATTATCATCGTGCCTAAAACAATTCTCTTAAACCATAAGTAGGTAGTAGGTTAGATATCTAAAGAGTTAATATACACCTAAACAATTTGATTAGCACGTCACCGCTGGTGGCAAATCACAATCTAAATACAATAAGTCACATTTGAATGAAAATAAGTTGAATAAACACAATTAACAAAGTCATTACTGATTTAGCGAATTATTTATACAACGGTCTTAGGTCAAATGCGAACCATGCATAACGATGATAATGAAGTAGATAGGAAGGTAGACTCGATAATCCAGTGGCTCCGATAACAGTAGAGACTCAATCTCATTATAGATAAGTCTGTGCTTAAAAAAATTAGTTAAACCAATGTAGTTTGAACAGTAAGTAGGTAGGTACAGTGCGATTGTAATGATTTCTCACAAAATTGGTTTGGTCGCTATTGATGGTTATTGAACTCAAGCAGCAACTGAAATCTTAATGGACATTTCTTTTGCGGAATTTAAGTAAAATAAAACAAATTTAGGAAGATGACGTTACATTATCTGTAAGACAGCGGCCAATGAAAGTTCTCTTTTCTAGAGTTAATAATAGAAAAAAAAATTCTTCATATTTGCACTCTAAATTAGAAATTTAAGTAATTTAAAATCAACTAGACTTTTGCTTTGAAGGCTTTCTTCACGAGGTTGCAAAGAGGTGTGGTAGTCACTCCCCATAATATTCAAAATTATCACAAATAAAATAGGAAAGCGGCCTTCGAGATCCGAGATGGATCTTCAAATCCTCTTATCACTAAGATGATGATGACGTCGTCGTCGGGACAAGGGGAAGGCTGACAAGACAATTCATAATAAGTATCTACAATGAAAATTATTTTAACTTTTCGTTGTGTTCTTTCTTTACAGGCTGGCTCCAAAAATGAAGAATTAGACAAAGTTATTCGATTGCTGCCATTCGTCACGCATAAGAACGACAAGGTGACACTGTCAGACCCGTTGGATCCCGTGAAGTTACTTCCTCCACAGAACGGATACTGGACGTACCCTGGTTCGCTCACCACTCCGCCTTGCACTGAGTCCGTTACCTGGATATTATTTAAGCAGCCCATTCAAGTTTCCGCTGACCAGGTTAGTAGAATACAAGTGAACTTTTTAAAACATCTGCTAAGAAGTTAACAGAATCAGCCGGTCAGTACCTGCCATCAATATGATAAAAGTTAACAGACTTAAAACATGCAATTGGGTCTCACCATATCACAGGCAAAATTCTATGATATGATCTAGATGATTATGTCTATTCAAAAATCACATCAATGGATCTGCCATTACTCCCACAGACTACATAAGAACAAGAGATGCGGTTAGGTTAGGTTAAGCTAAGTTACTCGAGATGATGGGACTGGACGTAAAAGCTCCGCCGGTTTCCCAGACCCCCTCCAAGAAAGGCGATGCGGGAGTGCCGCTGGGTCGTTTAGTGGGTATACCGGGAACCTGTTCCCGGGGAGTCCCACATATCCCTCTCGTCCCCCGACGGGAGGAAATGCGTAACGCATTGTTCCCAGCGGAAAAAAAAAAAGTTACTCGAGATGATGTGTTTGGACTATCCAACATACCTTCACATTTGTAATATTAAAGAGTTTTTTTTTAAATCACATGTAGGTACTTCAACTGACGAATGTTATTATGTAGATGAATCAATCAATCAATCAATTAGCCCAGTGCAGTCCAGTGCTGGACATAGGCCTCTCCCAATGTGCGCCATTTCGTAACGATCCTTCACCTTCTGCATCCTGTATAAATAAATATAATCTGAAAAATAAAAATCCGTGGTTGTACCGACGTAATATAAACTACATAGGTAGTTCCTTAGTACATACTTCAAAAAATTTAAAAGTCGCCTTTATGCGAATAGAGAAAGAGGAATTAAAACAAAATAAAACCTACAATAAAATATGAAAAAAAAGTGACAGTAGAAAAAGAAATATGAATAATGTTAAAACCCAAAATAAAAGTGAAGATTAGCATTGTATTTTTTTCTCAGAACAAAGGCACATAACAAAAAATTGCATGAAATCAACGTAATAATAGCATTAGGTAATCTATGACAAAAGGCAGGAATTAGACAATCAATATATGGCCATGTTCTCATTATCTTGAAGAAACGCGCTTTGTGTGGATCGTTACACCTTAGGTTCAACGAAGCTCTGGTGGCTCTGCCGGAGCGTTCAATGGACGCATTCACATTATCCACGCACGACAGCATCCAATATCGCGATCATAACACCAACTTGCTCGATATATACCTACACATTTTTCCTCTTATTTAACTTAGGTATGTGTTGTCAAGTTCAAGCTAAATATAAGTAGGTAGAAATATGTTTAGTACAACATGATATTTAGTTTCCAATAATAAATCCAAATCCAATAAAAATAAAATTATTAGTCACATTATAATTCTGTTATATGAGCAAAAGAAGAACTAAAAAACACCTAAAGCCATAACTTCTAATTTCTGCAAATCTGTAGGTCAAGAGTATTAGTCTAGCATATTATCAATTAAATAAGAAGAAACACCTCTACATTTAGTAATGGTCCTTCGAGCCTTTTATTAATTTCGTATTACTGTAGGTTTCTAAAATAAAATAGCCGACGTTACGCCTGCAAAAACCAGTACCAGTGAAAAGTCTGGCATAACTGACCAAGTTGTTTCGGGGATCAGCCTAATTGATTGAGATTGAGATTTGATTTTTATTAGTTTATAAGTATCCTAAATAGTCCATACCCTACACTACACCTATTGATTTTATCATCAAAAGCTGTTAGATATTTTAACATTCATAATTTAAAACCTGAATTTTATTTATTTGTAGATACCTAAGTAATTCATTTTTATACTTACTTATAGAATATCTACTTACCTATATACCTATATCAAGGTATTGTATTAGTCGTGTCTCGTTCAATAAATGCGCATGATATGTGTGTAGGAAGTAATTGATACTTGATATATCACAAGAATAATGCATTCTGGTTCTATGTAATCTAATGCTAACAATACTCAAATTTAATCGCACTATTATCTTACAGTAATAATGTGAGTACTAAAACCGATTAGAACATAGCATGGGAATTCTCACACTGATGTTAGGTACAATATCGTGCCTAATCGACAGGATACAACAAACAACATGATTGCCGCGTCATTTTAAATGTGCGTGTCGCTATTCGGCATTGATATTATTCGGTTCCGGTATGTTCCGGTAGCAGCTTCATCAATAACGGTTGGATCATTATGTCCCCAGTACACCGTGGCCATGAAGGATCATGTTCCGCAATGCGAATGTAGACCATATCATCAGGTAGAAAGTAGGTGCTCACGCAATAATCACGAATGTGCATCACGATGGTCTATCGTGCCCCACACTATTTATTTTGCACAGAGCACGGTCGACCTGATGGAAAGTGGGTCCCGTCCATCATCTTCTGGACGTGCGCGACACCAGAGGCGTTACATTTATACAATAGCGATGGCTCGCCTCGCCGTGGCCATTGCGTGCTGGATGCTTTAGGTATAGGTAAATCACAAAATTAGTAGTATAACACCACAAATTCATAATTGGTGTCTACCGGTTTTCGATATACACGCTACACTGCAGTCAAAGTAGACCACTTACTGTCAAGCTAAATAATAGGTGTAGGTACATCTGTTCTCGATCTACTTTGCTGATTGCTTATTTCTACTTTCCAAATGCGTAGGTACCTATTGGGAACAACATGTTCTTGACGTGCTAATAATTAAAATAAAACCAGACATTTAAATCATGACTTGACTGGTATGTAATTTGGTAGGTAGAATCAGCGTCAAAGTAGATGATCATTTTCAGATTTTAAAATTTAGTTTCTGACTAAAGTTATATATATTTTTTAATGAAAATATTGCTTAACTATTATATTGGGCTCTATAATAATATTAATTAGGTACGTAATTTCCATTTCGATTTTTAACTTGAAATCTAGGCAATCATCATCTAAATTTAACGCTAACTAACTACCTTTTATGTCTGTCTACGTATGATTTGTGTCACACATAATGAAAAGTAATGGAACTATGTACACCTACACTACCTACTTTTTTGTGTGGGATGCTCGGATGCCCCACGGTCTTTACCGGCCCCGATTGTCGACGGAGCCCTTAGTGCCGGTGAGGTGGGTGTGTCGTACTCGAACCGACTGAAACCCCACGATGTTTCGTCACATTGACCTACGTGGCTGAAAAATCTGGTGTTCTCCTAAGAAAATATCCCAGACTCCAACTGGCTTTGGCCACCAGTGGCGAAGGGTGAAAATTTTCAAAAGCAATGCGCGTGAAAAGAACCTTACTTCGATCTAGTTTATCATGCACCATCTGACCCATTGGAAAGCCGGCAAGAATCGGGTTATAGGGACTCCTCGCCACGGTTGGTCAGTGACCACTAGCATAAGCAACCCCGACATATGGTTGGCGATCTAAATACCCTAGCCCTATCGCCTCCATAGAGAGGCACGCACGGAAACACGACGCACTGCCACCATGGGCCAGCTTCTGGTAGGGTGACGGAAGACTCATCTCCACAGCACAAGCTGCCTGGCTAAAGAGGACAATAACGGTATTAATATTTAAAATTGATAAAATAAAATTAATTGTATTTCAGTTGGCTTCAATGCGGAAACTGAAGTGCGGTGAAGCGTCGTGTGGAGTGGAGGCCATGGAGCTGCTGCACAACTACAGGCCGACCCTGCCGCTCGGCAACCGCGATCTGCGCGACTTCGGCGGCAACTAACAAGGGCGTCGCGTGAACGTCGCCACGCTCACTGCCCACAACTATACCACAACCACATGCGGTTAAAACATTCTCTCAGATATTGAAGAGCGAATAACTCGGTTATTCCGAAACAGTGGCCGCGGTTCGTGTTGCAAAAAGTTAGATACTACAAGCAGATGGCAACACGCATCGCGCACGCAAATCTTATGAATGGTGCCTACACCTTGTAGCTATAATATAATCAAGAACAAGCAAGAATCTCCTCATATTTACGTTATTATAATTAGTTAGGTATCTATATAGTCTTAGCACAGTAATCTCATCAGAAAATTGTATTTATTAAAGAAAGAGGAACTTCCAAACGGTGGCATAATAAGATTAAAGGAGAGAAAGTTATTAGTTACCGACTTTCATTGAAAGTTATCTAGAAATCTTTCCTAATATAGGTATCTACAATTGATGGTCCTATATAATTTGTAGGTATAAGTCTTACTTTTGTTAACACTTTACTATGAGTAAAGTGCGAAGTGATCTTGGATATATTATATATAAAATATATGGTGTAACCTGTGTAATGTAATATTTAACAATAATTGTTAAACTGTAGGTATGACTACTGTCAATACAAATATTATTGGGATTTTTAACTAATGATATATTGTCGAGCTAAAGAAAATATGTGAATAGTATTTTTTATATATTATAAACGATAATTTAACTATCGTAAATAGATTTAAAATATTTAGTAAGTACCTAATAGATATTACCTAAGTAACCTACCTATGAAGATAGGTTGGTTTTCCTTTATCTATACACCTACTAGGAATGTATCAAATTAATAAAATTGTATTGTGACAGAATAACTAATAGTAGGTTGGTACTGAAGGGAAGAATTATATATTATGCTCGTTAAAGATATTAAAGTTCAATCAGGCTGGCACTTCAAGTTAACTTGAGCAGATACGAGGGCCACTAATACATATATTTTACTCAGAGATTAGTGGCAAAGTATCTATTTGTTTTAAACCAATCCCTAAACGTAAGAGAGTGAATTATTACATTTACTTAAATAAATGCCTGTACTCAATTAAATATTTAATCTTATCATTACACAATTACTTTATTTTTAAATGTTGTTTAATTTAGATACTTTTATCCGTATAATGAGGCATAAAAAGGCAGCTTAACAAACAAAACTAAATATTGAAATATGTAGTAGCGGTAACAAAAATGGACGTGCTTCATGCATGCTTTATAAAAGTAGAGCCTACAGTAACTAGACGAAAGCAACAGTAGACATATGACATTAAATATTTGTTTAGTGTCCTAAAGGGAAAAGTGAAACAGACCATTGTGATGAGGAAGTACGTAGACAACGTTGACAAGGTCAAGATACACAACCCACGCGGCTTTTGATTGAAATATGGACTAGCATTGAATTATGAGTTTCTGACTCAAGGTACTCCGATTGTATAGGATTCCACGTACCTAGATGGTTATGAACTTGCTTGGGTTACTTAATTAAGTAATCTTGACGGTCCAAATAATTACAAATATTACAATACGTTAGGTCAATGATCTCTATCATTTTGACTCTGCCGTCAACTGAATAGCCTGGACAGACAGTTGACTAAAGTCAAAGCAGTATCTTGACTGAACTATAATTACGTAATTATTACGTAATTTAGTACTGTATGTACCTTAATACAAGAGTGCCTCAAATGTATGCGTCGTAGTTATGTTAACTAGGGCGTCATACAATAAATTTGTAATTGATATTAAGGTGTTGATGAAGCTTAAAGCAAAGTACAGAATAAAGATGATTTTATACAAAATTTGTTTCATTTTATACTATTCTATATTGGATCCTATACCCCATTCGGTTAGTTACCTATTTGACTAAAGGTGAACAATCTTGTGGCGACTTTTTATAAAAACACATATCGACACTAGGCTAACTGACTAACTAGTGGTTCAATTTCCGTTTTTAGGCTTCAAAATAAGTTTCTAAACAGAAAAATATTATAAACTGAGTTTTAAATAAAACATTAAAAAGACATTGACACCATTCAGGCCGTTAATTGAATGGCGCCGTTTAGTTAACTGCCTAGGCAGTTACAGCTAGTTGGCGGCAAAATAGATTCCGCTTCCCTCTCAATTTGAGCTTCATTTGTTACATTAGGTAAGTACCAAGGGTGTAACCCCGGGTGGCTCGGATGGCCGCAGGTCGCAATGGAGAAAACGGTAGTCCTTTATTTCCATGGGTTGGTCTCCCATTACCCATTGCCACTGAGATTTATCATGTTCGAACATTGTTAGAGGCCCAAATTGAAGAAATGAGCTAGGTGGCGATTATAATTACCAATTCAACGAGCAATACCGATCTTTCACCCCGAAGTTCATTGAACTCTAATTAAAATTTCACAAAGTTTACATACTATCACTAAATATAATGGCGGATACTCTACACTTTTCGTAACACGGACTTTGGAACCTCAAGTATGGCGTCGACCGTAAATGTGCACCTAAGTATATAATAAATAATTAACTTATTATAAAACATTATTATCTAAAGCGTTATCTAAAGCATATCCACCACAGAGGTGGAGAAAAAGAATTATATCATTTTAATTAAAATGTATTTACTGGGCATATGCTTACAGCACCATAAATTATTGTATTATATGTCTTTCTATATTTACGTGTTATATTAATTTACTGGTACATTTTTGTTGTCATTGACGAATTTGAAAAATATAGGCATATAAATTTCCGTAGAATTACAATATGTAATTTAGCATTTTGCTCAATTTTAAAACAATAGAACATGTTTACAAAATCTATCTTGCATAAACCAGGTATAGGTAATATCTATGTTTTTGGTTTGATAATTTGTATAAAACTTACAAAACCTATCTAAACTAAGTATAAAACGCATTTCGATGTATATTTAGTTATGTATGTATGTACACACTAACAATCTCATTACAATAAATTATTCTACTTAAGCCTAGTAAGGTGTTTTATGTTTTAACTCATAGTCATACACAGAGTACATAATGATAAATTTAAAAACTGTAATTTATAATTTATTTTACGCAACACGTTTCCGAGATTGTAACAGGTATAATATCGAAGATACTCGTATTGTGTGATTTTAGTTAAATCGTCAGTTCGAATTCAACACAGGGTAAAAGGGACAAAATACGTCCACCATTTCGGAATTGCGTTGCAATGGACAATTTTATTATTGAATGCAAGGAAGTAATATAATTTTAATCTTTTACTTGCCATTGTCAGATTATAAAAATAAATGACTGAGTTAAAACTTGGTTAGTAATTAACTTTTAAATGATAGAGTTAGCATCAGTTATATTAACAGCAATTGATGCCTACCTCCATTCTAATAAAATCACAGAGTACATTTGTTCAAAAAAATATTTATATATGTATAATGGGTCTAGTTCATAATCACGACAGTCACTACATCAATGGGTCGCTGTATCAAAAACGTTCCTACGACGGGCTAATGTCGATACATTAGCGGAACCATGCAGAAATAAATCATTTTTCTAACTGTTGCTCGGGTCGGGTAGTCGATGCAGCATACTATCGATTTGGTTTACTGTCGATGTAGCATACCGTCGTTTTAGTGTACTAACGATTAAGCATACCAACGATTTGGGGTACTGCCGATGTAGCGTACCATCAATTTGGAATACTGTCGATACATTAGCCTGATATTATGAACAAGTATGGTGTATAATACAGTACAACTTTCAAGTTTAATGTGATGTGGACAAATTATATAATACTAAGTCAATAGAATTTTTCACTAGATCATAACTTATCTTTAATAAAGCAAAACAATAACATGTTTTCCTTTCAGTTTTTACTGACTTCAATTAGTAAAAAATCAATAAAAACTGAAAAATCAACAATCAAACGTAAAAATAGTTTCCCCTTTACAAGTTGGCAAGGTATTAAATGTACATTTAATTAATTGGTGGGATATTTTACAGACAATTGAATGAGTTAAAATTTTATCAGATCATCACTAGCTTCAGCATGAGCTGTGCTATCATCATTGCCAGACATCACAATATCCATATTTTGACCATCAATATTTTTTGGTGATACTTTTCTTCTTGGTGGCACTGGTGCTTCATCTAAAATTCCAGTAAGGCCCAAATGATGTCCTTGTTCGGCAAAGTATCTCACTTCATGATTGATTTCAGCCCTTCTACTGGCAGGTGATAGCTTTTTTCTAACTGGGGGACTAGGTGCCGCTCTGGAGTATGTTGGTCGAGTATCGAATATCAATGCAGGTATTGGATTTAAAATTCCAGGTAATTGCGCGGATGTTTTACTTCTCTCAAGAGAGTGAACTTCCTTGCGTGTTTCTTCTTTTTTTTCTGTAGTAGTGCTTGTATTAGTGTTACTATCATCTGTATAAAAGGTAGCTTTTTTTGTATACTCTGTATGTAACACTCTATAAGCCTGAACATCTGATTTACTTCTTTCTAGTGTAAAAGCGCCATTTGTATGCAGATGGCAACTAAATGAACTGGTATTGACCGTGCATGCAGGGGCTGTCGAAAATGGTACAGATGGTGCCCATAAACAAGCACCCTCATTCCTTGGCACTAACAGCAAAGGGTCCTGAAAAAAAAATACTAGTTTTGAATTTTACTATCACAGGTATTTTCTCTCATTCAGTGATTTGGAGACACAGGGGATATTGCATCTTCTATATACTTTTCCTTATATTTGACCTAATTAGGAGAATTAAGACAAAAATAATTATATACACTGGCTAATAAGAAAAAATTTACACTTTGTAATGGTTTATCAAATATAAATAAACGTCAAACATACCTTTCCTGTTATGGCATATATTTTAGACTGTAAAGCATGAAGCTTGTTCCTTAAAGATTCATAAGAGCACTCTCGTAACTTTATCACCCATTGTACCACATTGTCTTCAGCACGGGCAGCAAATATATGCCGTTTTTCTGGTTCATCTCTGTAATTATAGGGCATTCGTTAAAAAAAATCATAACTAGAATTGGAGCAGAGACTTGAGTTAATATCTGCGAAAGTTGTAATCACTCCAAAGGGGTTTGAATCTTCAAAGGTATATATAATAAGTATTATAAAAACATTTATTCCCATAAACATAATTTCTTGCATGAAGCTTGACACCTTCTGCCTAATGGCAGTTTCATTTAAGACTTACACTTCAATATATTGCCAGTCCTCACAACATAATTGCAAGCATTTAGTCTAGATTAGGTCAAAGGTATTATGGAGGGGCTATAGAGCAAAGAACACAGCAGACTATGGTAGGCCGTATTAAAGGGGTACTCTCCAAAAAAATGGTCAAAATTCCCAGTTACTGTTACAATAAGTCATCCTTCTATCTACCATGCGATGGAACTAGCACCCACGTGATGTATAAATGAACTTTGCCACTTTTGTGTTATTGTGAAAAAAAAACAACTTACATAAATGATATTGAAAATGAAAATGGAATGCTTTGTCCATGTTCCATTTGTATTGATGAGTTTTCTAAGACAAACATTCCAGCAGGATTTTTTGTATCAAATTTGCCCATCTCACTTATTTTAAAATAAAATAAGTAATTGTTTATTAACCGAAACCATCTCTCTTTGAACACTGTAATGAATGATGTACATAATATAAGAAATAATAAACTAACTAACTAACACATGATGAAAACAATGTGAAATGATAATTATGTAGAGAATAATTACACTATATCCTGTTATGTGAAACAAATATTATTTTGACAGTGTACCATATAAATCATACCTATAATGCAGTGAGTGACTAATAAATTTCTATATTTAGATGATGATTATATGTTTCATTATTCATTAAGGTTCAGGACTGCCGAGACAGAACAATACTAAAGTTACTTGAAAGTCATGGGCATTCATAGCTTTATACACTAGTACTTATAGAATAAATTTATTCACACATATGCCCTGAAATTTTGGCAAAGGTGAATTCAAATACACTGATTTACCTATCCTACACAATGAGGAGTTACTCTGTGACTAGTATCAGCCAGTCACAATATGTATACTAACACCAAGTTGTCCACAGTCCACACAGTTGTCAACAGACTAAATAGTTCAGAAACAATAATAAATGGAATAAATAACAACCATAATAATTTATTAAATTCACTGATATATACAAATTGATTAACAGTGTCATTACAAATTCTTTGAAGAACCGCTCTCTAAGATGCCCTAAACCGATGATAAGCCGATATGTAATTTGCAATTGAAAAATTATGGCTCTACAGATATACAAACCTGATGGATTACGATAACTGCCATTAGATATCTTTTTATAATTCAATCTTCCTTCTATTACACAAGGTTGATCGCTCAGTTGAGCGAGTTCACGAATATTGCATTTCATTGGTACATACAAAATAAACAACAAACTTTTAAATTAGTAAACACGTAATCTTAACACAAATGCTTCGACAGCTTGTAAAATTGGATAGTCTAAATGAGATTGAAGTTATTCATTTTAGTATGACTGTTTACGATATTTTTAAACAAAACTATATAGTCTATATACCTAGTTTTAATGAGAACCAAAATTTTGGCTACAGCAATGTATCTAATATCTATGACACTGACACCTGCTTTTTTTTTTTGAAGTTTTTTGGACTGGTTACAAGACCTTTAAGCCATGTCTTTATTCAGTTTTGTTTATTCACTTCATATTTCATGACGATGACGATGAGTGATGATTGCCATGACGATGACGATGAGTGATGATTTGCTTCATTAAAGTTGTGGGAACTTTACTGAAAGCTCCCCCAGGAGATTTGGAACGAACACGAAATGTCAATTCACTGTAATATCCCACTTTCCTACACTTGTGTGAATTGTCCAAGACGTTATGTCTAAAAATCCACCATTTTTACACGTAAAAACTCGAATTCACACCAATTTCGAAAATAAAATAATACCGCATTGTGCGCTTTCCCGCGTTCGCGCCAAATCTCCTCCTGACACCTGCGGGCTGCGAGCAGTGTTGCCAACTCCAAAATTTTTTTTTCTTGTGGCTTTTTCCTCGCAATTTAGCCAATGTCAAGTATTTTTCTTTTCTATTCACGTGTTCATGTCTTAGAGATTTCTCCGTCTACGGTTCATGTGTTTTCATGTCCATACAAAATGACTGACAGCTTATTTTTTCTGTTGATTTGAAACGCTACCGTGAATGTACTGAGAACTAATTTGTTTGTAAATAATGCAAATGGACGTTATTCGTTGTTTTATCGATATAAAAGTCAGACACTGCACCGGAGTGCTAACGACTACCTGAATCGCAACAGACATAGAATAATACGATTGAGTCTGGTTGAGTATTTATGTAATGATTAGCGATGACTACTTACTTAGCGATTTTGATTCATATTAATTACAGATGGGGTCGTGTTGCCCATTGATTTGTGGTGGATGGATTTGTGTCGAAATTAGAAAGAATTTAGAAAAAAGTAGCTGTGACATACCTACGGACGGACAGACAGACAGACATGACGAATCTATAAGGGTTCCGTTTTTTGCCATTTGGCTACGGAACCCTAAAAACCAGTATAACTTCAACCACTTTATTATTTATATGTTTATGTTAGAGAACAGGATGGGAAGGAAGAAACCTCTTTGTCAGCTGTATACTGTCCACCAAGACATGCCATCACCACGGATGAATTTAAAGGTTACTTCTTAACTCTGAGAATTGAGATTTCTTTAGTTCAGCAGGTTTTGACGTACTGAACGAGGGTAACACTCCGACATTCGTTACGAAAAACCGGAAAGAGGTGCTGGATATCACGATCGCCACCGACAGGATCAGCCAACACATCTCAGAATGGAAAGTGGACGAAAGAGACTCGAAGTCGGATCACAGACGGATAATCTTCAGTGTGGGAACCGAAATCGAGAAAACCATGACAAGAAACGCGAGGAAAACTGACTGGACGACATTTGAACAGCATATGAAGAAGTGGAATCCAGCAGACCGCAACTCGATAAAAGATATCATAGATATAGAAAAAGAAGCCAGCCGACTGGATAATGCCCTCAGGGAGGCGTACCACAGGGCATGCCCACTCAGGGAGATAAAACCAGGAAAAGGCCAACCATGGTGGACAAGAGCACTAGAGAAGAAAAGGAAAAAGACCAGGCGAGCCCTCAGAACAGCACTTAGAAGGGGCGACGAGGAAAGCTGGCTGACGTACAGGAGAGAAAGAAACCTTTTCAAAAAAGAATGCAGAAGGGAGAACAGAAATGGCTGGAAAGCGTTCTGCGAGGGTATCGAGAAATACCCTGACGCAGCGAGACTTGCCAAAATGTTCCCAAAAACTAGCAACTGCAAATTAGGTAGCATTAAGCAAGGGGACGAACTCATATCTGACCCAGAAAGAATACTGGAAATAATGTTGGAAACACACTTTCCAGAAAGTGAGGAATACGTAGGCAACGAAACGAGTGCCTACACAGAGAACCCGGAGGAAAACGAGGTAAAGACGATAATCACGAAAGAGCATCTGCTATGGAGCATCCGATCGTTCCAGCCATACAAGGCAGCCGGGCCAGACGAAATCTTCCCGGGAATGCTCCAAAAAGCAATAAAGTACATAGAAGATGATCTTCTGGAGCTATACAACTGCAGCATCAGAATGAAACACATTCCTAGGAAATGGAGGGAAGTACGGGCGGTATTCATACCAAAACCCGGTAAAGAGACGTATCAAGAGGCCAAAGCCTTTAGATGCATAAGCCTATCCTCATTTCTACTCAAAACCCTAGAGAAGATATTGGATAGACTAATAAGAGAACAAGTCGCCGCAAGCGGATCTCCGCTCCACCAGAACCAACATGCGTACACGGAAGGCAAGTCCACCGAGACCGCCCTGCATAACTTGGTCAACAGGATACAGAGATCGATAAGCAACACAGAATATGCACTAGGATGCTTCTTCGACGTAGAGGGAGCCTTTGACAAGGCGACCCCAGTCTCAATTGAGGAGACACTAAACCGCGAAGGCATAAACAAAGATATATCAGGTTGGATAAGAAACATGCTGAACCAACGACTGATACAAGCTGAGTTAGCGGGAAAAACACGCATAGTGACAGCAAGGAGAGGCTTCCCCCAAGGAGGATGCCTATCACCCCTACTATGGTGCCTGCTAATAGATGAATTAGTAAACAAGATAAACAGAATGCATATATACACACAGGTATACTCTGATGACGGTGTGCTTCTGATAACAGGAAAGGTCCTCAGTGTCATATGTAATATCATGAACAAGGGGATCAACAAAGCACTAGAATGGTGCAGGAGTAAAGGCCTGAACCTAAACCCGGACAAAACAAAACTAGTACTCTTCACGAGGAAAAGAAAACTAGGACGAGCTGAACCAGTAAGACTTGACGGTCACGATCTCGAAAAGGTAAAAGAAGTCAAATACCTGGGTGTGACACTGGACAGCAAACTGACATTCCAGACTCACATAAGCAACGCATGCTCGAAGGCCAAAATGGCTATGATGCAGTGCAAAAGAGCTGTAGGAAAAACCTGGGGAATAAGACCGGCCATAGTACTGTGGATATACAAGGCCATAATTATGCCCAGAATCATGCATGGAGCCCTGGTATGGTGGCACAGAGCCAACATTGGGAGCAATAAAAAAGAACTAGACAAGGCCCAAAGAATGGCTGCACTAATGACCACGGGTGCAATGAGAACAACACCCACTGCCGCGCTAGAGATAATACTAGGACTAAACCCACTAGACCTAGAGGCAAAAAAGAAAGCAGTTGAACAATGGTTCAAACTAAGAAGCATTGGCCTCTGGACAGCAAACTCGTTCGATGAAGGCCATGCCAAGATTAGTCAGGGCTATGAAGACAAACTGTCAATGATTCTCTCAAACAATGACCTAATCAAGAAAGAGAGAACCTTTGACAAGAAATACAGAGTACACATAGGACAGAGAGACGACTGGAAGATAGACACAGATGGCATTGTCTGTTACACAGACGGCTCCAGAAAGGCCACAACGAAGCTCTCTGGCTCCGGAGTGCACATTAAATGCGAGGACGGAACAGAGATAAACAGCTCAACAACATTGGGCAAGTATGCAAGTGTATTCCAAGCAGAAATCTTTGCCATCAAGGAGTGCGCGGAAATAACAAAAGACCTGAATGCCGAAAAGGTCACACTCTACAGTGATAGCCAAGCGGCGCTGAAAGCCCTAGGCAAGATAGAGACCACCTCGGCAATAGTAAAGGAGTGCAAAAAGGCGTTGGAAAGTCTGGCTAGAGCAACCGACGTGACGATTGCCTGGGTACCCGGACACGAAGGCAATATGGGCAACGAGGTAGCCGATGAGTTGGCCAGGAAAGGAGCTGATGAAAACCAAGTGGGCCCTGAACCCAGGCTGCCAATAGCCCACAAAATTACCAAGGGAGTCATCAGCAGGAGCATAGTGGCAGAAACCAATCGAGGATGGAAAACATCACCTGTCATGAGACAGTCGAAGGTGTTCATAAAAAGCTTAGACACAAAAAGAACAAGCCAACTGATGAAACTATCCAGGAAAAACATGAGGCTTGTCGTAGAAGTGATAACGGGTCACTGCCGACTGAACAGGCACCTGACACTAATAGAAGTGAAGACCGATCCCAAATGCCCGGAGTGCATGGATGCCGAGGAAACCAGCATCTACCTGCTGGCCGAATGTCCCATGTACGCGCTGAAAAGATGGGAAATCATGGGAACGGATGAACTAGATCTCGAAGACATTCCCAACCTGAGGGTGGAACAGATTGTAAGTTTTTGCAAGGAAACAGGTAGGTTTGACGAAACGCCGTGATTGCCGGGCACCCCTATCCGTTACAGGATAAATAGGGGAAATGGGTGAAATGGCCCACACCGAAGGGCAGATCACCCGTCCGGAAACGGCGTCCCCTGCTGGCAGTAAGTAAGTAAGTAACTCTGAGAAACAGATTTATATCTGGTGGTGATTGAAACTCCAAGCACACCTATTGGGGCTCAAGATTAATAAATGCTCGCGGCAGACAACTTTACCAAGCAGTAGGATGTCTTGGACTAAATTCCTTATCTCACCTACTGGCCCGCCGATCGTTGTCGGCTGCCTGACATGCTGGACTTTTTCGTATATAAAAATGTGCCACAGACTCATATGATGAAGAGTGTACTGACCTGTCTTCAGACCATACTCCAGTGATCCTGAATTTAAACTCCACAATTATAATGAGGGAACTTCCACCAAGACTCTACAACAAAACCACAAATTGGGATAGATACAGAGAGTATATAACAAACAATGTCAAATTAAACATTTCATTAAAGACAACTGAAGAAGTAGAAAAAGCCATAGAACAGTTTAACAAACTAATCCACACGGCTTCCGAAAGCTCCACAGTAAGTCATAGAAGAATAGCTACACAATTGCATCAATACCCCAAAGAAATCAAAGAAAAGGTAGCTATCAGACGTAGACTACGCAAGGTATGGCACAACACAGGATATCCGGCTGATAAGACGGCATTCAATAGGGCATCAGACGAATTAAAACACACAATTAAAGAAATGAAAAATGATAGCCTACTACGTCATACTTAAGTTCTCTAAAGCCAACCGCAGAAACCAATTACTCTCTATGGAAATCCACAAAGAAATTAAAAAGACCAATTGACCAAATACCACCCCTTCGAGGACTTGACGGAAAATGGGCTAGATCAGATCTTGAAAAGGCTGTAACCTTCGGAGATCATCTTGAAAAAGTTTTTCAGCCATTGCCTAGCTGTGACTCAGAGTGTGATCGTGAGGTACTTTTTTACCTAAACTCGCCCATACAGATGCCTACCTATAAAAAGTACAAGCCCTAGGGAGGTAATGGAAGAGATTAAAAGTCTAAAGGAAGGAAAATCTCCTGGATACGATCAAATTGATGCTGTACTATTAAAGGGCCTTCCGATGAAAGGATATCCCTTTCTTGTTACTTGTCGCAATCTTTAACGCATGTCTCAGACTCAATTTCTTTCCCAGTCAGTGGAAGATCGCACAAGTAAAAATGATAATAAAACCGGTTAAACCTTCACAGGAAGTGAGCTCTTATAGACCCATTAGCCTTCTGTCTGTTCATCATCAGGCTATACTAGTCCACTGCTGGACATAGCCCTCCCCCAATGAGCGCCATAGCGCCCTGTCTTCAGCTTGCCGCATCCAGCATCTGCCTGCAGTCTTTCTTAGATCGTCATCCCACCTGGTCGGAGGGCGTCCTACACTACGCTTGCCGAGTCGCGGTCTCCACTCAAGAACACGTTTACCCCAACGGTTGTCGGTTCTTCGTGAGATATGGCCAGCCCATTGCCACTTCAGCTTGCTGATTCTTTGAGCTATGTCGATAACTTTGGTTCTCTGTCGGATGTATTCGTTGCGGATTCTATCCTTCAGAGAAACTCCGAGCATAGCTCTCTCCATAGCTCGCTGAGCGACTTTGAACTGATGGACCAACCCTGCCGTGAGTGTCCATGTCTCGGCTCCGTAGGTCATGACGGGTAGGACGCACTGATTGAAAACTTTCGTTTTCAAGCATTGCGGTATAGATGACGAGAAGACTCGGCGTAGTTTCCCAAACGCTGCCCAGCCCAGCTGGATCCTCCTCTTGGCCTCCCTCTCGAAATTGTTTTTACCTAACTGCAGAACCTGCCCGAGGTAAGTGTACTCAGAAACGATTTCGAGAGGGTGACCATGTACGACGACCGGCATGGGATCAATGTGGCCATTGATCATCTTCTGTCTGTTACTGGCAAACTATTAGAGAAAATACTGCTCAATAGAATGCAGAAATACCTTGGAGATGTAATTCCTACACACCAGTTCGGGTTCAGAGCAAAGCACGGGACTATAGAACAGGTGCATCGTCTTGTTGACGTCATTGGACGCACACTTTAATGTAAGCAATATTGCTCAGCTGTGTTCCTTGACATTGGACAGGCTTATGATAAAGTTTGGCATGACGGCCTTTTGTTTAAAGTGAAAAAAATGTTACCACATGCTTTCTTTCACATTATTAGATCATACCTAGAGCAAAGATGCTATGAAGTCAGATATAACTGTGAAAGTTCACAAATGCATAAAATTATGTCGGGAGTGCCGCAAGGTTGCATACTAGGACCAGTGTTGTACCTTATCTGTACTGCGGATATACCAACAACCAATAACATAACTACGGCAACATACGCAGACGACACAGCAATCTTATCTGCTGATATGGATCCTAGTATAGCTTTAGCCGACTTACAAACGCATTTAACTATGATAGAAAATTGGTTTAACAAATGGCGAATCAAGGTAAACCAAAGTAAATCGAAACACGTTACATTCACTCTTCGAAGGCTAACCTGTCCACCTGTCACTCTTTATGGTGAAGATATACCCCAAGTTGAGGATGCTAAATATCTCGGCATACATCTAGATCGTAGATTAACTTGGCGAAAACAGGTTGGTCGGTCCAAAATCTCAGCTCTCTCCTGAAAGCAAAATGGCTATTTATAAAACCATTTTGAAACCGATATGGACATATGGGATTCAGCTCTGGGGTACTGCCAACAACAGCAACATAGAAATCCTTCAGAGGTTTCGAAACAAAATATTGAGGACCATATTTAACATGCCATATTTCGTAAGCAACAAATATAATTATACACATGGACCAAAACATCAACACCATCAGGCAGGAAATTGCTACATACAGTATGAAATACCAAAAAGGTTATCAGTGCATATCAACGAACTGGCACCACAGCTCTCAGGCACAGGGAGTGTGAAATTCACGAGATTGAAGAGGCACGCTGTTCACGACCTGGAAACCAGATTCGGGGTCGACCAATAAATGGAGCTGGTGCCACTGGGCACTTTATCTAGTCCACAACATAAATACCTAATTGTATCAGCCGTAACAGTAGCTCATTGTTGTTAAACAGATCGCTATGTTGCAGAAAGTAACACAAGAGAAAAAAAAAAAATAATAATGATAAAAGTTCGCTCTAGCAAGTTCTAGCGCACAACGCATGTCTGCCCTATAGTACGCTGGTACTATTATCTATTCTGTGTCTATCCACTATTCAATCTAGATTTCCTTTTAGACTTTTTATTATGATAAACAATGCTGCTTTTTAAAATTATCAAAGAATTAAAATAGGCACATAAAGAGCACACATGAACATCAAAATTTTACAGTCATGTCAAAAAATAGTTAAAATAATAGTAAAATAATAGTAAAGTACATAAATAAATCATTTGAAAATTATTCGTTCGCTAGTTCGGTAAGTTGGTTGTGCGAGCAATCAAAAAGCTTAGGATGACCATGCCTTTTTATCATTGAGGTATTTGTCTACTTATATTAACCTTTTTCATTAAACACTTTTTTACTTCTATTTTAAACTTATTTAGTGGCATGTCAACCAGACCCTGAGGAATTTTATTAATCATTTTTATACTGTTACCTACAAACGTATTAGCAAGTATTATAACAAGAAGAGCGATGCAACGTACGATAGAGAGAACGCTCTAAAATAATACCGATTCAAACAAAAAAAGACAGGTTGCACTCCGGGAGTGCCGGCAGAAGTGAAAACCGTTTCTTTCTTCGTTATACAGAGAAAAAGATAAAAAGGACATACCATACCATACCTATAATATAGCGCCAATCATAGAACCTATCTCTAATTTACTGCTAAATTTTCTGTCAGAAGAAATTAATAAATTACAAACAGAAAAAAATAATCACAAAAAGTACCTAATAAAATAAAAAGAAGAAATAATCACAAAAAGTGTCAGAAGCCCAGGTTCGAACCCAGTACTATCTGAATCCATAAGGACTTACAGTCGTAGCGCTTACCGCTAAGCTACGAAGCTTCTTAGCGTACCTATCAAAATAAACACTGTAGCTAGGAATGTTGTATGACGTCATGTCGTCCTACAAAGTCGTCGGTTAAGGTTAGGTGATCCTGACGCGCGAGTTTAGCAATTTTTACCCATCCAACGCAAGTAGTTTTTACTTCAAAAATTAAGCTGTCTATCCGTTTAAATAAAATTGTAGGTACGATTAGATTATTGTACGGTCAAGAAGGGTCAAGAAAAGAAGCTACAGTAGTTTTTTTTAAGTATACTTATTTTCGGAATGGTCTTGTACCTTTAAGCCATGTTTTCATTGGTTTGTATCTTCATTGATGTTGATGATGATAATGATGACAATGATGACGATGACGATGACGATGAATGACGATTGCTGCCTCAGTAAAGTTGTGGGGGACAATACTAAAAGCTCCCTAGAGAGATTTGGAACGAACACGAAAAGTGACAATTCTCTGTAATATGCCACTTTCTAACACTTGTATGAGTTGTCCAAGACGTTATATCTAAAAATCCATCATTTTTGTACATAAGAACTCGAATTCACACCAATTTCGAAAAAGGTCAAAACTCCATGTCTAGCTTGTTTATGGCATCTGTATTACAGATCCTAAATCTTATCCATAGAACTTCAGGGTCATAGATGTCAGCGGCAGTCGCTCCAGCAAAAGCTAAGATAAATCAAGAAAAGTAGAACGGACCTCTTCAGCTCGCAATTACAAGTTTTGGGTGCAAAGGAGTCATCGTTATAATGATTAAGATCATGATCAATCAGAGTATAAAAGACGTGGATGTTGTAAAGGAGCGATCGCAGCACTCATGCTACCACGCTACGTGCATTCGACTGACGGTATATGAATCTGACCCTACTAAACCATTAACTTGATATCATATACCTATCGGCGTTACTAAGTTTATGCCAAAAACCACAATTTGGGCAGCAGTGCACCCAAATTATTTCAAAGTAAGTAGGCATTTGTCCCTAGTTATTGCCTATCGAAGATTCTCTTTCACACAACGTTATATTATTCTTCTGAATCTATGTCACGTAATCCGCCAAACGCCTATACCTAATATCCGAAACACAAATAATACCTACTAAAGGTTTCGTGTTGTTGGAGATTAAAATAATAAAGTTTCAATATAATTATTCGTTTATTTTTAACTTTTAGTACAAAATAAAACTAGTACACAGGGATACATCTCAAACCTAGCATTTGCATGTTGAATAGTCCGAGGCTTACGACGATAAGTCTTCTCATTTGTACTATTTTAGACACTATAACGTCACACAGATTAGCTCATTATTCCCCATCAAAAAATAAAATTAATCAAACTGAATAATGTAATCACTCTTCGAGTAAATCCAATCAAAATAGATGTTTTATTGCCGACATTACTCTATATTTCTATTGATACCTACATCAGATTAGATTTTAAGCTTACTTATCAATATACAAATACATAATTTTGAGGTTTGGAGCGGCATTGATGAGTTTTTCAGGCACAATCAAACCAGTGCACCCCAATGTTTAAAATACACCAAACAACACATTTTAAGCACGGGTCGCGTCACTTGTTTAGTGTCGTACGTGTATTTAAAACATGCTGGAATTTCGCATTTACAGTATGATATTCATCGATCTCAAATAATTAAAATTGCTCAGTATTTATTTATTAGAATCATACAATTTCGCAATCCGACAAAACCTTACCTAACAATAAAAATAGTACACCGTGCACAGTAAGAAAATATACTGTACAAAAATAACTTAATATTAGAACCGACTTACACGACTGTCGTCCCTGATTGTCGTCATTTAAAAATAAAATAGCTCCGAAAGCTATGTCATGAATTGTTTGGTTGATATAACTTACATAACTTTAAATTTACATCGGTTGATGTTATTTAGATTTGATGTTAAAATTATAACACTTCATCATTTTTAAACCGGTCACAGGTGTTAATATGAATATAATTTGAAGCATTTACATAAACATAGTATCATACTTGCTGCTTATATATTTAAAATGAGTATTTTCCAATTTAGATTTATAAACATCGCTTCATCATAAGTGAATATGCCATAAGAATCGCGAATCTAAAAATAACATTAACGTTAAAAAATCTGAAAGAGCAGAACTGATGATGAGAGAGTTATTAGAAGTAAGACGTTAAAGATAATTTAAGTTCCAAGTTTAGGGCCCTGTTTTTTTTTTGCACTTTATCAGCTTGCCCACTGCCGTCCATCTGCTGGCCACACATGAATAGGAAAATTTTGAGAAACATGTTCACGCAATAGTTGGAATTTATCATACCCTCCAGCTATTTGCGAATGTATTATATAAAATTGTCCTCTTTTGCTTTCAATGGGTACTTATTTTTAGATATTATGCATACGTTACGTTTACACCATTATCAGTTTGCATTACAGCATAGACATTTTGCCACTTAGCAACACAAATAATGCGATTTAGACGACGAGGTAGTTCACCCTAGTACTATTATACCGTTAGATAACTAGAGAAATAAGTCGGTTCCTAAATATATACGACACAATCACATATTACTTCCAATTATAAATATTTTTTACAAATTTTAGTTAAGTGCTACATCGAGTGAAAATAAAAATCCGTTATCATTAGTATGAATATCAACAATGACATCATTAACCTCGTAACAACAAATTGCTTACTTTTGTTAAATCTTATTCCTAAGAGGCGGATAATCGTCATGAGCGAAAAAAGTTTACTCCTAAGTTACATGTGGTGACCTACATTGATTTATTTAAAGCAACTGTAGACTCCCGAACCGAAATAGATATGTTTTGAACATAAAGCCCATAGGTTTATAGAAACAAGTTATTTCTCACTTTATGTATAACAAATTACACAATGTATATTTTTGTTATTCCTCGTTTCTTTAGTCTGTCATTAACTTGTTTGGCTTATAATTGAAAAAGAAATTATCGTAATTTACGTTTTACCATTGCTTCTCCGGTTTCTTGCTTATCCATTTTCACTAATTAATCATCGATATTTATAAGAAGCAAGAGAAAATAGTATGTACATTGTACAGACTACAGAGTGTACCAAAATATGTGTAATTTTTAAAATTGGGAGCATTATTAGTATAACAATATACAAATATGCTACAAATGGGTACATCTGTTTGAGGGTATTGGTAGAAAGTTCATATAATTAGGCACGTCGCCAGAAACTCTTTGGTCCTATGATTATAGCTATGTGTCTAACGAAATATATATCTACATTATGTGCATATTTAGTCGAAGATGTAAAAATATCCTATGGACAGAAATATCATGGAGCTCCTTTTTGTCACTCTGATGGAACAAAAGTAATTCAAATTAATTTGTTTCTTGACAGACACTGTTTTTATTCCTAAAATTATCGAGTTTGTCAGAAAAATCACGTTACAGAAAGGGTACTGGCATGGCATTACAATTCTTGTACGTACGTACGTACATGAAGTACGCTCATGATTACTACAGCAGCGTCTAACCACTAAAAAACATAAAAAATATGTTTATGCTTCAATTTTCAATTATACTTTATATTATTCTAAATACATGAAGTTAATGTATACGATCTGTACAAATAAAAATAACAATACAACACAAAAAATACAATTGATAAAATAAAAAAATTAACCATCAAAATATGGTTATAATACATTATAGAAGCACATGCCGTGGTTAGAGCTGCTTTAGCATCAACAATACTATATACATTTAAATATTAATTGGCGTTACGATTTTATACACATCTAGCATCACATTACGACTGCTACAATATATTATATTACATACTATATCACCCTGAAATTTTTATAATTTTAGGTTTTAGAACTTCATAATTAAAATACGTATCTTGTAGGGCGTTTGACCGCAAATTGCGGATATAATGATTTAGTAATAGATGAAACGCATCATCGTATAAGAATGAATAACATGACAATAGCTTGTTACACAAAGATTAATGAGAGATTGATTATTATAAAAAGACACGACTCGATTCTTGCATCAGTGTGCGTTCTCTCGCATATTACTAACAAAATAAATGCGAGATTTCACACGACCTAATATATTTATCACACTTCAATTGGAACTAGTGGAACGAGAATCTTATCTAAAATAATCCCGTATAAAAATAGCGTGTCAATTTATACTAGGCAATATCCATTCCTTACTTGAACCTTTAACGGTTTAGGTAAAAGAGCACAGTAAATATTTAAATCGTTTTAAAGTTTAAGCGTTCAGTACACTACGCATATTTAGTTACTTACTAGCGTTATTAGCATTAGTATTTATTTACTTTACACATCTAATAAACTACTTATCATCAAAAGGTTATTGTGTCGAGATGAAAATATTAATTATTGCAAGTTATTGAAAAATATAACAACAATAGTGCTTTGTGTATCACAGAGCGATTACCGATCGCGATTATTCTCAATGCTGCTAATATGAAGTTCTTTCCATTTTTTATAATGATAACTGCGCCATATATAACTATGAAATTTCTAATGCCATAATTCACAGATTACACAAGGGAATTCAAATGATCTATTCTATACAAACTCGATTTACACGTAAGTACAATATCCAAAATTGAAGATCGCCCAAAGAAATGATTAACATTATTCAGATAAGAGCTTCCCGTAACATCGAAAAACAAAACACTAAAACAACAAACATTCATCAAACGACCGGCGTTAAGATTGATCCGCTGCATCGTCACCGAATCATGTATTTCAGACTCTAAGACCTAAATGAACACATGAAATACAATCTGCCACGGCGCTAAACTCCCGTGGGTGCCGAACGAATCGGCGACATAGAACTACCTTTAAATAATTACACATCTTAAACGTAAAATAAACTCAATAATATACATAATTACATTATATATTCGAAAAAATAACAAAAAATCGACAGTCAACATCCGAGGAGCGTCGGGCGGGGCGACACCGACATTACAATTACGCTATGCGCTCGCGGCGCCTGGGGCAGCTGCGGCGATTGGACCGGCTGCGACGATCGGACCGGCTGCGACGACCCGACCGGCTGCGGCAATCGGATCGGCTGCGATGTTCGGGTCGACTGTGGCGGTCGTGCCGACTGCGGCGGTCGTGCCGACTGCGGCGGTCGGATCTGCTGCGGTTCTCCGACCTGCTGCACCGGTCGGGCCGTCTACTGCGCTCCGGGCTAAGGCGACCGTGGCGCTCGGAGCGGCTAGACCGCGCAGGGCGGTTGAGGTGGTCCGCACGATCGGAGCGTCTAGAACGACCAGGGCGGTCGAGATGGCTGGAGCGGTCGAGATGGCTGGAACGGTCGAGGCGCTCGGGGCGGTCGTAGCGGCCGGGGCGGTCGTAGCGGCCGGGGCGCTCAGGGCGCTAGGGCTTCGAACGTCACATGGGCGGGCGCTCCCAATCCACGGCAGGAGCCGCGCCGCCCCACGCGCCCCATCGCTCGCGCCGGAAGAAGCGCTTCTTGAAGTGAGCAGCCGGCGGCGAGCCGGTGGCGCGGGCCGGCGCTGCGGGGGCGCCCGGTTCTCCGTGGCCGATGCCCGAGTCCGGCGACGTGTTGCACGCCTCGTCGGAGCGGCGTCGCTTGTCCTCCATCGCCGTGGACGCGAACGATATGATCTGGTCGAACCGGAACGCTATCCGGTCCTGCCACTTGCTCTCGTCCACCTCCTCGCCGCCCTCGCCCTCTGTAACGGAGCGGGCGGTGAGTCGATCGGGCGCGCGCGCGCGTATCTGAGCGGGCGGCGGCGCGTTACCTGCGGGGCGCGCGTCGGGCAGCTCATCCGCCAGCGGCGTGGACGTGTTGGAGTGCGGCTCGGCGGCCGGCGAGCGCCGCTTGCCCTCCTCCGCCTCGCCCGGCGTGCCCGGCGCGCCCGGCGCCCCCGGCCCGCCGCGCCCGCGCCAGTACTCGGACGCGAGCACGCGTGCCTGCAGGCATGCCGCCAGGCCTGCACACACACAAATTTTACTTACATTAGTATACATACATGTTTTGCTTACATTAGTTGCATGAATATTTTTAAAAAACTTCAAAGTATAAACGGATAAAAAGAAAAAAAACAATAACGTTCAACAGCGTATCGTAATGACAACGACGTAGCGTTCAACGTTAAGACAGAACCATTCGTTTTCAACTTTGCTTGTGTTGATCGAACTTACTGAAACAACGTCTTGGTATGGAACATAGTATTGTTAAGTGGCTAAACCATCTTCTCTATAATTGTACCGCACACTAAAAGCAGCCTACAAAATGGTCGACAGCAGTCGAAATGTATAGTTAAACTTACCCTCGAGAGGTTGGTTAGCGGCAGTCGGCTCGTGGTAACGCGCGCTCATGTTTACGGCGGCATTGATTATGCTCTGGTTGGAGATCTCGAGCGTGCGTTCGATCTCACCGTTGACGAGGTCGCCGATGGTGCGCGCGCCCGGCCCGGCGAGGCGCTCCTGGGAGAGGTGTCGCCGGAGCGCCAACTTGGCCGGAGATACCTGCGGGGTCGGGATCACGTTATACTGAGAGGGCGAAGGGTGAGGGCGCGGCGACGCGTGGCTGACTGGTCGGCGTAAGTCGGTCGGAACTCACCTGCGTGTAGTCGGGCTGCGGCAGGGCGGAGGAGGCGGAGGCGGAGGCGGCGAGGTGGCGCAGGTCGGGCGGGCGCGGCTCGCGGCGCTCGTAGGGCGGGTAGCGCTCGCGCCGGCCGTCGCGCGGCGCGCGGTAGGCGGCGGGCGGCGCGGCGGGCGGCGGCGCGCCGCGCGGGTAGGCGTGCGCCGCGTGCGGCGTGGGGCTCTGGCGCACGAAGCCGTTGGTGTACGGGTGGTTAGACGCCGCCGGCCGCGTCGTCGCTTTCCTCTGTTCCTGGTCCTCGTTTAGCACAGAGGTTATTATGCTCTTCAACCTGTCCTCGAAATTGATCACCTTGGGGGACTCCTGCACTTTGCCGACCACGTTGAGTGGTTTCTGGATCTTAACTGGGGACTGGCGGTGTTGTAAACCCGCTGGGGATGGACACGCTCGCTGCGGCTGCGTCCGGTGTATGGGTGTGGAGGCTTTTGGGTATCGATGATGATCGCCGTGTCTATCGGAAACGTCTCGCGGGTACCCGTTCACTATGACGTTAGGTTTCACAATTTTGCCAGCTTCGATTTGTCGCCCTGTTTCGAGTATCTTCTGAGCGAGAAGCTCCGGATTCTGCTCCTCTATCTTTCCAATTTCTGGGACCTCTGGCCATTCTTGCGATTTTGACCTTTGCTCTCTAGATTTCCTAGGTTTATTGTTAACTGTGTGAGGTTTGACTGTGGCTACTGGTACAGTCGGTGGTGTAACTTTTTGCTCGCTAGCTCTCTCTATCTGCATTATTTCATTCTGCAAATGACCTACCTGTGCGTGTAACCTTTTTCGCTGAGCTAATGTGGCAGATATTTCTTTTAAAATACAATCATGTGTAATACTCTGAGTGATCTCGACATCTGGGGGTATGTGACCCAGCTGTCGATACTTCTCCGTTATCTCAAATGTCCTTTGTTTGACGAGCATTGCTTGTTCAGCTTCTATGTTATTTACCTAAAAACCAAAACAATATTTAGAAAAATCAGAAATATCTAATTGTACCGACAGGCTTTGCGTTGCTTTATTATAATTAGCTCATAAAACCGCATAAACAAACAAAACATATTTATTATACAGGTACAGTGAAAAAAAAATACGAGTGCAGGTACCGATTACCTGCACTCACATTTAAAACGAGTCTAAAGTTTGACTACTTATAGTTATGTGATACGTAATGTGATACTTCAATTTAAATGAATTATTAGTAATCCATAACTGACATGTAACAAGAAGACTCATTTGAAAATATAGTTATAGAAAATACCTTTTCATCCCGCCGTCTCGGTAAGAGTATTTTTACTCTTTGATATATGAGTGGGAAAGTATTTTTCAATTCATTTACTCATAACATGGCTCTAATCTCACCGTAATTAGGCACATAATAATTTTCTTTTTCATTTTATTGGTTGAGTTGCATTATTCTTCAAAAATATTAGATAAAAAGAGATGCTTGTTCATTGTTCATTGATTATTTCATGCAACTTCGTATTTAAATAGAAAATTTAATCTTGTACATGTATAATAAACAAAACTTTTACTTAAATATTACTTTTGTTTTCTCTGTTTAAAACTTTCATTAAATTCACCATTTTGTACACGTAATAAACAAAATAAAAGAAACCAAATTCTTTTAGTCTGTGGCCAGTGCGCCAATAGCAAAAGTGATTTATTTTCCCGCCAGTACCAAAAAGTTTCGCAATTCGTTTTTACTGGTGAAATTATAGTTATTCATTAATTAAAATGTCTACAAGTACTAGTTATGCAGAAAACGATTTATGTATCTAGTACACCGTCCGATATATACACATATACTGTACAACGTCCGATATATGGTGTGATTGAAGTGAAGTTTTTAACGTATTGGAATGTTTACTATCTGAAAACTGCAAGGATAAATATCTATTTTAGTATTATATTATTTACAAATGAATTGAAAAACGACGTATGATACATGTGTGTATTGTTGATTACCGTCTTCGGCTCTCTTTAGAGTCTCTATAAATATCGCCTCAGCGGTAATCATTAACTTTACAGACTCGTACCATAATCTACTTCTTTCTATTTTGTTTGCCGCCTTGTCATCAGTGTATTATTTTTATCTTAGTTGGAACGATTGTTGATGATAATGACGATCATGAGATGATTGCTGCCTCAGTAATATGGTGAAGACTTTACTAGGGCTTTGTAGGGACATTGGGAACCAACACGAAAAGTCACAATTCACTGTAATATGCCACTTTCCTACTCTTGTGTGCGTGGTCTAAGACCTTATAATTATGTAGAAATACACACATTTTTTTTACATAAAAACTTTTTAATTTGTTGAAAACTCGAAACTTCCTTGGTGTACTTTATTAAATTTGCTTTGCCAGCGCCCTTTTACCATTTCTTCGCTGAGGTGAGATGAAAAGTTACGTATAGTCGCTAACACTCAGGATTCTTACTTCGCTTGCTCGGTCTTCTAAATTGAGCACGCGGTTAAAAAGCAACATTGCACTCTTGTATAACAAATAACTATTGAACGTTAGTTATTTTTATAAATAGACATAAATCTAAGGTACAATTATTTTTTCTCATCGTAACTCTACACTTCGACCTGTACTCCCTCTTGACATTAGCTTGCTTAACTACAGCAAATAACCGAGTCATTATGTAGTACCTTAGTATAGCACGTAATATATATATATATATAAATAAAATAAAAAATAATGAGAATAATAATATAATATACCTGTGCTTGTAATTTGCTAGCTTTGCTCTGCAGCTCTTTATGCCTGCCCACAATTTCCTTCGCTTTCGCTAACAAATCCACTGTGTTATTGGCGTGAATACCCAGCTCACTCATTCGCGCTTTCAACAAAGCCACACTATCGCTGATGAGCACACTGATCTGTTTATCTAACTGCGACGCACGCGACTTCAGTTTCTGGTTCCTCTCCTGTGTTAAATATTTCCAATTAAAATTGTATTCACTAGACAGAAACATACAATATACTCCATTCGTTTAGGTATTTAAATAAAGGTAAACGATCTTGTAGCGATTTTTATAAAACAAATATTAATTGAATAAACTAGGCTAACTGACTAACTAGTGGTTCGAATTCAGTTATTAGTCTTTAAAATAAGTTTCTAAACAGAAAAATATTATTAACTTAATTTTTAATTAAAACATATATTAGTAAGACGTAGTAAACTTAGTTGTATTAATGAAAGAAGAACAGCTTACCTTTTCTTTATCTATCTGTTGTCGGATATCGTCGGCATATTCCGGCGTGTTCATACGTTGGATGAAGGCGAGGTACTGGTCACGGAACATGTCCAGTAATAGCTGCAGACTGTACGGTGTGTGGGGGGAGCGAGGTATGTCCAGCTCTGAGTGAAGACGGTCAGTCGGTTGTAGCTGTACGCCTAAGGCAGACAGGCGCTGTTCTACGCACCCTGGAGGCGGCACCGTTACCTACACAATTACACAGACATACTTGAGTATAGAATTCGAGGATTATGCTTATATACTTGTGAATTAGAAAAAGTTTTTAAATTATATCTAGTTTTTCAAACCGTCCGTTGTGCTTTTTTTCTGTAAACACTTATTTCGATTAAGATAGGAAACATACTTATACTTTAATACACACTACTAGACACGCTATTTTTATCAATTGCGCAAATTGTATGGGGGTTGGCCCGGTTGGATGTTCGGATCCGAAGCATATACGAAATTAGAGACACAAATTTATAATCTCGCACATCCATATCTAAAATCGCATATTTTGAGATAAGTATACCACCAAATTCCTTATCCATTAACCTATCAAATATCCCGAGGAGGGCCAGACCGAAAGGGATGGCCCTGGGTCAGCCGGGGTGCGAGGGATATGCTGCAAGGCAACCTCACCTTCGGCCTAGCACCACGACCCACAGACGGCGTGCGGTTTAGTCGGTTCGAGTCCGACATAACCTTCCCCTCCGGCTCCGGAGGGGCGGGTATCCGTGGGGATTTCCCGCACGTAAAAAAAAAAAAAAAAAAAAAAACCTATCAAATAATAAAACAAATTCAAAAATATCTCCACTACTCGCCGCTAAATAGCACTAAGTGTCCCTTTAGGTAAACTAGTGAACCCCGCTGGCCTACCGCCAATACAGAGACATAGTTAGTTGCAATCAAAACTATAAGCGGAGTTCATTGTAAACAAATACGCACTTATTTTGAGTTGCACTCGTACTCTTCAAATCTTAGGCAATATTATTTTAACCTGTCAAGTGAGTAAATAATAGACACAATAGGTAAACAATAGACTCGCGGTGCGATCGCACCGCTTGGGATCTTAGACTTTAAGTTGTCACCTTTTAGATAGTTAGTTGCCAACCAAGATTCTGAGGTTGCTAATTAAGTGACTACACATTTTGAGTTGAACCTGTATAGCTAGAAGGGTGAATATTTTGATAAAGTTTATTTAAAGTTTTTCCCATACTGTTGAAATATTATTGCATTTATAGTTGGAATCCTTTTAGGGCACGCCGTCATTGCGGCGGTAAGGCCCATCATGGGGGAGTGGCTAGAGAGGCAACACGGTAGCCTCTCGTACCGTCAGACGCAGATTATCACCGGGCACGGTAGCTTCGGGCGGTATCTGCATCTGATGGGTATTGAGCCAACGCCCGAGTGCCATCACTGCGACGCGAGCGTGGACTCGGGGCTGCACACGCTCACCGAGTGCCCGGCGTTTGAGACGCCGAGGCGGGAGCTTGTGGCGGCCCTGGGGGTGAGAGTGCTCACGCTCTCCACCCTGCTCGCGGCGATGGTCCGCTGCGCGGATGCGTGGGCGGCCAGCGCCTCCTTCTGCGAGCAGGTCATGCTCGCCAAGGAGACAGCAGAGCGGGCGCGGCGCGATGAGCGAGAGAGGCTCGCTGACATCCCTGCACGCGCCCGAAGGCGGCTCGGGCGTCGGAGGGCGCAAACTGACCTCCGCCCCCCATGAGCGCGGGCCTGAGGGTGACGGGTGGAGCCGCCCGACACCCTAGCAGAAGCAGGCCACGGCGGCGGCGCGCATCGTAGGACGATGCGCGCCTCCCCACACCGGGGTTGAGTCGGGGACCGCGTGGTCCCCCCCTTCCCGAGGAGGGCCAGACTGAGAGGGATGGCCCTGGGTCAGGCGGGGTGCGAGGGATATGTCGCATGACAACCTCACCTTCGGCCTAGCACTACGACCCAGAGACGGCATGCGGTTAAGTCGGTTCGAGTCCGACATAACCTACCCCCCCGGCTCCGGAGGGGTGGGTATCCGTGGGGATTTCCCGCACGTAAAAAAAAAAAAAAAAAAAAAAAAAGGAATCCTTTTTGTTGAGTCGTAATTTAAACTTATATTTCTTTTAAAGTAATTTAATGGAAACTTTTTTTTGTTCTACCGCCGAGACGAATTCCTGCCCAAACCATAATCGTGCCACCTTGATGTGCATGAACTCGTTGTGGGGTGCTGCAGTCGATTTCAACGTCCAGGTTCTCTCCAAACGCGTACTCTTCGCGAATCAGGATGAAATCCAAACCTGGATTCATCAGTGAATAGCACAAGTAGCAAGGTGGTACGATTATGGTTAGGGCAGGAATTTGTCTTGGCGGTGGAACGGACCAGATGTGTCAGGAGAGTCTTAGGTGGATCCACGGATTATTAATTTTAAGTTTTCAACAATTTTTATAAAAATATAGTTGTTTTGTTTAGGTTTTTATGTTTCAAAAATAAAGTTAAGATTGATATTTTGTCTGAGTTTTTCCTCTTCATCTTAGTTTTTATTTAAATTTAACTTTATCTAAAAGTTTATTATCAGATTAGGTAGGCTATTAAACAAGGTTTATTATTAATGTGTAGGTACCTTAACAAAAAGTTAATAGAATTTTAACTATTTAGGTTTAATTGAAATATTCCTAGACCATGTTGATGTGTGTATAATTTTATTTTCAAATTAAATTTTTTAGAGTATTTTCCCCCTTTACTACAAAGTTTTTGAGCTATATTTCTTTAAATGGGTTTTGGTAAATTTCCAGAGCATTTTTCCCTTTTACTACAAAATGTTTAGTTCTGCAGCTGCTGTGGGTGGCATTCAAGCCCTGCACCATGATAGTGACGGTAATAGACTGCCAATTACGCAATACCTCTGTGAACTCAGGATTCACAATGATGCGAACCGTATGTCACTGCAACCTGTCAGGAGCATCTAATTAGTACACGCTGTGTGGAACCATTCCATATGTGAAAGTAGTATTTCATGCAGGAATGAATTAGTGTCTTGTCTGCACCGGCGCAAAAAGCCGCCTTACCATGTTCAGGATTGTTGTTCAGTTTGCACCGAACATTCATACCGAGAGATTGTTCTGCATTAGCAGTGGCATGTCCCGACGAGTAGGAAGGGGAAAGGAAAAAAATACCGTTGCTGTATACGTACATGCCTGCTTCTTCTTGGCATTGAGCTCGAGGTTCTATGAGCTCGTATACGTACATGCCTGCTTCTTCTTGGCATTGAGCTCGAGGTTCTATGAGCTCTATTTAGAAATGTGCTTTAGGACGTGATCAATCAGTCGCAAGTAACTGCCTTTTTTGCAATATCAAACTACTTGGCCACAAGACGTCCGCGATAACTCACATAAGGTGCTATCGTCTGTATAATGTGCTACCTGCCAGTAATACCCAGAAGAAAGAGAGGGGGCGATAAGACGGACCCAGCATTTACCTAAAAGAACTCTAGCTGTAGCTAACCCCGCTAACCCAGTTGCAGTCTAAGACAGGCCCAAACGCTGGCAGCTTGAAAAGAAGCACCTTGTGCCGGACTCAGAATACTTTGGTAATGTCAAGACTAATAGTCAGTAACTCACCATGCTTAGTTGTCCATAGCCTCACCCCAAAGATGGGTATCGTACACCAGAAGGCCACCTGTTGACCGTTTCGGCCTCAAGCTTTTTGTCACATTGGGAGAGGCCTATCTCTAGCAGTAGGCTGCAGTGGACGAATCGATTGATTGATTGATTGAATTAACAAGTAATCCTCCAGGTAACGCATGAACTGTGTGATAATGATGTATTCAGACACCACTTCAAGAGGAATTATTAACTGCTATTAGTTATTTTTACAGCATTATTAATAATTAATTCCATTTTCTGAAGTTTAGTAGTGTTTTCTTGCTAATTGATCATCCAATATACGCCTATTGACCGAGGCGCCGACTCAAAATTACATAGCTATACGTACATTAGCTTAAGAGCTTAGTTATAAAGGTTAATTAAAAACTCAATCATTTACAAAAATATATACTAAGATATAGTTTCAATACTTTAAGAAGTTGGTTATTAAGAGTAAATAAATAAAGTTTATTATATTTTGCTTTTCAGTTTTTTCGGCGGAATAAAAGATAACATTGACACGTGCTAAAATATTATGCTTGATTTAATGGAATATAAAGAGGGATTTGCAACTGTATAGATTTGAATCTAGATAGCATTATAGCAAGTATGTACTACATACAGTGTTTTTTTTTTTTTTTTTACGTGCGGGAAATCCCCACGGATACCCGCCCTTCCGGAGCCGGAGGGGAAGGTTATGTCGGACTCGAACCGACTAAGCCGCACGCCGTCTGTGGGTCGTGGTGCTAGGCCAAAGGTGAGGTTGTCTTGCGACATATCCCTCGCACCCCGGCTGACCCAGGGCCATCCCTTTCGGTCTGGCCCTCCTCGGGAGGTGGGGACCACGCCGTCCCCGACTCAACCCCGGTGTGGGGAGGCGCGCATCGTCCTACGATGCGCGCCGCCGCCGTGGCCTGCTTCTGCTAGGGTGACGGGTGGCTCCACCCGTCACCCTCAGGCCCGCGCTCATGGGGGGCGGAGGTCTGTAAGCGCCCTCCGACGCCCGAGCCGCCTTCGGGCGCGAGCAGCGATGTCAGCGAGTCTTTCTCGCTCACCGCGCCGCGCCCGCTCTGCTGTCTCCTTCGCGAGCATGACCTGCTCGCAGAAAGAGGCGCTGGCCGCCCACGCATCCGCGCAGCGGACCATCGCCGCGAGCAGGGTGGAGAGCGTGAGCACTCTCACCCCCAGGGCCTGCACAAGCTCCCGCCTCGGCGTCTCAAACGCCGGACACTCGGTGAGCGTGTGCAGCCCCGAGTCCACGCTCGCGTCGCAGTGATGGCACTCGGGCGTTGGCTCAATACCCATCAGATGCAGATACCGCCCGAAGTAACCGTGCCCGATTATCATCTGCGTCTGACGGTACGAGAGGCTCCCGTGTGGCCTCTCTAGCCACTCCCCCATGATGGGTCTTACCGCCGCAATCACGGCGTGCCCTGCGCGTGGTTGCCCAAGTACATACACAGTGTAATGTGTGTAGGACTTAGGGTAGTGTAGAATACTCACGGCGCCGTTGTGTAAAGTGGAAGCTAGCGTGGTGGAATGCAGCAGGTCGAGGCCGGCGATGGCGGCCGGGGCGGGCCGGCGACGCTTGGCTCGCGCCGCACGCCGTCTGGCCCCGCCCACACTCGCACTACGCTTGCTCGCCGGCCGGCGGCTACGGTCTGTCAAGTGAAACAGATGGTCACATTAGGCTCGAAGCCCCCAGTTATCATCAAACATTCTAAACTACGAGACGGCACGAATAAAAGACGTGTTTAGTCATGTAGGTGCCATGAAATCACTACGTTAGGTTTTAAGCCGGAACACCGAAGTGTTACGGTTACGTCTTCAGATCTGATTTTAGTGTATGGATCGGATTGACCGAAACTATATCCGCAAATGCCGATGATTCATTGTAGGCCTACTCATAATATGTATTTGTATATGTTTCGAGCCACTTGAGCTTACAAAATCGAATCGATAATGCGGTAGCTAGTAATATATAAGGATGTAGTCGAACTCACCCAAATAAACTCACCCAAATCGAACTCATTCAAAAATATCTCACCCAAAAGTTCTAATACTGTTACTACCAAATATCATAACATTCTATTATCATATTGCTTTAATTAATATTATCATATTGCTATATAAATGGATTTATTCTGCATGGTCATAAAAAAATAACCACGAAGGCCTAATGCTATGCTCCACTCGCGCATTAGCCTTCTAAACTAACCTATCCAAGTTGGATTGTACAGCTTTTTATAAAAATAAATATTAAAATAAAACACATTTATTTGATGATGATTTTTGGGTGAGTTGTATTTGGGTGAGATATTTTTGGGTGAGTTTGATTTGGGTGAGTTCGACTACTAGGAACATATAGTGATGATGAAACACGGGCGCCGAATACTTTACCACTTCGTCACACAGGTCGTTCACTGCTATATTCGACCAATTGCTTCGAGTAGTGAATAATTGGATAGGTAAAAGTTTTTTATATTTTATTAATGCAAATTATTAATTGCTTTTTATTCCTATCACACTATTTTAATTGGTGCGTAAACACGAGTATGCGACCAACCGAGCAAGGCCAAGCACACACTGCATTTAGCTATATCATCACATCACACATGTGCACTGTGTATTCACGTGTTGTGTCGCAGCCAAATAGCTTAAAAAGCCTTTGTAATAACCACCTAGCCTGTTTTAACTAAACTTGGAAAGTTAGGTTAGAAGGTCTAATGCAGGAGCGGAGCGGGGAGCAGTCCAGCATTAGCCTTCGTGTATAACCATGCAGAAATAACTATTTTTTCTAGCTGTTTGATTGAATGGCTAGGCAAGTAATTAAATGTCACCGATCCAAGCTATATATGCCTAACCGTTGAATCAAATGGATAAAAACCATTCAGGCCGCTAATTGAACGGCGGACATTAAAGAACCCAGGCGGTTAATTGAACGGCTTATTAAGTTAGCTGTAACAGATAAAACATTTGTCTAGCTGTTTGATCGAATGTTTGGACACTGCCGGATTTAGGAGAGGGCAACAGGGGCGGCAGCCCCAGGGCCTCCACAAAAGACAGGCCTCCACAATAAAGACGCCGGTTTTTTTAAATTCCGTCTAGTAAACACTAGTAAACGTCTTTTCCTTTGATATTTTTTTTTCGCTGTTTACCTTTACCTTCACTACTTGTACAAACATGATGAACATAGTCTTGAGGGAGTATCCCAATGGCTCAATGGCTGAGTGGGATTGTACTTGTCCACAGCCTCGAAGGTTGGATATTCGATTCCGTGCCTCGAATTTTGACTAATTGGTAATTTTTTCCATATTTCTTTATGCAGCAAGGTATGTAGTTTGATAGGCAAATAATATTTATTGTTTTAATTAAATTGTGGCACAATAAAAAATTGAGCCTGAGCATTGAAAGCGATTTACTTCGGGAAGTGGATTTTAGCGAAATCATCAACGATTTTCGGCGAAAAAAGCTCGGAAGGTTCCGTTCGTTACCACTAAAATTTAATTTCAAATATTTTTTGTTTCCAATTATATTTATATAAATTTGTTAAATCTACCTGCGTTTCACAATAAAATATTTATTGAAAAACTCAACTGAAAAAAATGTTCATTTTATTCGGAAAATAATTTGGGGCCAGTGGCCTCCACTCCTTTGTTGCCCTGAGCCCTCCAGACCTCTAAATCCGGCCCTGTGGTTGGATACCATTCAGACCGTTTATTGAACTGCAGAATAAGCTAGTTGGCTGCGACGTATACACTGTGTCCGTAGTGAGGGGTCCTGCCGGCTTGCTCTGCAAAGGGAAGCCGTGGTAGGGATGTTTACATTTATATCCCGATTCTACCACCGGCTTGCCTTTTGAAAATTTTCACCCTTCGCCAATGCACTGTGTATCCTGTGTATTCACGTTCACATAGACAGTTATCCAGTGTGTCTTCTAAGTCACATTTGTCGATTCGATCAAAGAAGAATGTCCTATTCTCTCATATCATACATAAACAGATGTCGTGTCAATCCTATATTAGAAATCTCAACAACTTTTTTAAGTATGATTTTTTTGGAAGGTTGAATACTTACTTGAGTCTGATGAGGAAGCCCAAGGTGCACCCCACTCGCGTGGCGCGGGCTCAGGCCCGGGCGGCGCGTCGTCGGTCCCGCTAGACTCCTCGTCGCTTTCGTCACTAGAACGTCGCACCACGCGCCGCTTGGTCACCGCAGCGCGCGCCCTCGTCCTTCCGTTCTCACCCCTGTATTAAAAAGAATTCAATTTTATCTCCAGCTCAAATGCAAGTATGTGTGTATTATCAAATGCAATAACTTATCCAGTGTAAACTCCACAAATAGTCGTGGACCTCGTGATCCAAAAACAGAATTGAAAAGTGTGTGCTTCTACTTTCTATGTATTGTTAACTATTATGTTAAGAATTGAGACCTGGGATTCAAAAGCAGCGTTTCTGTCCGAATCGTCTCTGTGAAAGCAAGGGGAGCAGGAATAATTACCCTGAGAGAACTTTCAATATCCAAGGAATATATCTTGGTAATCGAATAAGATGCCAGAATTAATAAATGAGTATGAACACTCACCGAACAGGTCTAGATCGCGCCACTTTACCCCGCCGTTCCGGCAGCGAGCCAGTGCTGTGGTTGCTGTTACCGTTGAGCAGATCCGGCGTAGGTTGTCTCGTCGGTGGTGCACTCAGGTTACGTTTACTCCCCTCGCCCTCCTCACACCCATTATGCGACCCCTGTGAAGTAGATGTTATATAACGAACTAGTTCCCATACACATGGGTTATACCAAAGCAGTATCTGTATTATTTTTAAAGATCATTACTAATTCAGGAGCGAAGAATGTTTCCGTCATTGAGAGCAAAATATGAAAAGCAAATATTGTCTATCAAGTACTTAGATTTGCATTAAAAACATAATATTCTGTATTTACTTTCAAACGTGCGAGTAAATCACAACTTTTATGATAACCCAACTGAGGAATAATGTCATAAGGTAAATATGCATAATAAGATTTAGTGACCAAGTTATTTGGTTCCGACACATGGACGGGATGGAGATTATTGCTAGAAGATACCTTAAGGAAACAGTTCCTCTCCATTTACAGATCTAGGCGCACGTAAGGCGATGAGTACGAGGACGTTTTAAGAGAAGGCCAGGTCAACAGTACCCGCAACCGCTAACAGTTTAAAAACAGACGATGAGAAAGAAAGTGCATTTAGCAAAAGATATATGTCAAGAACAAGAATATTCATCTTGTTACCTGTACCACTCACATAGACAAAGGCAAGTTTTAAAAAGCCACTATTATGAAAATTAGAGATGCGTCGAGTACGCGTTTATTTTTACTCAGTAAATTTAAAACCACTCACACTGAAATCTTCCGAGTCGTAATATTAATATCTCAAACCGTTCTTTTTTGTTTCTTTTTTAAAATTACGTGATTCTTTTGTCTTTATTTTTTATATGCCTTAGAGTTTAGTCATCGCTGTCGCAAATGCTTGAATAAAACTCTTGAAATTATATGTTCTGCGCTTATCAAAAAAAATCTTGTGCTCACTCTTATTTCAAATAGTTGCATATTTCTAATAGTGATAATCACAGCCTAATAATAAACCTAACTTATTTGTTGCATGTAAGACATGTAACACATTAATAAGCAAATGGCAAAAATTGTTATTGCGTACCGGGCACGAAATGCGAACGGCGAAGTATTGCTAGTGGCCAATTTTACACCTGCTCACGAGTCCAATATATCTACGTAAACTAAACTGCCAGTTACCAACTAAACTGCCAACATGACAGTCGTTAACGCATGTCATAAACGTCAAATCTCATACATTTTTCATTCTATTGCATCAAACGCCGGCCAACGAATTGCTAGTTACTCAGCAGCGTATTCGATTTGGGGAACCGAGTACTATTTGACATTAGACTAGATACTCAGTAAAACTTGTACTCGGCGCATCTTTAAAGAAAATAATGTGTGACATAGATAATCAACTGAATATCTAAATATTCTTTAATACTTATTTATTATAAGGTGTAACAAAATTAACTCTGGGAACTTTGAGTGGTAGGTCGGTATCAGTAACTATGCCCGAAAAAATAAAAAAATGTTTTCTTTTATTATTTAGATTTCTTTTTTAAAAAGTATGTAAATTTTTCATTTAATATTTCGTTCATATTTGTATGTCAACAAATCTGTTATTTGCAAGGCTGTAACTCGAGATTCAGAATAGCTCGCGTCTCGATGAGTGCCCAATATTACTAAGATACGACCATCGTACCGATTAATACATCGATGTGATGTCAATCTTTGCAATTGATATTTCCTTTGGATAAATGAGTCAACCGATATTTTTTTTTCTTTTTTCACGAACATATTTTCATATACCAAGTAATCTCACCGAGTTCGGAGAGTTAATTTTGTTACACCATACATAAGTACCTCGGAACACAGCATCACCCTCGCACAACCAAATATGGCGAGATGTGGATGAGAAATATACCTCTGCCTAGTATCCCTTCGGAGAAATACAGGCGTGATATGCTACATAAAATATGTATTTAGACAACCTGAACGGAAAGAGAAGAGAATAAGAAATTGGTTTGAAATAATCAGACCACAGATTGACATAGACTTCTAAACATATGGCGGGATATATATTAGTAATATTAAAATATCTCCTCGTGAATAATATTTACATCTAATTTCTAGATAACCACTGACCCGCATGACGTGGTATCGAACAGTTTCCGGGTTAAACAGCTTTAAGTATATTAAAATAAATACAATAAATTTGCATTATTTACTGCTATTTTCATGCACATAAAACTCTTTAAAATATTCTAGTATATGCTATACAGTGCTATCTAGATCCGAACTAAATATAGCTTGTAATATGGGATCTAGAATATGAATATACACAATATATATATATATATATATATATATATATATATGTATATATACTTAGATGCATACTTGTCCATATAAACAAATTATACGTAATAACACGCAAAATTATCATATACATTGCACTGAGCGGGAATCGAACCTGCAACCGCTGACTCAAGAGTCTAACGATCTTCCACCACGCCACACAGGTCGTAGCTTATTGGATAAACAGGACAGCTTCTGTCTTATTCATAAATAATACTTTAGTAGGCTAAGAATTTAAACATTTTGTAAAATGTATAAAGTACTGAAATGGATGTAAATATCCTGGTAGGGTCGAGCAAAAAATATTATTTGAAATATGTTAATGAAGTCGGTCAGCTAAATTAGCCGTTACACCTACAATGCTCACTTGACGTCTTAACAGCAAGACTAGAGCTGCAGTTTGTAACTAGAACGAATGACAATATAAATATTTGTCAAGTGGAAATAATTTTGACAAATAATGTGTCATTGTTATTCATAATAAAAAGGTATAGTGATTGGAACAGACCCTTTTGCTGACCTTGAGTTTCGGATTTTTCAGTCTTTGAAAATATCTCTCCAATTTGGTCCTATCTATAATGTGTAAATAGTAAGAGACTGGTTTGCCCGTCCACGATACAGATCCTTTCAGCGGTGACATTTCGCTGACGTGCATGATGGTCCCGATGTCGCTCAGGTTCCTGTCCGTTATCCTGAAGTTCAACGGACAGAAGCTCTTTGATGAAACAATTTTAGCACCGTCTTTTAAATCAGCAAATCTTTCTTTTAACTGATGATCTACATGGGGACCGAATGCGAAGTTATTCACAAAAACTATTGTCGCTGCATTTATTTTTTCTCTATGTTCATCCAACAAAAAGTCGCCCTTTATTAATTTATACTCTCCAAATTTCTTGCCATACCATCTCATCCACGTTCTAAAATATGAGTCCATGCTCTGAAAAGTAAAAAAAGGGTACATGTACGTAATTGTCAGAATAACAGCATAAGTTATTAATTTATTAGTTCTGTAAATAAGATAGCAATTTAAGAAACATTTACCTCAGCATATTTGCTAGGGACTTCGGCCTTTTCAACTCCAAGACAAACGCGGCAAGGTGTTGCAGCCGCCATTTGTAGTACCACCTGTCCCACACCGGAACCCAAGTCCACGAACACATCTTCCGCGGTAATGTCAATTTGATCGATCATCTGACACACCAACTCGTACGATGTTTCGCCATATACCTAATAATACAAAACACACATGTATTATTAGAAGGAAGTACCCTTAAACTTCTCTGGTATAGAAACAAAACGACTATCACCAAATTATCACCAATTACGTCACACAAAACAGTGACGTGATTCTTATAAAAACAAGCCTGACGGTAATAAGTAGTCAATCGCGGTGACAATTATGCTGAAAATCTTTACACCTGTGGCACACAGCTTGAATTGAAATTCGTAACGAGTGCGTGCAGCCTTTCTATCAAATTGATTTGTATTTATTGTTTTGTTTTGTTGATGAAATAGGTATGCACACGTTTTGATATAAGACCGCAAGTTACCCTTGTAGTATTTCCTCCTGTACATTTCTTATGTTTTCATAGCTTTCTTTCTCTCAATCTTCAATTCTAATTGAGGCAAGAAAGGGGGTCAAAGACACTCGATGGCAACTCTTTCATATTTTGAGCTTCCGGCCACAAGTTAGACTAGAGTCAGTTTAAATTGGTAAAAGTGGAGTTGTGAACATTCACAACTTTCAATGTGCGGTACAAAATGTTAAATTCACGAGGAGGTTGTTAGTTTAGAACTTGACATTAATTAAAAATGAGCATTAGTTTTAATACATATATGCTCACCAATTCATATTTTAAATCCTATAATACTAATACATAAAAATTGTTTATTTTACACGCTCAGTATCGTTTATACGATCGATGGCAATAAACTTGGTCTACTTATTTCGTCACTTGAACGAAGGAGTAGTACAAATTATTGGAAAATGCAATAAAATTGTGGGCCTGTCCATTTGCATTACGAAAATTTCTCTGCTAGAGCAAGGACTGGCCAGCTAGTTATCAATATATAATACGTATGTATGTACTTGTACATGTGAAAAAATTAAAACTAGCACTTTTTGGTTCAGTTCATATAGATAAGATAAATAAAAAAATAATAGCTGTAGCAAATAACAGGATACAGTCGTACCCAATAATACCGAGTGAACAATAATGTATTTCATGTTATGTTTATGTTAATAATATTTAGAGAACAAAAAACTAATGAATTAATACTGAGATCAGATAACGCATGCAGTACTGCATAAGTGCATACGATACGACATAGACACACACACAACCGAGGCTGATCACATGACCAAGTAAGTGACCTTCATTACCAATAGAGATACTGACTAACTAACTAAAACCGCGAATACTAACCTCAGGTGAGAAGGGTTCATACTGGTTCAGTTTATCAGGGTCGGACACCGCCTGGTTATAAGTTTGCTGTAGTATGTGTTTTAGCAAACCTCTGGATGGATACTTGTTCAACCGCTGTGCTGGTAATGATGTACCCTTTTCCTATAAATAATAGAATTAAAATTTAGTTCTGAAAATAGTATAAGGAGTCCAGAAAATTATTATAAGTGTATAACAAAGCAAGAGCTTGATCATGGATTATACGTTAATTTATTTATTTAGAGATAACAACTGTTTCATATTTTTAATATTCTACGACATTTTACACAACGCTGTCTAGCGCCTCTCTGCTGCTATGGAATCTTAGATTAGCTTGCAATGTCGTAAATCGACATCTGTGTTGCCCTCTGCCGATGAGGACTGTCAAGGTCATACCGGAATACCATATGGCCTCCTTCGAATATCTTATCCAGGATTTGATTATTTCAGAATGTCGCAATGACAATGTTGGTATAGCCGAAGGAGGGTGGAGAAACTGAAGGAGGAATGTTAAAATGCAATGTTTATACAGACAGGTGATCAAGTTTTAGTGATTTAGTTATAATTTATACCGGCCAGAGACACTTGTCACTAGTCGTGACGGTTTTCAGGACGTTCCATTTCAACAATAGCGTTTAACTTCTGGTACAAAAAATTGCGATAGCAAATAGTAAAATCCATTTCTTGACTATTTATAGAAATCTATTTCGTCATTTATTAAAAAATATAATTGGAAATTATGGCGACAATGTACCCAAGTAGTTAACCATTAAATTCCAATGACATAAGTAAGATGCATTTGAAATGTGTATAATATCCAGTTGTTGAAGGTTACAAATAAATCAGTGTTGTTTTTGCCAGTATGACATAATACCGTTAATATTTAGCATTATACTTACACAGGTTCACTGTTCAGAGACTGATAAAATTATAATAATAGAATATTGACTAATGCATGACACTCGATTATGCAAGTAGGTTACTAAAACGTAGCAATATAATTTTCTAGTTTATGGAACTGTAAGCTTATTACAAGCATAAGTTATCCTTGACATTGCAAACATGTAAAATGACCGATCGATGCAAGCAAATGCGTCATTTAAGAGCAATGTCGATGGCCTTGAGTCCGATTCGCGGTTCAAGGTTTAATAAATGTAGCAACTTATGATACCTACCTGCTAGATTGTTGAACTTTAAGCTAGAGATCAATAACATTTTACATTTAAACATGTTAAAATCTTTGATTTTTATAAACGTAACAAGTTGAAAAGACACTGAGTAATATCTACCGATATACCTACCTACCTACCTTATTTTAAAATGCATTTATTTTTACTGTTTTCTTAACAACACAAGCATGACATCTACAATAACTTATTGCGATATAACAATAAAATATAATATATTGTAGGTACATTTCAATAGTACGTGTAGTATAGAAAATTATGTGCATTTTTTATTGAAACGATTGACGTGATGCGCCTTGCAGTCTCAATCTCAATAGCAAAATATATACCTAGGGCCAGACCGAGAGGAATGGCGACAACCTCACCTCCGGCCTAGCACATCGACCCACAGACAGCGCGCGGCGTGCGGTTTAGTCGGTTCGAGTCCGACATAACCTCCCCCTTCGGCTCCAAAGTGGGGGGCATCCGTGGGGATTTCCCGCACGTAAAAAAAAAACCTAGAAAACGTGACAGGTTCATCCCGTTTTATAAACCTTTTATAAAGCTTTAACTTTGAGAGCCTGAGATTCACTTTCTTATCTAGGTATTTCTTTATAACAAAAAATACCTACTTCAGTTCTACTAACTGCCACCTGGCCGATTTGATAAAGTGATCTCTACACGTCATCGTTCTATTTTGGGGTCATAAAATATGCGTAAGCCCACACATAAGACCGATCTGCAATGACTTTCAATTTTATTTACTACCGTGTTGCAATTTGCAATACAAAACAACGAGATTGTCGAGTGCAGTCGTGACCTTGTTGTAGGATCTTTTATTGCATTTTGCTTACGTGCCGTGAGTATTCATTCATATACGATAAAGGTCTGAACTGAACGCTTTTAGTCTCTCTGATGTATTTTGATACGAGTTATAAATATGTAATAATAATATAGAGTAGTACAACGGTGTCATGCGTATAACGTGTCCCTATTTAAATCAAAGGAGGAAACGAGGTCAGGGGAGCCTGCTGAGTTTGAGAAATCAATAATAACTCCCTAAACATTGCGTTGCGTTGCGTCCCATCACTACCATCAGTCCTATCACTCTGAAATCAAGCCTTGTTTAGGTAAATAATAATATAATTAATGTATAAACCTTTAACTTCCAATCAATATCGTCTTTGTAAAAACAAATATGACAATAGGTAATTATACTCTTGATTCTGATATCCCACTATTATATACCTACATAAATCTATACGAAGATGCAGGTTAGATATTTTAGAACAGTGATGCAATAAGTTCTCACGAGCAAGTCCGCTGCCCAAACAGTACTAAGGCGTTAAGACATTGCGTCATTCACTCTGCACTTACTCGGTGAAAATTAGAAAGTGGCCCAGGCTAATTCAGCGCAATGCATGCGGTAACATACGGTTCAATAATACATAAGCGGCAACAGGTAATTTCTGTAGTATAGAAAATATAGCAATATAATACCATTTTTCATGTATATGAATGTGAATAACAATGCCATGACAGGAAGGATAAAATTAAGAAAAGAAACAAATAAAATAAGATTTTATTCGCCCTATATTCATTTATGTACTGTATAGTTTTATTAACGTAAAATAATAGTTACGGATTTTATCAAATATATTTTTGGGAGCTTAGTCAATAATAGTATGTATAATTTAAAGCACTAAATAGTAAATTAAAAATGCCACTGACGGAATCGACAAAAAAAAGCTATGTATAAAATTAAAGAAACCGAATAGTACAATTTAAACCGCCGCTGGCGCAGCCGAAAAAAAAGGTCATTAACACTGCGTGAGACATTCGCGTTCGCTCAATAATACGGTCAACGCCCCCGCAAGTGGCCCGCACTGAGACGTTCACTATTACAATGAGATTCGCAGTCCAATCGCTGCTAGCCGAATATATCAATAAACTGAGTCAGGAAGTGCTCTCTACGTCTCATCTGCAGACGGCTTATAACATCTAATGTACCTACTACATTTAATATTATCCAATCAATTAGCCTACTGCAGTTCACTGCTGGACATAGGCCTCTCCCAATGTGTGTATTAATGTTATTATTAATATGTTGCATTATTTTTGTAAATCAGCAATGAAAACATCCGTGATCATTTTTCATTAACATGTAGTTTGTACTTGACTATACTACATTTATTAAGCTGCATACAAAGACACAAATAATGAGTAGCTATTTTTAGATGTTCCTGGAATAGACGAATAATGGATACAATTATGGATTGTCCTTGATTGCCCTAGTAAAGCTGAATTTATGCGATCGCCGCAATTTTCTCTTTCTTATTTTCTAAATCCGCGTCAAAACCTGATATTGAAAAAGGTATCTTCATTCAAGTTTTCACAATTAATATCAAGGTCATGACACGATTCTTCTTCATCCTAGTGTTGATCCCAGTCGCATCCGAAGCTTTCAACTGGGAGTCTGGGTTCCGCTTTTAACAGTCTAACTGCGGACTTGGCGGAACTTCAACATTTTCCGTGAAGCGACTGCCATATGACCTCCACAACCCCAAGGCGATATCGAAGCATTGCAGTTAGACCAGGTGTTGGATTTTTAATGGCTCCAACTACCCGTAACAACTGCCATAGATGTTCGTATGGCAACCGGGACCGACGACGGCGACGGCTTAACCTGCTCTCCGAGGTACGATCAACAGGTCTAAAAAGGCCATATTGTGTGTTCATTTACTAATAATTATATGTGCTATTTCACTATATTGCAAAATGGAATTCGTGACGTATTAGATGTTAGTAGGGACTTACATTTTGCATTCATTTCGGTGTTTTCATTGTCATTGTTGTATTATTTATTAAGCATTCGGACCTGAACCTACAGAAGCATTCAAACAAACTGACAACTAACACTGACAACTGAGTTTTTAAAAATCATGTCAGACAAATTGGCACACTGAAATAAAAATAAAAATACAAGCATATTTGTAGTTTTTGCTTTATTTTGCTTTAAATTCAGGTTTATTAAATGGGAATCATGAACTATTGGGATACTAGCTTTTGCCCGCGGCTCCGCCCGCGTGGATGTCGGTTATCGCGACCAAACATAGCCTATATCTTTTCTCAAGGTTTAATCTATCCCTATACTAAATTACATCAAAATCAGTTCTTTGGTTTAGGCATGAAAGAGGACAAACGGATACACACATACACTTTCCCATTTATAATATTTAAGTATTGATATCCTTACCGATTAACGCTGTGTTAATGGCCAAATCGTATTTTAGACAATACCGCTCAAGTGCAAATCAGTTCGTCACTGAATATGAACAAGTTGCAGATGAAATATTAAAAATGTCATCATTTTTTGGTTTTAATATGTCGCCTACTTATCTGCAAAAGAACATCAACATGCAATGTGGCCTTTTTAGACCTGCAGACCAATGCAATTGCCCATATTCATGCATACAAATATTTGCATTGAGCGGGGATCAAACTGCCACCTGCGTAGTTGCCGCGTTCACTACCGCTACGCCAGAGGCTGTCAAGGTCATAACACGATTGTATCGCAGATTCGTGCGATGATCGGACTTTGCCTTGTTTTACCTTTAGAACGAGACACCGACAACATAAACATTGAATTAATTTTAAAAAGGGTTTACTGGTTTTTAGTTAGTTTATGCAATCACCTGCGTGTTAATTTACTTTACTTTCTACTTTGAAATCATTTGTACCGTTCATGTGATATGTCTTCAGAATAATATATTATTTTTATTGAATTATAAAAATATGTCATTCGTTTCATTCATCAGTTCATCACTATCATTATCATATTCGCTTTATATAATGATGTACAGGAATAATGTACAGTTGAACGGAATAATGTATGGGTGTTATAAAAAAAATATTTTTCGCTAAATTAATACTTACAGACGATTTGGCTATCGAAACTGTGCCCAAAATATTTCGCTCCGAAACGGCTTTAAAATCAGCGTATATTAATATTAGTGCAACTGATATGGGGCAGAGTGAGTCTTGAGAGAGGGTTAGTGTAGACACCATTGATATTATATTATCTTTGTTTGGCTCAATGGACATCCGCACGGAAAAATCATCACTTATAACATCAGTGAAAATCTGATCAAAAAAACAAAGATCTCAAGTTAAAATATTATAACTATTTTTAACAGATACTATCGTGAATATATTACATATTTACACTGATCCCAATGTTTCGGTTGCTTTTCGGCAGCCATGGCCACCTGGAGACCTAAGCATCCTGTGGCTCGCGGTTCGAACCCGGATTCAACAACACGTTCAATTTTCAAACATCCAACGTCAACGGCACCAGTATCATTATCATCATCATCATCTTAGTTGCATCCGAGGCTTTCACCCCGAAGCCAGGAGTACTCCTTCTTCCTTTCATTTTACTTATACGGATCTCATAGGAGCTACTCCCGACTAATCTCCTACCTAACCCCGCGAGCCTAATCATAAAATGTATATTTTAGATTTAAAAAAATATGTAATATATTTTCATTTTAGGACGCTGATAATAATATAGTCCTAAAACAGTATCACAATAGCTTAACCTTCAGAACTTCAGATGATAATTTTATAATTGGACAATAGGAATAATATTATATTTACTACGAAGTTAATAAAGAAAAATCTTAACGCATATTTGAAAATAAGCTAGGCATGCAAGTTCTCCATGTCTTAGTGAAAATGGTATGCAATGTGTATAAATAGAGTTAGCCTCGCGCGGCGTCTGCGGACATCGATCGTTGCGTCCCCGCCGCCATCTTGGCCCTCGTGTCTCCCTCCTGCAGCCCGCGCCCCACTCTCTTGTATTGCCCCTCACTGCCCCACATTCACCGCACCGTTTCGCACATGCTAGCTCCACTACACGGCATGTCCGCTGTTTCTAGCTAGCTGACTCAACATTTTGGCTTAAGAGTTTGTAGCTCTACAAAAATAAACATCTTCAAGGAGATAATTGTATTCCGCGTTCCCACTTAGCTAGTTACAATGTCGGTACCGAAATAGGTTTAAAATAAAATTTCATAATTACTGTACTAAACCACTTTATATTAACTGTGTCTCTCAGTCACCATGTTAACGACTGTTATCATTTAATTTATCAATCACATCAATAATAATTTAATCATCACTATCGGTTCAATGTTACTTATTAAACTCATTTTGAATAGAATTGTAACTTTTTTAATATAAAATAAATTTAGTCATAATTGAAAACTTTAAACTGCGTTAAGCAATTCAATTTCCACTTTGAAAACAATAAAATTGCAAACAATCCTGAACGACCTACTACATTCTTCGCCATTCGTCTTCTTTTCACATTCATTGAGGTCAAGGGCTTCAGTTAGCAGTTAGTTTTTAACGTAGATTATCGACTTTATTTAAGTATTCTACTTAATTTATGAGAAACAAGTTTCAAGAATTAGATTGAATGAATGAGTGTATAAAGATGAAATGAAATATAAATCTACTATTTTGTTGCATCAAGAATATTTTATGGAGATCTAGAAATTACGGCACTTTTAAATCTACATAATATACCCGAATACACATAGGATTTTGGCTGATTTTGGCTGATTTTGGCTTTACTCAAAAAATCAAGCTCTTTTATGTGATAGTCGAATAAATTAATTATCAGATCTTTAAAATTTATTACTAAAACAAGTCACCAACAAGAATATTTCATTGAACTCAAGCAAGTTCAATGTCAGGGGTGCATTAATCGACACAGATTGTGTTTATTTTTATCGTTGAAGGTAACTTGTTCTACCTGAATGATATTTGGTGATTCATAATGTGCATGTGTACATTAATTATTAATTCGTAATATTTGTACATCGCTTTCCTATCCGACGAAAATACGACCGCATGCTTTACGATTTCTCGGGTCGTCGTTCTGCTAGGGTGCAAGCGGCCCACGATTGGGTTCTCTGACTTCCTTCAGAGAGGTAGATATGGTCTGGCATTCCTATTAAGAACCAGAACGGAACGTTGGATTTCATCGTCTGCTTAAGTCGTTCTAAGACAGTCTGACAGAGCACCGACCAAGCCGCATGGCCGGAAGTTGGGCAGGAATATTTAGTAAAGAGTATAAGTACTAGTAACAGAAATGAATAATTACCGTTAACTCCTCTAGCTAAGCTAAATTGCTTGTATGAGGAATGTGTGCAGAGTGTTTATTATTAATAATAATCCAGGAAACATGAAGATTTATAATTATAATAACAGGGTAATTATAATATCTTACCAGAGCGACGACGGAGTCGATGGCGCGGTTGAAACGGTCGCACAGGGCTCTCATGCTGTCGTAGGAGTGTGTATCGTAGTCGCACAAGATGTTGTTTTCCAGAGCAGCCTTCATATCGGGCAAATCGTCGCACACCCACCTGTCAACAAATAAGTAAGTTTACCTTACGCAATTCGATATAGAATAGCCACATAACTACTTATAATAAATTACTAACTGATGCCCCCGGCTCCACTCGCATTCGTTGATTATTGCGACCAAAAGAGCGACCTGGATGTTTTTATTTTTGGTCAATTTCCGGTTCCCGTGAACAAATTGCAAGCAAACATACAGCATATTTTAAGGATGATCAAGACCTTTCTTATAAAAACCGCATCAAAAAGAAAGGTCATGTCTCGCATATCGTTGACCTGCTCAGATTTTTGAATTTCAAAGGCGGGCTACCATTATTCATAAACAGATTTTCGTATGCAACCCTGTTACTGAATTCCCAATGAAATCTAGTTATTTCTAAATAATAAAATTTTTTACCATAATATTTTACTTGCAAAAATATTTTTTCTTTCGGTGTACAGGTGGGTGAAGGTCGTTGTTAGATCGGATCTTAGACCATAATATAATATGTGAATTAGTGCAGTTTCAATAAATTAAGTAGATACATACGTGTGGAATTCATTATCGCCTGATTTTCAAATCGATTAAAAATGCATTTTATTTAAAGACTTGTAGGTAGAAATCATGGCGATGCTATCTCGACTTATAATGATAGGGATCGATTTCAAGGTTACGAACGGGTGAATGAGCGCGTCCGGACAAAAAGAGGTCATAGCAAAGTTTCTTGCTCCAGACTCCCAATAATTCGGGCCTCGATCGGTCGTACCACCAGCAATTTTAAGACTTCATTTTAAATTTGTTCATATCTAGACTAGAATATTGTGTTATTTCCTTGTTTATGAAGCTGTTACCCATCATTCTTTTTGGTCTGTTGGGTTAGGTACCGACTTAAAATCTGTAAATTCAGTTACTTTTCGCTTTTCAGTGTCAGTTTTTGTTTCTAGAATTAGGGTTTTTAATTATCCATACTAATATTATAAGTGCGAAAGTAACTCTGTCTGTTTGTCTGTCTTTCTATACGTTACGCATTCACGCCTAAACCACTGAACCGATCTGGCTGAAATTTGGTACAGGGGTATATTAGAGCTTGAAAACGGACATATGCTACCTTTTATAGCGAGAAAGAGAGTATAAGGGGGGGAAGTTTATAAGTTTTGAAGATATCGTAATGAATTTTGTTACAGATGTGGATTAGAGCTTGGGAACGGATATAGGCTACCTTTTATCGCGAAAAGTAGCGGTTGAAAGAGGGAGTAGGGCAATGGGATGAAAATTCATATGAAAGATGGTAATTTTCAAAGATATTCTGATGAAATTTGGTACATAGGCTACCTTTTATCGTAAAAAAGGGGGTAGAAGGGCGGGAATATGTCTATGGGATGAAAGATTATATGAAAGTTTGTCATTTTTGTAGATATGCTGATGAAATTTGGTACATTGATAGATTAAAGCTTGGAAACGAACATAGGCTAACTTTTGTCGCGAAAAAGGGGTTTTAGGGAGGGGGGGGGGGGGGGGGGAATAGGGTATAAAACTTAGTCAGATTTGCAGATATCCTGATGAAGTTTGGTAAAGGGATGAATTAGAGCTTGGGAACGGACATATGCTACCTTTAATCGCGAAGAATGAGGCAGGGGGGGGGATTTAGGGCTAGATAGTTAGTATGAAAGTTTGTAATTTTTGAAGATATCCTCATGAAATTTGGCACAGAGATGGATAAAAGCTTGGAAATGGACTTAGGCTACCTTTATCACGAAAAAGGGGATTGAAGAGGGGGGAGGGGGAATATGAAATGAAAGTTTGTTATTTTTAAGTATTCTTATGAAATTTGGTACAGAGATGGATTAGAGCTAGGGAACGGACATAGGCTACATTTTATCGTGTAAAAGGGAGTAGTAGGTTAGGGATAAGGTTGTCATTTTTCAATCGCGCTTAAAAGGGGGTGAATAGGGGATAGTAAGATTTTTTTTGAAGATATCCTCATGAAATTTAGAACTAAGGTGGATTAAAGCTTCGGAACGGACATAGTCGAGTAACGAGCCAAATATAGAAGCGTGTGAAGAGGCGAGTAGAGATTGTTAAAGGGGCAAGTGGATAGGCGTGTAGAGGTCTAATAGAAAGTCGAATAGAGTCGACTATAGAAGCGAGTAGATATGCGTCTAGAGAAGCCAGTGAGAGGCGAGTATAGAATCAAATAGAGTGTAGTAGAGAGTCGAGTAGAGAGGCGAATAGTGAGGCGACTGGAGAGACGAATGTAGAGTAGAGATCGAATAGAGATTCGAGTAGAGATTCGAGTAGAGAGGCGAGTAGAGAGGCGAGTAGATAGGTGGGTGGGGAGAGTCAAGTAGAGAGGCGAAAAGAGAATCGAGTGGATGGGCGAGTAGAGATGCGAGCAGAGAGGCCAATGGAAAGGCGAGAATAGAGGAGAGTACAGAGTCGAGTAGATAGGGAAACAGAGAAGTCAATAAAGAGTCGAGTATAAATTCAAGTATAGAGGCAAGTAGAAACTCGAGTAGAGATTCGAATATAGAGGCGAGTAGAAAGTCGAGAACAGAGGCGAGTAAATAGTCGACGGCAAAGGTAAGTAGAGAGGCGAATTTACTGCTTGATAGCGTCGGATCAACACTAAGTGATAACCGACATCCACGCGGGCGGAGCCGCGGGCAAAAGCTAATACATTATACAATATTTAGTATAGTGTAATTTATCTGGTATGTTTGCAGGGAGTCGCGCAGCCGCTTGCCGTACCTTGGAAAAACCACGGCAGCGAATTCACTCCATAGCTTAGCGTGCCTCATGAAGATCCTATCATACCTGACTGTGCGTACTATTTCAAGTCCCAATGTCACGGATTCCCAACCTGACGGATTCCCTGCCTGTGGCGAGAAGTGCGATTATAGAATATAGCCGTGGGCATCATGTCGAACAATTCATCTGAACACACAACTGCTGTACAGGCGGTAAAACATACAGTGATGCAAAGTTTCTCCTAAGGCAGAGCGGTTCCACACAGCCTGTGAGTTTCATCACAAGTAATACGATTCAAAATCTTCTCGTTATTGTGACGGTCGAGTAACGTGACGCAGCAGTTGACGCGTGTTTATTTGTTAGCTTGATTTATTTCATGCTGTACCCAATTTTCAAGCTTTTTTGCTTTTCCAATTTATCTCAAATGATTCAAAAATGGTTTAATCACTCACACCGAAGCCTGCAGCTAACTCTGCTGTGGTTTGAGATGGATCCGCTTCCACGATCACTTTCAAATCTTCATTGACAACTAGGGTCTCTGGCCGTCCACGAGGTTTATTCTGAAGGTCAAAATTTCCAGCACGAAAGTGTTGGAACCAAAAACGTACTGTCTTCTTTAACAATGGTTTCTTCGGACATGTAATTAATCCTACGAGCTGGTTCTTCAGCGCTGGTGCCGGGATAAAACTCGCAGGTATTCGAAAATAATGCAATTTTTTTTTTTATATCACTTAGGTGGAAGACAATCAAAAGGCCCACATGATGGAAAGTGGTTACCATGGCCCTCTCACTGCATACCCTGTTAGAACAGAGAGTTTCTGAGTTTCTGTGCCGTCAGTGTCGAAGATAAAGAAGGACAAGCCTTAGGTCTTCCAACCGACAGCACAAAACCGAGCAGATATTTTAAATTTTTCATATTGTGCAAAGAACGATGTCAAAGCAAAATTAAATAGCGTGATAATAAATGAATTATCACATTCTGAACACAAATAGAAAAGCTTAAAATTGAAATTAATTTGAATTTAGAATTCCTAACCAAACGCTGGATTCTTGAGATCAGTGCCCCGAGCACGAATAATATTCGAATTCGTAACGTTCACGTTACCAGAGAACGCAGCAATACGATTGGCCACCTGCTTACTGTGAACCAATCACAATGCTCCATTCTTCCGATACGTTTACGTTACGAATTCGAGTGTTATTCGTGCTCGGGGCACTGAATGGCCAGTTCGATAAAACGCCAATTTCATATGTAGGCCGAATATAAAACATCTATCTACTCCTTTTTTAAAGCTGTTAATAATATAATTCGTTACAATACGTATAACGTGTAAATACGACCACAGCTTGGCATCTACTTGTACTTGATCATTAAAATGTTCTCTGATTTGCTGGGTAACTGAATTCAGTGAAAGTCTGAGTGGCCTTTTTTCCGTAGTACTAATATTTATTCCATGTTAGATCTGTATGCTGTGTGTTGCGACATTTGAAATTTTAGAACAGCATACTCCAAGTGAACTACCAAAATTCAGTACATGTGAGGCGCGGGCGTCTGCGCGCCTTTTAATGACACTTAGGATAATGTGTAAACTGAAAACTGGTCATGTGTAATTTCGATAATTTTATTATGATTTCAATCGCAAAATCGTCATTTAATAAGTATAATAAGTATATATAAACACGAAAACTTCTGTTACAATAAAATTACATAATAATAAAATTGTATAGCGGTTGCGTATGTACATTAGAGATATTAATGATACTGAATACATTTTATTTAAAAAAATCTAGTCTGTTCGCGATGGGCTCTTAAAACTATTAAACGGATTTTAAAAAGGTCTTAGATTTAAAATCTTGCGTTTATTTGATCTCATTTGGTTGAAAAGAACTGGAAATATTAGACCAAAATTCTTGTTAACCAATATCCGTGGAGGCTATTAAATAATTATTTAATATAATATACAAACCATAGTATAAGTTTGTGGCAAACAGCACAAATACCTACATGTTAATGCGTATAACGAAAAATTTTATTATCATTTTTGCCCATGAAGATACGGTGAGGCATTGCACTGCGGTTTAGTCGGTTCAAGTCCGACATAACGTCGGCGGATTTCACGCACGATTAAAAAGTATACGCTTTTGGGGTGAGAGGATGTTTGTGTAAATCAATGGTGTTTTAGCCCAATTTTGATACTTTCATCAGGGAAGTGGCTCAGTGGCCAAGTGAGCAACTGCGGCAGCGACTGTAATGGGGCCCCGCTATCGCAGGGCACTTGCAACCGGTCTGTATAGTCCCATTTGTTATTTACATACTTAGCAGCTGCTAACTTGGATCCGCAAGTGATTTAATGACTTTCAAGTTGGGCACTGGAATTGGTGTCCAGGCGGCAGCTTTTGTTTCAGTCTGATGAAATCTGTCGGAACTGGATGTTTGTTTGCCCACATTTGCTCTCCACTGCACACGCTACACTCTCGCCGAATATCTGGTGGAGCTTAACCGTAGCAGTGAGGCAGCTTTTTGGCAGCCCGTGTTCGGAAAAGATCAATGGGTTAGGTTACCTAGACGAAGGTTACCATTGGGATGGGTGACCGTTTAGTGGTGTTACATCAGAGCGCTTCCGTGCTTCGGAGGGCACGTTAAAAGTCGGTCCCGGCTGGCAAAAGTCGTTAGGTCAAGACGGAGGCCTATATGGGCGAACTGAACAACTCTGTTACAGGCTGGCCACTAACCAGAAGAAAAGAAAAGAAGAAGACCACATCGACTTTCTTAGCATAGGCAGCGCAGCGATGCCACATAGCACACGCTTATTCTCCCAAGGTGAAGAAGACAATGACAGTCTGGTTGTGCGGAGACTATGAGGAGCTGCTCCCCTGGGAGACGAGGCGAGACCCCTCAGAAAATTGTTTTTGTCTAGGGAGACAAAGCAAAAAAGGGACCAGGAACAACAAATCATGACAGAGATGATACGGCATTCCTGTTATTTATTGGGTGCTTTTGTCTTTTCTGGGAACCACTGTTGCACGACCCCCGAAAGGTAAGCACCTGAACCTCGTCCGTCAGTCAGCAGGTGTATTAGCTAGCAGGTGGGGTTTGTTTGGGCCCCGAATATGTTGGTGGGGCACTAATAATATCCTTATTAACGGGTTCTTTATTAAGATCTTCAGGCTTAGTCGCGAGTTGCGACTCGAGAGTATTACTACGTATGTTCTCTCTAGGAAGTTTGACATTAGTTATACCTGACGCCAAACTTCTTCACTTATAAATGCAAATGGGACGAACTTCATTAAACCAATCCAAATTTGGTTGGTAACTTAATAAAGTCATAATCTTTTAGTAAATAACTTCATTATTTTCTGGTAATTATTTATTTAGAACGTTTTACGTATGTAGTTAGTAAAATCTCAGGTAATTATCAATCAATTAGCCCACTGCAGTCCACTGCTGCACATAAGCCTCTCCCAATGTACGCCATTTCGTACGATTCTCCGCCTTCCGCATCTAGTCAGGTAATTAGGACCTCATAAATTCATTAGTCAAAGAAGCACGCAGTTAATTAGGCAGTAGTATTATTACAAGCCGTGAAAAACAATCCAAGAGTAACAAAATATTACGCGATGTTTCTGATAAATGCTGAATAAGGTACACGTCATCACTATTATTGGGTTTATAGTGCGTTGGTTGGTTGCGTGCGTTCGTTGGTTAATTTGAATATATTAACTCCTATACCTAATGTTCGTGTTGCTGATCGAAGGTCCTATCTCAGATGTGCACTTGTCGTCTGTGTCGCGGTCGAAACACATAATATGATCGGTCCAAAGTATTAGCGTGTGCTATAATTAACAGAGCGAAAGTCACCGTTTCGACAAGGTGGCCGATTTTCCTTTGCACGTATCTAAGTCAGTTTGTCAGTTCCTGTATAGAGTGCGCATTTCTTAACCAATTTTTACCAAACTTGACTTACATGTTCTTTGATTTAAAACGCAACTTTTCTCTAGATCTCTTATTGATAGGAGGGAAAATGGAGAGAAAAGGGGGAAAATGAAATGGAGAAAAAGCTAGCTATCGCGTTATTTATGAACGGATCTTGACGATTTTTGGCTGAAACATCACAGACATGATTCCTCATAGGTTGTTGTGATAAAAAATCATGCCTCGTTAAGATGAACTTCGCTATTAAAAAAAATAGATGACAAAAAAGAGGGGCGAGTTTGCTGTAGCGTTTTTCAAGAACGGATCGCCATTATTTTTGGTGCAACATCCAGGGCTGTTTAAAAAGGAAGATATGTATCGATTTTTAAGGATGCCAGAAAAATAAGACAAAGCCACGGAGGACAGAATATGATTAAGTAGCGGAGATGCCACAGTCAAATTTCTCTTAAGAAAAACGCGTGACCAAATGCGGGTGGGAAGGGAGACGCGGGGGGCATGACGTCATACCTCGTACACGTCTCCATCTAGTGCGTCATAGCGAAACCGAACAGAAACAGACCTTGTCATTTTTGTTATATAGTTTGACTATTCGCCACTAAGCGCTACACAGAATTCTAGAATAATCTATTTTAAGGAAATAATTTTCAAAAATAAGGCCATCTTTTGGATTATAGCAAAATCATTTAGGGGGCTAAATGATTTGGCCTTATACCGACAGATGGCCCAATTTTTTTTACTTTAATTTTCAATTTTAGCAAAATATTCCATTTAATAAATAATATAACATTTTTGAAATTGCTAATGAAGTCGGGCGAGATTATTGTGATCATTTTCATAAAATGAATTGAGTTATTATTACAACTAGTATACATGCCAGACTAGGTTACTTATTTCTTCTCTACGCTAGATGGTTCTGTTAAGACATTTTTTTCGGAAAAATTAAAATTTAAATATAGTGGACTTACTGATGAAATGTTATACCCTTAAAATGTTGAAATTGTTTATTTTTACACTTTGTACATCCTTGTACTGTACACTTCATTCTTAAACCAGGTTAAAGCTATTTTTGTCCTTGAACTTTTGACCAAAAATGACAACCGAACGCAAGGACGTTTCACTAGAACTGGATGGTGACGTCACAGACCAATTGAGTCGTTTTGACATATGGAAGGCTCGCGACTCGATTCCCTTGCAACATCTCCGCTATCATTTCCTTCTCCATGGACAAAGCGTACTCGCGAGATCTACTGTTCACAGAACCACTAGTCGTAGCTAGTGTGAAGCTCTGTGCCTACCCTAATCGGAAAGAGGCTTTATTGTTTTGTATATTTATTCTTGAAATTCATTATTAATCGCGCGAAACACAAAATATCTATAAGTTCATTATTTCGTCATAACCTATGCTCGCGGCTCCACCCGCTCTAAATTCTGATCCCGTTCACGCTATTACTTCTTGAATAGAAGGACCCTTCCTCCGCAGCTTGGCTCATGACTTACTTTGAATCACCGTTTACCCATTAATTATATACCCGTAATTTAATAGATTTCAAATAACGTATAAGAATCTACCTGTATTAAGGTTACATTAATAATATAAAAAATTACTGCTGCGCTCATTTGCATAGCTATTGGTTTCGCGCAAGTTGATTGGATTTTTGGTGTATGTGACTTTAGGTTCTGTTGCACATTTTGCGTTTTGTAAATTTTGCTTGTTGTGCACATTTTGTATTTTGCACATTATACTCCTAAAGGTGTATTACTATAGCCCTATGTTGCCTACTCACAAATAATGTGATTATTGTTGGTTAAATAAATTTTCAAATCGGTGTGGTAGTTAGTTTCAAAGTCAAACAATCAAATCTTTACTTTTTATATTATTATATTATCGTGATACTTGTGTGAATCATAGTTACAACCGCCTAAGTTGGAAGTATCTACGCGCGGAACACCGGGCGGTAGTGGTAAAAGCCTGCATGGGAGACAGGTGGCAATGATTACCTTTAGCATTTAAAACATCACATGTGCATTGGATAGATATGTAGTTTATATCTACTTTTACAAACACAAGGTTTCTAATTTAAGTGTATTTAAATTAAATTTCTCTCTCATTGCTTAACTTTATAAGTGCCACTTCTAAAAATGCGACTAAAACAATATTATAATTTTAACCAACCGATGATATTATCTACCACATAAACATAACAATAATTTGGTTAACATAGTCAATTAGTCTATTGCAGTCCACTGCTGGACATAGGCCTCTCCCAATGCACGCCATTGCTCCCGATCCTACGCCTTCCGCATCCAGTCTGTACCAGCCACCTTTTTCAGGTCTTCAGTCAGTTCATCTGGCTAGGGAGCGTCTACCTTCTGTTTACCTTTTCGCAGTCTGCACTCTAAGACTCGTTTGCTCCAACGGCCGTCGGTCCTTCGTCATATATGGCCAGCCCACTGCCAATTCAATAGCTATGTCGGTAACTCTAACTTCAGTTCTTTGTCGGATAACGTCGTTTCGAATTCTATCCTTCAAAGAAATCCCAAACATAGCTCGCTCTACTGCCCACTGCGCGGCTCTCGGCTGATGGACTAACCTTACTGTCAATGTTCACGTCTTGGCACCGTAAGTCATAACACATAGAACGCACTGGTCGAAGACCTTTGTCTTCAGGCATTGCGGTAGGGGTGAGGTGAAAACCCGACGTAGTTTGCCAAATTCTGCCCAACCCAGTTGGATCCTTCTGGCTAGTTCGTTCTCGGAGTTTGTTATTTACCGAGCTGGAAAACCTGCCCCAAGTAGACATGTTTTTGAACAACTTCAAGTGTCGCCCCATCGATGGTAATCGGTTTCGTTGCAACATGTTTGTTAAACATAATCTTGGTTTTATCCAAGTTTACACTGGAGCTGACACGTCGAAAACTTCCGTTTAGGCTGTGCAGCTTTCGTCCTGTTGCTCCAGCGACTCCGCAACTATGACGATGTCGTCAGCGAACCGAAAATGCGAGATGTACTCACCCCACCGTTAATATTGATACCCCGCCCAGTCCATTCCGGAGTCTTGGAAGTCTCATTCTAAGCTGGAGATAAATGAGTTTCGTCTTCTGGTCTTGGAGCTGGAAGGACATTGTGGCAGTGCCAATCAAACGATACCGCTGCAGGGCATCCAAAACCGCCCAGGTTTCGGTGGAGTCGAAGACTTTTTTGTAGTACACAAACACCTGTATGGCTGATGGAAATCTTGAGTCTTTTCCGCAATCTGCTGAACAGTTTCCACGGTGTTATATGCCTTTTCGGAACCCGGCTTGTTCCGGTGTCTGGAACCCGCGAGGCGATTTGTGACGACTTTCGAGAACAACTTGTAAACATGACTCAGAATGAGATGGGCCTGTAGATCTTCAGCAAAGTCTTACCACCGTTTTTGAAAAACAGTGCCACCATGCTACTAACAAAAATGGATTTCAATTATCTGAATAAATTCATTATTATTACTACTGCTCCATGCCCTAGGTAGACCCTGTTGGATGACAGAATTGAATTAAAGAGATTGCTAGCTCTTTCAAGGTTGGAACCCTACATGCTTTCAAGAACTCAGTAGTACCTAAGTTATAACCAGGGCACTTGTTGTTCTTCAGTTGCCAGAGAGCCGCCTCTATCACGTACTGCTCGACATCGGGTATCTCTTCGGTTTAATAGCGCGTGAGAGGGGCTCGGTGGTATTCATCGCTGTGGCCCATCGGTTTACTCATCCGTGATGCATATGGCTGTCTATAGAAATTCTAGATCTCTTCAAGGATCTTGAACTTTGAGGCAATCATTCTGCTACCGCAGTTTTATGTTTCGTCAGATGGGGCCTCCCTAACTGTTGAGTGATCAGTTTCGACCCCCTATTTTGCGCAATCGCCTCCTGGATAGTGCGAGTGCTAGAGCGTCGGAGTTCACGTCGTATCAGCTTCTTAATTTGTTGGTTTACAGCTCCCCCATCTGATGAAGATGACTGTAAGGATGGTTGTTCAGGTCTGTTTCTCATAAGTTCAAGAGTCTCAGGAGGGAGCGTGGATTCTTGCTGTTTGCGTTTTGCGGGAAACAACTTTCGAGACTATTCTTGCAATATTTTGACCACTGAGTCGGTTGCCTCGTCAATGACGCTAATGGTTTCCAGCATGGCGAAACAATTTTGAAGTTCAGTTGGAACTTTTCGGATCTTAGAGCTACTTGGAGCGGCGTAGGTCGGAGAGTAGACCGTATCATACGGAATCATTCAGCCTTAATGTGATCGCCTCCGGTTTTAAACTTGTTCATCACAGAGAAATCTCTATATGTGCTTACTATTCGTTATGAAGAAGTCTATTTCGTTCCTTATCACAGGGATTCGGTGGTGCCAAGTCCACTGTCTGCGGGGTTTTTCTCTTAAATAAGTTATTAATTACGAAGAGCCCCAGTGACTCGAGGAGGTTGACTAGCCCCCTGTTAGTTCTGCACCCCACTCCATAACGTCCGATTCTCGTCTCACCGCGTTCTTGTACTCCCACTTTGACATTAAAGTTCCCCATAACAACGTTATAGGTAGCCTTGGCGGTGTGGTTTACTGCCTTGGCAATATCCTCGTATATGGCCTCAGCGGTTTCGTAGGGGTAAACCGAGGTGGGCACATTTACCTGAATCACCTTCAGTGAAAGACCGTTGGTGATTTTTAGGATAAGGTACGCTACTCGATTCGACACACTACCGAGTTCAACAACGCTGTTGATGAGGTCCTTTTTTACCAGAAAACCGATACCTCCCTGGAAGAGCAGATCACCTTCTCTGCAGTACAACAAGTCGCCTGACTCGAGAGTTGTCGTATCCTTCCCCTTTCTGCGGATCTCGAACAACCCCAATATGTGCCAATTTAGGCTACCCAGTTCCACCTAGGTTAACAAAGTATCTGCCATATTAAACTACTTTTTTTTTTTTGTATTAAGTAGCCGTGCTTGTGACGAAAGGCATCAATTCATTTTGTAAACCATTTCCATTTAACTAATCTAGGTTTCCACATTTTGCTCAATGAATTCATATACCATAACAAATTTGGGTGCAAAATGTTCATCTAGTATACCTACTACCAAACAACCCCTATGGCGTGGCGGTTGTGCCCCCTCACTGCAAATATTTCTAACATTGAATATTGTCTGGGTATTTCCGTGCCTCGGAGAGCACGTTAAGGCGTCGTTTCCGGTTTTCATAGGAACATCTATGACAGTCGTTATATCCTAGGGGAAACAAGTGAAATGGCCTTTTCCCAATCGCTTTTCCCGGCTGTCTGTCCCTATGTATGCTTATCTTTAAAACTATGCTATGGATTTTGATGTGGTTTCTTTTAATAGATAGGAAATTCAAAAGGAAGGTTTATATGTATAATACATGGTTAATATAGTAGAGGGTACAATGGGAACGGGATCAGACGCCACGCGAGCGGAAAAATTTGGCGGTACGAATTTCAAATCGATTAGGATAGGAAGAATATTGAACTAGTCCAGGCGTGGTTCGAACTCGCGATCTTTGCCTTACAGGCGCAATGCTCTGACCACTAAACTACCGAACCTCGCCCGAACCAATCCAAAATACTCCTTTTAAATCAGTCTTTGAGGCGACTATGGAGGCATTCACCGATATTCTCATGAACTATCGGAACCAATGATGGATTTTACAATCATCTTTAATCATAGATTTTGACTACTTCACCCAAACAATTTGAATGAAATTCTAAAGCATTTTGCATGCTAAATATTCAAATAAATTAAATTCGCTGGGTCAGCTAATCTTGTTTGTTTGTTTGAACGCGCTAATCTCTGGAACTACTGGTCCGATTTGAATGATTCTTTCAGTGTTGGGTAGTCCATTTATCGAGGAAGGCTATAGGCTGTTCTTTTTATTATTTAAATTAGGGATCCGTACGAGAAAAACGCGATTGAAACCGCGGGCACAGCTAGTGTATGATAATTTGTAATTAATTAATAATTTTCTCACAAAATATTGTATGCCAATATAGCTAAACATAGCTGATCAAATTATGTAAAAGACCATCTTTGTATCTGTTTCACAATAAAGTATTTGAATTTGAATCTATACTAATATTATAAAGCTGAAGAGTTTGTTTGTTTCTTTGAACGCGCTAATCTCTGGAACTACTGGTCCGATTTGAATGATTCTTTCAGTGTTGGGTAGTCCATTTATCGAGGAAGCCTATAGGCTATGTTTTTTTTTAAAATTAGGGATCCGTACGAGAAAAACGCGGGTGAAACCGCGGGGCACAGCTAGTTAATAATAATTAGTAGAGATGGGCCGAGTACTCGGTTGCTACTCGGTACTCGGCGTACTCGGCGGGTGTTTTGATACTCGTACTCGGCCGAATAACTCGGTTTTAATGCCGAGTATACTCGGTTTAGGTAAAGCAATATATTTAGGTTGTTGACGTTGACGCAAATGGCTCACGATTTTGAGATATTTCCAGCATGTTGGCTTCTGCTGTTGTGTTTTTATTTTTGGTTTTTATTTTTTTGTTTTGTGTTCCTTCTCATTTTCTATTTTTTAGATTTTTGTAAATTTAATATCTTTCTATTTATTATTCATGTCGCATGCCCTCCACATAGGAGCCAGTTGAAAACCAGCGTCAGGTACTTGTGCCTGATACCATGCTGAACTTGCTCCGTTTTTTGTGTAGCGCGAAGAACAATTGTGCCTGATTAACCTGTTTGCGTGTGTCAGTACACAATTAATTGTGTAATCGGTGCTGCACTAAAATAAAAGGTTTTTCTTTCTTTCTTCTTCTTTCAAAGTTTCATTTTCCAAACCTTCAAACACTTCTATGTGTTTTATTTTAACATAGCTTAGCATTGTTGTCGTAGAAGCCTACCGTCCAACACCGCTACGTGAAATCAGAGAATTGCATAGGGTGCATTTCACTCGGTAGGAAAAAAAATTGAACCGAGTAAAACTCGGTACTCGTTACTCGGCAAAAGTGCTACTCGGCGCATTTCTAATAATTAGTGACTGAATTAAATGACATTTATTTAAAATTAATGGTCAAAATATACATTTCAGATTATTTACTTTTAACACACATACTATTAAAGAAACAATTTCTGTTTAAAAACTATTTATTTCAATGAAATAGTGACTGGCAAACATCTTGACAATGTACTAGCTATGCAGTGCAGTACCTATAGGTTATGTCTCTACTAACCTTTGCTTGGAAAAATGCAGATAATAGTTGTTGACTGTTGTTATTATCAATATCTTAAAAAGCCGAAAAAATGATTATAAAGATCTATTTTGAAAGCCCGAACTAAAGAAAACCAATTTTATTACAATCTATGCAGCTATGATTTGCAAATGTAAGACATACAAACAGGCACATATGTATTTCTATATGTTTATAACTTTTGTCTAATCTACACTACTATAGTACTTATTAGAAAAGTATAATATATTTATCCCAATTACACTTGTAGTTTAGTGGATGATCTTATGAGAGCAATGCTTTCCTATAAGAACTCAGACTAAATTTTTTAAATTACCATGGCATTCTAAAAATAATTATGCATATTTTTATGCATGATTTTGTTTACGATTGTTATATCATAATCCTAACATGATTTTGTTAGTTTGGATAGGATAGTCATTCATTATTTTTAAAATTAAGGTTTTTACATAAATATACATACTGATATTAGTAATAATAACAATAATGTCACACCTTATAGTTTCTACTATCTCCAGGGCCCCATCGTGTTTGTCCTGAAACAAATGAAGTCTACTGTATATTGATAGCTGTAATTGAAGGTTTAAAACATATACCTACATATATTTTGTTGTTCAAGTTCTAATACCATGTTAGCAATTTTTTGGTTCATCTTAGATTTTACTAAAATCTATTGGTTCAATTATTATTAGGCCCATCTAATATTAAATGGTACATTAACAACATCTATTTTGACTAACATGGTTTTAGAACTTAAGTAGCAATATGTTAGTGTAAACTAACCATAACATAAACTCACGCCTGTATCACCGAAGGGGTAGGCAGAGGTGCTAGCACCTACATTTCGCCAGTTAACGTTTAGGTCCCAATGTAATAGGTGGTGAGCCTTAATTAACTCTTTTATTAAATATGATATAATAGTCATAAACACAACATACACTTGAGTATTTGCTAAGGAATAAAGAATTAATTTGTAAGGAACTTAGAGAAATTTATGAGCTATTCACACCTAACACACTACAATAACATAAATAGCATACATACATATACTCACAAATGATGTATATCTCTCAAGAGGTAAGCTAAGATGACCTACTGAAGGGCACATTTCCCTATGTATATTGCTGTCCCATATAATAGAATATAGGACAAATATTGCTTCTTCATCTTCAATACTTTTTCCTGGACTGTATGTTTACTTTGGTGTTAATTCACCTTCTGCTATCCCGATAACTGTAAGGTTTATTATTTAAACATTCTTCTTCATTTGCTAAGCATACAAGCAAAAGTATTGTCAATAGTAATTTGAATCAGGAAAACTAAGGTACATTATATTCTATCAAGTAAGAAAAACATATGAGATTTTACAACATTTAATGTTTTAAAATTATATGTATCCTGTGCTGTTTTTGCACTATCAATAAAATTTTAAGTTTAATTTATAACCATTTAGTAATTTATCTAGGCACCTTATGACAGTTTATACCTAAATGAAAAAATACTCATATAATGAGGGGCAATGTTAATATTTTATGTGAATTATTTACTATATACTAGGTACTCAGTAACTAAATAATGATTTCAAAATAAATAAAAGAAGAAATCTTTTTGCAAAAATGATAATACTTATGTAGAGTTTGTGGTCACAGTATTGGTATATATAACATGCTGCATGAACCCAGGAAATATATCTATCATATTAATGTATTTCATTAGGTAAATATATCTACCTATAATTTTGTATTTTTTATAACTATCATCATGCCTATTTTGAATTATTGCCTATGGGTAAATATTGTGTAAACAGATATTCAATGCAAGTTAAAGTTAAAATTACATTGTAACATGTTTTAACTATTATACATATATATATATGTTTATATGTATTCTTATACCAGGTAAGATTTATCAATACTTCTAATTTATGAATCAGAATGTCAGAATACAACAGATGTATTACTACTATAGTGTATGCCTTTGTATTGTTTGAAATGAATTATACTCATCAATTGATAAAGGCTTATATTATTCCAAACAGATCAAACAGATAACACAAGTTGTTTGTCTATAATAATACCTAAATATTTAATATTGACTGAAATTTCCCCATACTTTTGTAGTCTCTATGAAATATAAACACATTTCATGTTCATACATCATATTGTATAAAATGTAAATAAAAGTTGATTGAAAACTACGCTAGTGTGTACATATCTAAAAAAAGCCGACACCTTGACAAAACACGAGGTCATTACACTCTACTGCAATACCCATGTGACGTGAAGAAGAGCTCACCTATGATTACATCTTTAATAAATATATTGTTATTGTTTTCATCAGTATATCTACAGCAATAGGCTTCAAAACATACAATCATAAATTGAAAATCCTATGTACTCTACAATTTATTCAACTTAACACGAGCATGTACTTAGTTGGAAGTCACTTGTTGTACACTAGGAGTAGAGTACCAATAGCCTATCAATGAATTCAGTTACATCACATAAGAAATGACGAGTACATATATATTTTTACTATTTGGAAAAATAGTCTAACTTTTAGCGTCACAATGTTTTACTGCATGATATATATACGATTTCCTTACCGAGCCATGACCTGAAGTGAGGGGCCATGTATAAACAACAGGTTCCGCGCCTGCAGGAGAATGCAGGCGTAAATCCAAAGCCATGATAAGAAAACCACTGCATTAATGCACACACTTTTCACTTAATCACTAAAATATTCACTAAAAATTCTAGATAATAACATAATTTCACTGCACTTTCACACACACACACTCTGAACAACCGGGCGCCATGTTGAAATTATTTCTAAATTCCAATCATGGCCGACATTCAGTGTTGTTGCTTAATAAAACTACTTACTACTTAGATTATTAGTATTTACATATAAAAAATTTTGGAAGCAAAAAGAAAACTTACAATCTAAATAAGGCATTGTATTGGTGTCGATTCGGGTTGGCAAAATTCCGACTAAACTAAACTATAATTAGTTTAGTCACGTCAAATTGCGGTTTCTTATTCGGGAAAACACCAACTAACTTAATTTGACAGGACTAAACTATTTTTAGTTTAGTCGAATTCAATTTAGTGAAAATTGCTATTTTGCTATTCGGTAAGGCAAAATTTTATTCCTGTCAAACTAAAATCCGACTTATTTTAGTGGCCATATTTTTGGTCGCGATTAAACTACACTAAACCTTGTTCTGCTGATTGTTTGTGCTGGTTGAAAATTTTAAATTACAGAAAAATGAACGTATGCGTTGTGGCTACTTTTTTCGAGGAGCAAGAAAGGTAAATACGAAAATTTATCAACTAAATATGTGTTTATTTGTTCAAAACTGACCTAGCAGTAAAAAATTACGCATCAATGTCATTGTGGAGAAGCAGTTGACCGACTCGGACACCATGGCCTGTCATGCTGCAGGATCGCGGGGCGAATTCCACGGCACGCCAGCCTCAACGACATAATCCGCCGTGCTCAGTCTGGTATGCCAGCTGTGCTTGAACCAAACGGTTTGGCGCGCGACGATGGCAAGAGACTGGATGGTATGCCAATAATGCCTTGGAAAATGGGTAGGACTCTGGTGTGGGACGCAACATGCGTCGACACCATTGCCCCTACCCATATAACTGGCACTGCTAGCTGTGCCGGTGCCGCTGCAGCTTCTGCAGCGGCTGTTAAGCGGCGCAAATACTCCAATCTTATTGGAGATTATGAATGTGTGCCGTTTGGAGTCGAAACGTTTGGGCCTTGGGGTCCGAGCGCCCGCAATCTCTTCAGGGAGATTGCGAAATGTATGGCTGACGCTTCTCGTGACCAGAAGGCTGGCCTCATTTCAGGTCAGAGATTAAGTATTGCCATACAACGTGGCAATGCTGCTAGTCTTCTGGGAACGCTACCAAAAGAGGCATGCGATGCGGATGAATTCCACGACGCATTTTAACTTTTAGTTTTAGTTTTTTTATTATATTTAGTATTGTGTATATACCTATAGTAACTTTATTAATTTAATTTAATATTTGCCAATGGTGTCGATTCGGGTTGGCAAAATTCCGACTAAACTAAACTATAATTAGTTTAGTCACGTCAAATTGCGGTTTCTTATTCGGGAAAACACCAACTAACTTAATTTGACAGGACTAAACTATTTTTAGTTTAGTCGAATTCAATTTAGTGAAATCCTCCATTTTGCTATTCGGTAAGGCAAAATTTTATTCCTGTCAAACTAAAATCCGACTTATTTTAGTGGCCATATTTTTGGTCGCGATTAAACTAAACTAAACCTTGTTCTGCTGATTGTTTGTGCTGGTTGAAATTTTTAAATTACAGAAAAATGAACGTATGCGTTGTGGCTGCTTTTTTCGAGGAGCAAGAAAGGTAATGAAAATTTATCAACTAAATATGTGTTTATTTGTTCAAAACTGACCTAGCAGTAAAAAATTACGCATCAATGTCATTGTGGAGAAGCAGTTGACCGACTCGGACACCATGGCCTGTCATGCTACAGGATCGCGGGGCGAATTCCACGGCACGCCAGCCTCAACGACATAATCCGCCGTGCTCTTGTCATTGCTGGTATGCCAGCTGTGCTTGAACCAAACGGTTTGGCGCGCGACGATGGCAAGAGACTGGATGGTATGCCAATAATGCCTTGGAAAATGGGTAGGACTCTGGTGTGGGACGCAACATGCGTCGACACCATTGCCCCTACCCATATAACTGGCACTGCTAGCTGTGCCGGTGCCGCTGCAGCTCCTGCAGCGGCTGTTAAGCGGCGCAAATACTCCAATCTTATTGGAGATTATGAATGTGTGCCGTTTGGAGTCGAAACGTTTGGGCCTTGGGGTCCGAGCGCCCGCAATCTCTTCAGGGAGATTGCGAAATGTATGGCTGACGCTTCTCGTGACCAGAAGGCTGGCCTCATTTCAGGTCAGAGATTAAGTATTGCCATACAACGTGGCAATGCTGCTAGTCTTCTGGGAACGCTACCAAAAGAGGCATGCGATGCGGATGAATTCCACGACGCATTTTAACTTTTAGTTTTAGTTTTTTTATTATATTTAGTATTGTGTATATATAGTAACTTTATTAATTTAATTTAATATTTGCCAATACATCTGTAATATATGTAAAAATTGTGTAACAATAAAATAATTGAAAAATTAACTATTATCATAAAGGTTGGGTTTGAAATTTATTTTAAGGTTAGAAATTTATTTGTTTTACAGAAATCGGGAAGAACGGGCCAGGTTGCTTCGGTCGAAGGATGCATCAAATCCTTTTGAGATGGCCGACCGTAAATTTAGAAAATTCTTTAGGATCATCAGCGGCCAAGTTCCTGTTAGAGATACTTGAAAATCACCTTAAATTAAGCGAAGAGGATTTTTTTGTGATTGTGACATACACATACATTGTTTATTTTTCCTCTTTTCACGTAATATTCCCATTACCATGCCGCCAAGTTTGTTGTTTTGGTTTGTTTATTTTTTTTTCAGAGGTTTAATTTACGGTCACGTTTGAATTTGAACAAGTTTTTTGACAAGAAGTTAAGTTGTCTCTGGTTGTCTCTCTCACACTTCAACAACAAGGACGTTGTCATTCGTTCATTGAATTCACAGATTAAAAAGGGTTTATTCAATTTAGTCGTGTGACCTTGACTAAAAATGCATGCACTATTTTTAGTTCGGTGGCCAAACCGAATAGACAAAGCGTTGAACTAAACTAAAATAAGAGAATTTTTAGTTTAGTTTAGTTTAATCGGGTGGACATGCCGAATTAACACCAATACATCTGTAATATATGTAAAAATTGTGTAACAATAAAAATAATTGAAAAATTAACTATTATCATAAAGGTTGGGTTTGAAATTTATTTTAAGGTTAGAAATTTATTTGTTTTACAGAAATCGGGAAGAACGGGCCAGGTTGCTTCGGTCGAAGGATGCATCAAATCCGTTTGAGATGGCCGACCGTAAATTTAAAAAAAATCTTTAGGGTCATCAGCGGCCAAGTTCCTGTTAGAGATACTTGAAAATCACCTTAAATTAAGCGAAGAGGATTTTTTTGTGATTGTGACATACACACACATACACATACATTGTTTATTTTTCCTCTTTTCACGTAATATTCCCATTACCATGCCGCCAAGTTTGTTGTTTTGGTTTGTTTATTTTTTCAGAGGTTTAATTTACGGTCACGTTTGAATTTGAACACGTTTTTTGACAAGAAGTTAAGTTGTCTCTCTCACACTTCAACAACAAGGACGTTGTCATTCGTTCATTGAATTCACAGATTAAAAAGGGTTTATTCAATTTAGTCGTGTGACCTTGACTAAAAATGCATGCACTATTTTTAGTTCGGTGGCCAAACCGAATAGACACAGCGTTGAACTAAACTAAAATAAGATAATTTTTAGTTTAGTTTAGTTTAGTCGGGTGGACATGCCGAATTAACACCATTGTATGCGTTATAGCAAACTGTAAAAAATAAGTGTAGTATTAAAGTTTAACAACAAATAACCAAATCCGGTCTGGTAGTACCTTCACTTAGACTACATTCAAGTTCTATATAGACGCAGCAAGTTTTATTTCAACGCAGCGTAATACATGTCTACAACCTTGGTATAGGTTGACCTACGCATACATACTATGACATGAATACATTGGCAGTTTAAAGTACAATATTCCTGCTTTCCACCAGCTTTTAAAATAAAAAAGAATCATCAAAATCGGTCCACCAAGGCGAATTGGGGTAACAAACAGACCAAAAATGCAGTGAATTGATAACCACCTTCTTTTTTGTAGTAGGTTAAAACATGTTTGACCTTGATACTGTGCAATAAATAATTTACTCAATCACAATATTCATAAAACAGCATTTTCAATATTTCTGTAGTGAATAAATATTCTATACTGTACTACACAGCGCTATCCAGATTCAAAGTAAGGCATATTATAACTCCTCGTAATATGCGTTCTAGAATGCGGATAAAATATTTGTGTAGATACATTTTTTCTAAAAGATTATACACATTACAGAAATCCAATCGTGTACATATTACGGACATCGATAACATATCACGATAATAGAAGATTTAGTGTCAGTCATGTTTAATTACATTAATCACTGTGGGCTCTCATTATGTACACGAATTATGAAGGTATTTCCAGTATAGTTGCCATGAATAGTGATTTGGCCGAATAACGAATATTCGGCAGCACTATCAGCCGAATAGGCCGAATATTCGGCGCCGAATACTGGGCTTGGACTAATTAATTAGATTAATTAATTAGCCTATCGTTGGCCACTGCTGGTCATAGGCCTCTCCCAATGTTGTGAGCGTTTGGCCTGTTTTCACGGTAGACAGATGAGTTGAAACAGAGCTTTATTGCGAGATTTCCTCCTCTGCCAGTGAAATCGTCTACGTATTTTACCGTTAGTTGCCTATATTACGACACCCTTCGGATGAGATGGGATGATGATACTTGTATTTTTTCACCGTCACCACACGGATAAATTACGAAAATGATAAAACCATTGAAATACATGATTGGAACTGGAACTGCTTTCCGGAAATCGCTACAGATAATATGTTCATATACAGATAAGATGAGGATGAGCATGTGTGATGTGAATGTTTTCCAATAAAAATGAGATAGATTTTTATTTGAAAACAATTCGCCTAGTTTGCTACATTTCTTTTTGGTGTATCTTATAGTGAGATGTTATTTTCTGAAGCTGTTAGGTATAATTTATGACGAAGAGCGTAATCGTTCGCTACCAAGAAATGCTGGACGGCTAGTATTTCTCCATCACAACTTATCACTGATCAATTTTAGTTGCTAAAGTATTGTCATTTGGAAATGAGTTATAATCTTGAGTAACATGACGTATCTTTTTTCGTGATTTGGTATTTGGTATTCGGCCCAATAGTACGCATTATTCGCCGGATACCGAATAACAAAAAAACTGGCCGAATAGACCTAATACCGAACAGTAGCCGAATATTCGTGGCATCTGCGGGGCTATTGCGTATCTTCAGAGTGATGATCACTTTGCAAAGTGTACAACGATTAGCTGTCAAAAGTTCTGTTTCGTATTGCCTATGCTCGGTGACCAACTAAAGTGACGTCATTGGCACCGAGGTTGGGTGATATACACCGTAACTCAGTTTTGACACGTATCGATAGTCTTAATTGGTATTATGTATGCATAGTGGACATCAAATAGGTTCAAAGTGAAGGTCACTTTCATTTGTCAAATGCTCTGTGAAAGAAACTAGTAAAGAGTAGTGTTTTTCAAGTACATAGCGATAGCCACTATTATCCGACCGTATAGAGTAGTCGGTAACGGCAATTTTAACTGCTGGGATTCGTGACTATTACAATTTAGTATCATATTCTTTCTTTTATTTGATTTTTTGGTGAAGCCAACTCTAAATAAACGGTTTGCGTTTGAGTGTTGAGGACGCTAACTAATAAATTGTTTGTTTTTCCTAACATTAGGTACTATAATGTCGCGCGCGTTTTTGTTGTGGTTCGCGGAAGAAGACAGAAGACGGAATATTTTACGCATACAGAGGCGTCGCTTACGTGATATGAGTGATCCTATGCAGTTGCCGGAAAAGGAGTTTGTTGCAAATTTTCGCTTATCCAAAGCAGGTTTCAAACAGGTGTTAGAAGAATTGTCTCCTTATTTACCTGCTCCAAAGCGAAGAACTGCCGTTCGCAATGAACTGAAAGTGAGTTTATGTTCATGTGTACCTATATCACTTATCCAAATACACTTTCCCAAGATACACAATGACCTAGTAAGACATGCAATTTATGATAAATACCATTTATTTTTAGGCACAATAGATTCAAGTTGTTGTCATTTTTGCAGATTTTGGCAGCATTAAACTTTTTTGCCAATGGCTCTTACCAGCGGAATGTAGGTGCCTCTTTTTTGTGCAACATGTCTCAACCCACCTTCAGTAAGTGTCTACATGAAGTGACTGATGCACTCAATGTTCATGAAGTTTTATTGAAATTCATAAAATTTCCTTCCACCCGAAGACAAAGGGAAGCAATCATGACAGAGTAAGATAATAATATATATACATTTTAACTGTGCTACATTTTCCTTTAGATATTCAACCATGCTACAATTCAATGTTTGTTTTCAGCTTTATGGAAAAATTAGGATTTCCAGGTGTAATAGGGTGCATTGATGGTACTCATGTAGCCATTATCTGCCCCAAAGAACATGAAGAGACATATTTTAATAGAAAAAATTATCATTCATTGAATGTACTAATAGTAAGTAAAGTAATTCTATAATTTTAAAAAACATTAACAATCTTGAATTATTTTGCAAATTATTTAATAACAATTTATTCATTTGGACCAAAAGAAATACAGTATTAAGTTATCTACTTTTTTTTATCTAACATGCAAGTTAATAATCTTGATTATATAGTGGTTTAATTTAAAACAATTAAATGAAATATATGTATGTGTTAAATATTGTGCAAAATATTAAATATAACTTAAGTTTAATTCACCCTTGCTCCCTGAGTTCGCAGGAGCTAATTAATTCCAGTGTGATTTGTGAAGCATGAGTGTGATTTAATAACTCTTATTTCAGATTTGTGATGCTAACTTAAATATTATTCATGTTGATGCATCATTTGGAGGCGCCTCACACGATTCTTTCATCTGGAATCAATGCCCAATTAAGTCTCTTTTAGAAAGACTACACAATAGAGAACACTGTTGGCTTGTAGGTATGTATTCTAATATGTAGACATATATAGCCGTCCCGGTGGAATAGATTATTCAGAAGGTTGATGTTATTAATAAACTATATTACTTTTTATAAAGATATAATTGTTTATGTATTTAATTGAAAACTGCATTGTTTGCAGGGGATTCTGCCTATGCTCAACGACCATGGATGATGACACCTATCTTAGGCGCTAATCCTGGATCCCCAGAAGAACATTATACAGATCTTCACTGTCGTGTCAGGAACACTGTGGAACGATGCATTGGGTTACTGAAAGCGCGTTGGCGATGCTTGTTGGCACACAGAGTATTACACTATGATCCAGTCATTGCTGCCAAGATAGTGAATGCCTGTGTTGTTCTTCATAACATAGCCAATGCACGTAATGACCCAATGCCGGAGCTTCATGAACTGGATATCAGTGATGAGCAACACCAAGTTGTCAGAGAAGTAGCTAGGATTGAGGCAATTCCAGACGACAGTAGGGACATACTTGTCCAAAGACTATGGAATGCCAGAATTTAAATTCTTGATAATTGAACATTTTGTAGATTAAATCACTAGTAATAAAATGACTTTATTTGATGGCTCTGTGGCTAAGTTGGTAGTGACTGCTTGCGAAGCCGCCAGCCCTGGGTTCGATCCCCAGTCAGGGCAATCATTTGTGAGATGTGCATAAAGTTTGTTCTTGAGTGTTGTATGTTTGTATGTGTCCATGCCGCCTGCGACATGGAATCCTAGTGCAGGGATGTCAGTGTGTAAATAATCATTGCTATTTACTAGAAGTATATTTATTTTATTATATTACTAACTATGTCTAGTATATCTATTTACATCATTTTTTATTTCTCGCACTAACTCTACTAAAGCTTCCAGCGCTGCCGCAAGCCGCTGCTCAACAGCAATGCGCCGCATCTCGAGATCGTAGGCCCAGCGAGGCACCCTCTCATCTCGACGATCTAAAAATTCATTAAATTTTGATTAATACCCTGCATCCCAACATCACATTCTATGTAAGTAAAATAGTTATTGTCTTTATACCCAACTATGGCAAAGCAAAAAGTAGATAGGTGCTAAATATTGCAATGGTCATATACCACTCTGAAGCTTATGATTACTTACTAATCACTATGAATATATTTAAATACATTGTGTCTAATTTGTATATTTTAGACAATAAATATTAAATAGTATGTTTTATGTAACAGTTTCAATGTGATTTTTCAGTAGTCTGGTCGTGGTAATGCCGCCAGCCTTCTGGCCACCCTCCCAGTTGACGTCGATGGGGAGGAATTCTTTGACGCCTGAACCTGCAGGTTTGCATATATTATATATTGTTTTTATATTTTTATTTAAATAATTCTAATGTACATATTGTTCATAGTCGTTACCATAATAAATTTTGTTTTTGAAATTACTTTTTATTTAAGCATTAAAGATTGAATTCTTGTCAATATTTTATGGTATGTTTAGTGGATATTGTTTATTTTTAAATCAATACTAAAAGTAATTGTGTTTCGTCTGAAATTAATTATACAAATCTACTGTACTGTTGTTACTAACTTCGTCTTTGAGATCTCGATTCCAAGGGCGGTTGCACATAGTGTTGAGCATCTTGAGAGCTTTGGTGTCCTGAAAAAATGTATTATATAAATAATCATATTTAGTAAAAATAATTATGAAAAGTCAGTTCATAAAAAGATATTTACTATTTTCAGTTGTAGCTTCTGTGCGCTCAACCTGCTGCTCTTCGGCCAGTTGGTGGTCATCAGGGAGCATGGGGTCTGCCTGGACTATTGTCACCTGCGCCTCTAATGGAGATGGAATGTCATCAAGCCATTCCACTTCCATTTGAGGCGTAGGTGACACGGGATTAGGAGCAGGAGTCTCATCTGACGTCGATATCTGCAAAATATATCAGTTGTTAAATATAATTATAATTTTCTTTCGCTAATAAATGATGATATTGAATACATAAATTGTTTTAATTTAAAGTTAATGGAGTTAGAATTAATGGAATATAATTTCTATATAAATCTACTTTTATAATGACTGATTTATAATATGTGCAGAGCAGTGCTTGTTGCATACAAAAAAAATGTATGCGGACTATTAATCATAGGTCGTTGGAATTATCGTAATTGAGATAAAATGACAAAAGTACTTTTAAGAGTGTAGGTACTAACATTAATAGGAATGCGCACACCGTGCAAGCCTTCCACCGCTACTGGACCCACCAGTGCCAACACCCGATTTTCAAATACAGTGAGAGGGGTTAGTTTGCTGGGCCCACCACCAGTGGTTGACGCACTTCTTCGCATGTCTGCAGCCTTGGATTTTATTTTGGCTTTAAATTCAATCCAGTACTGGAAAAGAAATAAAGAACCAACATTTTATATTTATGTAATTAATGTTTTGTAATACCATTTTAATAACATGTTTGAACTAAAAGCAGAATGGTGACACACTTGACTGCCATAGATACCAACATGAAGTGTTTGTGAAACCCAATCTCAGTTTGGCTGAATACTCAAAGGACCCAATGTTTTCATAAGAGGTTGCAAGCTATGTTATGTGTGAGGCGGTAAACAGTTTATATGGGGAGATTTGAGTAGCATATACATTTGGTTTTATCGCTCTTGATATATGGATTAATATAAATAATCATATTGCTTTAAATTACAATACCTACTGAAAATAGGTAATTTAATTAGGTAGGTTTTTTTAATTAGGTACTCACTCTGCGCCACTGATTGGCGGACTTGATGGTGCCATCCGCTACTGCATTGAGTCGGTGGGCTAGTCTTTCCCAGGCTTGCCGTGCAGTCTGGCTGCCTAACGGCCCACCAGCAAGCCGACCCAATGCAATATCGCGATGGTCCTCCGCAAATTCAATAAGCAGCTCCATCTGTCTTGCAGATAATTTCCTTTGCGCAGGCATCTAAAATTTAAGTTATACACATAAGTTAAACAATAATTGATTATTTTCAAAGATAATTATTGTCATTCATAAAACAAAACTATTAATACATTGAAAATGTTGGTACAAAAACAAGATGAAAATCATGGAATATTGAGTAACTATTTATTGAGTTAAAAAAGAGTTAATGTAATTATCTACTTTACTATTCATTCACATTAAGTAAATATAACTTTGTACTTACTATTTGGTCTATAATTCACCTGTCCTAAGTTTTATTTCTTAATTAAACCAGCAACTTCACTCCAGCCGAGTTAGTCGAAATTTGAATTGAGCGCCAAAAATAGTAAAATATAAACATTTTGATTTTTAAGTTGTCACTCATGTATTTATAAACCGTTCAAATTAAAAAGTCATAAAACTCTTAGAAAAGAATCGTAATGAGGTGATATACAACTCAGCCGCATAATGGCGATAAAATTATAGTGCTGTTTCGGCACATCCTTCGGTGTGACGATAGACACCGTTAGCCACCACTCGCCGACAGCGATACGTAATACCAATGTTTATATAACCTCGGTTGACATCAAATCTCGGTGTACAACCGAACGTCGTTCGTCACTTCAAACGTCAAAGTTAGCCAATAGCCCTGCTGATCTTTGAAAACGTATGTTACCGTTCCGGTAATGTGCACATTAACTAGGTAATCTGCAGGTTTATCTGATACGATCAGTTAAGAAGCTTATTTTCGCACTTTACCTAGTTAGTTTGCACATTCAAATTCAAATTCATTTTAGTCATTAACGGATACGGTACATCGTTAATGTGTGGAAAACGGTAAACAAAATACTTTTGTTCCACTTACCCACTCCTCCATGTTTCCTGTTAACGAAGAGAAGCCACGTCGGCGGGGCTCCTATTGTTTGTTCATTATCACTATCCTCGTCTCGTCGTACCCTAACCTAATCTATCCGAGTCGGAGCGCGCGGTGTCCACTAGCTCGCTTCATTCGCTCCCGTGCAGATCCTACTATTATAAACGCAAAAGTTTGTAAGTGTAGATGGGTGGATGTTTGTTACTCTTTCACGTAGAAACTACTGAATGGATTTTAATAAAATTGCAATAATATAGTACATACATGAGAATAACATTTGATGATGATGATGATGATGACTTCCTTTTGCTTTAAGAATAACTAGCTGACCCGGCGAACTTCGTACCGCCAATATTTTTCCGCCCGCGTAGCGTCAGATCCCGTTCCCGCTGCACCCTCTACTATATTAAACATGTATTATACATATAAACCTACCTCTTGAATCACTCTTTCTATTAAAAAAAACCGCATCAAAATCCGTTGAGTAGTTTTAAAGATTTAAGCATACAAAGGGATATAGGGACAGAGAAAGCGACTTTGTTTTATACTATGTAGTGATAGTGATGATACGGTAAACATATTTTAAAGACGGACGACAGACTACTTTGTAGATTGTACGATTGTACTGTTGTCATTTTGAAACCCAAAGCGACTGGCATCCACACTATTTAAGTTTAAGTTCTGTCTCGGGACATGGAAGTCACGAGGGTCGACACTCGCTGTCATACTATGCATACGTCGAGCGACAACTGCGACAAGACCGAATTGGTTCTTCACCCTTGCCTCCAACGCATTCAAACACTCGCTGCCTAGGCACACTGACTCGCTCAGTACAGTTGCCAGTTGCTCAAGGCTCGCCTTAGTTCCTTCAGTGTGGCCTTTATCTTATCGGACTTATCCTTTATTTTATAATTTTTCACATTTTGTAGTCTGTGCTTCTTTAATATCGATAAGTTATTATCGACAGTTTATTGGGCTTCTCTATTATAGCCGCCTTTTTGTGTTCTCTATCATGTTTATGTATATAGTTTTTTTTCGGCGGTCTATTATGCCAGCTCTTGAAACACTTGATGCTCTAAGTTCTGTCATCTGTCTGTCAGTGTATTAGTCCTACAATAGTCTGTGGCGATCATTCTGACTGTAATCTGACAATTGGGATTGCTCAAAATAGTGAAAATACTAAATACAAATAGTAAATGAATTGATTCTGAGATATGAGAAACTACTCCGGCAGTCTGGCTGGCAATTCTGTAATCACTCGATCAATACAGTTGCACATGTGCAGTGCAGTACATAAATTAGTGCCCATCCCACGGTAGGCCACGGTATTCAATCAACTGAATTTTCATGAAAACCATTACCACCATTACCAACCATTTTGGTCGTAATAATATTGTTTTTAACTATCTACTGTATATACCCCTATAAATATGTCTGAATCAGAAGATGAAGGACCTTCTGTGCGAAGTTTTTCAGAGATACACAAAGAAATCGAACAATTCAAGAAGAATCCAGAAACCTCTGGCATGTTTGTGTCTGGATGGGACGATGCTGATGAAGATGTAGAGCCTGTAAAGGATCCAAAAGGTTTGATTTATTGTCTAATAATCATATTTTTATTAGGGATTCCGAGTGACTGAGGGAAAAATAAGGGCTTTGTACCGAAAGGCAGCCTAGTATGGCCACAATTTTTTCTGCTATACATAAATCATATTTATATTTACTAGCAATTGCCCGCGGTTCCACCCGTGTGGATGTCGGATATCACTTAGTGTTGAGTCAACATTATTTTTCTAAAATAAAAGTAGCCTAAGTTGCTTCTTATTACATCAACTACCTGCCAATAAAAGTCCCGTCAAAATTGGTCCAGCTATTTCAGAGATTAGCCGGAACAAACAGACAAAAATTTTAAAAAATATGTATTTTGGTGTATGTCCCATATTATATTCATATGTATGTAGTAAAAAACGTTTATTTCAATATACAAACAGACACTTCAATTTTATTTATATGTATGTATAGATAAATACAATTAATTGTATATGAGAGTGCACCATTTCATGGTTAAGTGAATACCAATATCACAATTTGTAGTTAAAATATTTTTATTTTAATAATGCAATTACTTTATAAGAAAATTATCAGTATATTTTAATTTCTTCATTTCTGAGCCAAAATAACCTTTTTTCATATAAAATTAAATTTGCCATATTAAATTTAAGCCAAAATCACCTTTCTTCATTTAATATTTAATTCTTCTTTTGCAGCTAATCCCATTGATTATGTACTGTGGGCTGCAGAGAATGGTAAACTGGATATTGTAAAGGAGCTATTGAAAAAGCAACCAGGTTTAGTATTTGCACAAGATTCTGATGGATATACACCACTTCACCGAGCAGCATACAGTAATCATGTGGAAGTAATATCATATTTGGTCAGTAGTGGTGCCAAAATACATGCTAAAACACAACTTGGGTGGACACCTCTGCATTCAGCTTGCAATTGGAATAATTATGCAGCTGCTGCTAGATTGTTGGCTGCTGGTGCTGACCCAGCAGCTGTTTCTGATGGAGGTTAGCTGTAGTTTTGTAATTTCATAAATACCTAACTAAAATAATGCCTTATTAAAACTTATATTAACTGGCACTTAAATGTTTTAATGATGTGAGACTGAAAATCATAGAAGAAATGTGGGTGTTAATACACCTCTGCTTACCCCTACGGGAATTTACAGGCATGAGTATATGTATGCCTGTACTTTTTTTTAGTAATGAGCACACCCCTCGTGATTTACATTAATACCAAAATTGGATGATGTTCATAACAGGTGACCAGAGCACTGATCAATGCTTACGCAGTTAATAGACGGACACTGTTCAGTGCTTTCACATATGAAAGGTTAAATTGCAATGTTCCATAGTATTGACATGTTAAATTTACATTACAGATCAAACTCCTATGCATCTAGCAGCAGCAATCAGTCACTGTAAGTCAACATTGCTTATTTTATTCCTGAGAGATGATACTATGGATCTAGCTAATAAGCTTAATAATTCTGGGGAAACACCAGTAATGTTGGCCAAAGGTCATGGTATATATGCCCCTCTATTTGAAATGTTATGTCCTTCTGTTTCATATATAAAATCTGTAGCATTCACTTGTAATCCGTATGTAAGATATATTATGGAAGATGAAATGTGTCATTAAAAGATTTAAATTAAAATCAGTTTCATTTATTAACTTAATATGTTTTACATTATTATTTAAGGTAATGAAGGTAATCTTACTCTTACATATTAGGAGTTGAAATAGTAGAGGCTTAGCTTAGCACTATTATAATGTATAAAGCATCAACTTATATACAAGCATAATCTAAAGGTATTACTTTAAAAATTATGTAAATTACAATTACTCGTATTTACAGAAGACTAAAAACAGTTTATAAAAGAAAGCAATAAAAACTACCGATATGCTTTGGATGCCATTCTTTCTATTACATGCATGGCACCAGACACAAGATAAGTTTCAGAATTCAAATTCTTTAAACTAGCTATAAGGTTTCTTCTATCAATTTTTTGTAGCTCTGTTAATGTTTGTCGCATTTGAGAAGTCATGTATGGCAAAACCAAACAGCCCAGACCAAAACATTTACATCTCAAACAGTTCTTCCATATTTCTACCAAATCTTCATCTTTAATGAGGGGGCAGATAGGTAATAAATTAATTGCGTTTAAGCATTTTGTCCTCTGTCGCTCAGTTATAGGATAATCTGCACGTTGAAACGGTGATAAAATAACGGCTCGCCATGCAGAGTATATAACACTATCAAGTTGAACTGAAAGTTTAAGTAATAATGGAATCATCTCTTCAAATAACCCAGTTCTCAATAAAATGGGAATTAGACTGCGTATAATTTGTTTAGATCCGAATCTGGACGCAAGCAGTGCAGCAATTTTTAATCCGTCTGGATTTCCTTCTACAGCTGACAGCAATTGTTCCAAACCTCGGTTTTTGTCATGTGTAAATGTCGCCGCAATCCAAGGCATATCAACACTCTCAAGGTTAACAACACTGAATAATTCCAGTAGTAATATCCATAATGCGCCTCTTTCTTTGCTTGCTACTTTAATAGCAGTGTCAGAGTCTACTATACTCATAAGGCACTGGAGAGCTCTTAATTTCTTTGATCTGTTGTTTTCACTTTCATCGTCGAAAGCGATTCGCGATAAGTATATGGCTCCCATTTTAGGACATGTTGCTCGAAGTATATACTTAGCAGTCATTAATTCTTTTACATTTAAAGCAATAACATCTTTATTAGAATTAGATTTATCTAGAATGTTTTCTAAAATTTGAATTCTGATTGAACTAACATTAATACCGTTCTTATCAGCTATTTCGTTAACAGCTCTATTTACATCATGATGATTCATTTTCGAAACAAAATCAGGATGAAGATATAGTGTACGAATAAGTTGAGCTGGTTCTGTTGAGAGCCGAATAAACTCTTCACATGCCCAATTTATTTTATATAAAGCGTGACGAGTAGACAGTGTAGAATGTAGGCGATCCATTTGTCGAACAGCACGATTTCCAGGTTGCAGAGCAGCCCAGCGTTGGGCAAATTGGTAACATAAATGAGCGGCTGCAACTTGGTCTGCTCCACGCGTACAACCCTGTAGTACGTAGAAAAGACATGCACCTGCCCATTCCATATTAGCGATATGTCTAACGCATCGATGTGCTGCCCGGAGCAAAGGTTCCTCTTGACTAGTTAGCCGCCACGGTTCATGTTTAGTATCGGAATGGATATCATCATTAAGTTTTCGAGTAGTCATAGTTTGCTTTACAGCATTACTACAAATCATATCTCTAGCAGTTTGCATATCAGAGTCCAAAGATAGCAAAGCCACAGAAGGTAACCAGCGTTCATATGTTTCTAGAGTTATCTCAGATTTTAAATTAGCCCACATATCTTCTCTCATGAAGAGATGGAAAGGTAGCCTAAAATGTCCAATTTCAGGGAACATACCCTTGACAGAGAATAGTTCATATTCGTATTGTTTCGGCTTGCTCTTTCGTTTATACTCTTTCAGAAAATGTAATAGAAAATATTCTTTTGTATTCTTCATTTCTCCTGTATACCCAAAAATAAGACGATATATGCACAGGAATACTTCATAATAATATGGATTTATAGAAACTACACGCCCATGCAATGTGATTTCTCCACTTTTCCAGAAATCATTCAAAATATCCTTTAACAAGTCTTTGCTGTCTATGCTATGCCAAATCATGTAACACCTATTTAAATGGTTGTCATCATTATTATCAATCACAATTTGCTGGTGACCTAAATTATCTATATTAATTTTATACTTTAAGTCCCAAGTCGACAACAATGCTATTAATTGCAATGAGAGGCCATCATTTGATGAAATATTCAACGCACGACATAGTTCATGTAGTCTTTCAAAACCTATCTCTGGGTACTGTAATAAAACATAAAAAAGTATAACTTTTACATCCCATGTTTCTTCACTGCTTTCTGGTAAAGCTATGTCTGCTAAATTGATATTGAATTTTGATTTGAGAATATGCTGAGGAGGATATGATATGGAGTTACATATATCTTTGTTAAATGAATCGTGGTCAAAAACGAATGTTTGACGAATTTGGGGCAGGGTAAGATAGCACAGAATGTGATGAGGTAAAAATTCATTTTGGCCCCTTAACACGTCAATAACCCAAGAGTTGTCTTCCTCATAAGCTCTTACTACAAGTAATATACAGGTGATTAAAACTTCATCAAGCTCTTGAGTTGCAACTATTTTGCCTAGTAATCTTCTAGTTATCTCAGTCATAGCATCAGAACAAGCTGTTGTGGCAACATCTGCATCCACTAAAGTATTCGAGATTAATCGAAGGGCTGTAAAATCACATTTGCTGTGAATATTTGGATAATTTTTTTTATAGTTTTCTGGATACTGTTTGGTTCTATAGAAATTTACCAACTCATTAATTGCTGTGGTTGATGAAATTGGTAAAAATATGTATTGGAATTTCCATGCTATTGATAAGTTTTTGACTATTATGCTAGTATGAATTAGAGTATTCATTAAAGATACTTGATTCATTAAATTATGTAAATACTCTTCATTGCAGCTGAAAGCCAATTCAATTAAAACATTATAAGAATTCAACAAAAGATTAGAATTCTCTCCATACTGAAATTGAAATAACATTGTCACAAAATCGTCTTCCAATACGTCTTTGGTGGAGAATGATCGTATAAGATATTCAACAAGTTTTCGCACCTGATGACATGTGGAGGTACTTCGTAGTAAAGTCATAAGCTCAGAATGTTGTGATTGACATGCCTGTGTGAGTTGAATAACACTTCCACCGCGCCCTGAGCTTGCCATGGCTCCGTCTTGATTTATCCAAGTGCTAACTGTATTTTCACAAAAACTTTCATTATATATTTCATTTATATTCAGCAATACACTATAAGAATTTTTCAACTGGTATAACATTTTTAAGTTGTTCATTTCAATTTCAGACAAAAGCATTGTTCCTTTGATAAAATCTATGTAATTTCTTTCCATGGTCAAGTTACATGAAGGCCTGCTAATTATTTGATCATATTTGGCTATTACAGCTTTGAGTAATATTTTTTTTTCTTTCGTTGATTTTTTATTAAAGTAATTTAGTGCAATTCTTGTCTCACAATCTTGAAGACATCTTTCAATGTATAAGACATTGCCATAATGTGTATACATTGGCATAACACTTGTTATCACATTCAAATCATCCAATGCTATCACTGGGCTATTCACTATTTTATGAAGTACTAACATATAATCTGTACATGACATGGGAAAATTGTATTTCTTCAGAATCACTTTTACATTTGCGTAATTTATTTCTTTTTGTATCTCCAGTGCTAGTAATCTTTCTACATCAAAAGTAGCAAAATTTTTAGTACTATCTGCAACTGTAGAAATTGCAAGATCCACAACAGATGTATTCCATGGCACATCCAATACTTTTAAAATTTGAAGCAAACATTCAAGTTTATTGTTATATGAGTGAAAAGCTTCCAATAAGATCTTCAGACGGGTCCCATCAATACCGCCCCCACTGCTTGCTGCTTCGCTTTCAATATAAGAAGTCAAGATATCATCCATATCAAATAAATGTTGCATGGCATATGATGGTAGGTAATTTTGTAAATACATTTTCAGATCTTCGGTATAACAGCGTCGTATCATTATTAAAGCAACTTCATTTGGGCTCTGAGAACTTAATTCATTCAGTAACATGTTAATCTTATATTTTTCTTTTAATTCTATGATGTAAGTTATTCTAGTTTTTAACAAATCAAGATCATCCATGGAGATGGGCCGCACAGAAATTAATTTAAAGGATGTCTCCAAAATAACAATCACTTCTTCAACAAATTTTACACCTATTTTAGGCCAATATGCAGATTGTTCTAACATAAAAACCCTTTCAGTCGCCCATCGAACAAATGTATCAATGTAAAATGGATTTTGTTCTAACAATGGTGGCACAAAATTCTTTAACCAGATAATAATAGAAGCAATTTTGGTATTAGTGTTAATAGAGTTTAAAATATTTGCTAAATCGTCGGATGTGATTGGCAACTTCAACTGAGAATACTTTAACCAACAAATAGAACCAATGTCAAAATCATGTTTAGTTAAAAATGTTACACAAAGATCTTTAAAATTCTGTTCAAACAAATTAATATTTTCGTAATTTTGGTTTCCTGTAAATTTTATATATTCCACTAAATCAATTTTTATAGCTAAATCACTGACCATGCGGATCAAGTTTTTGTCATCTGTCTCAAATATTCTATTCTGAAGTGGATATAAAATGGATTTGTAATTAAGATTGAGTTGACACAGTTTCTGCAATATTTCGATAAGGAAGTCAAACCCATCTATCTGATCAAAAAGTGGCTGTAATTGAGGTAATACATCAGTAGGTTTTGTAGAAAGTGTTATAGATTCACTTAGAGCAGTTAATTGGGCTTTAAGAGTGTCTTGTGATGTTACTTGTTTCAAGTTGTCTGGACTATCAATACTTCCTGCATGTTCCATCGTTTTCGATTGAGCAAAGGTAGCACAGCAAATCTGGAGCTGCAATATAACAGACAATGAATATTACTGAATAAAGTAAATACATAATATTTTAAAAGGCAAACAAGATTTTTAGTGTCACTGTCATATTATGGACACTGCAAAAGTACCATTTCATTTTAAACTTTAAAGTAATGTAGTTTATGTCTAAAATTAAATAGCTTTTTGTAGAGTAATTGAAAAAAGCGTAATGAAACTTGTAATTTAATTTTGGACTTTTAAGTATAGTAATAAAGTCTAAAATTTAATGCCATTTTTTGCCGTGTCTTTGGTATGACAGAGTGCCTTAGCAGACTCGAGGGCCTGGTATTTATCAGTAATCTCACACACATAGCTAAACCATATTTCTTTATCATGCATATCAGTCCTTTCAGGGCTAGGTCAACAACTTATGGTGCATCCTGCTAGCAGCTGTGGCTTCTTATCAAATGCTACAGAGCTTCTAAAGTAAGTATTGCAACAGTTTCAAAGTAAGTAACGAGTGCCACATTGGTATGCAAATTATGTGTTATGTGACCTATTTTTTTTTATGCCACTTAGGTGGTAGACAAGCACACGGCCCACCTGATGGGAAGTGGTTACCGTGGCCTATGGACGTTTGCAACACCAGGGGCATCACAATCGTGCTACCGACCCTGTAGATACCTTCTAATACCCTTCTTGAAGAACCCCATATTGTAGTCGCTTGGGAAAACCACGGCAGGAAGTTCATTCCACAACCTGAGCGTGCGTGGGATGAAGTTCCTTTTAAAACGCACGATGCGCACCATTTCCGGTCGCAGTGTGTGAGGATGAATTCCCTGCCTATGGCGAGTGGTGCGATGATAGAATGCAGCGGTGGGCATCATGTAAAACAATTCATCTGAGCACAAACCATTGTATAGGCGTTAGAACACACACAGCGAGGCAAAGTCCCTTCTGAGGCTGAGAGGTTCCACATCACCTGTGAGTATGGGATTGTCGACGAGCCTCAACGCCCGTCTTTGCAATGAGGCGAAGGGGCCAAGCTGGTATGCAGGCGCTCCGGCAAAAAAGTGACAGCAGTACTCCATGTGCGGCCGAATTTGTGCCTTATAAAGCAGAAGTCGTTGCCTCGCAGTGAAGTACTGCTTCGCCCTGTTGAGCACTCCAAGTTTCTTTGAGGCCAGCTTGACCTTGTCCTCCAAATGGTTGCGGAACTGAACGTCACTTGAGATGTCGACACCTAGGATCCCAATACTCGAAGAGATGGAAAGTGGTGTGCCCAGGAATTGCGGCGCTACAATAAATGGGGTTTTCTTAGCGGTGAATACACATACTTGTGTCTTAGTGGGGTTAAATTGGACTAGGTTAAGTCGACCCCAATCGGATACTCCCGAGAGAGTAGTCTCGATTTCAGACAGAAGTTGTTCGCGTCTCTTCTCCACCTCGAATTGAGGGATATTTGCACGACCCGTGTAACACGTATCCCCGGTACTGTCGTCCGCATAACAATGAATAGATCCATCAGACAGCATGTCATTGATATGCAGCAGAAACAGCGTCGGGGACAACACGGAGCCTTGTGGGACACCAGCGTTTATGTCCATGCGGTCCGAGCAGCTGCCATCAACGACGGCTTGGATACTTCTGTTGGACAAAAAGCTGGCAATCCATTCGCAAAGTCCCTCGGGAAGTCCGTAGCGTGGCAACTTCGAAAGAAGACCTCTGTGCCAGACCCGGTCAAAGGCCTTTGCTATATCGAGGCTGACCGCTAATGCCTCGCCCCGACTCTCGATAGCTTGCGCCCATCGGTTTGTGAGATACACAAGAAGGTCACCAGTGGAGCGACGGTGGCGAAAGCCATACTGTCGGTCGCTCAGTAGGTCGTTTCCCTCAAGGTATCCCAGGAGCTGTGCATTAATCACACGCTCCATTACCTTCGAGAGAAGGGAGGTTATAGCAATAGGCCTGTAATTGGACAGGTCTGTCCTGTCGCCTTTCTTAGGCACAGGATGCACAAATGCAGTCTTCCACGAGGCTGGGACTTGTCTCGCGGAGTAAGAGAGCGCGAAAAGCCGTGTAAGTACTGGGCACAATTCGGGGGCACAGTGCCTGAGCACCATCGCCGGTATACCATCCGGCCCACTCGACTTCCGAACATCCAGGGACTTGAGTTCCCGCCGGACCACCCGTTGTGTGATTTTAATTTCAGACATGAAAGTACAGTTGGGGATAATAGGTGGCTCGGCATTCCCGTCGTTCATCGTCGAGTTTGACGCAAAGAGATTACCCAAAAGATCGGCTTTCTCCTTAGCGCCATGAGCTAGGCTACCGTCGGGTTTTTGCAGCGGCGGAAGGCAGGAATGGCAGAAGTTTCCCTCGGCAGCTTTGGCGAGCGACCAAAATGCTCGACTACCGGATGGGTAACGAGTAAGCCGCTCGCCAATTCCACCGATGAACTCAAACTTCGCCCTGGCAGTAGCTTTTTTACTGGACCTCGAGGCGGCATTCAATTTCCGCTTCACTTCAGCAATGTTAGGATCCTTGTTGGCAAGTGCCGTGGTCCAAGCCTTATATGCAGATTGCTTGCGGTCTCTAGCTTCTCTGCAAGGCCTATTAAACCACGGCCGTTTGCTCGCTCCTGTTGCGATCCAACGGTTGGGAATATAGCATTCCATGCCCGATAGGATCGTTTCAGCGACTGCTGTTGCACAGGAGCTTGGATCCTTTGAAGTGAAGCAAAGCCGCCTCCACGGGTACGACGAGAAGAATTCTCGCAGTCCGTCCCAGTCTGCTGACTTGTAGTGCCAGACATGCCGCCACTGAGGTGGCCGCTGTGGTTCTGGCCGCGCGAGAGTCATTTGCGCCCGGATGACGCTGTGGTCCGAAGTACCGAGAGGTGCTTCCACAGTTACGGAGTACTCATCCGGGCGCGTAGTCAGCAAAAGGTCCAATAAAGACTCTCTGTGGGTCCCGACATCTAGTTTTCTGGTGACAGAATGCACCAGTTGCGAGAACCCATAGGTCAGGGCAAAGTTGTGAGCAGCCCTTCCCGCAAAATCAGTCCTGTGAGACCCCAGCCACTCCACGTGGTGAGCATTGAAGTCCCCCAAGAATACTTAGTCCGCGGCAGGGTACTGCTCAATTACTCTGTCCGCCGACCGCTGCAGGTGCTCAAACAGTTGAGCCGTGCCCAGGTCACCGCTATGAGACCTGTAGATGCACGCATAGATACGGGTGTGGCCACCGTAATCCATACGTACCCATAGTGTGGACAGGTCCCTATCTTCAAGGCCGTTTAGACGGCGACAACAAACGTCATCCCGGACGTACATGCATACCCCGGCTTTACTCAGGAAGTTATGCTCGAGTCTGTACCCGGGGTACATAAGGTAGGCTGTATCGGCCGGGCATGATATTTGGGTCTCCATCAGAAAGAATAGGGTCGGCTTTGCTGTCTCAAGATGGTGGTGGACCTCGTTAAGATTTGAATGGAGGCCCCTGATGTTACAGAAGTCCACTTTCAGTGTGGACGAAGGTGCCGCTGTATACACTCTATTCCTTTTTTTTAATGCCATGATAAAGAAGGGGGGGGGGGGGGGGGAAGGTATAGAGAGTCTCTGTGCCGTCAGCGCAGAAGACAAAGCAAGGCTCCCCACCACCGCAGACGAGCCAGGGTTGTCCCCTCCCAGATACTATAGCCGAGTCCACTCCGGTTTCCTCCTCCGGCACGACTACAGCACCGGGAAGTTTACACAGGCTGCTGGTTCAGCCTCCTGGGGCGGAGATTATGTGATCCCCAGGTTCGGGAACCGTACAGCCTGCGGGCGGCCAGCGGATAACCGTTTCACCGGGTCTCCCTGACCGCCGCGCCAACATTTCACATCCCCACTAGTCAGCAGTGGCATCTAAAGCCTTTGGTCTTCCCACTGACAACACAGAACCTCTCCAGTGAGCTCTGGCTACCCTACTCACCGTCGGGAACACAACACAAGGTTATTATAACCGCGGTATTCTGTAGGGCGAAGGTACTTCCCCAGTCGGACTGCTCAGTTAGGACGGGAGATACCGTCGTGTCCTACCTTCTACAAGACCTAATTTAAGTTTTTAAAAAGGGACTATACAATTTTTTTACTCTTCTTAAATCATGACAGTGATTGAATACATAATTAAAAAAAATATACATTTATATAAATTATAGTGATTACAGACATGCCAATCCATGGAAATATGACACTTAAAATATCCTAATTATTTATTTATGGTCCTAAATGTTTAAAATGTAGAAAGCAGAGATCCCAAGTGTAAGGGGTAAATCTTTTGTTATTATGAAGACCACTTATAAGTTTTTTTTTTTATTAAAATGGGAGTACCTCATCAATAACCTGTTGGATCACACCCTTGGTATGTGGGTTATTTCACCAACTTTGCCTGACACCTATATGTAAGAAATTAAGTTAATCACATCTAAATTATCCTTCTATTTTATTTTTCATTACTTTGGATATCAATATTTAGGCACACATTTGTATTATGTTTTTGTATTATCAAACTCTGCTGAGTAAAAGTGGTTATTGCACCTTTTTCTTGCAAAAGTAAAGAGATTTCTACTTAACTCACAGGTGCTGATCCAGGTATCTGATAATATATTTTTTTTAACCTAAATAATAATGTAGCAAATATGTGAAATGGGCAGTGCTACAAGTGTTCATAGATAATGAATCCCAATTAAGTGTTGTGAAAAGCTATTATGATGAGTTCAGACTTAGTTGAACCAGTACTAGACATATTCAAATGGCTGGTAATATAGATGCAGTTAGACTGTTACAGAGCGATTAATTACCTGCTGAGTGTTGTTCTGCATATAATAAAATTTATCATCACATGCCAGCACTGGGTAGTAATTTGCTGTCATTTGTTCAAACGAGTAAATAGTTTTAGCATCTTTTGGGTCGAAAATACACATACTAGAATCATTGGCCAAAATCATAAGGTTCATCCATTTTGCTAAATGACTGATTTGTGTGTCAGTGGCTATAGTCTCCATTAAACCAGTTAGTGGACACTCAATCATAACAGTTCCAGATTCTTTAAACATATTCATAGCATTTATAGTTTTAACTTTAATTTGAAAGACTGTATGAAGTATATGAGCTTTTTGGAAAGGTAAAGACAATTCACTTGTGCTTTCTTCTAATTTTCCAATCAGTTCTTTGATATCAAAAGGAATCTCAAAAGAATCTCCACTCTCACTTAGAAAACAGAGGCGATTCTTATATTTTCCCACTTGGCGTAATTTAAGGCTTACATTGTTTTCATTAACAACGATAACTTCAGTGTTTTTCAGAATATCAATCACCACTATTTTACCAGACTTTAAAACAAGCCAAAGATAGTGTTCAAGCAACATTTTATCTGAAATCTTCTCTTCATATTGACGCAGCTCGTTTTCCTCTTCATTTCTTTGTTTGCTATTTAACAAATCAACAATGACTACACTTTCACTATTTATGAAAAGAGTTAACTTTGGATAAAATAATTCAGCTTCGATATATGATGTATTATATGATGGTAACGTTTTAACTTGCGACAAAGTGAACGTCATTTTTACTGAATTCAAAAAACATGAGATGACACTCCAAAAGTTAATTACTATGAGTTAATTACGTACTTTGCGTAGTAATAATCCTCAATGAATTTATAAAATCCAAGTAAACCGATTTTCATTTGAATATTCGAATTGAAATTTGACGTTGACGTTTCACTCACTAACAGTTTGAAGTGTTGCCAATAAATTATAGTAGCTAATGGGCGCTTTTATAATATGAACGACGACGGTATGTTTTTTGAACGTTACTTCAAAAGTTTGCGCCCAGTAACAAAGGACCAAATTGGGCGTTACGTTACGTGTTCCTAAGCATTACCTTGATAAAAACGTCGGTTTTACTGTACAAATACTATGAAACAGGGTCAAAGCTTAGATTATCAACTCTATAAATTTTCTAAGGGTCAAAGTAACGTCTTAAACAACGCAACACTAGAAACCTGTAGTAAAGTCCCAACAGCTTTAGTGAGACAGCAATCATCATTTATAGACACGGCTAAAAGGTCTTGTAACCACGCCAAAAAAAATTCACGATAGACCTTGGAAAAAAAGAGGCGGGAAATTGCAAAGACGCGTTTTATCAATTTTGTTTTTTGTACAGCACAATGCACATATCTAATAGGTATATAAAATTCTCGTGTCACAGTCAAAGAGTATGTAACCTAACGGTAAGAGACGGGAGTGCTATAGAAGAAAAACGATATATGAAACGTGCTCTCTAGATCAATACCAACCTAACCACCGCGTAAGACATACTGCCAACATAATTTCATTACTAGTGATGTGACTGTGGTGACTGTGGAAAACGTATCGATATCGATACCGGCTACAGCAGATTCTGAATTTCATTTTATTTTCAGGAATTAAATAAATGAAAGAAAATTTAAACTCGGATAGTTTTAATACATATTTTATTTAAGGCACATTAAACATAGACTTCTCGTGTCATATCTATAACTAAACATCGATATCGATAAATCCAGGTTGATGGGTAAACACTATGTAATGTTTTGTAAAAGACGTAAAAGTTATTCCTTTTGTTAAAATGCACTAAGTCTTTAGGAATTGTACTAGTATTGACTTTTTTACAGAAATAAATAACTAATTATGCTAACCATTCTTCATCTAATGGAAATTTAGCCATAAAAACACGTTTGTTATTAGCAACCCGGCATGTTTTTATACCACAAATTTCGCACGTTATTTTTCTCATATTTCTTCATATATCTCTAATTTCTCATATTACTCAAATTTCTTCCAACAAAGTGATTATTAATACACTTTTAAGAATTTATACGCGTACTTAAATAATAACTTTGGAAAACCCAACAAACCAATTGTCAAACGCTGGTGACAGTCAGTGACCAAAGAGTATGAGTGACAGTCAACATGGCGGTCGATGTAATCCATCTATGTGTTAAAGATTCATAGCAGCCATAGCCCTAGAGTTATAAAGTGTTCTTCTTAATTTTATCGGATTTTGGCCGCCATTAAAAAGGACGTCCGTTTCATACATCGTTCTTTATATAGAGGAGTTTCGCCAGACTGGTCACAGTTTTCGTTGCCATACTCCTCCGAAACGGCTTGACCGATTATCATGAAATTTTGTGGGCATATCGGGTAGGTCTGAGAATCGGCCAACATCTACATATTTTTCATACCCCGATTCGCGATAACCGACAATACCGACATCCACGCGGGCGACAGCTAGTTAATTTGTATATTTTTAGTGTAAATACTTGCCAATTTCATTAGTTGTGTAAACTGGCCCCCCCAATGGATTCTTCCATTAAGGGGGACCTCGAACATTCTAATACATAACTCTTTCTAGTTGAAGCACGCTCTTGTAGCTGCTGCCGACAGTTTTGGTGCCAGCACGAAGAGAGGATCGCAGTATTATTTTATTTTCCGAAATTGATGTGGATTCGAATTCTTTTGTATAATAATGATGGATTTTTAGCCATAACGTCATAGACAACGCACGCAAAAGTTAGAAAGTGGCATAATTATTACAGTGAATAGTTACCTTTTGTGTTGGTTCCAAATCTCCTTTATCTCTCTAGAAACCTCTAGTTAACTCTCCACCACTTTACTGAGGTAGCAATCATCAGTGATTCTCATCTTCGTGATCATCAATAGTCATTCCAACTATGTAAGATATTATAAATTACTTGCAACAAAGCCATAAATAGATTAAGATAGGAAAAACACTTCTAACCACAGAACAGAGAAAACTATTAGAAGTGTGATAGGACCACAGAACAGAAAAAACTATTAGAAGTGTGATAGGTAGGACAGATTCAATAGCGGAACCAATGTCGCCAAACTCACACATACAACCAGATAATAATACGTTGCACTACTAGTAAACAATTGTTTTGATTGGTCGTATATCTTTAACACCAAACTAGCCTAAAATATGCTCACTGCAAAACGAAAACATACCTTATTCAATCGTTTTAGTGATTACTTTTATATAGATAAAAAAAGGAATTTACGACGTTTTGTATAGTAATAGTAATAGTAATAAGTATTTATTTCATTATCAAGTTATTTCTTACAAGTTTAAATCTGAGCCGGCTCCATTAAGTTATGTAGATACTTGTGTTGGAGCCGTCTCGCATCTGTTCTTACATTCCTCATTGCATTACAAAAAAAAAAGTATAAAAATATGAAGGCTTAAACTAAGTACGTGCTAATCTTAAGCTAAATACATGCTGTTAAACAAAAACAAAAGTAAAAAATAAAACGGTTAGATTTATATGTATGAGTATGAGTGTCGTCGTATAGGTATTAGGTGTGTGTGTGTGTGCGCGTGCGTGTGCGTGTGCGTGTGCGTGTGCCAGTGCGTGTGCGTGTGCGTGTGCGTGTGCATGTGTTTGTGTTTGTGTGTGTGTATGCGCGCCGTTCTGATTTTAGTGCTCCTATGTACCCCCAACCAGTCTAGCTAAGTCTTACCAGGATAAGTTCGACCTCTCCATATGTCTGAGCCTTTAGCCATTCGGTCAGGGTCTTCTTGCATCTGTATAGGAGCATAGGATATATACATAGTTTCCCGTTTAATTTGTTATATATATAAGCCGATTGAGTTTGGAACTGACGTGCAGCAAATTCTGTGCGTACCCTGGCAGAGTAAGCTACTATGTCTTTCCTCCTCTTGTCTTGGTTTGCCCTCGCAAAGGGCAAAGACTTATGAAGGCATAGGCATATGCTCAAGACGTACAGTTTCCTCACCGTTAGGAGCCCGCAGTCTCTGTAAAGGTCCTCGGTTGGGTATCCGTATTTCCTGAAGTACATGACTTTGATAATTGATCGTTGAGCTCTTTCCAGATCTAGCATTTGTGTTTTATTTGCCCCTCCCCAAACTGGTATGCAGTATGTTAAAACTGATTGTACCAGGGCAATGTATATTTTATTTAGAAGGAGGGGTGGCATCAGGTGGCGCAAGGTCTTAAACATCCAGATGAGCTTCCTCACTCTGCTCATAATTAGTTCGATATGCGCATGCCATGATAGTCTCTGATCAACTAATATGCCCAAATATTTGGTAGTATTGACTTGTTGAATATTTTTGCAGTCACAGGTATTAAACTGCGGGCTTGCGCACTCATGCATTCTGACTCCATACTCTGAGCCCGGGAGCGATCTTTGACTTGGAGCAAAACAGATTAAGTTCGTTTTTGCTATATTTAGTGTAAGCAAGTTTGCATTTAACCATTTGGCTATTTCAACAAGACCGCACTCGGCTGTGCCCCTCACGGCCTCCCAGGTTTCCCCCGAAAAGACCACTGCCGTGTCATCGGCGTAGGAAAAGATTCGCCCACCGCTATTCCTCAGATTACACAAGTCGTTAATATAAATTAAAAACAGCGTGGGGCCAAGGATACTCCCCTGGGGAATGCCATAATTGACACCTACTTCATCACTATACAAGTTGTCAATTTTTACTTGCTGTTTCCTGTCCTTCAAATAACTTTCCAGAAGCGAAAGCGGTATACCTCTTATGCCCATGGCCTCCAGTCTGCGTAGAAGTATGGTAACCGACACCGTATCGAAGGCTTTTTTGAGGTCTAAAAAGACCGTGATACACTTATCGCCCTTGTCAACGACTGCTGCTATTTCCGAGGTTAAGGCCGTGACCGCTTTGTATCTGGATCAAACTTGCTTCTCACTCTAACTCTATTCCGAAAAAGTTCAACTACTCCCCAACAGATGTCCGTTTATTTCAAGAATGTTATTTAAAACCTTAAGCGTTAGGAATACGGTTGAAATTACTTTGAAGTATTATCTCTCTCACTCTAACTCCTTAATATTAACGCTAGACCGGTGACATAAAATTTTGGCAATATCGATAGATTTGAAATTTGTTTTCGTAATGTCAAAGGATTCCAAACGCTGTTAGTAATTATAATCTAAGAGTACTAAAAAAGAGGGATTTTATAGCTTGTTGAACTGTTTTTTATTAACGATTAAAAATGTATGAAGACTTCAAACTACGTATGTACCTATTTAATTGAAATAAAACAAGTGTCCATTTATAGTAGATATTTTATGTAACTGTTGCAAAATAAAAACGTTTTCACACTATCCGGCGCATCCGATATCCGATATTAGTGTCGGCTCCGATATCGAAGGAAATAAAATAAAGTAGAAAAAGATGTTGAAAATAATTGCTAGGATATTTTTTCTTTTTTTCATCCTGTCTGTGCGATCGAGCAAATGGCCGAATCGGACCGATTTTATTGAATATATGTGGACACAGCACGTGGCGACGGCTATCGGTGTCAGACACCAAATATCAGAAAATGTGAAATCGCTTTAAGGATACTTAAAATACGAGTGCGAGTATTTTACAGTATCAGACGGGTGTTTTAAGACCATTTTACGAGCAGTTTCATACACTACTTTGAAATAATTAATTTAATTTGCATAAAATGAGAAAACGTAGATCACCAAAATCTATTTGCTAATCGCGCATGCATGTTGCGCCGCGTTCACAAACTAGAAAATATCCAGCTGGAGGTGTTCAATTCGGAAGTTTATATTTTTGTATGTTTGTACGCGCATAGCTTCGTCATGTGTAGAAGACTATTCCGGAATGATACCATTTATTTTTTGTAAAGATCCGATAAAGGGTTTCAGAGAGAGACCACGAAACACTTCAATATTAGATGCTCTCGACAGGTTGCAGCGACGTACGGTCCGCATTATCGGAAATCCTGAGGTCACGAGTACCCTCGAGCCTTTGCAGCTGCGTAGAGATGTTGCTTCCTTGGCAGTATTTTACCGTCTCTACCATGGAGAATGTTCTGAAGAGCTATTCCAATTAGTCCCACCCTCTCCTTTCCTATACAGGACGACACGTGCAGGACTTAGATGTCACCCGCATACGGTGCAGAACATTCCTTCAAGAACCAAGCGGTTCGGTGACTCTTTCCTTTGTCGCACAATTAAGACCTGGAATTCCTTGCCAGCTCACGTGTTTCCCTCTTCCTACAGTCCCGGGTCCTGTAAGCGGGGCGTGAAAAAGCATCTGATGAGGCCGTCAAGCTGAGTGCCACCATTGTTAACATGGCACGTGTGTATAATGGTGGCCCTCTCTCCTGAGACTTTGCCTTCAGCTTACCATCAGGCAAGGTAAAGTCAAATTGACGTGTCCTATATAAAAAAAAACTAACTTTTAAACTCTCGCGTTCCATGATATATAATTTAGAAAACGGGAATTAACGCGATCATGGTATAGGTACTTACATACCTTTGATTGCCTGACGTTTCGACCAGGTTACACCGGCCGTGGTCACAGGCTGACTGAGGTATGTAAGTACCCATACCATGATCGCGTTAATTCCCGTTTTCTAAATTATAAAAAAAAATAAACCAGGAAATCAGCAGTAATTGCTGCAAACGCATATTATTGCTATGTCTATGCCACTACACATCATAACATCACGCCCGTATCCTTTGAATGGGTATGCAGAAGTGTTCAGAATGTTCCGTGATATAAAAAAAACAATAAAAGACAAAAGTTTATAAATATTTCTAAAAAAAGTAGATATCGATAAAGTTTGACTACATCACTAAATGAATAGCGAAGAAAGTTCTAGAATAAATAAGTTTGACATGTCTATTGTGTGTAATCAAAAACAAGCTTTATTGATATGTGGTAAGGTTGATTTTTAATTTTATTTTATTTCTTTGCATTTCAATAAGATTAGTTATAAATTCTGCTATATCCTGACTTATCGATGGTATAAAACGCCTCCATTTCGAATATTTATGCTCGTACTATCATCGGTGCACTACAAAATGACCCAGTAAGGCATATTTCTATTAAATAGTATTAAATAACACACGGTCCAAAACTGTCAAATACACGTGATGACAGATACGACTGAAGGTTGAAATTGTAAGAGCTTGCAAATCTCCGCATATCAATGACACGCGTGCCACGCCTACTTCACACTTCCATCGTTTTTTCTGTTCCGTGGATAGGACAGATTCAATAGCGGAACCGATGTCGCCAAACTCACACACACGACCAGATAATAATACGTTGCACTACTAGTAAACAATTGTTTTGATTGGTCGTATATCTTTAACACCAAATTAGCCTAAATTATGCACACTGCAGAACGAAAACATACCTTATTGATTGGCATTAGTGTTAACTTTAATATAGATAAAAAAAGGAATTTACGACGTTTTGTATCTGAATCAAGCCTGTTTCTCACTCTAACTCTATTACGAAAAAGTTCAACTACTCCCCAACAGATGTCCATTTATTTTAAGAATGTTATTTAGAACCTTAATAGTTATAATTACGGTTAATATTACTTTGAAGTATTATCTCTCTCACTCTAACTATCTTACATTAACGCTAGAGCGGCGAAACAAAATTTTGGAAATATCGATAAATTTGAAATTAGTTTTCAAAATGTCAAAGGATTCTAAACGCTGTTAGTAATTATAATCTGAGAGTACTAAACACCCTCTTGTTCAGTACTCTGAGATTATAATTACCAACAGCGTTTAGAATCCTTTACGTACAGAAGTTGAACTGTTTTTTATTAACGATTAAAAAGGTATAAAAACGTGAAACTACGTATGTGCCTATTTAATTTAAATAAAACAAGTGTCTATTTATAGTAGATATTTTATGTAACTGTTGTATAATAAAAGCGATTTTCACTATCTGGCGCATCCGATATCCGATATTAGTGTCGGCTTCGATATCGAAGGAAATAAATTAAAATAGAAAAAGAACTCGATACTATGTTGAAAATAATTGCCAGGTTTTTTTTTCTTTTTTTTCATACAGTCTGTGTGATCGAGTAAATGGCCGAATCGGACCGATTTTATTGAATATATGTGAAAACAGCACATGGTGACGGCTATCGGCGTCAGACACCCAATATCAGAAAATGTGAAATCGCTTTAAGGATACTTAAAATACGAGTGCGAGTATTTTACACATATGAGACGGGTGTTTTAAGACCATATTACGAGCAATTTCATACACTACTTTGAAATAATTAATTTAATTTTCATAAAATGAGAAAAACGTAGAGCACCAAAATCTATTTGCTGATCGCGTATGCATTTTGCGCCGCGTCCACAAACTAAAAAATATCCAGCTGGAGTTGTTCAATTCGGAAGTTTATATATTTGTATGTTTGTACGCGCATAGCTTCGTCATGTGTAGACGAATTTGCAAAATTCCTTCTTTGTTCGAAAGAAGACTATTCCGAAATTTAATTTTTGTAAAGATCCGATAAAGGGTTCCAGAGAGAGACCACGAAACTCTTCAATAAATACCAGGAAATCAGCAGTAATTGCTGCAAACGTATATTATTGCTATGTCTATGCTACTACACATTATAACATCACGCCCGTATCCTTTGAATCGGTATGCAGAAGTGTTAGGAATGTTCTGTGTAATTAAAAAAAAACAATAAAGCCATTTGACAAAAGTTTATAAATGTTCCTAAAAAAAGTAGATATCGATAAAGTGTGACTACATCACTAAATGAATAGCAAAGAAGTTCTAGAATAAATAAGATGACATGTCTATTGTGTGTAATCAAAAACAATCTTTATTGATATGTGGTAAGGTTGATTTCTATTTGATTTTATTACTTTTCATTTTAATAAGATTTGTTATAAATTCTGCTATATTCTAACTTATTGATGGTATAAAACAACTCTATTTCGAATATTTATACTCCTACTATCATCAGTGCACTGCAAAATGGCCCAGTACGGCATATTTCTATTAAATTGTATTAAATAACGCACGGTGCAGAACTGTCAAATACACGTGATGACAGATACGACTGAATGCGACTGAAGGTTGAAATTGTAAGGTCTTGCAAATCTCCGCATAAGAATGACACGCGTGCCACGCCTACTTCACACTTCCACTGTTTTTTCTGTTCCGTGCTTATAACCTTTATAAAAAAATCACCATAAATAACGTTGCGGGTTTTTTTTTATATCATTTATGTGGCAGACAAGCAGACGGCCCACTGCCAGCCCGACGGAAAGTGGTTATCGTGGCTTATTAAATTAAAAATAATAAGAGATACATCAAGAGTTTACCTTTAGTACCTAACAAACAGAAGTACCTATATTGATTATCAAATGAACTATTAATCCCGCGTAGCTTGTTTCTTGCAGTTAATCAAGCAAGCCTGCCGGTTTCGTTTAATTAATTATAATTTAGTAAGATGTGATCTTAGGCTGGATGCTTAATTAAAACGCTGTAATTTCGTCGGTAGCTTAGTGGTTAAGGGGTCAGCCTTACGATCGAGAGGTCCCGGGTTCGAATTCTGGCCATTACACTACCGACGTGAACCCACTCCTGGCACAAGCAGTTTAGCTTAGTTGGATAGGGTTAGAAGGAATATTAATAATCTATACATCTATACATTTAAATAAAATTGGAGTGTCTGTTTGTAATATTGAAATAACCATATTTTACTACATGCATATGAATATAATAATATTGTACACACACAAAAATAATATTGTTTACAATTTTTGTCTGTCTGTCTGTTTGTTCTGGCTAATCTCTGAAATGACTGGACGTTTTTACGGGACGTTTATTGGCAGGTAGCTGGTAGCTGGTGTAATAATAAGTAACTTAGGCTACTTTTATTTTAGAAAAATAGCGTTGACTCAACACTAAGCGATAAACGACACCCACGAGGGCGGAACCGCGGGCAACATCTAGTTTCGAAAATTTCGGTTGCTAATATTCTTTTATAAAAAAATAACAAAATCTATATAATAAATAAAATTAGAGTCTGTTTGTAATATTGAAATAACCGTTTTTTACTAAGTACATGCACATGAATATAATACGGTCCATACACCAAAATAATATTTTTTACCAATTTTGTCTCAGTCTGTTTGTTCCGGCTATTCTCTGAAATGGTTCGACCGATTTTAACGAGACTTTTATTTTAGAAAAATTGACCAACACTAAGCAATAACCGACATCCACGCGGGCGAAACCACAGGCTACAACTAGTAAAAATAAAATAAAATAAAATTTACAATAGGTATTATAATATTTTCTTCGAATTGTATGATTTGATAAAATATTGAAGCATTTCATTTCAGTCTTTTAGGTTTGGATTTCAATCTTCTTTTTATTTCTATAGATTTTTTCACTTTGGAGTCAATCTCTGCATGAATTTGTTTTTTAGTTAAACTAATTGCTTGCTGATAGGTATCTGACAGCTGAGCAAGAACGTCTTTCTGTATTTCTATTTCAGGTAGCTGAGCTTTTCCACCAGATTGAATAATTTCCTGCAAAAAAATAATAATATTAAAACACTATTTGCTCTGGCACAGGCGTTCCTCTTGGAGTTGAATTGGTCATTCCGAAAAAAGTCAACGTAATGTACCAATTAAAAATAAAAAGCGAACCCAGGGCTATTAAGTGTACACTTTTAATGCAACTGGGAGAAAGCATTAATAAGCCATACTTTATACCTTGAAAATATTGACTTGATTAGGCAGAAGGATAGACACTGCATGTCCTACGCGTCCAGCACGCCCTGTACGTCCAACTCGATGTATATATGTTTTAATGTTTCTTGGAGGGTCATATGAAACCACATAATTGCAGTCTGGAATATCAATACCTCTAGCAAGTGCATCAGTTCCAATCAATCTAAAACAGTATTTTTTTTAAATATAATCTTATTAAGTGAAAGATTAATTTTTTAAGCCCTTTGCCAAATGAATGTTGATTTAATGTAACGAACTATTAATGTTCTTGAACTTGTAGTTATTGATGGGGTCAACTCTTGATATTTTTAAACCGATGATCTAATAGCGTTGACATATCAATTGTTGATCTCATGAACTGTTGATCCCCCATATGCATTATATTGCCTCATTGTACAGATGAATCAAACAATATGTTAACATCAGTTGAGAAGTTTTGTAAAGTATTTTCTAGTTTGGCATGAAACTTGTATATCTTATTGTTGATGTAAATGAATAACAAATACTGCACTTACACATTTATTTCACTTGAAGTAAACTTTTTCAATACACTTTCTCTTGTTGCATTATCTAATGCTGCAGAGAGTTCAGCTACCTTTAATTTACCCATTCCCCACGTATTCAGGAGCACTGTTAAGCGGTGTGCAGACTCAGCAGCATTAGTAAAGCATAATACTTTGTCCCATTTTTGATCAATCAGAAAGTGATACAGGATAAGTGGTTTGTGTTCTGCTTCACAGGTAATAGTTTGTTCTACTAATTCATTGGGTGTTGCATATAGTCTAATTTGATCTTCATTATCGTAATTAGTTATTGTAGCTGCAGAAAACAGTTTTGGTTGAAATAAGCCCCATTGTTCTAATTTTTCTGGATCTTGAGATAAAGTTGCAGAGAAGAGCAATTTATGAGGGGGACGTTTTTGCTCGATGAGGCTACTCCATGTGAGATTTGAATTTCTTCCCTCCATTAACTCATTTTCTAACTTAATATGTCTATGCAGATGGTACAGCCAATCATTTTGAATGTGATCCATAATTCTATCAGCTTCATCAATTACTAGAAATTTCAGATGTTTTAAGGAGAACCCCTCAGTGTTTTGAAGATGTTCAACCAGTCGTCCTGCAGTGCATACAATAATGTCAACTTCACTGACCCATCCTGATGATGCAGCTGAAAAATAAAGTACATAGGTATATTAAAAAATTGCTATAACAATTTAGATATATCTAAGGTATATATGTCACCTGGCCCTTACGGGTGGAAATCTTAGGATCAATATTGTTAATTTTCAATAAGATCAGGCTTTGAAATAATTTAATGATTACTGTTCCACTCCCTTGTATAGTAGTGTGTGATATATAAGGCTATGACATCCACAAATAATCCATAAAAGAAATTATAATTTTTTTATCAATAGGAAGTCACATTATTTGTGAATGTCATAGCCTTATACATATATCATCATGTTACTATACAAGGGAGTGGAGATAAATAATTTAATCTAATTTATTTGATATAGGAGGGTAATGTAAAGTGCAGTCCTTACTATAGCGTATGATATTTTGCTGCTCTTGCTGTATTGGAGTAGAACCACCTAATAAAGCAACTCTTAATCTCGTTTTCAGACAATACTTTTTGAACACTTTAGCTACTTGTGCTGCTAATTCTTGAACTGGTAAAACCACTAGAGCTCTTACATGGCATCCAACTTCATTCAACAAAATCTAGAAAAAATATAATATAGTTTTGTATACAATATATTTTAATGTTTGTGAGAGGGGTGCTGGTGCCCCATGTACATTTCTTAATCTTCTCTGCTGCCATTGCACACATTCATTTTCCCCAATGACTGCTTATCTTTAGAAGGCAGGTTTATCTCCAGGTTGCCTTAATGATATAAAACATACAGGCAATGTACTTTTAAGTTTTAGTAGTAAGTAATACTAAATTTATGAGTACCTGAATTATTGGCAAAACAAAGGATAATGTTTTACCACTGCCAGTTGGAGCTGATACACAAATATCCTGTGGCCTAAATGGAAAGACTGATTTGTGTTCATTCAATACAAAAGGTATAACTTTTTCTTGTACTGGAAACAAACTGGTAACACCTTCTGCTAAAAGTGATGCTTTTAAAGTACTGTGTAACCAATCTTGATTCTCCACATGGCATGATGAGTTTTTTAAGTCAGTAGAAATGTTAATAGGATGAGAGAGCCAATAAGGCAGTACTCTGGCAACCTGGAATATTAAAAAATAATCTTATGAGTTCTCAATCCACTTGTACTTTTTCTTTTATTAATACTGGTTTGGCCCTAAAGTATCCTTAAAGATTTACAATGGCAGTTGAAACTGGAAATATAGTAAAAAACTAAAAGCGTGTTCTCAAAGTGCTATTAATCAACAGTATAAATACAATCTATAGTTGGAACCAATGGTAAAATAATTAAACATGTTTTTTAGCATAATCTTCTACCAAAACTAATTTGTTAAAAATTTGAAACAAAATTAATTTCAATATGAAATGAAACCTAAATGAAATGAAATGAAAACATGGTAAAGATAGGAAGTTACATTTTTAATTGATATTAGTATTTCTTCACATTTCATCCACATCATTCATTTGCTAACACAATATGAGATTATAATATATTCTTACAGGGTTGGCAGCATGACTTTTATTTGCTTGTGTTGCAGACGTCCATAAGCCACAGTAACTACTTTCCATGAATTAGGCCATGTGCTAGTCTGCCGACCTAAGATGTACAAAACAAATTGTTACCAACCTTTGTTTTTTTTTCAAACTCACTTATTCCTAATACTTTGTATTCTTGCAACTGTTTAGTTTTGTCACTTTGTGTTTTCAGACTCTTATTTATATTGTTATCAGAATCCCGATCTGCTTTGTGTAACTTAACATTTTCATTAACTTTGTTACTCTCTCTATCTTGGAGATTATCTTCTTTATGCGTTTCATATAGTGGTTTCTGTGGTTTCAGGGTTATAACTGAAGCCGTTTTCTTAATAGTATATGCAGATTTCCTTTCTGCTATTCTCCTTTTTAAATTTTCTAAATGTTTAGCTTCTTGGTTTACGACATCTATATCATCATTATCATCTCTATACCTATAAATACAAAATGATACAGGTAATTATAGTAATTTGAGGTTAATTCAATTTTAATAAATTATAAAGTATGTATGTACCTGTTTATGACAAATAAATCCATGATAAATGAATAGTAACTGCTCGATCACTAGAGCTATTTAACAATATGAACTTCTATTCCAAAAATCGAACGATCAACTCAGCAAAAACCTAAATGTAACCCGAGCATAACCTATAAATCAAAACATTGTAAGCAAAGCAAGGCAAAGGCCAAAGAGTATATAATAGTTTTGGCACATGCCAGAACATCGCACTTATCGCAGTCTTGTGAACTCTTTTGTAAAACGGAACGCTAATGTTTCGCACATAGATTTAGTATTTTTCTTTTCCAATATCTATGGTTTCGCAACTTCGCAACCACGTTCGTAACGACTTGTCAATGGCTGGCAACGAAGGTATAGACCATAGATGTAGTATTTTTATGGTATAGACACAACTGAACTGACACAAAAATAAGTGTGTAAGTCAAAAAACGACAACTTTTTCTTACAACAGTTGTCTGTTTTCCGCGGCCCCACCCGCTTAAATGTCAGTTACCGCGACCAAATATATTTGTAATTGTATTTTTGTAGACTATCTCCTTCCCCTGAAATATATTACTGTCTATGCACCAAAGGAGATGTCCATTATGGCAAAATCCATTAGGGCTCAAATTACACTGATATAATTATAGTAGCTAAAATTAGTGATCGAGAATTAGTTAAATAATAATATTTAAATTCTGCACTTAAGAGAAAAACTATTTTTTTTTATAGCCGTTATTGTCGCGAAAAGAAAAGGATTCGTAAATAGCCCTTTCGCGATACCGAGGGTTTCTTTCAGGGTTCAATAGCTTGAATGCAAGGCATGTCCATGATTGCTGATTATCAGTGATTCTGTCATCTCACACCGTAGATCTCCTCCTGTAGACAATGAAAATATCTGTTACTCTCAAAGAGTAAGTTGATAACCTCTTGTATCTTATAGCACACATGTGCTTAACGGTCCATGACACACAACACGCACCATACTTTAAAGGCATGATGCGCCTACATTGAGTCCCCTCCGTGGGACAAGCAATGGATCTCTCAAAATTGGTACATATCTCACCGCAAGTTGGTTCCAACCTTATGAATTGCGGGTGTCGATCTTCAGGCGTGGCTGAGCGAATTAATTCTGCTTGAAGACCGCAGGCAAACGATGAAACGCATATCTGGTACAGGACAAAATTGCTACGATGCAAACTAAATACACAAAAGGTTACCAACCTTCTATTCCTTCGTACAGACGCGCTATCTCCTAAACCCGTAAAATCGTACCGTTTGCTTTCGATATTCTCTTTGACAAACGTATTTATACTTGACAGTAAAAAAAAAATAGAATTATATAGATTGAGCTGCCAGTGAAACCAACCAAAGAGTACGAATCCTAAAAGGTTTGTATTTCGTGAAGGAACTTCGCGACAGTTATCGTTGTGAACTGTCCCATAAGTCACTCGCTGATTTCGTTTATTGAAGTGAAAACTTCTTTAGCGGCGTTGGATGGATGAAAAGTGTTAAACTCGCGTCAGGATAGCTTGACCTTTGAACCGTAATCGACGACTGACGTCATACAACATTAGCTATAGACTGTCTATTTTGCAAGATACGATAAATAGCATCGTAGTCGACTTTAAGTCCTTATGGTTTCAGATAGTACCAGGTTCTGGCCTTCTGACATTTTTTGTGATTATTTTTTCTTTGTGTAATTTATTACTTTTTGTGATTATTTTTTCTTTTTGTAATTTATTAATTTCTTCTGACACTAAATTAGCTGAAAATGAGTGATACGTTCTATGATTGGCGCTATATTATAGGTATGGTATGGTATGTTCTTTTTATCTTTTTCTACGTATATAACGAAGAAAGAAAGAAAGAAAATGTTTTCACTTCTGCCGGCACTCCCAGAGTGCAACCCGTCTTTTTTTTTCATTTTTATGCCCCCTAAAATCCAATCACTCTGAATCTCGTGGAGACACACGGAAACAAATTTACTGGCGTGGCTAACGTGGCTCTGGTACACTTGACATTGGCGTCTCGCCATTAATAACTGTATAATACATTTACTTGATAATTGATTGATTACTTGATATTGGCGGAGTTGCGGCGATTTGCTGCAGAGGCCATTTTGAAAAAGAAAGAAGATTTTTATGCATAGATCATGGGCATAGATAAGTCAATAGTAGGTAACGCGTTTCGCATTAACATGACGTAATCTATCAATTTCTTTTTATATTTGCAGAGATATCACCCTCACATCATACTCAAAGTAAACAAAACAGTTCACAAAAGCATAAACAGAACTGTCATCTATCTGTCACGTGTGACACTTCGGTGTCAATTTGTCAAACTTATTAATTTGTTTTTGTTGGGCACAGGTAGCAAAAGTTTCGTTTGTATTGGGCCTAAAATATGTACCCAAATAAAAAACGATGTTTTCTCAAAACTGCATTAACTTAAAATTCCATGTTAAGTATAGGTATATTATAATATTAGTCCCATGTAACACTATCCAGAAATATTTGGTTCATTGCTGCTGGATTTTTTCAAAAACAAAAAAACCATTTTTAGACTACTCCTTTCCAATAATTCTGATGGTTTGAGTATGAAAGTGTTACAGACAGACAAAGTTTCACTTTCATATTTATAATTTATTTTATGAGTTTATGTTTCAAAATATTTACAATAAAACATAAATGATACTAAATAAAATTTACAACTAGAAACTAAAACAAGATAAACAAAATAAATTAAATGAAATATTTACTTATTATTATTTATTCATTTGACTATAATCGATTTTTTACAACATTTTATAATCGTTAAAATTGGATGTAAATCGATTACAATTTGACAAGTCAATCTCCTAACATATTTTGTCTATACAATTTTAGCGAAGCACCACGAAGCAAGTTTTCGATTTGTCGCTTTTATTTCCCGAATAATCATTCAAATGTTTTTTCTTCGCCAATTACACGTGATAAATTGTTAATTCTATCTTTATTTCGCTTTTATACTTTTCTGTTTTGGTTTCACAAGATTGAACACCGTACAAAATGGCTAGTGTATCCTATCAAATAGCAAATCTTCTCGAGAAGGTAAGCCGGTGTTCTTAACATAGAATAGTTTTGCTATCTAAATGCGGACTTACCTAACAATATAATTTATAATGTCTTTAGATGACCTCCACCGACAAAGACTTCAGGTTTATGGCTACTAATGATTTAATGACTGAATTACAAAAAGACAGCATAAAGCTTGATGATGATTCTGAAAGGAAAGTAGTTAAAATGTTGCTGCGTCTGCTTGAAGACAAGAATGGTGAAGTGCAAAATTTAGCTGTGAAATGGTAAGATTTATAAGTGTACACAATTTTGGCTGTATCATTTTAAATATTTCTATAACAATTACACCCCTTTGCAGCCTCGGCCCTCTCGTCAATAAAGTCAAAGAGTATCAAGTGGAAGGTATTGTTGATGCCCTTTGCGCAAATATGCTCTCTGATACAGAACAACTGCGAGATATCAGCAGCATTGGCTTGAAGACTGTCATATCAGAACTTCCTCTCGGCTCTAACACATTAGCTGCAAATGTATGTAAGAAAATAACTGGAAAATTGAGCAGTGCCATTGAAAAGGTATTCAATTCAGTTAAATTTTATGGTGTGAATTCAAAAAATATACTAATGTATTATAATCTGATACTGGTTATTTTATACATGTATCTAAATTCTGAGAAATTTACGTTATTATCTATTTATTATGATCAGCTGTTACTCATCTTGACCTGTGTGAAATTTTATTCCTATTTTTGCAATGACTATTTGAAGCTGTAATCTATCCCTGTAACAAAATTTAGCCATTAAAGCATGATTGAATAGCAGACTTCCAAACATCTGCATCACTGTAAGGTGAACTGATTTATTATACCTTAGGCATCTTTTGATCTAAAAAGGTTCATACTGTACATTACAAATAAATACATAAATTATGGTTGCTATTTAGTTGAATACTACAAAAAATAACCATTAAGAAAGGAATAGGATTGCTTTATTTAGCGACTTTCCTTTCCAAAGTCATTACAGAATGATTTTTAAATAAAATGACATTTTATGAAGTATTGCAGTAGAAATAAAAATAAATACTGTAATAATATCATGAATCCGAAGGATATATTTTTTTTAATTGGCCATTTACACTTACAAAAATAGTGAAACACTCGCTGGGATATTGGATTGTCATTTCAAATCATACATTACACTTACAAAAATATTTAATTTTACCAGTTGTACAACCCATTTTTAATATCTTTTTTTATTACAGCAAGAAGATGTATCTGTTCAACTTGAGGCTCTTGATATACTTGCTGATTTATTAAGTCGATTTGGTGGCTTGTTGATCTCTTTTCATCCCTTGTTGCTCAACTCACTGCTACCTCAGTTGGCCTCTCCACGTCAGGTATTCTATTATTTCTTAATAATTTAAAAATATATTATTGCTTATCAGTTTATCAGTTTTGTTTAGAAGCTAACCAAACATGACTAACTTACTTTAGATTGTTACTATTAATTTGTTTAGCTTTTGCCCGCGGCTCCGCCCGCGTGAATGTGGTTATCGCGACCAAACATAGCCTATGTCCTTTCTCAAGGTCTAATCTACCACTATACCAAATTTCATCAAAATCGGTTCGGTGGTTTAGGCGTGAAAGCGTAACATACAGACAGACAGACAGACAGAGTTACTTTCGCATTTATAATATTAGTATGGATGCCGCTTGGGACATTCATTTATTAAGTAGTTAGAAAACCATCTACAGAAGTAATTGTTAGGTAATACATTCTGTACTTATCAGAAAATGAAATTAAAACGATTTAAAATGAAAATTATTTCGATAAAATTGTTCCCAAATAACCTTAATTTGCGTTAATCTTCAGCCCAAATCCAAAATTCGAAGATACTTATGTACTTATCAGAAAATGAAATTAAAACGATTTAAAATGAAAATTATTTCGATAAAATTGTTCCCAAATAACCTTAATTTGCGTTAATCTTCAGCCCAAACCCAAAATTCGAAGATACTAACTCAAAACTGACCGACTTTTATACAAACTTTCATCCCTTATTTCACCCCCTTAGGGGTGGCATTCACAAAAATCCTTTCTTAGTAGATGCCTGCACAATATAAAGCATATATGTGCAAAATTTCAAGTCTCTAGACGATTTCATTATTCCCATGACTTCATCCCCCTTTTCACCCTCATGGGGATGTAATAATCAAAATCACTGAGACACGTGTAATTTACTTTTTAATCTTCAGTCCAAACACAAAATTAAGGTCATTACTTCAAAACTGACGGATTTTCATACAAACTTAAACCCCCCTTTTAACCCCCTTAAAATTAGAATTTCCAAAAATCCGTTCTTAGTGCTCATCTACACTACCAAAGGAACCTACATGCCAAGTTTCATGATTGTAGCTTCAGCCATTTGGGCTGTGCGTTGATGGTCAGTCAGTCAGTCACTCACTTTCTTCTTTTATATATTTAGATAACTAGTTATATTACACATAAGATCCATATCTAACTCATACTCTATGACTACATTCTAGAAGTAAAGTAGAGAAGTAAACAGAATACCATGTCTAGTCAGTTCATTTGCATGTGCTACTTAAAAAACACATAAATATAAAAAACACCGTATTTATTTTCCTTTCATAACAGAAAACTTCGAATGGCGTCAGGTTGGTTTGTACGCAAATAGTTTTGTGGTCAATGTATAACTAGTTCATATCTGTATTTCTTATCATATAAGGTCAAAATTCATGTATGATGTTACTTATACAGGCTGTCCGCAAACGCACCATAGTTGCGTTGTCCCACTTGGTCATGTCATGCAATGCAGCTCTTTACAACAAACTCATTGATCATCTCCTGGAAGGCCTAAGCTCCTCAACTTCTTCTAGTGTTAGCCGCACACATATTCAGTGTATTGCTTCTATTTGGTAAGTATTATGCAACAGGTTACATTATCAACACTGATTACTTTTTGTAAATTATATCCATTTACATTACAACTGGACTTGGACACCCAATGAATGTATAATTGGTGATTATTCTGTTTCCTGCAACAATATATTTTCACCGTACACTATTATTATTATTATGTATAATTGATACTATAATGTGTAAAAATATAGTACGGAACCACAGCAAGGAACCATAGCATGATTTGATTTGAATTATAAGTCAATTTCCAAGCTTGTGGTGAGATTTGGAGCTGTCTGTTATTTAAATAATTCAGAAGAATATATTTGTACTTATTTTTTGCAGTCGGCAAGCAGGCCACCGATTTGGTGAACAGTTATGGCGTGTGGCACCACAAGTTTTAGAATACTCAACTGATAGTGATGAAGAACTTCGTGAACACTGTCTGCAAGCTCTCGAAGCTTTTGTACTTAAGTGCCCCAAGGAAGTGCAATCTCATATTCCTACTGTGAGTATTCATTTTAAGTATTAGTGAAAGTGAATACTCACAGTGACAGTGCTATAAAGTTAGAGGAAGATCTGCCAACATTACAACATAAGGATTTCAATTATACATCATCATCATCATATCAGCCACATACATTCCACTGCTGAACATAGGCCTCTCCCATAGACTTCCAGGCCGACCAATCTAAAGCAGTCCACAGTCAGCGCTTCCCGGCGACCTTGATGAGGTCGTCCCTCCACCTGGCCGTTGGGCGTCCTACACTACGGTTTGCCCGTACGCGGTCGCCATTCCAGAACTTTTTGCCTCATCGGCCATCTGTTCTGCGCGCTGTGTCCCGCTCACTACTACTTCAACACTTCAACGAGCTAATCCGCTGGACTACATCGGTTACTTTTGCACTCCTACGGATATCATCATTTCTGACGCGATCATGTAGGGTATGTAAATACCGAGCATAGCACTTTGTATAGCTCGTTGAGCGACTTTGAGGTTTTTTAAGACATCCATAGTGAGGGACCACGTTTCAGATCCGTAAGTCATCACTGGCAACACACATTGGTTAAAGACTTTCGTCTTCAGGCACTGAGGTATGTCGGACGAGAAGACATCTCGTAGCTTCCCGAACGCTGCCCAGACAAGTCGGATTCCTCGATTAACCTCGACTTCGAAGCCGGAATTGCCTACCTGGATCAGTTGACCCAAGTAGACGTTCTCGTCAACAGCTTCTAAGACTGAGTCCCCAATGTGAACCGGTAGAGGCGGAATATGGACATTAGACATAACCATTCATCCGTGTTCATCTTAAGGCCCACCTGTTGGGATACTCTGTTGAGGTCTTCGGGCATGGTGTTCAAGTCTTCCAGCGATTCTGCCGTAATGACAAAATCATCGGCAAACCGAAGGTGAGTTATATACTCGCTTTCGTAGGGTAGAACCAACCATAAGGGACTGGATCACTCAGCTAATAAGCAAAAGAGCGGTCCAGATAGTGATGAGCACTACCACAAGAGCAAAGGTAGTCAAAGGGTGCCCCCAGGGAGGCGTCCTATCGCCACTTTTATGGAATATAGTAGTAGACAGCCTCCTAAAGAGACTTAATGAGAGAGGACACACCACCATCGGGTACGCGGATGATCTTGCAATACTGATAAGCGGAACGGCTGAGAACGTGCTATGCAAAATCATGCGCACAGCCCTTCAGACTGTGGAAGAATGGTGCGAAGAACATCGACTATCAGTAAACCCGAAAAAAACAGAACTTATCCTTTTCACCAACAAAAGAAAGTTACCAGAACTACAACTACCAAAACTATTTAACACCAAACTAGCTCTAACAACTCAAGTTAAATATCTGGGCATCATACTTGACAATAAGTTGAATTGGGCTAGCCACATAAATGCTAAGATGAAAAAGGCCTGTATAACTTTCTGGCAATGCAGAAGACTCGTTGGTAAGAACTGGGGTCTAAACACAAAGATAACACTTTGGCTGTACACGGCAATTATCAGACCTTCTCTAACCTATGGATCAGTTGTATGGTGGCCCAGAACAGAACTGATCACTGTGAAAGAAAAGCTCCAGAGTTTACAACGCCTAGCGAGTACAGCAGCCACTGGATGCATGAGAACCACCCCATCAGTCGCACTAGAGCACCTCCTAAACCTGAGACCGCTGCATCTAATCATACAGGAGGAGGCCAAGGCAGCAGCCTTAAGACTGAAAAATAATGGGCTTTGGAAAGAGAATACTGGAACAAAGCATTCAAAGATTCTACAGGGAATCCTAAAGAAGATACCACTTCTTGAGGCTCCCATAGACAGAATACCATGTCACCACGTCTTCGAACGGAAGTATCATATCCAACTTTCTGAAGAAAAAAGAGATAGCTCTGGCGTCAAAGAAGTTAGGATATACACAGACGGCTCCAAAACCTCACATGGTACCGGAGCAGGCGTCTTCTCGAATGACCTAAATATCAAAATAACAACCACCTTGGACAAGCTAAGCACAATATTTCAAGCCGAATGTATTGGCATAACGAGAGCGGCGGAGACAATTGCCGCCAGAGATGTCAGAGATCTAGACATAAAGATCATCTCAGACAGTGCATCCGTGCTCCAAGCTCTCCAAAGTAACACCATAACCTCTGTCCTCATATTGGAATGTCATAACAGACTCCAATCCATTGCAAACACAAACAGGGTCACGCTGCAATGGATCAAAGGACACAGCAACTCCCTCGGCAACGACGCAGCCGATGAATTGGCCAAGAGAGGATCAGGGTCGACAGTATATGGACCGGAACCAATACTACCCATACCTCAAGCACAGGTCAAAACTTGGCTACGAAAAAGTACAGAAGAAACCCATCTAACAGAATGGACAAACACTGAAGGATGCAGGCAAACAAGGAATGCAGTTCCGGTAGCATCAAAAACGTTTAGCCGAAATCTCATTAGGCTAAAAAGGGACCAAATCCGCAAGGTCACCGGCATCTTGACCGGTCACTGTCCCCTAAACAAGCATCTGTTTACAATAGGTGTGACGGACAGCCCCCTATGCAGAGGCTGCATGGGGGCAGAAGAAACGCCACGTCATGTGCTTACAGAGTGCACGAGCGTGGCCGCACAACGGGCGAAATTCCTCCAGTCACCAGCGTCACTCCGGGAAGCATGTGGAAACCTGAAAAGGCTGCTGGCTTTTTGGGAGGATCTGGGTTGGTTGGAATAAGAGGTAAGATGGTACGCACAATGGCCCAATCAAGAGGCTAAGTGCGGAACAGCCCAGGTAAACTAAAACTAACTAAAATATACTCGCTTTTCATGTTGTTGCCACGTCCTTTCCAGTTCAGTAGCTCGAATCTTCCAAGGCAGCAGTAAACAGTTTCGGAGAGATAACGTCTTCCTGTCTAACGCTCCTTTTCAGTGGAATTGGCTTCGTGCTCTGTTCCTGTACTCGGACCGACATTCAACACTTCGATATACCGGTGATCTATCCGGCACCGCTGGAGAGACTGTAGCACGGCCCATATTTCGATCGAATCAAGGGCTTTTTCATAAGTCCACGAATCCTTAGCAGAGAGACCGGTTATACTCTCTGGTCTTCTGTATAACCTGCCGCAGCGTGTGCCGCGTGTGCAGCCGTCTTATTCGGGAGGCTGGAAGTCATGGAGCCTGTTTGCGAGAAGGTTCGTAATACCCGTGGCCATCGAACAGCTGAAGAATACAAAGCGGTGGGTGAGGACGGAATTACAGCAGAGCTTTTGAAAGCGGGCGGAACGCCGGTACTGAAGGTCCTTCAGAAGCTCTTCAATTCCGTCCTACACGGAGGCATAACTCCGGAAGCGTGGTGGTTCTTTTCTTCCAGAAAGGCAATAATACTTTGCTGAAGAATTATAGGCCCATCACGCTCCTGAGCCACATTTACAAGCTGTTTTCGAGGTTTATTACGAACCGTCTCAATTATACAATTGACTCATTATTATGTACCTAGTTGTTATTTGTTTCATATACTTGAGACTTATTTTTACACAATTCCAAATTACAAGTGGTATTTTCAGATTTGGTTTATTATATTTTTCGAACTCGCGCCATGTGGGCATCGTTTGTTAGTTGTGTCATTGTGAAGGATTGTATTTTATGCCTTTTAAACAAAGCCACAAGCCACAACTCATAAAGATATATCAGATATGCTGTATGTAGTAGACCAATGGGATGTGCGTTAGAGGTGGCCACATTTTTTTTTAAATATTTCGTTTGTCAATTGACTGCACCAGTTTATTACTGAAGGCGTTGCGGTTTTTGAAACTATCATACACCCTGTTGCTTCACTATTTACAGAAACCCCTATATGCTGACCATATGTAGTAGTTTCTCTGTTAAGACCTACTCTAGATACTCCTAGAACAAAAAGACAGACAGTCAAAGTTAGGTAACAAAAGTAACACTTGCATGTAACAAAATAATAATTTGTTATACTTTAAAATGCTTTGCACTTGTAGATAATTGATCTCTGCCTGAAAATGATCACATACGATCCCAACTATAACTATGAGGATGAAGAGGCGAACGGTGGTGGTGAGGATGAAGAAATGGAGGACGAGTCATACACACCTGACGCTGACCCTGAGTCAGACTCTGAAGAATATTCTGATGATGATGATATGTCGTGGAAGGTATACTGTTATTTGAAGTTTATAATACTGTTGTCAAGAAAGAATAATTATTTAAAACTAGCTTTTGCCCGCGGCTTCGCCCGCGCGGATGTCGGTTATCGAGACCAAACATAGCCTATGTTCTTTCTCAAGGTCTAATCTACCCCTATACCAAATTTCATCAAAATCGGTTCAGTGGTTTATGTGTGAAAGCGTAACATACATACAGACAGACAGACAGACAGAGTTACTTTCGCATTTATAATATTAGTATGGATTGCTTATCGTTCGCTTTTTTCATCTTTTGTTTGTTATATATTATTTTTCTGTGCTGTAAAGTTGTAATATATTAGATAGGGCTGATTGCCAGTTCACTGACATGTCATTTTTGTAGGTGAGACGTGCGGCCGCTAAGTGTCTTGAGTCTGTCATTGCAACGCGCCACGAACTTCTCTCTGAAATGTATGTCAAGGTGTCTCCCGCTTTAATCGCCAGATTTAAAGGTATTTCTAACATTTTGGTACATTAAATTTTGTACATACTTTATGTTTAACAGATACTGACCTGTATTTTATTGTACAGAACGGGAAGAGAACGTGAAGTGTGACATTCTCAGTGCATACACAGCTTTACTAAGGGCAACGCGTCCACCACCTGCTTTACAGATGACTATTCCTTTTGACAATTCGCCTCAAGCTTTATTGTTGCAAAGGGTAAGTCATCCTCAGTAGTATTTTGTACTGGTGAAATTTACTAAATATTTATTTAAATACTAGCTCTTACGTGCATTAGGGAAAATAACTTCAAAAACTTACATATTTTACTTTAAATACAATTGTTATACACATGGTCGTTAACTAAAATAAAAATACTTATAGAATATCTAGCCATAAAAATTCGGCAATGGTTTATAACATCCGTACACAAAATGATAAAAGGTAAAAAATCACACCTATTAAAAATCGGTCGGTATCAGAAAGGCTGGATCGTAAATTGACCACGTCGCCCTTAGTCCACATCTCAAAATGTCTATATCTCAAAACACCTAAACCGCAAAAACAAAAATCGTAAGAAACAACTGGCGCCAATTCAATATTTACTCACGACAGTGTCACGAATTTTTGAACATGTATTAAATGTATATGCCATTGAATTCTTTTAAGTAAATAGTCAAGTAAACAAGATAGTTACTTTTCTTACAATAAAGGTATTTTTTCGAAAGTTTCGACTATTGGGACAGTGTCACTGTTATATACACTGGCCTGCAAAAGTAAGATATATTACCACACTTTTCAAATGTAATTTTTTCTTAATTCTTCCATAGGTAGAGATTTAAGATTAAAAAACGTTTTATTGCAAAATTCATAGGCTTTAATTCTTAGAAACTAGTAAACTATACATTAGTAACATTTTTAACTTAAAAAAGATGAAACAGTGTAAATAGACATTTTTGGCTTAGTGTAAAAAAATTCAACTAAAATGTATTACATGTTATTTAATTTTTAATAACTGGTATTGCCTTCCAAGCTCATCCCAGGCGTGTTCAATCGGGTTGAGATCAGGACTTTTTGATGGCCAAGCCATCACGCTGATACTCTCAACCCGATTAAACACGCCTGGGATGAGCTTGGGAGGCTAGTCAGAAGTTGCAGACCACCACCTACTAACCAATAACATAAGGCATATGTTGAAATGTCACTTGCAAATGTCGTATGATAATATAATTGTATTCGACAATTGAGTGTTTGCTTGTGTGTAAACATTTTGATACGATAATCGTAGGGCGAAAATTGCTAGCGATTATTGCATACGATTATCGAACTGAAACTTGCGAGAAACTCGCACCGTCTAAATGACGCCTTAGTTGAAGCAATTTTTTTCTGTTCTTTCGAGAATCATATCTTTGAGGCGAGAAACTCGCCCCGTCAAAATTACGCTCAATCCAGACCTGCAACTGGATTGCCGGTCTACTTTTACATTGGAATAATGTGAACGCTGGATTACTGGGCTGGAATAATGTGAACCGGGTATAAGTAGACCGATGTTAACGTTTCTGTTTGTTCGTTTTAATATCAGTCAGCATTTGTAACATGCTACGTGTCTGTAATAGTGACCCTGTTTCCTGAGACTTTGCTATCGAAACTATGCCCAAATCTTTCGCTTCGATACGACAATAACATGAGCGTGTATAAAGCGTCGTACCCACTTGTGTAGGTGTCGGGAGTGGTCCGCGGCGCGCTGCGCGTTATCCGCGGGCGGAGCGTGCGCGCGCGCGGATGTGCGCTGGCGCTACTGCGCGAGCTGCTGGCGGCCGCACCCGGCTGCCTCGTCGACCACGCCGCCAGGGTCATTCGCGCGCTCACTCCTGCGCTCACGTCAGTATTACTAGCTATCTTGTTCTTCTTCACCCGAGCGCTAATCTAGCTTTTTATAATTTGTTAAAAACTCAGATACCTACGGAACATCCTTGGTATACTTTTTTTAAAAAAAATTGCGTCGATGAGGTGGGATTAAAAGTTACGTGTTGCACTCGAGTGCAAAGATTTTTCACCTCGTACTCTTTTGATTTTCCCTCCTGATTTATTTATGTTGGGTTTTACGGAGCGATACGATTGCTGTCTAATTCCACTTGAGAAAAGCTGGAATTAAAGCTGTTGGTCAATCAGCAGGTGTACTGGCCCCGAAGTTCTTGTTGGGGTCTTATAAACCTAACTATAACCACCCTACAACTATCTTACAGAGATAGTATAGATAGTACAACCGTAAACACAATGAAATGTAAGGTGAACACTGTGTTGACGGTTGCCTGTAACTGTTAATATATTGATACCTTAATATGCAAACATACAGTCGAATGTAATTACGAGATTTCGATATTAACTTGTTGACAATATAATATGAATTGGTTTATGCAGGGACAAAAGTACAGCATCGTCAATGAAGATCGAAACTCTAGTTTTCATAGTATGCTTGGTCCGTGGGCACCCGCCTGAGACCATGAGGCCGCATGTAGTGGCCCTATTGCCCGCAGTACTGGGCTGTGTGCACGACCCTTTCTACAAAGTCACTGCCGAGGCCCTGCGCGTACTGCAAACGCTTGTCAAAGTCATGCGTCCACTGGGTATGCTGCTTTTCCAATGTTTATAATATATGTAAATTGTGTGTGTACAGTCAGCTTCTAAAGTAGATGAAGATTGCTGTTCTAAATGAAAATGATTACTTATATTTAATTTAAAAACATTGAGTTACAAGTGTTTTTGTGAAGAAATTTTAATTACTTTACTTCAAAACCAAATGTTAAAGTTAGTTATAATCACGGAGGACAGAATATGATTAAGTAGCGGAGATGCCATAGTCAAATTTCTCTTAAGAAAAACGAGTGACCAAATGCGGGTGGGAAGGGAGACGCGGGGGGCATGACGTCATACCTCGTCCCCGTCTCCATCTAGTGCGTTATATCGAAACCGAACAGAAACAGACCTTCCCCTCTAGACAAGTGGTAATTCGCTAGCCGGCGTTTGGTGGAATAGAATGACGAATGTATGGGATTTTACGTAAATGACAGTCGTTAACGCATGTCAAAACTGTACAACATTCTTGTCATTTTTGTTATATAGTTTGACTATTCGCCACTAAGCGCTACACAGAATTCTAGAATAATCTATTATTAGGTAAATAATTTTTAAAAATAAGGCGCCATCTTTCGCATTGTAGCAAAATCATTTAGGGGGCTAAATGATTTGGCCTTATACTGACAGATGGCCCAAATTTTTCTACTTTAATTTTCAATTTCAGCTAAATATGCCATTTAATAAATAAAATAACATTTTTGAAATTGCTAATGAACTCGGGCGAGATTATTGTGATGAAATTTTCGTAAAATGAATTGAGTTATTATTACAACTAGTGTACATGTAAGACAAGGTTACTTATTTCTTCTCTGCGCCAGATGGTGCTGAAAAGACATTTTTTTCAAAAAAATTAAAATTTAAATATAGTAGACTTACTGATGAAATGTTATACCCTTAAAATGTTTAAATTGTTTATCTATATACTTTGTGCATCCTTGTACTGCACACTTCATTCTTAAACCAGGTTAAAGCTATTTTCATCGTTGAACTTTTGACCAAAAATGACAACAGAACGCAAGGACGTTTCATTAGAACTAGATGGTGACGTCACAGACCAATTGAGTCGTTTTGACAAATGGAAGGCTCGCGACTCGATTGCCTTGCAACATCTCCGCTATCATTTCCTTCTCCATGGTTATAATCATCTACTTTTGACGCCGACTCAAAGGATTTGTTCTAAAAATCTACAAAAATTGCATTTTTTTTTTAACCTTTAACTTTTAAAGCAGTTTGCAGATATCTATAATTCCATGTATTAAAATACCATAGATTACACCGGGAACATAGAAACTGACGACATTTTCGTCGAGCCGCCAGCGGAAGAGTTGCAGCAGTTCATCCCTGCGATGTACGAATGCACGTTAGTTCGTCTCCGCGCGACCGACATGGACCAAGAAGTCAAAGAGCGTGCAATCGCTGCCTGTGGGCAACTGCTGTGCCATTTCGGCGACTTTCTTCAGGTAAGTTTTTTTTAAAGATTACTAGAGATTGAAATTACTGGGATTCCCATTAACCCCCCCGGTTAAGCTAAATTGCTTGTGGTAAGTTCATATAATAATCCATTTAATTGTTATTTAAACTACATGAGAGTTTGGGTCAGTCTATTAGAGCTTACTATTAGATTCGATTATTATTAGAGCTATCGGAATATTTCATTGTTTACCGCCAACATTTTTGCACGCAGATCGTTTGCGTTCCTTGGACCCTATTTATATGCTAAATTCTATGAAATTAATGGCACTATACTGGATGTGACTCATTTTAAAATTCTGTTTTCAAATTAGGTACCTTATTCTGGAATAATTGTGATTTGATTTAACTAACCTGGGAAGATACTGAACTCCACGACACAGGGCATCCTAGTGTGAGGTTCAGTGAATCAATATGCGTCTAGATTATGCCTTTAAGTTACTGTACACATATGACACCTTAATGGACATATATTTTTGTAAACAAGAAATAAATTATTAAATTATTATTATTATCATTTTCTCAAACATGCAATGAAATATTGACATTACGTTTCTCTTAATAGGCTGCGAAGTATGATGTTTCAGGCGCGGCTAGGACCAGAGGCCGGTAATGGAATTTCATACAAACCTTGCAAGGCCTAGGCCGGAAAAGTCCTCTTTTTTAATTTAGATTCCACATAAATTTGTGGCAAAGGCATCAACACTCTGCCACCTAGCGTATCTATTATAAAAAAAAAAACGACTTGGTATGTACTTAGAGCAGTTTTATTTACATAAAAAATCCAAATTAACATAACTACTAACACATTATTATCAATTGTTTTCATAACTATACATATTAGGGGTTAAAGTATGAAATTGCCGATTTGTACTGACAAATTGAAATTCGTTTTTTTTTAATTTAACGTATTTATTTAATCAAAATAATTACCATTATTATCTATACATTGCTGCCATCTAGTAGGAAGGTCATTTATGCCTTTGCGATAGAACTCTGGTGATCTAGATTCGACAAACTGTGTGAAAGCATTTTGTACTGCCTCCTGAGAAGAAAACTTTTTATCACATAGAAAATTGTCCAAATCACGAAAAAAATGGTAGTCTGTTGGAGCAAGGTCTGGCGAATACGGAGGGTGACGGATAGTTTCTAATTGCAGTTCCTGTAGAGTTAAAACGGTTTCTCGTGCTGTATGAGGTCTCGCGTTATCATGGAGCAATAATGGTGACGATCGATTCATGAGTCGGGGCTGTTTCACTGCTAGTTTTGCTATCATTGTTCGGAGTTCGGCACAGTAGACATCTGCCGTTATTGCTTGACCAGATCGTAGAAAGCTATAGTGAATAACACCATGCTGAGACCACCAAACAGTTACCATTACCTTTTTATTGGTTAGCTTTGCTTTAGGACACTGTTGTGGCGTTTCACCTGGGGTCAGCCATTGCATTTTTCGCTTACGGTTATTGTAAAGAATCCAGTTTTCATCACATGTCACAATTCGATCCAATATTCCTTCATTTCTGTATCGATTCAACAAGGCAACACAAGTTTCAACACGCATTTCTTCAGTCAAATCATGAGGTACCCATTTTTCACATTTTTTTATTTTATTGATTTGACGCAAATGAGTCAATATTGTTGGTAAGGTAACGTTAAACCATGCAGCTAATTCCTGGGTAGTTTGGCTCGGATCGGCTTCCACTATGTCTTTCAATTCATTGTTATTCACCTGTGTGGACGGCCTTCCTCGTGATTCGTTCTTCAAATCAAAGTTTCCATCACGAAAGCGTTTAAACCAAAATCGCACGGTGCGTTCATTAGCAGTCCCCTCTCCAAACGCAACATTGATATTGCGAGCTGTTTCTGCCGCGTTAGTTCCGCGTCGGAACTCGTATTCAAAAATCACTCGAATTTTCGAAGTATCCATCTTTCTTGTCTAAGCTGAATAAAAAAAACAACTGAAAGTCGATAATCGGATGTTGCACATTTTTAAATGAAGAACTACATAGGTACCATGTGGAAAAAGTTTCACTCAAAAATCTCAAACCATGAAGGTTCTATGTCAATTCGAAGTACCTATTACAATGAAACGGCAATTGCATACTTTAACCCCTATTATAAACATTGAAATATTAATATTTACCTAATTTAGTTGCAACAAATTGACATTTATAACAATGATAAGTGTCACTGTTCGTTCAGAAACGTGCCTTTATACTTTTTTTAAGTAACATGATAATGAACATAAATGTAAATGTTTTCTGTTAAAATCAAGCTAAAATAGACGAAATAGTGATATACACGTGAGTTTTAGTTTTTACCTTGCTTTCTTTTAATTTCTTTAAAAATAAATCTTTAATTTTTTTGTTGTTCATTTCATTGCCTGTTTGAGAAAAGCACTATACATACTTCGGCGGGAAATATGGGGTTGCCTGCCTCAGACCTATCCTCAGTCTATATGTCTTCGGCCGGCAACCCCTATCTTCCCGGCCTCTGTAGTAATGTACTATATCATCGTATATCGTAATATCGGAAACTCGAAACAATACAACATGATAAATGTCCTGATAGTTTTAATAGTAACACTTTTTTGTTAAGATAATATATTTGTTTACAGCACGAGCTTCCAGTATGTCTGCCTATATTCTTAGAACGACTACGTAATGAAATCACCCGGTTGACTACTGTCAAGGCTCTGACTAAAGTTGCGTCGTCTCCACTAAGGATTGATCTCAGACCTATTTTGGTAAGTTAATATTTCTATTATTGGGATGATTTATTGTTGTTGAATATGTGTCATATAAGTTCTTATTTTTTCAGACTGACGCGGTACCGATTTTAGGATCGTTCTTGAGGAAAAATCAGAGGGCATTAAAATTGTCAACTTTGGTGCTACTTGACACTCTCGTACAGAACTATAGTAATGCAATTAGCATAGAGCTTCTAAGTAAGGTATGTAACTGTTGTGCATGTATTTCTACATTTTTCTTATAAATTTAAATCGGAAAGTCAATATTCAGTTCCTTTTCTAAGGGGATTTCTCAGATCAACTGAGCACGTTTTTGAACGTTTTGGAACGGGAGGTTTGCTCTGTTACTCTAATAAATCAATTGTCGTCTGAAGCCCCAACTCCGAGAGAACAGCCTACGTCAGTATCGCTGGTATCGCATAAACCAAATCTAAAGGAGGATGAGTATGATGGCTAGAAGAAACAGCGCTTGCTTGCGGTCTTTATTTTACAGTATTCTTCTTATTATTCAGTACAGTAAGTCAAAAATAATTGAATGTTGTTCATGCAGGTGTTGATGGAGGTGCCAGCGTTGGTGTGCGAAGCGGACCTGCATTGTGCACAGACGGCTCTGATGCTAGTGCGGGGCGCCTGTCTGCGCTGTCCCGCGGCACTCACGCCCGAGGCCCGAGCGGCCCTAACTCCTAACATTCTCGCGCTCGCCAAGTCGCCATTGCTGCAAGGTAGGTGGTTGCTTCATAACTGTCTCACACTGCTTATTTGTCTCAAGTTAATTATCGGATTAGTTATAATTTAACAAATCTTAAGGGTTAGTGATTGCCTTTAACTAGCGTTTTTCTCCGTAGTCAGATGACTTAGATCCGCAACTGGCGTTCACAAGATCTAAAACAATTTACTTATTATGCTCTTGGAGAACTTCCTTTGATTGAATTTATATTCTGTGTTATTATAGTATTACACATAGAACAACCATAACTCAGTATACCTCGGGACATATATCTTGGACCTAATATGTGCTCGTATGTCTGGCGTCTTGAGGATAGCACGGTGAACTACGGTTGTGTTCGTCCACCACCGTATCACGTAGAACAAAACGCGCGCGCCAAGGCCTCGTTTGTCCCGCGATTTAGGTCCAAAATATGTGTGTTGAGGTTTGGTAATCGCGAGGTATACAATATATACTTTTCTCAAACATGCTTGGAAATGTGAACATTATTTTGACAACCTTCTTCGAGATAAATCGCAATTGCTGTACATGCGAGCAGCGGCCGGCAAAAGTTGTATGAAAATCCATATCTGTCGTGTTTTAGCGGCCAAATAAATTACTATGTAAACTCATATCTGTCGTGTAATTTAAAAATGGAACCATCTTTTACTCCGAACCATGGCAACCAAGGAGGTAACTTATCCAAGGCATTATAATACAGAACTGGGCCCTGATTCTGTTTTTTTTTCATAGTAAAACCACTGCGATACCATAGACACTGTAACTAATGCCATTTAACTTTAAACTTTATTATTCTACAGTTAAAGTCTAAAATCAAATGACAATCTTGTAGAGTGACTGAAAAATATTTTAACTCTTTCTCTTTTCATTTTGGACTCTATAGCACAGCAATAAAGTCGAAAAATTTATGACATTTAAAGCAATGTCAGCGGTATCACAGTGGTTTCGTTATGTCATAATATTAGCAGGCCTGGCTTGCAAATAGAATGCTGTTTAGTATGAAAAATAAAAAACAAATGAACATTTCGCCGCGTGAAAAATTACTGCTGTTCGTTGTTCGTCATTGATTTTGAAAAGTGGGTAACTAAAAAGTTCTGCCTAGATACTACTTAGTTTTAATTTCCGCGCATTGTTTGAGAAAAGCACTATACAAGCCTTGGCCACAACTGAGCGTTGCCGGACTCCGTAATGCGTGCCTACGATCGTCCGGCAACACTACACTTGGTGGCCGCGGCAGTAATGTACTATTGGTAATTCAAGGCGGCGCATTGAAGGCGATGTTAGGCGTGCTTAGCGCATTGGTAGCGGCCGACGTGGCGGGCTGCTCTCGCCGCGAGCTGCTGGCTCTGTTGGTGGCGCCCGTACATCGCTTGCACGAACACAATGCCTCTGCGCATCACATTAAACAGGTATTTGTACATCACTGACAAATTTTTCCTATTGCTTATCTTCCTTCAATTAGTTCTTGTTCACAAGTAGAAGTTGTTTTAAGATAGTTGGGTTATAAAATTTTCGGAATTTGGAAGTTTACGCAAATGTTAAACATTGAAATAATAGTAGATTGTTCAACAAGGGACTAAAACAAGCCATAATGACACGAGATGTTCGAGTGTCATTATGGTTGTTTAGTCCCACGTTAAACACTCTACTTTTCACTTTGAATGCGAGGAAAAAAAGCGACGTTTTATACAAAATTAAAATATTAAAAAAAAAAAAGAAATGGGCAAATATCTTTTTCAACCTAAATATATTCATTTATCATATCGATAACGGGGCAAAGCCTCCGTGGCGTGGCAGTAGTGAACGCGGTCGCTACGCAGGAGGCGCGGGTTCGATCCCCGCTCAGTGCAAATATTTGTATGCATGGATATGGGTATTTGCATTGGTCTGGGTGTTTCTATGTATAATATGTATGCATATACAAAAAAAATATCTAAGTATGTTTATCCGTATTCTAGATTCCATAATACAAGGTAGTAAAGCTATGCTTACCATGGATCTAGATAGCGTTGTATGAAATGTTGTGGAATATTTATTTATTTTTATTTGTTTATAATAACAAAGTTTCTAAGTTGCACAATTAATTGGTGTAAGTAATTGGTGATTACAACGCAAGCTTATTACGAATAATCTATTCAAAATTCGAATTGCAAGGAAATTTGTCCCGCGGTTTTTTTTTTGTTGTTAAGTGACGTATTGCATAATAATATTTAGCCAACAGATTCAAACTTGTAAAATAATTTGAAACTAATTGGAAATGGATAATAAAATGAACGTATCCTTAATACTTACATAATAATTAATTAAATTAATATCATTAATCGTGGTTCACGAAATTAAATGGGATTTTTTTATTTTTTCAAATGTCATTTTGAGGTTATTTCTATACACAATCACTAAAAAGGTGATAATCCTCCCATTCACAAACACCGTGATTGGCTGTTTAGGAGTTATCAAAGCAAATTAAAAAAAAAATTACTTTAGTCCCTAGAGATTAATAAGGAACCTTAGTCCCGATATGCAGGGACTAAAGTAACATTTTAAGAGCATGAGAAGTGAAAAATCACTTTTAAGGCATTCTTTGGCTATTTGTTTGGTGTTACAAATGACTTCTATTTTATTATTTACACTGATCCTCGTGTTATTACTCGGTGTTTTGTGGAACACAACTATGATCTTGGTGTACAGGAGTTACAGTAAGACGTGAAGTTACGTCAAGCTTATAAACCAAATTGTGGAAACATATGCAGATGACCTTTGGATGCAATCGGTGTTGGCATTCAGAAGAGATAATACGGGTTTTATATATGTATTAATCATTTAGTTGTGGAACTTTCTTATTCAGTCTACTCGTAAGTTTCAGAAATATATCAGCAGTTAATAACCAACGTCATCTCCGCAGGCGTTCCACTCTCTAGCGAAGTGCGTAGCGGCTGTAGTGGTGGAGGGCGGTGCAGACGCGTTAGAAGTCGTCCGTGGGTTCCTGCGTGACGCTGCACAACCCACTTCTGATGCTCATCATATGTTTGCTTTACTCGCGCTTGCTGAGATCGGCCGCCATTTGTAAGTACCTATACCTATAATAGGGTATGCATGAGTCCCACCAATATCTTCGAGCCCAAGCTTACCAAGATAGGGACGCAATATTCCTACACCCGAGGTGGCCTTCTATGGCCTTGGATCAATCGGGATGCACGCGGGATATGCCAGAGGCTACCTCCCTGGCAACTGATGGCCCGAGACGACAGTGCGCTTTGATCGGTTCAAGTCCGACACAGCCACCCCCGCTGGCCCCGGCGGAAGAGTATCTAACATAACATAACCTCACGCCCTTATCCCCGAAGGGTCAGGCAGAGATGCTAGCACCCAAATTTCGCCAGTTTATGTTTAGGTCCCAATGTAATAGGTGGCGAGCCTATTGCCATTAACTGGGTACTTATAAACCTGCGATAAATACACACATAACTTCGAAAACCATCGAAAAGTCATTGGTGTGTGCCATGGAAAACCTGGGATCGAACCCGAGACCTCGTCTCAGCAGTCCATTACCCATACCCATACCCATGGCAAACGCTCCCATGAAAGCAAAGCAAACTATAAAAGGAGGAGCAAAAGAGTGGACTCCTCACTCTAACTGCGAGCTTTGTCGAGCTACTGGGATTGGCGTTCGGATGAAGAACAAAACACTATCTAATGAGAGATATTTTTCTATCATTTAGTTGTGACAAAACCTTTAAAATTTTACAGAGACTTAAGCACAATACCGAACTTGAAGGAAGTCCTACTCTGTTCCTTCGCGCCGTCGTCTGAGGAGGTGAAATCTGCGGCTAGCTACGCGCTCGGCTCCGTGGCGGTGGGCAACTTGCCAGAGTTCCTACCGTTCATACTGGGAGAGATCGAGGCACAACCGAAGCGACAATATCTGTTATTACACTCATTGAGGGAGGTAAGAAATTATTGCTGTACATAATTACAAACGATTAGGCAAAGTTTCTGAAATGTAGCTATGTAATGTGCATACAAGTTGTATTTACCATTGGACTTTAAATACCTGAACCTGTGTTGTACTATATCTTTTAGGTACCTTCAGTATACACAGGAGATTCGGTTACATCTTTACGTACAACGTTATATGTAAAAGTGCAACCGTATCTCCTTTGTCGACTATACTACAAGTAGGATAAATTTGCCACCATGATCCTTACAAAGGGTAATTGTTTTTTTTAACAAAACTATTGTTTATAAGAGTTTTCTTAGAAGATTTATTTATAACTGTTTTATTTTTACGTGCGGGAGCGGGATATTCCCACTGATGAGGTTATGTCGGACTCGAACCGACTTAACCGCACGCTGTCTGTGGGTCGTTATATGTATGTCTCGCGACATATCCCTCGCACCCCAGCTGACCCAGGGCCTTTCCTCTCGGTCTGGTCCTCCTCGGGAGGGGGGATCACGCGGTCACCGACTCGCCACCGGTATGGGGCCGCCGCCGTGGCCTGCTTGTGCTAGGGTGACGAGCGGCTCCACCCGTCACCCTCAGGCCCGCGCTCATGGGGGGCGGAGGTCGGTCTGCGTCCTCCGACGCCCGAGTCGCCTACGAAATTATTTATAACAGTATCAGGCTTTAGTCGCATTATGTCTAATTCGCAAAATGTCCAGCGGGCTCAAATTGTCCAATTCTCACAACATCCAATTCGCAAATTGTCCAATTCTCACAACATCCAATTTGCAAATTGTCCAATTCTCACTATGTCCAATATGGTTAACACCCCGACTCAGAGTACCCCGACTCGGATAGGTTAGGTTAGAAGGCTAGGCCTTCGTGGTTATTTTTTTTAAACCACCCAAAAAATATGATAGTTTAATTAAAACTCGAATTAGACAAATTGCGAACTGGACCTACTGAGAGTTGGACAGTTGAACATTTTGCGAATTGGACATAATGCGACTAAAGGATCCAGTCCAGTCCACAATCAGTTCTTCCGTTTACCTTCTCGCGGTCTCCAGTTTAGGTCTTTATAACTGTTTGAAATACGTAATTTAAAGTTGTTGTAAAATGCGCAGTTTGGTTAGCAGAGTATTATTAGTAGTAGTATTATTAATAAATTATTATTTTGTTTTATTTAGATCATCTCCTGCGAATCCTGTACTCCTGAGGGAGTAGAAGCTCTACGGCCGTTCATACCTGAAATCTGGGTACAGCTGTCTAAACACTGCCAGTGTGCAGAGGAAGGATCACGTAATGTCGTAAGTATTGTTTATTTGATTGAAACAGCGAGAAAGTGGTTCGTATGTTATTGAATTGCCAAAGTAACAGCGGTATTGCTACCGACTGTTGTGCGTAAAATACTGGGTTCAATTCACTTTTCGCGCAGTGGTAGTTATTAGCGTCTTTTGAAAGTGTTAATGTATTGACATATTTATTTTCATTAATGGGGACTGAAAAGACTTCGGCAAATAGTTCAAAGTAGTCTTCCAAATAAACTGTATTTAATTATGGATTGTGTAGTCATTTGTTCTCAGGTCTTCTTTCCAGCTATCTATGGTGTTAAAATGATTTGTACAAAATAAAGTTAATATGTTTCCATCTTTTCAGGTCGCTGAATGTTTAGGCAAACTATGTTTATTAGAACCAAAGGATTTATTACCACATCTCAAGGAATTTCTCAAGTCACCTGAACCACTCACTAGGACGACTGCAGTCACAGCCGTTAAGTTTACTATATCGGATCAGGTTAGTCATACATAGTTTACTCGATTAAAATAAAGGCTAATTTTAAAACGACACTTGGGGATATTATGGTTGTTTCTATATATTTATGTATTAAAAAGATTTTCCAGATTGTAGAGTCTATAGAGCTTTACTGAGCTCTAGCTAGATGATCCTAAAATGGTATTATTCCCATGTAGCCACATCACGGCACCCGTAGAGTTTGGGAGAAGCGGCTAGATAACCCCCGCCATGGTGGGTAACAGTCGGCTGGGGTTACGGCGATTATTATCATTATTCATTTATTATTTACTAACTGCCCGCGGCTTTGCCCGCGTAGAATTTTGTTTCCGTTCCTGCAAACCATGGGCTCTAATAGTAGATTGTTCAACAAGGGACTAAAATAAGAGTGTCATTATGAGTGTTTAGTCCCACGTTAAACACTCTACTTTTCACTTTGAATGCGAGGAATAAAAACGACATTCTACACAAAATTATAATATTTATAATAACAAAGTTTCTAAGTTGCACAATTAATTGGTGTAGGTAATTGGTGATTACAACGCAAGCTTAATACGAAAAATCTATTCAAAATTCGAATAGGGTATTTGACAAATTTTGGAAAACCATTTCAAATTACTCCTTAGCATATAATATGCACAATACATCGATATTTCAAAAAAAAATCAACGGATTTTAACAAAAAATCGATGTTAAAGTTTAAATTTTCAAAAACGCTGTCCCCTTGTATGGAGCCGATAACGTGACGTCACATGCAAGTAAACATTTTGAATAACCTCAAAGTCAAAGTAAATAATAAAGTTTTTGTTCAAACTTTGTGAATAAAATGGTGTATAATGCACAATGTACAAATACGTCTATAAATAATCCACAAAAACTGTTTGTTTCTGTCCTGTTCTGTTCTGTCACAAAGCCGTGTTTACTTGCGTGTGACGTCAGCAGTGCTGTGATCGATCTCAGAGCGTTTTCGTCACAGATAAAAATTCGAAAAATTATTAGATATTTTTAAGCGAAATTCTCAAAAAATATGCTTATTTTAGTTTATAATTTATAGTTTTAAATGTCATTTTATGCTATTATCTGATAGGATGACCATTATTTGTAGTATTTTCTTAATGTTGTCAAATAGCGTATTGCAAAGAAATTTGTCCCGCGGTTTTTTTGTTAAATAGCGTATTGCAAAGAAAATTTGTCCCGCGGTTTTTTTTGTTAAGCGACATACGCTTTAAATGCTTGCATATTTAGCCAACAGATTCAAACTTAAAAAATAATTGAAAACTAATTGGAAATGCATAAAATAAAATGAATTAATTCTTAATACTTACATTAATATACTAAAATAATACTTAAATAAATAATAATACTAATAATATTTAAATTAACATCATTAATCGTATTTAAATGTTTTTTTTTAGATTTTTTCTAATGTCATTTTGTAGTTATTTCTATACACAATCACTAAAAAGGTAATAATCTAAATAAGAACGTTTCGAACGATCGAACGGCCTTGACAGCTGAATCCGCAGTGAGCTTTTAATTTCGCATGCTGTAAATCTCGTGCGTGAGATTTTAACATTTAAATTATGGCAACGTAAACAATGTTGCGGCAAGAACACGAATGTTCTTATTCGAAGTGAGCTTAGTTCGTCTGAGTGAGACTTGACAGCCGTTTGATCGTTCGAAACTCCTTACAGCATGCGCTTGTTGATCACCCGTCCGGTCAACGGCGTCCCTACTGGCAGTACCTTATGTGTTGACTTGACGGCCTCATTAGATTCTTTTTCATAAAAGATTCGTTGAAAGTAGTCGGAAATGTAGGTAGAAAAAACCACGTGAGCTGGCAAGGAATTCTAGGTCTTAATAGTGCAGCAAAGTAAAGTCACCGTACCGGTTGGTTCTTGATGCAATATTCTGCACCGTAGGCGGGTGTCATCTAAGTCCTGCAAGTGTTGTCCTGTGTAGGAAAGGAGAGGGTGGGATATTTTATACACACACTGGCAGAATTAGCGGAACATAAAGAAAGGAGAGTATAATATAGTTAGCTTTATTTTTAAACAAATAATAATTAAACAGCAAATTTTTAGATTTTATGACTGTTTTTAATAACGAGTGTTTCCCGCTCGTGCCCTTGATTAAGGTTTCCATCCGGCTGGGCGTGCTGCAAAAATCTTAGAAAAATGCATTTTGTTTAGTTAAGTTTTTTTTTTATGAAACTTTAAGTATGGTCTTGCAAATTAATGTCAAAACATGTTAATTTAACTGTTGTTTCATGTTCAATTATTATTTGTTTAAAATAAAGCTAACTATTTCATACTCTCCTTTCTTTGTGTTCCGCTAATTCTGCCGGTGTGTGTAGTATTGAATTCACGTAGACTATATTTGAACCAGCCGCAAGCCATCGACCCGCTGCTCCGCGGCTGCATGTCGGAGCTGCTGGTGCCGCTGCGCGACCCCGAGCTGGGCGTGCGGCGCGTGGCGCTCGTGGCGTTCAACTCGGCCGCGCACAACAAGCCGTCGCTCATACGCGACCTGCTGCCGCACGTGCTGCCTACCATCTACAGCGAGACCAAAGTTAAGGTATGACTACAGTAATACACTTCTTTTTCATCTTAGCGTTAATCCCAGTCGCATCCGAAGCTTTCAAATTCAAATTCAAAAAATCATTTATTCAATTTGTTTAGAATCGTCATCATTTTTTCCCCTACAGTGCAGTGTGTGACATGGCAACTACTGAGAAACACTGCCGGAAAACTCAGTAGGAATCCTTTTTTTTTTAAATCATCTTCATGTAGGTACAATCATTTTCTTGTGTTGACTTAGAGCGACAAAATCCCAATCATTTTTATCATTCAAATAGTCTGAAATGCTATAATATACTATACTGCTACACAATTTAATAGTTGTTTTAAATTTATTTATGGACAATGTTCTAATGTCATTGGGAAGTTTATTGTAGAATCTAATAGATTGAGTTGCTTATTTTTTGAAGACGAGTAATATCGCACCTTCGGTGCAACAAAGTCGTAACATTTTCAATTACTAATATTATTTTTAAACGATCTGGCGTACTTAAGTCGATTTTGCTATTTTGGGTATTTATGACTTTGTTTTATATTGTTTGTTTCTTTCGCTACAGTTTCATGAAATAATTTTATTTTCAATTACTAATATTATTTTAAAACGATCTGGCGTACTAAAGTCGATTTTGCTATTTTGGGTATTTATGACTTTTTACATTATTTTATGTCTAGTATATCACTCTTTTTAGTAAAGGAGTCTAAATTTTTATGCACATTAAGTAAATTCTCATAAATAAATACCGATATAACCATGAGAATGTTTATATCTTTGAAATTTTCTCCGAGAGACACTCTAGGACCAAGTTGAGATATTGCTCTTAACCTTTTTAACCTCGGAGTCTAGGGTCCGTATTGCCAGTTTAACTGCGGATTTGGCTGAATTTCGATATACAACAGTAATACCACTATGTTGACTGATAGACGAAGCATTTTAGTGAGGTAGTTTCGAGGTTAAGTAGTTGGGCTTACGATCGAGGGGTTCTTGGTTCGAATCCTGGCCACTAAACAACCGACGTGAACCCACTCTTAACACAAGCAATTATCTTAGCTGAAGGGGTTAGAGAGATTATTAATAACTTTGGTTACTAATATTCATTAAAAATATTTGGTGGCATAATTGTAGCAATTTTTTTAGGTTTTGAGTTGACACATTTTTGGAATGACCTCAACATATTTTTAATCCTGAAAATCGACTTTTTGACGTATTTTGGAATTTTCCTCCATATTTGACTAACAGTTATATTTTTCTCAAAACCGTCTATCTGTCTTCTAATTGAATAGGACTGCAAAATATGCAAACAAAATATCATAAATACTTAATTTACAGAAAGAACTGATTCGGGAAGTCGAAATGGGTCCATTCAAGCACTCTGTCGATGATGGACTAGATTTGAGGAAGGCGGCGTTCGAGTGCATGTACACCCTACTGGGCTCGTGTCTTGACCGTCTCGACGTGTTCGAGTTCTTGCGACACGTGGAGGATGGCCTACGTGACCACTACGATATCAAGATGCTCACGTACCTTATGTGTGCGCGGTTGGCCCAGTTATGTCCCGCTGTTGTGTTGCAAAGTAAGTGGAAATCTATCCCTACTAACATTATAAATGCGAAAGTAACTCTGTCTTTATGTCTGTTACGGCTTCACGCCAAAAGCATTGAACCGATTTTGACGAAATTTGGCATAGACGTATCTTGGACTTTGAGAAAGGACATAGGCCATGTTTGGTCGCGATAACTGACATCCACTCGGCAGAGCCGCGGGCAACAGTTTCTTGTGTGTTTGTTCGCGATGGACGCAAATACGGAGTTTAATTTGTTTTTTTTTTTTATATTAAAAAGATCTTTGAGAGATTTAAAATCTGCCTTATGTCTGATCGCAATTGGTCATGTAGAAGCAGAGATATGACCAAAAGTCGCGGTAACCGTAGTGTAGATAAAAATTTCATCACCATTAAAACCATGTTGTCTCTACAGGGTTAGAAAGTTTAGTGGAGCCGCTCAGAGCGACATGTACAATGAAGGTGAAGGCAAACTCGGTGAAACAAGAATACGAGAAACAAGACGAGCTCAAAAGGTCTGCGCTCAGAGCAGCTGCTGCATTGCTACAGATACCCGAAGCAGGTACGTTGTAACCTACTAACTGTAACCATTGCCAGTTAAGGTTGATCCCACCAAAAACATTTTCATGTAAAAATGTTGCCAAGAATAATAATTTTGACTTATGTAGCACAAATTGTAGTGCAAGTCTCATATACAAACTTCCACCGTAGTAGGTAATCTGTGCTTCCACCTCCTATTCCCAGGGGATAGGTCAGGTTAGGTTTTTTAATTTTTTTGTTGTCTTTGTAGTAATATTAGCTTACATACCAAATTTCAGCCTTCTAGGACTTCAGGAAGTATCCTAACAATTTTGATGATCAGTGCTGAAATTATAGGTTTTAAGACATTAATAAAATCTAAAGTATAAATCAAACTTTGTATGTTTAATGATTGTACCGATGGCATTCTATCTTGAAAATTTTAACTATTTAGCATCATCCAAAGCAAAGTAATGAGAGTCCAAAAAAACGACAAAGCGTTTCGAGAAAAGGTAGGTAGTGCCCTTGCGCTTCGCTTGGCTCGTCTTGGCACACAAACTGTTCACATCAAACGAGCGAATGCTCATTCTATCCGGTCTCCGTCAAATTCTATTAGTGTAAACAGTGACAGAATATTGGTTCATTGTTCTTTCTATGAAAACAAGGGTTAGTTTACACTAAAATATTATGAAAGAATTCTCTTAGAATGCTCTTGTTCTAGCTCTACCTTTATGTTCGGTTGGTCTAAATCAACTTTTATACGAAAATATCCTTGACATTTCCCTTCTCCTGTTGTTCTTTCTATGAAAACAAGGGTTAGTTTACACTAAAATATTATGAAAGAATCCTCTTAGAATGCTCTTGTTCTAGCTCTACCTTTATGTTCGGTTGGTCTAAATCAACCTTTATACGAAAATATCCTTGACATTTCCCTTCTCGTGTTGTTCTTTCTATGAAAACAAGGGTTAGTTTACACTAAAATGTTATGAAAGAATTCTCTTAGAATGCTCTTGTTCTAGCTCTACCTTTATGTTCGGTTGGTCTAAATCAACCTTTATACGAAAATATCCTTGACTTTTACCTTCTCGTGTTGTTCTTTCTATGAAAACAAGGGTTAGTTTACACTAAAATATTATGAAAGAATCCTCTTAGAATGCTCTTGTTCTAGCTCTACCTTTATGTTCGGTTGGTCTAAATCAACCTTTATACGAAAATATCCTTGACATTTCCCTTCTCGTGTTGTTCTTTCTATGAAAACAAGGGTTAGTTTACACTAAAATGTTATGAAAGAATTCTCTTAGAATGCTCTTGTTCTAGCTCTACCTTTATGTTCGGTTGGTCTAAATCAACCTTTATACGAAAATATCCTTGACATTTCCCTTCTCGTGTTGTTCTTTCTATGAAAACAAGGGTTAGTTTACACTAAATTATTATGAAAGAATCCTCTTAGAATGCTCTTGTTCTAGCTCTACCTTTATGTTCGGTTGGTCTAAATCAACCTTTATACGAAAATATGCTTGACATTTCCCTTCTCGTGTTGTTCTTTCTATGAAAACAAGGGTTAGTTTACACTAAAATATTATGAAAGAATCCTCTTAGAATGCTCTTGTTCTAGCTCTACCTTTATGTTCAGTTGGTCTAAATCAACCTTTATACGAAAATATTTTTAACATTTTCCTTCTCATGTTGACTAAGATCATTCGCTAACCTCCTGTAGTGGGAGACAGTGGGAGTGCTGATACTAGACATTTATCAGAAGACTAGTAGATGACTAGTTCTATCACTGTTAATAAACTATTATTCCAAAGAATTACACCTTCACAAGGCTAGACTAAGACGACTAAGCACTTACAATAATATTGCACAGCTATTGAAAGTATGGGGAACAAATTGAAAGAGGTTCAATAGCATTGTGCGTAATTTTTATGTCTTAATTTTCTTTTTCACAGAGAAAAATCCTCATCTAATGGATTTCGTGACCCAAATCAAATCTTTCCCGGATCTCCAGCCTATATTCGAGTCGATTCTCAAGGACTCGACGTGCGCCAGCGGCGTGGACTCCAACCTCATGGACCAGAGCTAGCCGCCCGCTAGCAACATAATTCGCATTTACTTCAACACTCTGCGACCGTAAAGGCCCTAGGTTCTATTTTATTTTGATCTATTTTGTTGTTTCGTTTTTGTAAGAATGCATATTATTTTCATTCATGTCAAATGTAAAGATGATTGAAATTGAATAGAAGTTTAGTTAAATATAATTTTTTATTGATGTTGACTGTTTTAGTCGAAATAATTAACGCATTTGATTCAACAGCTTTATTATAAAGTTAAAAAGTACACAACTAAAACATCGGCACTGCTTGACGTGAAATAGTACACGTTAGGTTCCTCGACGACTCGCGCGAATGCTCGTAAGAAAACTAAGGACGTAAGGAATATTTTAATGACGTCACGGTATTCACATCTACATTGTGACGGCGGATATTATTACACTTGCATAACTATCGACGATTAGAGCGGAGTCATTAAATGCTTTGAATAATAAATAGCCAGCTAGATATTCAAATAGAATGATAGTGTTGTATCGATAGTTATACAGAATAATTTATTTTATTGATATGTATTGTGATATTACAAGCTATGTGGAAAAATCATAGGAAAATGGATAAATACACTATAATGAAGCGAAATCTTTATAGTATTCGTTATTTTCCTTTCCTCTTCGCCGCGGGCGTGGCGCTCGCTGGTCTCTGCACGTCCTGCGGGATCATACGAAATCTGTATTAAAATTCACGATGAACTATTGAGACCTATGAAAAATGAGTTTATATGTCAACTTTGCTTCAATAGGGCAGGACAAGGAGTAGGGAGTTCAATAAATGCCCCGTGGGACACTCAGAAAGATTTGATAAATAAAAAAACTAACTTCTATGGATAAAATATTTTGCTTAAATCTTTTCAAAGAACTCATAAGAAGTTTCATGCGTGTGAACCAATTTCCGAAACTTTTTTTAAGGTCTGGCGCTGAAACCTCTTTCATGGCCTTCTCGAACGCTGCTAGTGTGTCTTCCGGCGATGTTAACCGCATTTAACATCGTGTAGAGGGAAATGAAAAATTCGAATAATGATATTTTTACTTTTAAATAACCAAAATTTTTAAGTGGCCAGTGCCTTATTCCTCAAAACTTTCTGAATGACCTGGTAGATCGGAGATCTTCGAAGTGGACTAATACAGTCGTATTTAGACAGCCGAGTAAAGATCACAAATAAATGCATTATATATATACAGGATGGAAGATTTTAACTTTACCTGGAGGGGAAGTACTCTAAATAATGGAGATAGCGAATTTCACTCGAAGGAAACATTTCTTTATTTTTAATAAGAAATAAAACTATAGTACTAATTGTTAATCAAGTTTTTGAATGCGAGCTAACATAAATCCACGTATATGAATAATCTGAAACAGTTGGTGGGGCATTTTATGTGAGAAGACATTTAAATAAAATGTTTAAAATTAATCGGAATCCATGGAAATTGTTATTTCAAATCTAAAAATAATTTTGCTAACAATCATATTGCGATATCTTGTTTTTTTAAACATTTCGCTTTTTAGCTTTGATATTGGCGTTGTCGTGTCGGGGGATCTTGGATCGTTCCGATAACATGTGGTTGTGCTTCTCTAGTTAGGGTATGGTGGTCATAGTTACCGGTTTCGCTGGTGATGCTCTGGTCAGTGTAGAGCTACTCGCGTTGCGTAGCGGTGGTCGTGATGACGTATTTCCTATGCTACCCATCGCGCTCACCGGCCTCTCCGGACTCAATTCTTTGCTGTTAGAAAAATAATTATGTGAATTAAATGCTTCTATAAATCAGTATAAATTATGCCTTGTGTCTATCCATACCTGTTAGCGCGAGATATTTGTCCCTTTCTAGCAAACATGTCCGACAAACGACCTCTCAAGTCGCGCTTACTTCCTGCGGCGCTCATGTCTGAATCTGAACCCTGCTGATATATAAATTGAGAAGTTACTAGAAAATAAATTATTAGTTTGCCCTAAATGCGAAAATTTTATAAAATAATAAACCAATTAGTATGCGAACTATCCAAATCGATTTAAATTGGTTGTATATAGAATATATATAGAATTTCGAAAACTTAGGACGTCGCTCAAGTAGCCCAGTTGGTCAGAGCACTCACTTTTTCCAATGTAAATGTAACGAGCAGAGGCGTAAGTTACTTGTTGTAGTATTTTATTAACTAAAATCTGTAATTACCTGCGAAACTGTGCCAATAGGTCTAAAATCCACGACGCCCGTTGAGTCCACTTGGTCATCAATAGAACGAGACTTTGTCAATTTCTTCAATTTTCCAAATATACTCTTCTTTTTCTTCTTTTCTGTAGGCAGTACTTCACTCTGAGCGGATCCTCCCGATAATCGACTGTAACAAAACAAATAGCGATCAATAATATGATTAATTTAAACTTTATGATATTCAAATATCAAAAAGTATACCTGTCCAAACTTGCATCTCGCTGCATAGTAAATAAGCGACTGTCATCCCCATCTAGGGACTGCATTGATGACACGCTACCCTCATCCATTGATTTCCATATTGAGCCCTAAAAGCAAAATGAAACTAGTTATCAGTGCGTACATCATCTTATCATCACATGGAGCGGCTGTGCGCGGTGTGTTCTATTAAAGGTTACATGGATTAGAACGAGCATAGAACGAACATTACATAGTAGACAATGTGTCACTGTAACTTCGACAATGCAATTTAATCAAATATAATATATTTTTTGTGCTAAAGCGTGAAAACGAACCTACGTAGTAGAAGTAATACTTATAGGTTCAAAAATATTCTTAAGACGATATAAATGATTAAGTACCTGCTCTTTGGTCGTTTGTTCAAGAGATATAGACCGTTTCTTGAGCGAGGGTGCGCGTGACGGCGTGCGTGACGCCGGTGTCACCGACAGTGTATCTCGGGGCTCAGTCGACATGGCTCTGTGAACACAATAACAATGTTATTATTGACCACCACTACGTATGTACAGTCGACAAAGGAAAGACGGTTGCACCCTCACAAACAACTTAATGTGAACAAGACAATCGTATCTCCTTTGTCGACTGTACACCTCCGCTCTTTATTGATGTGGAGATGTTCGGTCACGGCACGGTGACGTTTTATTTTTTAATCTTTACTATTGCACCATTACCTTACCCATCCGATTAAATTTGTCCATTGAAAGTCTGTCAGAAATTACCTACTTATAGTACCTAAGCTTTATCGGTATAAGCAAATGATTGCAGCCCCTCTAGACAAGTGGAAATTCGCTAGCCCGGCGCGGCTTTTGGTGGAATAGAATGTCGAATGTATGGGATTTGACGTAAATGACAGTCGTTAACGCATGTCAAATACGTCAAATCCTATACATTCGTCATTCTATTCCATCAAACGCCTGCCCCTCTAGACAAGTGACAATTCGCTAACTGGCATTTGGTGGAATAGAATGACGGATATATGGGGTTTGACTTATATGACAGTCGTTAACGCATGTCATATACGTCAAATCCCATATATTCGTCATTCTATTTCATCAAACGCCGGTTAGCAAATTGCCACTTGTCTCGAGGGGCTGCTAGCGAATTGCCACTTGTCTAGAGGGGCAGGCAAACTTGTACATAAAAGTTAAATCTAAGTATACAACAATCAATCAATTAGCCTATCGAGGTCCACTGCTAGGGCCATAGGCCTCTCCCAATGTCTCCCAAGACTTTGGCCTACTTTTCCACGTTGGCCAGATGGGTTGGTACAGAGTTTTTTTTCGAGATTTCCTTCTCTCGCAGTGATATTGTCTGCGTATCTCTCCGTAAGTCGCTCCTATGATACCTTTCGGATGAGACAGGGTGGTGATACTATAAGTATTCTTTCTCCGTCATCACACGGATGGTATACATAAACATATTCAAATCATATCGATTATACACTATACAGTATGTATGAGGTACCGTCTAGCCGTGGCTTGATGTCTCCGCTGTCGTTCCGCTATACGAGAAGCACGCAATTCGTCAGTGAGGCGGCGTAGGCGCACTGCGGTGGAGGCTGCTTCTGTGCCATTGGGGCCGCTCTCCGGAGTAGCCGACCGCGATCGAGATTTCGACGACTGGAAAAATAATGTTGCATATACATTTGAATGTACCCAAATTATCCTGGCTCCATATTGCATGTAAAGCTTCTAATTTGTAGCCAGGGAGTATATTTTTCTCTTGATCTGGCTTTTTTTACGTGCGAGAAATTCCCGCGGATTCTTTCCCCCCCCACCCCTCGCCGGAGCCGGAGGGCAAAGTTATGTCGGACTAGAACCGACTAAAACGCTCGCCGGCTCAATCTAGCCTTCCTCGGGTGTGGGGACCACGGAGTCTCCAGCTTGTCCCCGGTATGGGGAGGCGCGCAATGCGCTGTTTCTGCTGGGGTGACAGGCGGCTTCACCTGTTACCCGCTCCTGCCCGCCGCCTCCTTCACGAGCATTACTTGCTCGCAGAAGGAGGCGCCACCTGCCCACGCATCCGCGCAGCGACCATCGCCGCAAGCAAGGAGGCGAGCGTGAGAACTCTCACTGCCAGGGCCGCCACCAGCTTCCATCTCGGCGTCTCCTACGTCGGACTTTCGGTGAGCGTGTGCAGCCCCGAGTCCTCGCTCGCGTCGCAGTGATGGGACTCGGATGTTGGCTCTTTCTCATTCTGGTGATCATTTGTGTCAGTCGTTAGGAGAGGCTGCTATGTGGCCTCTCTAGCTACTTACCGCCGCTACTACGGCGTGCCCTGCGCGTGGACGCTCAAGTCGTGACTCCCACTCCGCCACCATGTCCCTGTCGAGCCAGGTTTCTTGACCCGAATTTCTTCTAGCTCGGGATCGTGTCCCCGCTCCCGTACCGCCTTTCGAAACTGATATAGCTCCGCAGGAACCGGTACAGGTCCGCAATTATCTTTATTTGGCTTATATTATACAGTAGCGACTCCTGACTGACACCTCAAACCCGAAAGGAATGCCTGCCAAAGTTCCTTCTTTAATCAGTAGGTGTACCAGCTAGCCGGTGAGGTTATAAATACCTAAATAATTATATAAATAATAAGATAATCCTTACCCTATTCCTTCGCGGAGGCGTAGGTGTTACCAAGTTCTTTTCGGGTTTTACAGGAGCATCTGTCCGGAACAATTCCGGACTCTGCTTCATCAGATCATCAATAGTCTCCAGAAGCTGAGTTATTATCCTATCATCCTCCTGCAAACATGTTTCTTTGCAATATTAATATGAACCATATTATACGATGATGGAATATGTTTCACTTTTGTATTTCTACCTGTTGAGCCCGTTTAAGAGAACCCACGAGGAGTTTATTCTGGTCGCGGTCCCGGTCGTGTCGCTCTTTGTCACGGCGAAGCTTCTCATTCGCTGTGCGTAACTTGGCATGTGCGTCACGTAACTCTAATAAATCACACTGCAACTCTGTGACCTGAAATTCCATTAACATTTAGCAGTAGGCTAGTATACCTACCTAATGCTGATTATATTTCTATGGTAGATTTTCTATGGTCTATCTTGGTCTATCTAATGTTCACCAAAAACACAGACCAAATAGAGTAGAAAATAATGTTAATAAATAAGAAAAATACATACCTTTTTCTTCGCTTCCTCTGTCTCTTCTTCAGTTGTTCTCTTCAACTGTTCTATTCTTCTCTTCATATCTAACCTCTCTTTTTCTCTTTCACGTTCAAGCTGCAAACAAGCAACAAAAACGTTTTTATAACTGAACTTCCAAACACTGCGATATTTCTGTCTCGATGGTGCCGTAAAAGTGCACTAGAGGAGCAAATCTAGTTCACTTTTCCGATACCATCGGGCCCACATATACCACCAATAGAAGGCGAATACATAAGCAAGAGAAGAAAAATTCTAAATGACTTCTTATACTTAAGACCAAAACCGCGACAAATCAATAAAATAACGAAGTAAGTGGCCATATCCTCAGTGGCTATTACTGACCATAACACACAGTATAAGTAAGTTGGCCACATTCACCTGCTGAAGTTCTAGATTGGACACAGAAGAAGAAGTCGGGATACCCTCCTGCCAAATGGGTTGATGTCCTGTAAAGCTAACTAGGTAGGATAAACTGAATAGCGAATGACGATGGACCGATTATTATATGGCGCACATTAAGAAAAGTCTGTGCCCTGCCCCTCTAGACAAGTGTCAATTCGTTGGCCGGCGTTTGATGGCATAGAATGACGAGCGCTGGTGGGCGTTTGTTGGAATAGACTGACGAATGTCTGAGATTTGACGTTTATGACTGTCGTTAACGCATGTCAAATACGTCAAATCCCATACATTAATCATTTTATTCCATAAACGCCGGCCAACGAATTGCTACTTGTGTGGAGAGGCAGTACTAGATTACATAAAACGAATTGATTGGTTGTTGGTTGATGATTTCATGAAAGTAGTTTTTAGTAGGTATCGATGGATGATTATTATCTTACCTCAAATAGCGTTTGTCTGAGATCCCGAGCGAGTGTGGAAGTTTCTTGAAGCAAGCGTTGCTGCTCATCGCGTTCTTTGTGCCACGCGAGCTCCATGCGCGTCGCAAGACCTGCCACTCGCGCTCGTCCCGATGACAACAATCTTTCTTCTTCGTACTGTAACGATAAATGTACTATGTAGGAGGTACCTAACCGAATAGAGTATAGGTATAATAGGTATGTTGTAGTACATTGAAGTAGCCAATATGGGGACAGTCTCTGTGGCGTAGCGGTAGTAAACGCGACTTTTACGCAGGAGGCGTAAGTTCGATTCCCGCTCAGTGCAAATATTTGAATGCATGAATATGGCTTTTCGCGTGCCTCGGAGAGCACGTTCCGGCTGTTATATGAACATCTACTAGCAGTCGTTACGAGTAGTTGGAGCCATAAAAAGTCCAACAAGTGGTATATCTGCAATACTTCACTTCATGCAAAATTTCCAAGATCAGTCAAATCTGTAGTTAGACTGGAAAAAGTGGACCCCCGACTCCGAAGTGAAAGCTTCGAATGTGACTGGGATAAGCGCTAGGATGAAAAAGAAGAATGTTCCATATTGAAGTTTACCTCGTTGAGCCTGGACTGCATTTCGGCAAACCGCACTTCGGCTGCAGAGCGCTCGCTGACAAGTTCGGTGTTGAGTTTGGAGGACAATAGACGGGCTTCACATAACTCGTCCTCCAAACATGCTGTTTGTTGCTCCAGTGTTGCCAATCGGGTGCGGTATTCTTCCTACAACAAATTCGTTAGCACTTCAGTTAAGGAAAAATGAATCTTGGAGTGTTTTATCAATACATTATAAAGGTGCCAACTTCAAGTTCCGAGTATGAGCCGTAATTGTGTGAATGTTACCTCATCAGTACTGGATATAGAAGTTCTCGGAGTTCTTGCATTTTTGTCGCCATTCTTCATTTCTGACATGGTCTTCTGAGCGGCGTCTAACATCTGCTTGTAGTTATCTCTTTCTCGCCTGAATCTGGAAACCTAGTGTGTAAGAGATGTTCGTTAAGAATTTAGTGGACATTCAAATGTCAATTTTAGCACAGTCATCATCAGATCGATCTTGATGAACAAATGACTTAAAATGTTCTTAATGCCTTGGTTTTCCCTCTTCCTGTTGACTGATTGTTCTACAGACCCTTAGTTCGGACCACAATACAATTTAAATCAATAAAACAGTTTGATTTGCCTCAAATCTCAAAAGATAATTTTGAAACTTTGTAGTCAAGATCGTTCTGACGCTAAATGTGACTTTTGCATTGTACCTGGTTGTGCAGCGACTTCAGCTCGTCCCTCATGGTGCTCATTTGATTCTCATACCTTGTCTTCAATTCACCAAGCTCGTTCTTTCTCGCAACTTCAGCTTGGTCTAGCCTGGTATTCATAGCCGCTAGCTCTCTTTCTAGTTCTGCATTCTCAGTTGTCAAAGTCCTTTGAACTTTAGATACCCTTTCGTAGTCTTCCAGTTTTTGTTTAGCTTCTTCCAACTAAAATGAAAACAATGAACTATATGGCACGTATTTTATGTCATTACTCATTATACACGCTGATTTTATAGTCGTTTCGGAGCCAAAGATTTTAGGACACAGTTTGAACAGCAAAATCGACTGTATGTTTCGGCTTGTAATTTGGCGGAATGTGTTTTTTCTAGACCTGTAAAATCACTCAGGATCAAATAATGATTGCTTTCACATTTACCTCTTTTTTGGCCATTTCGTGGTGGTGTTCTGAGACGTCTCGTTGATCGTGCACAGTGCGTAGCTCTCGTTCCCGTTGTTCTAGTTTTGCATTGAGCCGTGCACGTTCCACCTCCCAACCGCCACCACATAGCCGATCTTGGAGCGATGATATTGTATTCTGTACAACATTGTCAGAATATAGACCTTGGAAGAAACACAATGAAAACTATGCCTGGCACATAATTACCTCCATTTCAATCTTTTCTTTTGACCACCCGGATGATTGCGTCTCATAGTTGCCTTGAAGTGTTTTAATTTCCGCTAGCGCAGCTCTGAGTTCCTTTTGCACTTGACTTAATTCACTGGAAGAAAGTTCAGTGTTTTTATTCTCACAAAAAAGAACATATTGGAGGCATAAAACAAGCTGTCTAGTATGAATACATAGGTGTAATGTATAATAAAGTGTTATTTTTGAGATTTAGAGTAATATTTACCCTTGGGCTTGTTCTTTTTCTACAGTCAGTCTAGCTTTAGTTACAACGTGTTCTTCTTCTAATATTTCATATTTGCCCGTCAACTCTTCATATTCAGCTTTCTCGACTGCCAGTGAATGCTCTAGTTCTGAAAAAGATCAAGTAACAAAATGTTTTAGAATAAATCATCAGGGAAGAAGTTGTGAAGTGAAATTAGCTTCATTGGGTTTATGAGGACTGACGCAGCTTGATTGTGTTTTGTTAAAACAGTTTGTGTTTAAATACTCTAGATATCATGCTGTTATGAGTATGCGCGACCAGAGGTTGGTGGGAAATAGCAGTAAGCCGTTCTAAGCCGGACTACAACATCTTTCTTAAGGTACTAAATCAAAATCATGTCATTTTATTTACTTCTTACTTTTGACAGTTTCTTCATATTCCTGTTTGAGATCAGATATTTTTTTCGCGCCAGCACCAGAGGATTGCTCCAAAATTTTTAATTTACCTTTAAGTGTCGCTAACTCGGCTTCTTTATTCTTAATGTCTTTGTCATGAGCAGTTCGCATGCGCTCCAGTTTCTTACGCTCAGCCTGATAGGAAAATAGCACAGATATTTCTATAGATTATCGCGATGGTGTATTGTTGATAAAACTAATTTAAATTTCAAAAGAGCAAATTATTTTTACCTGTAAATCAGTATCTAATTCAGAGGCTTTACTTTCCCAGTAAGTAGATTCTTTCTTTTCGGCTTGTAATTTACTGTCGTAGTCCTTCTTGGCATTTTCCAACTTAGTTAATTCTGCTTTTAATTGTGACATTTCCGTTTGAGCTGTTGATAAGTCTTTTTCAGTTCTACTATGATCCAGTTTCAAATTAGCCAATTCATCTTTTTTCTCTTCAAGATCTCTTATAGCTCTCTGTAATTTGTCCTGCATTTGTGTCATTTCTACAGACGATATGGCTTCATCGTATTTTTGATTTGATGTATCACGCAGGGCATCTTCCTGCAACGCATTAAGTAGTTAAAATTATTAAACTTTTATTGCAGCTAGGAAACGCGTTTCCACTCAAGGGTTTGGAATATTTTAACGGTGGGGTAATACGATAACATGCGTATTGCATACATATCATAGAGAAAATATTTTTTATGAATGCCTTCTACTCTAAGGAAGCCACACCTAAAGGGAAAGAGGAGAGGTTGTCACACGTTGTAAAAATACAAATACCAGCTGTTTAATGTGAAAATCTTTGGCGGCTATTGTTGATTCCAAGTGAGTGATTTTATTGTCATAATCATCTTTCATTTCTTTCATGTCACATTCTAATGTTAATAGTTTATTTTCCGATTTAAAGAGCTTTGCTTGTAGTTGATCTTTTTCGCTGGTAAAATCTATTGAGACGCGTCGATGTGAATCGGCTAATGCTTCAGTTTGCTCCTTCTCTTGGGAAAGCTATTATTGATGTAATGTTATGTAAATAATTATTATGTTGGAAACAATTATGTTATTATTTAGACTTATACTAATCGTAGTTTTTCTTACCTCTTTCTCTAATTTGACTACACGGTCCTTTCGTGCAGCAAGTTGTTTTTCAGTTCGCTTATATTTTTCATCAGCCTCTTTGAATTTCTTTTCTAAATCTCCTATCTTTTTTGCCTTATCTCCAACCTGCGACCACATATAACTCGAATTATATTAAGTATTTAATCAATATATTACTTAAAGGCAATTTACCACGTGCCAGTACCTCTTTGAGTAACTTATTTTTATCTTGTTCTAATTTATTGACATTTTCGACTTGCTTTTTCAGTTTTTCTATTTCTTTGTCCTTAGCGTCAATTTCTTTTTTGAGTTCTTCTATTTTGTTCATACAATCAGACATTGTAGTTTGTAAGGATGTAGCATTTTCTGTTGTACAAAAAGATATCAACATCTTATTACTTCATCGAACAAACAAAATGTATCTTGAAAAAGAAATCCGTACTCTTAATACTTACTAAGATCTGAATTAAGTTTATCTATTTGGGACTCTAGGTTCTTTTTCTCATCTTGTAAAGTTTTACATCGATTGGATATGCTATTATGTTCTGTTTCTAGTTTTTTCAACTGTTTATTTAATTCCGTTTTATCAGTTTCTAACTTTGTATTGAGATCCTTTAATTTACCAATTTCAGTTTGAAGTCGATTCTTCTCATTTTTAAATTCTGCATCATTTTTAGATAATCTCATTCTAACATCTTCTATATCTTTTTCTAGTTGTGTTTTAGTATTTATTTCATTACTATTAAGTCCCGCATTTTTCATTATAACATACATTTCACCTGCGAATTGTAACAAACAATTAGGTAGTAAAGAAAATAAAAAATACAGTTATCTTCGTAAAATACGGATTTATAAAATTACCTATTTCATTTTCTAGTTCGTCTACCATTTTCTTCATTTGCAATTTTGTTGTTAAATCAGTTAGTTTTTTTGGAACTCTGGGCTTAAAGGATTTTAGTGCATCATCCTTCAATGCTTTCAATGTAACTTGAAGTTGAACTTTTTCTTTCTCCAGCTAGAAAGAAAACAAAAAACGTTAAGGGACATAATGTGTGAATTTTTATTGACTGCTTCTTCATAATTTGTTGATTTCCGAACGATGCTTTTAGTGTATATTTTGACCATACCAAGTTAAATTGAACATTCTCTTAATGTGATGAGATAATTTAATTCCATCAGATGGATTAATTATAATTAGATGATTACTTACCTTATTATAGTTGAGTTTCAACTTGTCTAGTTCATCTTGTTTTGCTTTAAGTAATTCACTTTCTTTTTTATTATTAATTTCTCCTCCAAACCTAACCTTTTTGGGTTCTATATTTTCACCCTTTTCTTTGTTATTTTCAAATTCATTTATCTTTGCTAACGCTTCCTTTAGTTCATTTTCTAATTTACTTATTTTATTTGCACTTTGCTCTACCGATTTATCAGACTTTAATGTCTTGGCATTCTTCAATAACTATAAAATAAATTAAATTGAAGTATAAAAAGTGAAGTTATGTAATACCTACTCTATAAAAGCAGATATTTTCACACTGTATACACACCTGCAACTTCTTGTTTTCTGCCTGAATTTTCTCGTTATCAGTTTCCAAGGCCTGTGTTTTCGAACGAAGTACATTTGCTTCTTGTTCTATGACTTGAAGCTGACGTTTCAAGTCGATATTTTGCTGGTCTCCGTCCAGTGATCTATGAAAGTATATCTGATAGTTATACATATCGAAACCATAGACATAATTAAGTAAGGTAGTACTTACTTGCTCTTTATGAGTGAAGCTTTCGGTTTCTTCTGTGTTAAACTCAATTCAGCGTGTAGTCTTTCGCAGTCACGTTCTTTTTCTATAAGCTTTTTCCTTAAATCTGCTATTTCATCTTCTAATACCTGACATAAACGACCACATAATAGTTAGTTATACATAGTTTAAAATTTAAATAAAAAGTAAGTACGTGTTGTATTAGAATACCTTTACTTTCTCGTCAGCCAAATTGTTACTTTTAGCATTAGTTGTTCGACGAAGGGTAACTGTTGAATTACTTTTTGGTTGGGCAGCTATTTTATCAGTAAGTTCTTTAACTTGTTTCTTTAAAGAATCTCTTTCTTGCTCCATTTCTTCTACTTTGCGTCTCAACACAGATGCTTCCTATAAATTTGAAAACATCGTATGATTCAAATTGACTTTGATATTTTTTTTCAGTAGTGAAGTGCATTGATAAGTTAAGTAAGCACCTGTTCATTTAGTTCAAGAAGTAGGCGAAGTTCACCCGGGTCTTCTTCATCTATTTTCCTTTCTTTTTCATTAGCGTCAAGTTTATTAGATGGAGGTGTTGGTGACAGCTTACGACCTATAAATGATTAGTCTATTTTCATATATGTAAGTACATATTTTGAAACACATAAAAGCTTGTAATGATATTAGTATATTATGGTATTGGTGAAATATTAGTAAAGCTTAATTCTGCTATTTTGATCAATGTGATGAATAAATATACCAGCGAAAACATTATTAAAGACTCAACAAGTTCTAATACAGACTGGAGAAAATGGCTACCATCAATACGCGGTGTGGTTCAATACAAAAACAAGCGTGTTAGTATGCACTAGGTAACAAAAAATAGTTAAAATAAAATGGTTATGTAAGTATACGATGAAAATGATGTAACCCAATTGGATTCTCGTGTGCATTGGTTTTTGGACAATGTTAGGAAAACACAATCGATTTTTCACAATATAAGTATATGACGTACTTCTGGCTTTGGTAGCCATTTTCTTCAGCTGTAGTAGCAAGGACTCATTGTCGTCCTCGACCCGTGATGCAGTTTTACGCAAGTTATTTGCCTGTAAATAGTCGTTAGTTAAAAATTTAGAAAATCTGATTATTATGATCTACTATGGCTTAAACTGGCTAAGAATTCTGTTAGAGACAATAAGGATATTACTGAGAAAATCAACATTTAAAATACGGGTAAACCGAAAGTATATAGGTACCTATATTTGGCAATCTTATAGCCAATGGACTGAACAATGACATGAATGGCATGGGGTAAGGAGATAGACATTCTGGAGTTCTATCCGGGGTGAGAGGTGGACTTTCAGATTGATCTTTACAAAATATTCCTCTGTATTCGAGGGTATCATTTATAATTTCTAAATCATTCTCAAAAATGTTATCTTCTTCATCGATAATGGTTATTGTTTCTGTACTTGCATCAACATATTCTTTATAACCATTGACAGCTTGAAGGGCTTTATCCTTATAAAGTTTTGTTGCAGTCTGCACATTGGCATTTCGTAATTTTTGTTTGTCAGTTTGTGCAAAATTATGTAACCCCTGGAATTCCGTTTGAACAAACTTATTTTTCGTGAATGCCGCTTCAGTTTGGGTGTACATTTCTAATATATCTATAGTGCTTTGAACAACGGAGTCAAGAGTTATCTTTCTAGTGTCAGTCATCACATCGTGCACTACGACAGTGTCGGTTTGACAACCCTCAGAATAACTAAAAATTAAATCTTGTGGGGATTGGGTATGTTGATTTACACCGATGGATGATGGACTACTGTCTAGTGACGATAAACTTTTTTCTAATGCAAGCTGCATTTCAAGTATTCTTTGAATAGTTTTTGGTTCGAACTTTTCGTAGTCATCTATTATTTGAGGTGAAGTTGGATCTGATCGAGATGATTGTGGGATAAGTTGCGGACGTATTCTTCTCCCGTCGCCACTGTGACGATATCGACTAGCCTGTTTAAATATAAGGTGTTTAAATTCTTCATTGTAACAAAACAATATTTTGAATACAACAATAATCACAAATTTGTTTTGTTTATGAAAGTAGTCGTGTTAGTCAACTGTCTTGACAGTATGCCAGCTGGCATTGGTCGAATGAGATCTAATATTCTAATAATTGCATTGTTTTTCTAATTTCTAATGATAAATAATTGTGTATAGAAGTATGAAGCTATATAACGATATCAATATGTGATAAGTTATTGTAAATGTATGGCTAAGCATGTTCAGTTACAATTACGTATAACATTCTATACTAATTTGACTTTAATTGAAGCACGTAAGTTTTTGATGTGTGTACCTACTCATGCAGGCACGTGCTATGATGTTGTCTAAGCCGAGCTATTTTAATTCAACATGAAATGTAAGTACTTACTTTTCTATAAATTACTAGATGATTGATATGATTGATATGTGTTCTTGAAAACATGTTCAAACAATAATTAAGACAAAAAAAATCGTAATGTTATTATATTATTCAGTTTACCTCTTCTTCAGCATTGCGCAGTTGCTCACGAAGATCAGCTTCCCGTTCCAGTGAGTCCTGAAGATCACGGAGCAACTGAGCCGGGTCCTCTTGACTACCACCGCGAGTGAGTGACGAACGCGACACTTTCTATTAACATTCAAATAGTATCTAACATTAGTTTGAAAAGTTTTTGTTAGTTTAAGTTAATTGATCGAACATTTCAATTATATGGGATTCCAGTGCCTCACCCAACCCTTTGGGACCCTGCTACTTAACCTACAAGCCGTTACCCCGCTGATTAACGGACGAGACTGCCGCCTGACCTCCAAACAGATCAGGCGGTAGTCGTTCCCATGAAAGCCTTATCGGTCAAATTAAAAGGGATAGGAGTAAGCAGATTGTGGAGTAAGCAGCAACCGGGACCGGCTGTGCTTTAAAATGTATTTGTTTGAATTAAATTTTATTCCCTCGGATTCCACTGCGAGATAATATGGAATGCCCCTGGCAGACAACATGGGATATCCTGTCCCTAGGAGATAATGAACATAAAAATCCTAATAACCGCGTCAGTAAGCTGGTTCTTCTTGAGGTTAGCTGGCGGCGCACCAGATACGGCTGCCAACTTAGTATTAGCTTCTGTCAGTTCCCGTTGCAATCTCAGCGCCACCTCATTCGACCGAGTTACCTCTTGTTCCAATTCTTTGATACGGTTCTCACGTTGTAAACCTTCTTTACCACCAACTATCTGTAACACAAAAATTTAATTGTAGCATGAATACACGTAGATGGCTCTGTCTAAAGGACAGGAAGAAAATATGAATAGGATGTTTCAAAGATGGGATAGGAAGTTTTAACTTAGTGAGGAACGTACAGGTACATCAGTTGAACTTACCGCCGGTATGGGGCTTATGAAACTCGTCCGAAAAATTGCTCTTACACTTTATGTTTACTTACTTCTAGGAGTTTCTTCTCGTGTTCAGCTTTTTCTTGTTCAAGTTGATCAGCTTTCCTTTCAGTCTTTTTTAACTTAAACGATAAAACTCTACAATTCTTAATGGTCTGCTCTAACTCTCTTCTAAGTGACGAGTACTCATCAGCTTGGTCCTCCCTAAAATGTAGTAATATGATGAATAAAATGATAAACAAAAAGGTTTTATGCAAAGTTAATGAAGAGACACAGTTGGTAATTAAAAATTTGTAGATTCGAATTCACACTGGAATATAAATAAACGCAGCCCCACAATACCAGCAGTTCTTTAGCTACTTTAGAGTCTAAATTAATACAATTTGAAAGGTAAACTAGGGTGAAACTGCTAGTGATTGAACGCTACGTCAGCTCGATGTCTCAACCGTGGCATATGGACGTATGCAACACCAGGGCATCACAGTCGCGCTGCCGACCCTGTAGAAACCTTCGAATGCCTTTCTTGAAGAACCTCATATTGTAGTCGCTTGGAAAAACTACGGCAGGAAGTTCATTTCATAACTTGAGCGTGCGTGGGATGAAGTTCCTTTCAAACCGAACGGTGCGCACCATTTCCGCTCCCAATGTGTGAGGATGAATTCCCTGTCTATGGCGAGTGGCGAGATGATAGAATGTAGCGGTTGGTAGCCCTGGCCCCCCGATTCTGCTAATTTTATGACAATAAAACCACTGTCAAACCACTGACATAACATAAAATATCATTATATTTTAGACTTTAAAGCTGATAGTTAAGGTCCAAAATAAATGGAGAGAGTTTATAACATTTTTCATTCACTTTACTAGATTGTCATTTAATTTTAGACTATAACAGCATAACGGTGAAGTCTAAAGTTAAATGGCACTGGTTACAGTGTCTGCGGTACCGCAGTGGTTTTGCCAAGAAAAAATAATAGCAGAATCGGGGCCCTGATCTGATGGTTATCACACGCTGATCGCGCAGCATCCACGTATTGTTGGTCTTCAAAGCTTCCACCTAGATTGGGTACCTATATAGGGGTCATGGACGCACGATCCACCCGTAGAGAAATTGCTGATAGTGATTTAAGTTCTACACCAGAAAGCATTATCTTTTTTTTCATAACTTGAGTTTTAATTTTGAGTAGGTACCTATATTTTATTACGGTAGGTATATTGGTAGTTGAAAGAAAACTAGATTACGCACCTTGCCAAAGCGAGTAATAGATGCGCTCGTGTCAAATTTAGTGCCCTCACGTCCCACTCGTACATTAATTACTCGTTTTGTGCTCGGCGCAACAATCTATTATACCTCACTCATATTCCTTGATTTACCTCCATTATATGCTACATGGTGGTGCCCTATTATCATTAGATACGCTAGCACACTGTTATTAAGTATTTCAGATCCAGTGCAATTTAACTTACTCGTATTATGCGTCAATATAATTTTGTATACAAACGATTTCGAATGAATGATTTGCCGGATTTTTTTTTTCGGCATCAAAGAGCGCTATTTAACATTATATCGGCCAGGTTGGTAAAGACTTTCCTCAGATCGTTTTCACCACTTTCATGACATATCAGCGTGCGTCGGTAGCTTAGTGGTTAAGGAGTCGGCCTTACGATCGAGCGGTCCCGGGTTCGAATTCTAGCCATTACATTCCTATTAGTAATTTCGATAATTTCGGTTGCTAATATTCTTTGAAAATAAATAATAATAAAAAACTAACGATGATGACTGTACCTCTTTGGTAAAGCCATTGTTGTTGTCTTGATGTCATTGAAATCTATGGATGTCTTATTTATTTTTCAAATCTTGACAATATTAGTGATTTCATCTACCCACAATACCTAAAACAGTTAAGAGTTAAATATTAGTTACATACCTGAAGTTATCCTGCATTTCTTCAATTTCCTCCTCGAGATCACGCAGTTCCTTCTTCATATCTTCGTTTTCATCCATCAGCTCCTCGCACAAGGTCTCCGCAGCTAACAGCTTCGCTCGGAGCTGTTCTATTTGACGAGTCTGAGCTTCTACTGATGGTCGTGACTGGAAATGTATACAAGCTAAGTAATATATAGTATAGTAATAATATTATAGTTTTTGTAAGTTATAAGAACTCAGTCCTGTAGTCCTGTAGTACTCAGTCCTGAATCTCGATGTGAGGTCTGAGGACAGATTGTGGATCAAAGAATAATCGAAGTAGTTAGTGCATAAAACTGGTTATAACCAAACTCCCATTGACTTTAGTTTTGACAGGTTTTGACATAGCTGAACTAGAAGATCGAGAAAAATAAGGATAGCCCGATAACACGTTTCACCCACATTTTCTCACCTCAAGTTCACACTCTAGCTCCCTAATCTTTAAACTGAGATGTTTCTTTTCGTCTTTCAAATCCTCATTTTGTGACGTCATCTCGTTAACTTTCTGTTGTAATTTGAGCACTTCAGATGATCTTCCTGTGCTATATTTATTTACTGTATCTATATTTGCTAGTCTTCGTAGCAGTATATCACTTTTTTCTTTTTCTACTCTCTCACAACGTTTCCGAAGAATCTCCATTTCTTGGTTCAAGCTCTCTATCTGGTCCTGAAAAAAAAAAAACATCGACCATTTAAATATTCCAGACAAACACTTTTTTAAACAACCGTGGTACATGCATTTTTGAATAAATTTTGTATGTATACAGAGGTACTGTAAAAAACTACTTATTTTAGACTTATCATATTTGGTCAATTGTAAATAATTAGATATAGGTACCTGATACTCTTTGACAGTGACATCAACAAGTGTCGTTTCAGTAGTAACAGTGCCAGAATTGCTAGTTTCGTCGTCTGAGTCATCTTTCTCTTTAGGGGGGCCGCCTCGTACAGGAGGTTTGGAACCCGCTGACGAGTTACGAGAATTCTTCACCTGGAAATATTTATTTTTATGTACGCACATGTGTCAGAATTGATGAACTTTTCGGAAAGAATTTCACACTGCGTCTTTAGGTACCTGCATCATAAAGTTTACATCCTCCTTAGCTGCATTTCTATCTTCTTTAGGCCGAACAGTCTTTTCTTCTTGATTAACTTCTTTACTCCTAGATAAACTTCTCCTTTCTCTTTCTTTTTCTATGCTTGATTCTTTTTCAAAACTATTCTGTGTTTTTATTAATTGCATCTGAAAATACGTACCGACTTCACAGTTATTGTTAGATGTATATATTTCCAGGTAATTATGTATTTGCTATAAACATATAGTAAATACATAACATATGCATATTTTGATAAATTTATAGTACGAAAGAGAGTTATTGGCATTTATTGTTAGTTAAATATCATAAAACGTTTGCAGCTACTGTGTTTCTATAAACTGGACATCTATAAGGTCAAGGAAGTGAAAAAGACATCTATACGTAACTTCATTGAAGGAGTAAAATATATTAAAGGTAAATCCACCGTTAATTATAACGCTTGCACTTTGCCAAGCACTCCTATGACCTTTTATATTTATTTTAAGCAACGTATCGCAAATGTGTAGTCCGGTAGAAAGCAATCAGTAGACATCTCTTTCTGTTTGACCTATTTATATTCCTCACACGTTCATTTATGTATCCAAGGTGAACGAAATAGTGTTACTATTTGGTCAGTTCATAATTAGACACACGGTAGATTATAATAAAAAAGAAATGTACAAAAGTTGTGTGAAGAACTTACTGTGGAGTGCACGGTTAGAGATAAAATATAATTATGAGCTCAGAAATGAATCGTAAAGATATTTGGATATTTTCCTGTTGAAAAAAAAAAAAATATATTTACCTGAACTTATTAAATTAAAATGATAAAAGTGTTATAAGCGGATCTTATTTTACGTTTGAACTAATTTGACTAGTCAGTCAAATACCCAATTTCTTTATCTCAATTGTACTCTGAATTGGTCGTAGACGCCTGAATTTATCGACAAATAAAATCGAATTTCAGATGAAAATGTAAGTATGTCATTCTTATATTGATTTATCACGGGTGATTATAGTACCTTGTCGCTCTTAAAAAACCATGCTAAGTAGATTCAGTGATAGGTATGACAATTCTACGTACAATACTCCGATGCCCCCCCCCCCCCAGCCTCTGACGCCAAGATATACGCAGGAGAGAGCAGCCCCTGAGCTGTTTTATAGTAACTTACTGGTTCATTACTGACAATTAAAAAGACAAAACTCTTTTACTACTTAACAAAAACGTCATATCCATCATCGAGTTTTGATGTTTTCAGACATAATTGGAATAGCGACTGATTCGAGCACCATTTAAAATCGTGTCTTCCCGAATTAACAATCAACAACTTTGGATAGGTGGGTGCTTTGATTTTTCGTAATGTATATTCTTACCTTGCGCACACGTTCAGCAAGCGAATCGTTTTTATTGATGGTAACTGGTGGCTGCACTGGGGTCGACGGCGGAGGAGACGCTGACGGTCGGCGCAATGTCACGGTGTCTGTGGAGTAAAACCACATACTTTATGGACTGTTACATGATTTTTACTTTGCTGACTAAAATTTATCGATGAGGGGCTCGTGGCTAAGTGGTAATCAGGTACCATGGTTAAAAGATATTTAAAGTACCTTATTACTCTTCAAATGGACCATCTTAACACAATGAGAACCCTCCATGCCTCAGCGAGCAACGTTACACCGTGAGTCGGTTCCGTTTGCCTTACGAACATTTGTGGTACCTATGTAATTTTTGTCCTAAGAAGTCTGGTTTTTAATTCAGAACAATATCCATTAACAGTGAGTGGTGAAACTCAATGTTAGTCGCTTCACGGGAAAGATAACTTCGCCCGTCTTGTAGTTAAATGAAAACCAACCCCAACTCAATCTGAGAAAAGATGACTGACCATCCATACCCAGGTACTGACCTGGATATGCTCTTAGTTTGAGCAGGTGTTAAAAGTAAAAGTTAGAACATTAGCAAATTTAATGTTAACTTTTTAGTTAGATGCAACGTCACATACCAGTAATTGTATTCTGGCCCGTATCCAAAGACGATATAGGCCCTGTGAGCCGTCGTTTGGGTAGTTTCAGGCTGACTGTGACCGCGTTCGTGTTATCGGACTCGTTGGCCCCCAGGTCCGGCGTCGACGTCCACGATGCACTGGTTTTGTTGAACCCTGGACATGTAGCGATACTTAAAAGATACCTTGGATTAACCCCTAGTTTAAAGATTTAAACATATCTAGTTATAAATTAAAATTATGGAGAATGGCTAACAAATATGGTACGGGTGTCAAGTAAATTAGAGTGAAGGGGCAAATTTATCGATAAAACTCTGTACAACAACTATATAACTTAGTAAATTATGACCAAAATTCAGTTAAAAAAGACAATAAAAAAGACGCACTGTTACCGATACAGATTTCACGTAAGTGTCAGTTAAAAGTTCAATGGCTGATATTTATATTCATTTGTCTATGAAGTGTAATAGATAGAATGCTTTTGTTAAATATTTATCTGATGAATGTACTGTATAACCGAAGATTCTTACATAAACAATTAACAACAGGCTCGTTTTATAAAGTAGGTATTTGTTTGTGTTTACCGTCTACCGGATGTATTTGTCAGCCGTCAGTGTAAAACTGGTGCATATTTCGGAATTTCATATTTTACTAACCATTGTGAACTTGTAAATTTAACCAAGCTGAAAATATAACCCAAGGCTATTTTGAATTCTAGAATTGCATCGTGTACCTGTCGCAGCTAACTAGCTTAATCAGTCGTTCAATTAACTGCCTAGGCTGTTAGCTAAACGGCGCCATTCATTTATCGGCCTGAAATATATTTAGCCGTAACATTTATTACATTTAATAAACTGGCCTGCTAATGCTTAGTTAGATGGGGCACCATCCCGAAGTAAAACAGAAAATTACACACATACATCATACTCACGCTTGTAAATCCCTGAGGGGGGGGGGGGGGGGGGGGGGGAGGTGTATTCTCCGAATACTAGTGATAGGTTCAGTTCAGAGCCTCACGGAAAATATTGAAGTGTAGCTAAATTCGCAGTTAGACTGATAAAAAGCGGACCCCAGACTCCAAGTTGAAAAGCTTCGGATGCGACTGGGATTAACGTTAGGATGAAAAAATTCCGTAAAGAGCCTAGGCGGTTAATTGACCGGTTGATTTAGCTAGTTGGCTGCGACATATATTCCAGATTGTGCATTTAAGAGAAGGGTCGTTCTCGCGAGTGGTTAAAATTACTATTCCAAGGGGCAAACTTGATCGAAAAATTGTTTTTTTTTCTAAACTTTATATTCTTATAGTCTCAAGAAATCATCAGAGGAGTCTTTTACGGCAATAAATTTCATCTAAATTTAATAAACGGGATTGAAAAAAATACGCGTAGTCACTGACTAACATTTTGCATGTACATGTATGGTATAACACATGTTTAAACAATACATAATAAATATTTTGATTTGATTTGATGATTCATTACCCTCACTTTCCAAAATGCAATCTGAAACTTCGTCAGATGTTTAAAAATTCCGATTGGAAAGTTATCAATAACAAATATACACCTGACTTCTTAAATATTGAAGATTAATTTCCATAAATGCCCAAGTAATAAAATAACTAGAACATAAAAAGAATCTAAATTAAAACTTTGTCCATCGAATTCCGTCATAACCTTCCGCGATCCGTGAGTATTTATTTATGTCTAAACTCGTGTCTGTGCTGTGTCCAAATTAGTTAAGAGCCTCCCCCATCTCATCCGTGTGCCGTGCCTAGGTGTCAAGGGAGGACGTCCGTTACGCAGAAAGAGACATTTTGATTTCGCCATCGCCTTTATCTTCCAACCTCGTAAGCAGTAATTACTTAATAATTTCTCTGGATTATTATTCTGAGCTATAATGCTATGTGTGTGTTATTCATGGATATAAACATTAGGTCCCTCCTTTATTGGATAATTGAATTCACTGGCATTAACTGATAATAACTTACTCAACTCCGTTTCACTGCCTTCCGTACCTTCAAATTTTTTAATGGATGGTAATGAGTGCATTTGGAGGTCATTTTTATACCACTTATGTGGCAGACAAGCACACAGCCCTCCTGATGGGAAGTGGTTACCGTGACCTATGGATGTATGCAACACCAGGGCATCACAATCGTGCTGCCGACCCTGTAGAAACCTTCGAATGCCTTTCTTGAAGAACCTCATATTGTAGTCGCTTGGAAAAACTACGGCAGGAAGTTCATTCCACAAGTTCCTTTCAAACCGCACGGTGCGCACCATTTCCGCTCCCAATGTGTGAGGATGAATTCCCTGTCTATGGCGAGTGGCGCGATGATAGAATGTAGCGGTTGGTAGCCCTGGCCCCCGATTCTGCTAATTTTATGACAATAAAACCACTGTCAAACCACTGACATTACATAAAATATCATTATATTTTAGACTTTAAAACTGAGAGTTAAGGTCCAAAATAAATAGAGAAAGAGTTTATAACATTTTTCATTCACTTTACAAGATTGTTATTTAATTTTAGACTTTAACAGTATACTGTAAAGTCTAAAGTTAAATGGCATTGGTCAGGGCCCTGATCTGATGGTTATCACACGCTGATCGCGCGGCATCCACGTATCGTTGGTCTTCAAAGCCTCCACCCAGATTGGGTACCTATATAGGGGTCATGGACGCACGATCCACCCGTAGAGAAATTGCTGATAGTGATTTAAGTTCTACACCAGAAAGCATTATCTTTTTTTTCATTAACTTGAGTTTTAATTTTGAGTAGGTATATTTTATTACGGTAGGTATATTGGTAGTTGAAAGGAGACTAGATTGCGCACCTTGCCAAAGCGAGTAATAGATGCGCTCGTATCAATTTAGTGCCCTCACGTGCGCTCGGGCACCAACATAAAACTCGTACATTAATTACTCGCTTTGTGCTCGGCGCAACAATCTACTAAGTATACCTCACTCATATTCCTTGATTTACCTCCATTGTATGCTACATGGTGGTGCCCTATTATCATTAGATACGCTAGAGCACACTGTTATTAAGTATTTCAGATCCAGTGCAATTTAACTTACTCGTATTATGCGTCAATATAATTTTGTATACAAACGATTTCGAATGAATGATTTGCGGTATTTTTTTTTCGGCATCAAAGAGCACTATTTCCTGAACATTATATCGGCCAAGTTGGTAACGACTTTCCTCAGATCGTTTTCAACACATATCAGCGTCGGTGGCTTAGTGGTTAAGGAGTCGGCCTTACGATCGAGACGTCCCGGGTTCGAATCCTGGCCATTATACTCCTAACACAAGCAGTTTAGCTTAGTTCGAGGGGTTAGAGGGAATATTAGTAATTTCGATAATTTCGGTTGCTAATATTCTTTTAAAATAAATAAATTTCACAAAATTTCACATCTTTTGCACCTGTCAATATATCGCTCAGAGACAGTGATCATATTCATTCATCCGCAAACTGTCTATGGAGCCCTCTACAAAATGCAGCGAATATGTCACCGCCAACAAGGTTAATCAGCTCTTCAATTCATAACCGAGGCTATTTTGCCATTCAATTTCAATTCAATTAGCCTAAATGATATTCAGTATGAGGCTAAATCTTCGAACATAATATAATAGGGCACCACATTTTAGGGTGGTAGAAATTTGATGGCACAAATTTGTCACAAATTTCGACCGGGTGAGTATCACCGTGCACTTTTGCGAAAAATCCTTCATAGTAATCCAATCTCGGTTGGATTGCGTTCAGGGGTCAGCAAGTGCATAGCCGGGCAGGGGGGATTGAGGTCGCAGCACAAGTGGGACCGGTGGGTCTTGGCGTAGTCTAGTGGGGGGTGGCGCGGGGCGACGCGCCGAACAGGGAGACCTGTAGAAACGGTGGTGCCGCTGGCCGCCCGCGGCATAGTATAGGGGCCCAACCGGGACTAACCACCCTGGGAGGCTGCCCCACCAGGTCGCGCATAATCCCGATATGGCTCGTCGTGCCGGTTGGTGACCGGACGAGGGAGCCCGGCGACCATACTCAGGGGGGTACGGGGGCCCTTCCGTTCGGCGCGTCGGCTCTCGCCATACCTCACATTCATAGATAAAACCAATATCCCACGCTTTGTCACGCTGTGCTGCGACAACATTCGCCTCTTTTTTCACGCCTTCCCTCCTCTTCATCCTCATGGCAGCGCATAATTACAGTAGATTGGTCTACACAGCGGCAAAAAACTCTCCCTCGAGCTCGCTATTTGAGGTGGAGTCCACGAACATCTGTGGGCTCCATACAAACCTCAACGCCGTCCACCAACACCTGGAGACGGCGAAACCAGCAATGCTGTTTCTTACGGAGACACAAATACGCCGCCCTGATGACACGACCTACTTACTCTACCCCGGCTATGTCCTTGAGGAGAATATCCGCGCAAAAGCCGGGGTGTGCGTGTTTGTTAGGGCGGATGTTTGTTGTCGCCGTTTGCGCTGCCTAGAGGACCCATCCTTTTCCACCCTTTGGGTACACATAGACCATGGCTCTACGAGTCAGATCTATGTGTGCCTCTACCGCTCCCATACAGGAGATGCCGAGACAACTCGACTCTTTGAATACCTTAGTCAGGCGGCAGATGATGCGCAGGAGCGGTTTCCGAACGCTGAACTGGTGTTTTTGGGGGATTTTAACGCCCACCACGAGATCTGGTTGGGCTCCGCCAAAACAACCCACGCGGGAAGAGCCGCCCATGCATTTGCTCTGGCGCATGGCCTGACCCAATCGGTACACGAGGTCTTACTTACTTACTTACTTCCAGCGGGGGACGCCGCAGACCGGACGGGTGATCTGCCCTTTTATGGGGGCCATTTCACCCAATTCCCCTATTCCTCCTGTTTGGAGGCCAAGAAGTGTCCGGCAATCACGGCGTTCCGTCGAACCTACCTGTCTCTTTGCAGAATCTTACGATCTGTTCCACCTTCAGATCCTCGAGGTCTTGTTCTTCTAGGGTGTCCGTCCCCATGTTTTCCCATCTTATCATTGAGTACATGGGGCATTTGGCCAGCAGGTGGAGGCTGGTTTCCTCCTCCTCCATGCACTCTGGGCATTTGGGGTCAGTTTTCACCCCTATAAGTGTCAGGTGCCTATTTAGTCGGCAGTGTCCCGTTATCACTTCTACGACCAGCCTCATGTTTCCTCGGGAGAGTTTTAACAGTCGGCTTGTTTTCTTTGTGTCAAAGCTTTTGATGAAGATCTTCGACTGTCTCATGACTGGCGAGGACTTCCATCTTCTATTGGCTTCGGCCACTATGCTTCGGCTGATGACTCCCTTTGTTATTTTATGGGCGATGGGTAGTCTGGGCTCAGGGCCCACCTGATCTTCATCAGCTCCTTTTCTCGCCAGTTCGTCCGCCGTCTCATTTCCCATGTTGCCCTCATGTCCGGGCACCCAGGCGAGCGTCACGTCGAGTTTCCTGGACAGTCTTTCAATGGTATTCTTACATTCCTTGACGAGCGCAGATGTCGTCTCTGTTTTTCCTAGTGCCCTTAGTGCCGCCTGGCTGTCACTGTAAATGGTTACCTTGCCTGTGTCTTTCAGGCAGTCCACCATTTCCGCGCATTCCATTATGGCATAAATTTCCGTTTGGAAGACACTTGCATATTTGCCTAATGGTATTGTTTTATTTATTTCTGTTCCGTCTTCGCACCTGATGTGTACGCCGGATCCAGAAAGCTTGGTTGATTCTTTTCTAGAGCCATCTGTGTAGCAGATGATGCCTTCTGCATTCATCATCCAGTCGTCTCTTGATCCAATGTGTATTCTATATTTCTTATCAAAAGTCCTTTCCTTCCTAATTAGGTCGTTGTTTGACAGGACCATTGATAGTCTTTCTTCGTAGCCTTGACTGATTCTGGCATGGCCCTCATCCAGTTTGTTGGCGGTCCACTGACCAGTGCTTCTTAGTTTGAACCATTGTTCTGTTGCTTTCCTTTTTATTTCAAGGTCTATAGGATTTAGGCCCAGTATGATTTCCAGTGCGGCTGTGGGAGTGGTCCTCATCGCTCCGGTGGTCATAAGAGCTGCCAGTCTTTGGAGGTCACTAGGATACCAAAAAGGTCAGACCATGAGCCCTCTCTGCTAGAACTTCTGCTGACGAGTCGCCCGGACCAGTACAGTGTTTCGGTGAGCGCCGCTTTAGGTGAATCCGACCATTGTCTGGTCCGTTCCGAGGTGCCCATTTTAGCGCCCCCACGTCCCGTGCAGGGGAAGCAGCGTCTCTGGCACTACTCGTCAGCGGACTGGGATGGACTGCGTGATTATTTTGCGTCCATCCCGTGGGTTGAACGCTGCTTTGGAGGTAAGAACCCATCTGAGGCCGCAACTGCTGTCGCCGGTGAGATCAGTCTGGGCATGGAATATTATATCCCCTACACTGATGTCGCCGGTGTCCGCAGGGCACGCCCCTGGTTCGGGCGCGAGTACGCGGAGGCTGTTAATCATAAACAGTCTGCGTACTGCGCTTGGATGAGGGCGCGCGCTACGTGCGATCCCAACGTGGGCCACTTCAAGGCGGCGTACAACAGAGCCACAAAGGCCTGCAAGAGGGCTTATGTCAGAGCGGATGCCCAGCGCATAGCGCGGCTTGGTCAGGAACTAGTAGAGCATCCCACGGGCAGCCGTGGCTACTGGAGACTGGCCAAAGCCGTGCAAGCCAACTTCTGCCAGCCTTCGCTGCCCCCGCTGCGCAATCCCGATGGATCCCTGGCCCATGAGCCGCAAGAGAAAGCAAATTTTCTGGTTAATCTCTTTGCGGCCAACCCCCGAGTCGATGATTGTGGTATGGAGCCGCCGACACTGCCCGTCAGTGACCATGCAATGCCTGATATTCGTGTCAGGCAACGCGATATCCGAGCAGTATTGCAGTCACTCGATGTCCGGAAAGCCAGTGGTCCGGACGGTATTCCAGCGGTGGTTCTGCAAAAATGTGCAGCGGAGTTGTCTCCAATACTTGCGCGGCTTTACCGGCTGTCCTACAGCTCTGGTACAGTGCCTTCGGCTTGGAAAGAGGCGAATGTACAGCCGATCCCCAACAAGGGGGATCGCTCAGACCCAAACAACTATCGACTCATAGCCGTCACCTCAGTGCTGTGCAAGGCGTTCGAGCACATAATTAACAAACAGCTCATGCGTCACCTTGAAGATCACTCCCTAATTAATGACCGGCAATATGGCTTCAGGCCGAAACGGTCAGCGGGTGATCTACTGGCGTATGTTAACCATATTTGGGGTGAGGCTATGGACAAGCACGGCGAGTCATTGGCAATAAGCCTTGACATCGCCAAAGCTTTCGATAGAGTTTGGCACAAGTCGCTTCTTTCCAAGTTACCAGTCTTTGGTCTGCCTCCTAGACTGTGCGACTGGGTTGCCGGCTTCTTGCAGGAGCGCCGTATTCGCATCCTTTGTGATGGACGAGCCTCGGAGTTCTTGCAGGTAAATGCCGGCGTACCGCAGGGGTCTGTCCTATCGCCAACTCTCTTTCTTCTGCATATCAATGACATGCTATCGACCGGCAGCATTCATTGCTATGCGGATGATAGCACCTTGCACGGGAGTTATCATGGACGTCCTGCGGATAAGCAGACGCATATCGCGGAAAAAAGGCAGCTTCTTGTCACCGAGCTTGACCGGATCCTGAACCACATTTCCCAATGGGGCTCTGAGAACTTGGTCGAGTTCAATGCCAAGAAGACGCAGGCATGTGCGTTTACAGCAAAGGTATCTTCTTTCCTTCCCCTTCCCACTCTTCAGAGCACGCCACTGCCACTGCAGGACAACCTCAATATCCTCGGTATGGATGTTCGCTGCAAACTGAACAACAAAAACTATATCGAGAGTATCATCAAAGCAGCCTCGCGTAAACTCGGAGTCCTGAACAGAGTGAGACCGTTTTTCACGCCGGAGCAACGGTGTCTTCTTTACAAGACACAAATTCGTTCCTGCGTGGAGTACTGCTCACATCTCTGGGATGGATCCGCAAAGTACTTATTAGATGCTCTCGACAGGTTGCAGTGACGTGCGGTCCGCATTATCGGAAATCCTGAGGTCACGAGTACCCTCGAGTCTCTGCAGATACGTAGAGATGTTACTTCCTTGGCTGTTTTTTACCGTCTCTACCATGGTGAATGTTCTGAAGAGCTATTCCAATTAGTCCCACCCTCCCCTTTCCTATACAGGACGACACGTCACCCCTATACGGTGCAGAACATTCCTTCAAGAACCAAGCGGTTCGGTGACTCTTTCCTTTGTCGCACCATTAAGACCTGGAATTCCTTGCCAGCTCACGTGTTTCCCTCTTCCTACAGTCCCGGGTCCTTTAAGCGGGGCGTGAAAAAGCATCTGATTGAAACCATTGTTAACATGGCACGTGTATATAATGGTGGCCCTCTTTCTTGAGACTTTACCTTCAGCTTACCATCAGGCGAGGTAAAGTCAAATTGACGTGTCCTATTTATAAAAAAAAAAATACCCAGATGGAATACCAGATGGAAAAATCAAAAGTCCGGAGAAAAAGCCTAAGTTCCATTGAAAAATCCTGAGATTTATTACTGGTTCAGAAATGGAGCAATAAAGCTACTTCTTTTTCAAAAGTCGTGATTAACTACCTATTATCGTTTTTATCAAATACTGCTGGCACGTTGCACGTCGTATCATTACCGCCCTAGACTCCGCCTAAAGCACTTCCCTCCCCTCGCACGAGCTGACGATATTGGAAAAAAATTAGATATTTTTAAAATGTACCTATAAGTTGTACTATTCTAAAAAATCCTGAAATTTCATGACATTTATAAAATCCGGCCGCAATCCTGAGGTGAGTCCAAAAATCCGGAGATCTCAGAACAAATCCGGAGATCTGGTAAGCCTGTGCGCAGAAAATTAGTAATAGGATTATTGAGAAAGTTGCGTAATTTGACTTGGATAGGTTAGGTTACAAGGCCGCATTTGCCTTCGTGGTTATTTTTTGATTCTTTGGTTACTCTTTGATTAAATGGCTAGGCATGTAATTAAAAGTCGTCGATCCAAGCCATTTTCCTAGCCGTTAAGTCAAAGGGCTGAACATCATTCAGGCTGTCAGTTGAACAGCTGATTAAGCTAGTTGGCTGCGACAGATATGCAAAGAAAAAGTGGAGTAAAAATATGTACAGTCCTGCTTCGCCCTTCTGAGATGTTGTCACCTTTGTTGATTTAGGTAGAACGCTATGTGAATGTTCCTTGTTGAGCATCCCTAAAGGGTGGCTGATACTCAATTGGACAATAAAACAGATGGACGTAGGAACTAATCGCAAATTAACCTTACCCATGGAGAAGGCGTCTTTCTTGGATGGGTCCACTGTGCTGAGATTTGTGCTGGACGCCCATCCTCGCCCCACCTTAACCGTTTCGACACCATTCTCTTCATCACGACTTCTGTAAATAAAATGTTTATATTTTACAAAATATCCAAGTGAATCAAAGATTCAAAGAATCAATTTCGTTAATTCAGTTTAGGCACATAAAGAGCACATATGAACGTCAAAATTTTACAGTAATGTCAAGAAATTACTAATATAATATTAAATTAAGTAAATAAATCATTTGAAAATGATTCTTTCGCTGGTTCGGTAAGTTGGTTCTACTGAGAAAAGACCAGCAAGAAACTCAGTGAACAATATTATAGTTTCTTTTTTAAAACAATTTGTTTTTTTTTTAATAGATTTATATTGTGCGAGCAAGCAAAAAGATTAGGATGACCATGCATTTTTATCATTGATGTATTCGTTTACTTTGTAATATCCTTTTTTCATTAAAGACTTTTTTACTTCTATTTTAAACTTATTTAGTGGCATGTCAACCAAATCTTGAGGAATTTTATTAAACATTTTAATACTGTTACCTACAAATGAATTACCAACCTTTTGAAGTCTGAGTTTAGGCACTACAAGTTTTTTTTTCTCGTATTATAATTGTGTACGTCAGAGTTTTTTTTTAAGAGATCTAGGTTCTTGCATACATATTGTAGGGACACAATACCGATTCACTATACGCATACAACGACAAGCCGCTACACGGAGCTCTCGAACAAGACCACGCACGGCGACGGAATTCCTGGAATGCGACGCGGCTGCAGATTGCGGCCATATTTACGTTGGCACATTTTATAGTCGCGATACAAGCGCCACGCGGCAGATTCTGTAATTAAATTGTACATAATAGCTTTAAGGATTCCTTATGTAAATAGCATTAAGTATTCTGATTGGTCTAGCCTAATTGTAAGCTCCTTTTGTACATATATATCTAAAAGAGAAATTTGTCAATATAACCAGGCACTTTTGAGTGAATAAATACAGTCCACAGTTCTGCTCTGTCTTTTACTTTGGCTACGGTAATCCTCCGGTCCAAACATTCAGAGCACCCTAGCAACGGTACAAGGGTTCAGCAGTGAACCTGGCCGGTCTAGGGGCATCAGCCAGCTGGCACAGTGCATAGGGCAGTACCTACCTTGCGGGTCAGTGACCCTAACAGCTGAGTATATCAGCCGTGTTAGCTCGGAAGCAGTCAGCTGATCCATAGTCCGGTTAGGCGAAGGCCATAGACCGACATTGGTGACCCCGACGAACCCGAACAGCTGATACCTACATACCTACGGTATCACATACGCACTTCTGCACGCATCATCAGTTGATTGCAATACCGAGTGCAACGACCCACTACATCATCATGTCTACAGAAGAGAGCACACCAAGTACTCCAATCATAGATGTTCGACCTCCAATCAACAATGACGTTGCCACGATATCACTCCCCGCGCGCCTACCACCTTTTTGGCGACAAAACCCGCGATTATGGTTCGCACAATTCGAAGCGGCCATCGCGTCAAACCGAATAGGGGAAGAACAGAAATTCAATTTAGTAATGCCACTACTAGGATACAATGATCTCGAACAAATTGCAGACATAATTCTCAACCCACCTACTACGGGCAAATACACAGTGCTAAAAGAGAGACTCATATCAACGTATCAAGAATCTGATCATCGCCAGCTGCAAAAATTGCTCAGTGGCCTAGAACTGGGCGATTCAAAACCCAGTCAGCTATTACGTAAAATGCGTGAACTGAGTGGGAAATTATTGACAGACGAAGCACTGCGCGTCATATGGCTGAACCATTTACCTACTCAAATACGTGGCATATTATCAGTGAATACAGAATCGTCACTAGAAACCCTAGCCGCCATGGCTGACAAAATGATAGAACATTTCGAACCCGCTACAGCCGCCGCCATAACTACTTCAATTCCCGTATCAAACCCATTGCAAAGCCAAAACGAAACAGCTGCTAATACCACAGTCGAAAAACTACAACTCGACTTAATAACAAAACAAATAGAGAAACTGTCCCTTGAAGTAGCAGAATTACGTTCAAACCAATGGCGACCGACGCGAAGCCCGCATCACCAACCACGTAGCAACAAGCGCTTCGATGATATGCGCAACTTTAGGGCGCGTTCACACTCGCGCTCACGTCGGCAGCCGGGCGACGCGGACTGGGTCTGCTACTACCATCTCCGATTTGGTAATAATGCTCGTAATTGTGAAGAACCATGTGCCAAAAGCAAATCTAATACAAATACAAACACGAAGCAACAGGAAAACTAAAGAATACATCGACAGTGGCGGGCGTCGATGTAAATCAAAGCCACCGCCTATGTATAATAGATAGAAACCATAAAGAAAAATTCCTCATTGACACTGGTGCCGACATTTCAGTGTTAGCCGCAAGAAACAAGAAATATTCACAGTCGACAGAAGGCAATTACAAATTATTTGCTGCGAACGGAACACAAATACGTACCTACGGAGAGCGTACATTAGAGCTCAACTTAGGTTTACATAGAAGTTACAAGTGGACATTCACAGTAGCTGATGTGAAGACTTCGATATTAGGCGCAGATTTCCTAGCAAAACACAAACTATTAGTTGACCTGCATAAAAAGAAGCTCATCGATAGGGTCACAGACCTCACCGTGAACACTATTAAAATACACAATACAGAAGAATCAGTCTACATCATCAACCAAAATCACGACTATCACGACATTCTGAAGCAATTCCCAGACATTATACGACCCATGGCTATCAAATCAACAGCAAAACATAACGTCACTCACCGGATTGAAACAAAAGGACCACCAATATACTCTCGACCACGCCCACTACCACCAGACAAGTACAAAGCTGCCAAGTTAGAATTTGAAAAGCTAATGGAAATGGGCATCTGCGAACCAGCCAACAGTCCATGGGCCAGTCCACTACACGTTGTAAAGAAAAAAGACGGTTCCTTACGTATATGTGGTGACTATAGAAGACTAAATGCTGTCACAATTCCCGACAGATACCCGATACCTAGAATACAAGATTTTACCTACCAACTACACGGAAAATCATTATTCTCGAAGCTCGACATGAAAATGGCATATTACAGTATACCTATCGAAAAAGAAGACGCCGCTAAAACCACAATAACAACACCATTCGGTGCATTTTTTTTCAAAACTATGACTTTTGGGCTCATGAACAGTAGTTCCTCATTTCAACGGTTCATGCATGAGGTACTACGCGGCCTTGACGACATCTGTTTCTGTTTCATTGATGACCTACTCATTTACTCGAAAGACAACGAAGAAGAACACAAACGCAATCTAAAAACAGTTCTCGAACGCTTAAACCACTATGGCGTCACGCTCAACTTAGATAAGTGCGAGTTCGGCAAAAAAAGAATTCAATTCCTCGGTTACGAAGTTTCGTCAGACGGAATCAAACCCACAGACGAACGCATTCAAGCCATACTGAAGTATCCCAAACCAACTACAATACAAGAATTAAGAAGATTTTTGGGTATGATCAACTTCTATCGAAGCTGCCTACCCCACCAAGCCAATCATCAATACCTACTAAATAAATATCTACACAATGCCAAGAAGAATGACAAGTCTCCGATCCAATGGACACCCGAAGCCGAAAAAGCATTTCAACAATGTCAACAAAGTATTCTTGATGCAACCACATTAACTCATCCGATACCAAACGCACCACTATGCCTACTCACCGACGCTTCAGACACTGGTATCGGCGCTGTACTACAACAAAAGGTCGACGGAGTATGGAAACCACTCGCATTCTACTCGAAAAACATGAGCGACACACAACGAAGATACAGTGTATACGATCGCGAATTATTAGCTATGTATACATCTGTTAAGAGCTTACGACGACTGATAGAGGGCAACGAACTCACCATATATACCGATCACAAGCCTCTAACCTTCGCACTCACAAGATCAGCCAACAACAGTGACACGCCGCGAAGAGAAAGACAACTTCACTACATAAGTCAGTTCTGTACGAGTATCAAGTTCATTCAAGGTGAATACAACACAGCTGCTGACGCCTTATCACGCATTACGGAGATCGAAATACTAAACAACACGATTGACTACAACAAATTAGCTATAGATCAAGAGAAAGACACTGAATTACAAGCATGTAAACAACAAGCAAACCTCAAGTTCGCCCGTGTGAATCTACCCGGTCATCAACCCATACCTATATGGTGCGAAGTATCAACTACAAACATTCGACCATACCTACCAATAGCTTATCGGCAAGCAGCTTTCAAAGCGCAGCACGAACTAAGTCATCCGGGCGTTCGCACTACTAGAAAAATCATCACATCCAAATTTTTCTGGCCTTCTATGAATAAGGACGTAACCACATGGGCTAAATCATGCATCGGCTGTCAGCGAGCGAAAATTCAAAGACACGTGATCAGTCCCCTCGGTGAATTCCAAGAATCATCGCGTTTCGAACACGTACATCTGGACATCGTCGGACCTCTATGCACATCAAATGAATATCGATACATAGTCACTATGATAGATCGATGCACAAAGTGGATGGAAGCTGTACCTACACGTGACATCACCGCCGAAACAGTGACAAAGGCAGTATACGACGGGTGGATATCACGATTCGGATGTCCCCTACGCATCACCACAGACCAAGGCAGACAGTTCGAATCATCACTATTTCGCACACTAATGCAGAGACTTGGTATTAATCGAATACGTACGACTCCGTTCCATCCTCAAGCAAACGGATTCATAGAAAGAAGACACAGGTGTTTGAAAGCTTCATTAATGGCCAGATGTGCAAATACCAACTGGAGTGAAGAGCTACCTACAGTACTTCTAGGACTACGCACAGCACTATGTCAAGATACATCCGTAAGTCCCGCACTTATGACGTACGGATCGACACTGCGAATTCCGTCGGATTTCTTTGTGCCTGCTCAGCCAAACATTGATGACGCAGAATTCGTTCGCCAGCTCACCGAAACGATGGCGTCACTAGCACCAAAACTAAAGGTAAATTCAACAAGACATCCATTCATATACAAAGAGCTAGAAACTTGTACTCATGTGTTCCTGAGAAACGACACAGTGCGACGACCGTTGACCCCACCATATGACGGCCCGTACAAAATCATCAAACGAAGTCAAAACGGCAAGTTATTTACTATTCAACTACCAAATCGTCAAACTTGTGTATCCATAGACAGACTCAAACCAGCATTTATGTATAACGAGACCCCTGAAACAAACGAACCGCAGTCTCGTCGCACAGGTCTAGCAACGAATGTACCCCACGAACCTACGTCATCAAGCGCATCCAATTCCAAGAACTCTACGACTACAAATTACGAGAAAACTACAAGTGCAAGCAACAACCAGCAGAGCCCCTATATGACTCGTACCGGGAGGCAAGTAAAACCAAACGTACGTTTCACTTAGAGGGGGGTACCTGTAGGGACACAATACCGATTCACTATACGCATACAACGACAAGCCGCTACACGGAGCTCTCGAACACGACCACGCACGGCGACGGAATTCCTGGAATGCGACGCGGCTGCAGATTGCGGCCATATTTACGTTGGCACATTTTATAGTCGCGATACAAGCGCCACGCGGCAGATTCTGTAATTAAATTGTACATAATAGCTTTAAGTATTCCTTATGTAAATAGCATTAAGTATTCTGATTGGTCTAGCCTAATTGTAAGCTCCTTTTGTACATATTATATATCTAAAAGAGAAATTTGTCAATATAACCAGGCACTTTTGAGTCAATAAATACAGTCCACAGTTCTGCTCTGTCTTTTACTTTGGCTACGGTAATCCTCCGGTCCAAACATTCAGAGCACCCTAGCAACGGTACAAGGGTTCAGCAGTGAACCTGGCCGGTCTAGGGGCATCAGCCAGCTGGCACAGTGCATAGGGCAGTACCTACCTTGCGGGTCAGTGACCCTAACAGCTGAGTATATCAGCCGTGTTAGCTCGGAAGCAGTCAGCTGATCCATAGTCCGGTTAGGCGAAGGCCATAGACCGACAATATAAAACATTATCGTAAATGTATTGGCAAGCAATTGTTAAAATATTAATTTCTTTAATGAGAGAACTCTCAGCGAGTAACGGGGTCTGAGGCTTTAGATTCCTCGTATCGCTCGTTTCTGTAATATGAAAATAGTCTCAATATCAGCAGCTGAGCCCCACAGCATCAGACCATACGACATAAGGCTATGAAAGTAGCTAAAATAAACTAATCGTGCCGTTTCCTCATCAGTCAGTGACCTTATTTTTCTAACCGCATAGGCAGCTGAGCTAAGTCTTCCTGCCAAGACTGCGATATGAGAACCCCATTGCAGTTTACTATCTAGAGTCATACCAAGAAAAACTGTGGTATCAACCATTTGAACAGATTCATCGTTCATTGTAATATGCGTATCTTTCTGTCTTACATTAGGCATAGTAAACTTTACACATTTTGTTTTCTTGGCATTGAGCAGCAAGTTGTTACTTGTGAACCAATGCAATATTTTAGAAAGGTTGATATTCACATCGTCAAGTAATACTTTATGTCTATCAGTTTTAAAAATTAATGATGTGTCATCAGCAAATAATACTATTGCACAAAGATTTTTAGTGAAGTGAGGAAGATCATTTACATATTACAAGAATAAAAGAGGTCCTAATATCGAGCCCTGAGGAACTCCCATGACTAATGGGGCGCCAGATGAGTTAGTGCCATTAATATTGACTTTTTGTACTCTGCCAGTGAGGTAAGATTTAAGCAAGCTAAGTGAGCTGTCAGAAACACCGTAATAACCTAATTTTAGTAACAAAGTCTCATGATCAACACAATCAAAAGCTTTTGATAGATCACAAAAGATACCGATGGCATCCTGCTTCTTGTCCCATGCATCAAATATATGTTTAACGAGTTCAACTCCTGCATCCGTCGTGTTTCTGCCTTTAGTGAAACCGAACTGTTTCTCATGAAGTAATTTGTTAGAAGCGAAATGTGAAAGCAGTTGATTAAATATAATTTTTTCAAAAATTTTGCTGAGTGCTGGGAGTATGGAGATAGGCCGAAAATTAGATGGATCACTTTTTTCCCCTGCTTTGAATAATGGAATGATTTTACTAAACTTCATGAGTGTGGGAAACTGTTTATCATCGATACATTGATTAAATATAAATGCAAGATAAGGGGCAATAGTGGGCATTACTGATTTTATTATATTGGTTGAAATGCCCCACAGATCCTCAGTCTTTTTTATATTTAGTTGCTTAAAAGTTTTTATTACAGTTACGGGGTCAATATACTGAAAATCAAAGTTAACTCTACATTTATCAACACAAGATTCAAGAAGAGAAGCAGCTACGTTTTTTGAAGAATTTAATTTACTAGTTATGGTAATTGGAGCATTTGTAAAAAAAGATTCAAAGATTCAAAAGGAATAATATTATAATAATATCTATGTGTAAAATGTTTGAATTTAAATAAGTTTATTTATAAATATATTATATAATATAGACTATAATCTTTATAAATAATGGATTATTAATTGGATGAAATGGCAGCAGTGTATGGCAACGACGTGTGACTCGCGAATCGTCTAAAGGGAAAAATCAATAAGAGCATGATCCGGGATCCGGTCCGCCGCGCCGTCCTATATGGATCAGAGAGCTGAACCGTAAGGTGACGGATGAAAGACGGATGCATGTAGCCGAGCTGCGAATATTGAGAGGGATGTGTGAAGTGATATGAATGGATCAAATTAGGAATAAATAGGTATGATAAAGGCAGTTTGAAAGTAACACCAATCTCAGAAAAGTTACGTCGAAATCGTTTGCCCTGCTTCATTCAATACGTAGGGATGAAAGTAATGTCTTATGGAAGACATTAACTATGGGAGTGTATGGGGAGAAAAAGATCTAAAAGGAGGTGGGTTAGCAGCGCGAGTGTGATGCCCTTGGTGTTGCACACGTCCATAGGCCACGGTAACCACTTTCCATCAGGTGGGCCGTGTGCTTGTCTGCCACCTTAGTGGTAGGTATAAAAAAAGGTGGATGAATTGTGTGTAAAAGAAGGGTGTGAATGTTAAGATAACTGCAACTAGAGATGAATGGAAGAAACACATGTTGTGCCGACGTCAAATAAATTTGGGATAAGGGCAGCTGGATGGTAACATACGAATAGAGTAACCTAATGGTTTAGCGCTTCCGCCTTATGATTGCGTGATCCTGAGTTCGAATCCTGGTCACTATATTACCTACGACGTGCCCCTGGTTTATCCCACTTCTAACACAACCATATTTTGAAAAGCTTTATTTCGAACAAGTTATGGTTGTTAAAGAACTACTGAATACAATATATCAATTGCATATAAGAACATTGTGAAGTTTTTAAACATTAACGGTTTCCAGGCTTTAAGTATTTCTTACAATAAAGGTTGCTTATTTCAACATGCATTAAAAGTATTATTTTTCGTAAAATAAAATGACTCAATAGCTGTCGATGTATTTAGGTATATTTTTATAAGTGTCTGCGAGTAAATTAGTTGCAAATGTTGATACAGATGCCCATCAGTAGTCTCACCTACAATCTCAATCGAAAATAGTTTTTGAGGGAAATAGTAAAAAATATAGGTTACGCACAAGTCCACATGACGCACATGATTCTTGTAGAATACACAAATTCAAACGATTTAAAACCATGTTCGTCAAAAGCTTTCTTTGAAAGTAGGTATCTAAACTATAAACTTCTAGAGGTTCTAGAGTTCGTAGAAGAAAGTGGAAGCACGTCTTGCATCAGTCTTCACTCGTCACTGAGCCCAGATAAATGTAGGTACGCGATGTACAGGCAGTAAAGGAGATACCTAAGAACACATTTTTACATTCAACTTTATGTGCAAAGTACCTACCTACCTATCTCTTTTGTCGTGCTTACCTATGCTTTTTGTATCGACACTGGTAATGCGTACCTACCTAAATACAGCACACCTTTACTACCTTCAGTGCTGATCGGTAGATTGGCAAAAAATGTTTCTTTCCTTTGTCATATAAAAATACTACAGCGCTAGAACATTTAATGGAAACGAAAGAATGTTTAATAAAATTATTAATAAAAAACCCTTTCAAAACATGCTTTTCTCTTAATAATCTGTACTAAAACGAAAATAATTATATGCAAGGGTTGTGTTGATTTCAAAAACTTGTATCGCGGCAGTTCTTTCTTTGTTTTCTATTTGCGCTGGAAGCTTTTGAAATCTACAACCCTTGCTTATTCCTTTATTAATTATTTTACCTAAGTACTATTCACTTTTTAGTTACAGAAACATCATGTAATGGTAGAGCTGTGCCTACTCATACTAGCCAAACTAAGCGATACACAAGTAGTTTATCTTAAGTTCAGAAATTCCCATGACCTACTGTCTTTATCTTCAGACTCTTAAGTACGACGAATACTACTTAAACAGTTTGTAACGACGAAGCAAATAAGTCCAAATTCTATAGGTTTATCTTGTTTAGTTTACGAGCTCCTTTGGCCACCTTCTGAAGCCATCTTCAGACCCTAAATACCACGTAAAACCTGAGAGATTTTTAAAACAAAACAATTGAACCCAAACTTGATAGGTTTATCTTGTTTAGTTTAGGAATTCTTATAGCCACCTTCTGACCCTAAATACCAGAGTTTATAAAGATAAAACAAATGAGCCCAAACTTGACAAGTTTATCTTATTTAATTTAGGAGTTGCTATGGCCGCCTTCCTACTCCATCACCAGACCAGCTCCATGGTACCATATTAATTGCCACGCATTGCCACCCAAACTAAACGTGACCGTCCGTCCAATTGAGCAATGCGACCGGGGAAGTACCTCCGCCCTACAGAATACTGCGGCTATAATAACCTAGTGTTGTGTTCCCAGAGGTGAGTAGGGTAGCCAGAGCTCTCTGGAGAGTTTTTGTGCTGTCTGTTGGAAGACCAAAGGCTTGTCCTGCTTTATCTTCTACACTGACGGCACAGAAACTGTCTGTTCTAACAGGGTCGGAAGCGCGAGTGTGACGCCTCTGGTGTTGCACACGTCCATAGCCCGGTAACCACTTTCCATCAGGTGGGCCGTATGCTTGTCTGTCACCTTAGTGGTATAAAAAAACGTGTACGCAAAATTTCATCAAAATCCGTTGAGGATATCTGCTTCAAAATTAAGTTGCAAGACTTGCCCCGAATAAATTACATACGAAGCAAGTTAATGAAAAGCTTGTAAAATAGCCAAACAATCAATTAAATAAGCGATCTAAGTATATAATTATCTATTCAATTTAAACTCATCTCATCATTTTATTTATTTATTTAAAGCACAAAGTAACGTTAATGAACATCAAGATAAATGTTTCTATTCTGCCTACATTTATAGCTAGATTTGCAAGGTGATAAAATAATCTGGCAATTAAAACCGACACAATTACATCGACATTTTAGAAATTGTGTCGGTAAGCGAGATACTGCTACTCGCGACACAAAGTACCGTCTTCAACTATTAAGGTTGAAGAAAGAAGGAAAAGAAGCTTCGGTAGCTTAGTGGTTAAGGAGTCGGCCTTATGATCGAGAGGTCCCAAGTTCAAATCCTGGCCATTATACTACCGACGTGAACCCACTCCTAGCACAAGCAATTTAGTTTAGTTGGAGGGGTTAGAGGTAATATAAGTAACTTCAATAATTTCGGGTTGCTAAGCGTTTAAAAAAAGTGGTAGTATCATTATTGTATGTCTTTACTTGTAGTGTAGAAGGTGCATCTACTTTGCCCCCTGTAATTGCTTCTTATTCACGAACCCTGAAAGAAAATCTGTGAAGGAATCGATGTTACGATTGCTCCATAATTTTGCCAAAATTAACTAAATTCCTCGTATTTTTTCTATATGATCACCTTTAAAAATGAGTGTGAACAATCTACGATATTGCATTTAAAATTAACACAAGTGCATTAGAATGGTACCTAAATCATTGATATAAAAAATAAAAATCGAAATGGACCAAGAATAAATCCTTGTGGCACTCCCATAGCGACATTATGTCCTAGTTTAGTTTAATAAGTAATTACATGTGGTTTATTATTAAGTAAGGAGGAAACTTGAAATACCGCAGTGTTGTTGAAACCATAGGTAATATTTTTTCAAATGAGTGTTTGTGTGCAATGCAATCAAAAGCATTGGAGAGGTCAGAGAAAATAGAAATAAGTATAAACTAAACCGGTAAATAATAAGATTGTCTTGATTTTGTTGTCAGACAGTTTCCCATTACGCTGCCGCGCTGTACTGCACCACAGATAATATAATTCTTATACAGATGCACAATCAGGAACAAAGAATGGTTACACTCGTGACTTCCAAAAGCAGGCAGGCAGCTTTATAGTTCAGGAGTTATAACTAGGTGGCGACATTGTTTTGGCAAACTTTTCTAATTTTTAGTATTAAAATTACTTAAATCAAAAATAAAACATACACTAAACATAATATTGAGTATAACTGAATAAAACTCTAAATATTCTAATCTTTATTGATTCTGCCAGATTCTGCAGTAATTGTTAAAGTTACACACATAATGCTCTATGCCGCCAGATGGCACACAAATAAATACATAGCACGATTGTCACGAAATCTTTGTTTATTACATTACCAACGAGTTTTATTTGCTTACAAGCTTACATTATCATGTTTTTAAGTTCTGAAGTATTTTACGTGATTCTAAGTCAGCAAATAAGCGTTTTAACTTTTTTATTTCTTTAAATGAGTTTACTAGTGCCATTTATTCATTTTTAAGATATTTACTTAGTATCAGTATAGCTGTACCCACGACTGCGTCCGTGTGAACTTAAATCGATGGTTTTTTCACAGAACCCCAATGAAACATTTTTCTAAAATAAAAGTAGCTACAGTTACGCCCACAGTTATTTCCTAGTTAAGTAACCCATTCGGATATTAGCCCGCTTTCTGCACAATCCGACAGAACGACGAAGAATTTAAAAATAGATATTTTTATAAGACTAAAAGAAGGTATCGTTCATACACTCCTTACGTTACATGTATTTATTAAAAAGCTATTATTTTAACTCTACAAATATTCACTTCAATTTTATTTATGTGTATAGGTATCTTGTGCGGAGCTTATACTTCATTGGATAGAAATAGTGCCAAGAATTCTGGCGTGAGAGAATAATTGGCCATATGAGGTTCCATTTCGAATTCTCTGCTTGTTAATCCACTAAACCTGTTGTTGCCTTTTACATAAATAAACTAGACCGGGCTGTTTGTGCATTTGACGCCACACATCGATTATGATTTGTTCTTTTACGTAGTAGTCATATTTGTAATATGGTAATGCGCATACAAATGAAGGCGGCTTGCGTCAAAGTTCTCGCTACTAGCGCAGTGCAAACAATCCACAAAAACGTCCAGGAATTTGGATTCTTGCCATCGTTTTTTTTTTGTTAAAGATTAGGCAGGTAGGAAATTAGAATATTTACCCAAAACTGTATACACAATATAGGTCATGGTTACTTTAATAAGTAGAAAAATATACTAGAAACCTAACACTGGGTGAGAAGAGCCGCTATAGCGTTTAGGGCAAGAGGATAAAGCTAGCAATGGACGAGTGGATGATGCGAGCGTTCATACATATCGGAAACTGCTTTGCTTATTATCGGGCTACTCGCCTATGATTTTCGGCTATTTAGGTACACTAAAGGACGTTTTTCGTTCATATGATTTACTTTAATTTGTTGTTCTGGGAATTTGGAATATCTTGAAGATGTGCCCGCAGATAATAGGTATCTGTTACCTATGATAACAATTACGCCAATAAGTAGATACCAAATAACATTATAATCATAACGCCTTTTTTGAATTCAAGTGTTAATTTTTTTATATCAACCATGGAACCTTTAAATGATTGCCCTGCTCGATACTTGATGGCACGGTATATGGAAACATCCTATTTATAGTTGCAAAATACGACCGTGACTCGAATGTATAACATGTGTACGTGCATCAGGATTAATCAGAATTAGTACTTTCTTACGTCGTTCAGGTACCAGTAATATTGCTGTAATATAGGTAAACCTACATTGCTCTACTGCATACCAGCTAATTTTATGGTTACTGGTTGAATTACTTTATGGTGAATAAGCTCTATTAAGATGATTATATCAAGATAATGTACTTTTAGTTCTTATTGTAGCCTTTAATCAGAATAGTTATAATTTTGTTTGATTATGGTTACTTTTAACATGGAATTAGAATATGATTTATTCTGGGTGACCTTTGATAAAGACCTCCTCCAACACTCTCCAGTTCTATCTCCTGTCTACCAGTTTGGTCAAGCGCTCCGTGCTGTCGCCAACCATTTCGGACTCCCATCATCTAAATGGTGTTTCTTGCTCTTGTGGATCACTACTTTTTTATTTCATTTCTCTTCTCTTCTCTTCTCTTCTAATTACCTACATGGCAAGCCCAATTCCATTTTTTATGTAATGTTCTCATTTCAAACAACACATCTTACGCCTTCATGGCTTTATTAATTTTGCTTTGGTTAATTTTGTCGATTGGCTCAAGTTTGACATCTATAACATTTATTATATTAGGATCCATCCGTATAAGTACAGGTATAGTTAATACCGTATAGTTAGTAACATTACAGTTGACACTATTATTAGCTAACATTTAACTACCTAAAGAAGTCTAATCTACAAAATGCGTTTAAGGTAAAAGATGTCATCAAATTAATTACTGTAGGTAATTACGTTTGAAATCGTGATTGTAATGCACGCTGAGAAGTTTAAGTACATAGCAAGGAAAGGACGTCGGAATTAGTCAACACGTGTTTAATTTATGTTTTCACAATTTGATGTTAAGGGGAAGGATTTTATTTTAGAATTGCTGATATTGTAAGAGTCTATTTCTTGATATTTATGGAAATTTATAAAAAAATGTCAGCTATCATAATTTTGGTAACTTTAAATTATAAAATGAAAGTGTGGGTAATAGTTTCTTAAGTAAGCAAGTAACGAGAAATAATATCTTGTTTGTAACTAGTTAGTAATCTGTGCAATTAATTAAATTAATTGATTACACCCTTAAGCAGAAAAACCTTTAGGTATATATCTAAAAAATCATTGTTATAAGTAGTTTAAGAAGTCAAGAATTGGCGGTAGTTTGGACAATAATAAATTGTTGCCTATTTAACTAGAGCGCTGATTGTTACATTAAGTACGTTTTTGTCACTGCTAACTTTTTGCACAAGGTCCATATTAGAATTTGCTCTCTGTTAACTGGCAACATACAAATGGTATGGGCAACACCATGGATATCCTGAGGCGATGCAGGGCATGATAGAAACCGGCAACTTCTCACCGAGTTTGACCGTGTTCAATGGGACGCTGAGAACTTGGTCGAGTTAAATACCAAGAAATTATAGGTAAGTATCCTAACTAACCACACAAAATTAAGAAGAAGAAGAATAGGTGAGTATACGCGTCCACAGTTACGGTATTTCTTCTTCTTCTTCCTATTCTGGGTTCTGCATTGACACTGCAGGATAACCACAATATAAGTACTTGATATGGACGTGCCATGCCAATTGAAGAATAACACTAGACTTGAAAGAGAAAAAGTCTAGGACTGCGTCACCAAAACGACCTCATGTGAACTCTTGATTTCAGAAGATGAGGCCACATTGGTCCTGTATAGAATGCTGTTCTACATATCTAAGATGGCTCTGCACAATAATTAATTGACGCTTTTTGATTGATAGCAGCGGGCAGTGTGCGGTGCACGCCGCTGCATCATTGTATTCTGAGGTCACTAACTCCCTTGAGCCTTCATAGTTATGTATAAACGTTGTCTCTTTAACAGTATTTTACCTCTTCTATCCTAGAAATTGTTCGGATGAGCTATTTTAATTAATTCCACCATATTTTTCGGTGCCCAGACCAATATTCGCAGGGCTGAGATGCCACTTGAAATTCTTTACCAAGTGTTTCCGTTTGCCTGTAGGTACTTTGGGTTCTTTAAGGTGGGGCATAAAAACTACCGAGGCCGTCAAACTGAAGACTAACACTTTAATTTATTGCAATATCTATGCAATTGTGATTATCACATCGGATCGGACCCAGACAGACGGACACGATTAATGCTGCGTTACTTTCTAAATCTCATAATTGTATCACATGGAGCTGTTAATATCTGCTCGTAAAATAAGAATAAAATTGAAACCACAAGTATTGTTGGCGGAATTTTATTACCGATAATAGTTATTATAAATTTATGTGACTTGTTAGAAAGCTGTTGAAAAGTCATAAAATCTCTCAAATATCCATACGGTACGAGAACGATCCTGTTCACAGTGGCGACGCGAAAGACGTGTTAAATTAATAATTGAGGGATATCTCTGTCTGGAATTGTTGCTAGATAACATAATGTCTACATAATACTATTGGCAAAGATGGCAAGACCTTTAATGAATGAGAATGCATAGCGAGAAAAGGTCGATTTTATGATTCATGCGACATGTAACAAATTACCGATACTTGAGATAGATCTGTCTTGAAAGCACAATATGTAGGGAGGTTTTGAAAGGTTTACTTAATTTCCAAATATTTTATTCAAAGTAATACATACATACATACCAACATACAAACGCTCATGCCTCTTTCCCTCCGCGGCAGGCAGAGACAACAGCCCAACACTTGACTTTATCCTCACATACCTACTTCACGAGCTTCCTCTACTGTCATCAAACCTTGCATACAAGCCCGCCGGTTTCGAGTACCTACTTCTGACCAAAGTAATAGATTTCTAAATAAATTTAACAAGGCAAGTTGCAAGGCATTTATATAAAACTAGCTGTTGCCCGCGGCTCCGCCCGCGAGGTTGTCGGTTAACGCTATTTTTCTAAAATAAAAATACCCTAAGCTCCTCCTTATTACATCAGCTACCTGCCAATAAAAGTCTCGTCAAAATCGGTCCGGCCGTTTTAGAGATTATCCAGAACAGACAAACAGACAGACAGACAAAAAAATATTTTGTTGTATGTACCGTATTGTATTCATATGCATGTAGTAAAAAACGGTTATTTCAATAGTACAAACAGACACTAGAAAGAAAGAAAGAAGAAATCCAATTTTATTTAAATATATAGATTTAAATAATCTTCCGATTTACTTTTATGCAACACGACATTATCTATTGTTACAGAATACGACGAAAAATATGGATTATCTCTGTAGAAAGTCGTGTCAAATAACATTATCTGATGGAATAAAATGTTAGATGATGAAAATTTAAGACGAGGCTAACCGTGACGACGGTGTGTTCCATGATGAGAGGCTGGGTGTGGAGGCGGTAAAGTCGTCCTCTTTCTTGCGTACCGTACCACCGTGCTCCTTGTAATCGCGGAAGCAACGCTTGCAGCGCGTCGGCCACCGCACCTGCGGGTGGAAGCCCAGCGGACACAGCGGGTCACCCTTCGCCAGTGGATACATGTGATGCATCTTCACTGAATCACTACACACAAATGCACTTAACAAATGTCAAAGATTTCTTCTAAATGCCAGTAAACAGGGTAAACAGTACTTCACATTCCGCCTCTCACGCGCAGTCAGTTATAGAGGGATCCAGGTTTAATAATACCACATACACACGCAAATGTTTATGGAATGAACATTACGATTTTACTCTATAAATAATAATGTATTTAACCGGCAGCGTGTTCAGGCGATTGTACGTCTGCACCCAACAGTGGCAATAAAAATATCTCGCTACTAGCACTGAACCGGGCGACCTAAATCGGCCGCTTGAACTCGCTACTAATTCTCAGACTTCCTAGGCGCGTAAACACAACGCGATTTTATCAGTGGCAATGTTCTCGGTTTATAGCTCGCGGTTTAGCGTTGAGGACATGGATGGCGTCTATTGAGTCAGTTGTGTAATATGCCGTAGAAAAGGAACGTGTGAAGGAGTGTTGGGTGCAAGGCGCGGCGCAGGCGGCGGCGGAGCCGGTACTCCGGGGACTGGCGGCGGCCGCGGGATTGCGGGCACGGCGCCAATTCTTAGAGCGGCTGCTGCGCCACTTATGCTCTATTACACCACACACCGTTGAACCAGTGCTCGTGTTTTGACCGTTTATAAAAATAAAACAGTTTCGCTAATAAAACGCGTCAAGGGAGTCATCTCGTCGCAATGTTTAGCCGGACCCGAGTACCGACGACGTCACGGCTGCACACTCGTAGCCGGCGCATCTGGACGTCACGCAACCGCATATCCGCGTCGGGCACGGAATAGAACGACGAGATTAATCAACGTATGAAGTGTTTGGAACAATAATTGGAGTCTAGTAATCGAGAACAATATGGAAACCGGCGGATAGTTTAGTTTAGTTTACCTGGGCTGTTCCGCACTTAGCCTCTTGATTGGGCCATTGTGCGTACCATCTTACCTCTCATTCCAACCAACCCAGATCCTCCCAAAAAGCCAGCAGCCTTTTCAGGTTTCCACATGCTTCCCGGAGTGACGCTGATGACTGGAGGAATTTCGCCCGTTGTGCGGCCACGCTCATGCACTCTGTAAGCACATGCCGTGGCGTTTCTTCTGCCCCCATGCATCCTCTGCATAGGGGGCTGTCCGTCACACCTATTGTAAACAGGTGCTTGTTTAGGGGACAGTGACCGGTCAAGATGCCTGTGACCTTGCGGATTTGGTCCCTTTTTAGCCTAATGAGGTTTCGGCTAAACGTTTTTGATGCTACCGGAACTGCATTCTTTGTTTGCCTGCATCCTTCAGTGTTTGTCCATTCTGTTTGATGGATTTCTTCCGTACTCTTTCGTAGCCAAGTTTTGACCTGTGCTTGAGGTATGGGTAGTATTGGTTCCGGTCCATATACTATCGACCCTGATCCTCTCTTGGCCAATTCATCGGCTGCGTCGTTGCCGAGGGAGTTGCTGTGTCCCTTGATCCATTGCAGCGTGACCCTGTTTGTGTTTGCAATGGATTGGAGTGTGTTATGACATTCCAATATGAGGACAGAGGTTATGGTGTTGCTTTGAAGAGCTTGTAGTACGGATGCACTGTCTGAGATAATCTTTATATCTAAATCTCTGACATCTCTGGCGGCAATCGTCTCCGCCGCTCTCGTTATGCCAATACATTCGGCTTGAAATATTGTGCTTAGCTTGTCCAAGGTGGTTGTTATTTTGATATTTAAGTCATTCGAGAAGACGCCTGCTCCGGTACCATATGTGGTTTTGGAGCCGTCTGTGTATATCCTAACTTCTTTGACGCCAGAGCTATCTCTTTTTTCTTCAGAAAGTTGAATATGATACTTCCTTTCGAAGACGTGGTGACATGGTATTCTGTCTATGGGAGCCTCGAGAAGTGGTATCTTCTTTAGGATTCCCTGTAGAATCTTTGAATGCTTTGTTCCAGTATCCCCTTTCCAAAGCCCATTGTTTTTCAGCCTTAAAGCTGCTGCCTTGGCCTCCTCCTGTATGATTAGATGCAGCGGTCTCAGGTTTAGGAGGTGCTCTAGTGCGACTGATGGAGTGGTTCTCATGCATCCAGTGGCCGCTGTACTCGCTAGGCGTTGTAAACTCTGGAGCTTTTCTTTCACAGTGATCAGTTCTGTTCTGGGCCACCATACAACTGATCCATAGGTTAGAGAAGGTCTGATAATTGCCGTATACAGCCAAAGTGTTATCTTTGTGTTAAGACCCCAGTTCTTACCAACGAGTCTTCTGCATTGCCAAAAACTTATACAGGCCTTTTTCATCTTAGCATTTATGTGGCTAGCCCAATTCAACTTATTGTCAAGTATGATGCCCAGATATTTAACTTGAGTTGTTAGAGCTAGTTCTGTATTAAATAGTTTTGGTAGTTGTAGTTCTGGTAACTTCCTTTTGTTGGTGAAAAGGATAAGTTCTGTTTTTTTCGGGTTAACTGATAGTCGGTGTTCTTCGCACCATTCTTCCACCATCTGAAGGGCTGAGCGCATGATTTTGCATAGCACGTTCTCAGCCGTTCCGCTTATCAGTATTGCCAGATCATCCGCGTACCCAATGGTGGTGTATCCTCTCTCGTTTAGTCTCTTTAAGAGGCTGTCTACTACTATGTTCCATAGAAGTGGCGATAGGACGCCTCCCTGGGGGCATCCTTTGACTACCTTTGCTCTTGTGGTAGTACTCATCACTATCTGGACCGCTCTTTTGCTTATTAGCTGAGTGATCCAGTCCCTTATGGTTGGTTTTACCCTACGTCTTCGCAAGGCTTCGTTAATGCTGCTATGTACCGTTTTGTCGAAAGCCCCTTCTATATCTATGAAAGTAGCTAGTGTTGAGGCTTTATTTGTGATAGCCGATTCTATCTTGTGCACTACCATGTGTAGTGCGGACTCTGTTGATCTACCCTTCCTGTATGCATGTTGCTGAGGATGTAGTGGGTTTTCTTTTAGTGTTCCATCCCTTAGGTATCGATCTACTAGTCTCTCCAGCGTTTTGAGGAGGAATGATGTGAGACTAATGGGCCTGAATGATTTGGGATGTGTGTAATCCTCCTTACCTGGTTTTGGTAGGAAGATGATTTTTGCCTCTCTCCATACTCTGGGTATGTATTTGAAAGCAATGCAGGCCCTGTAGATTGGAAGTAGATATTTTGCTATCTTTGTCAGTTGCCATTGTAGTAGTGCTGGGAATATTCCATCTAGCCCTGCAGACTTGAAGGGTTTGAAGCTTTTTATGGCCCACTCTATTTTGTCTGCAGTTACTACCTTGTTTGCGGTCTCCCATTCTTGGGTTGTTGGTACACTGTAGTGTTCCGGTGGCCAGTCGATTGAGTCGGTGAATGGTGTGACCTGACAACCAGGAAAGTGTGTTTCTAGCAGTACTGCGCTGGTTTCATTTTCCGTTATTGTGTAAGTGCCATCCTCTCTCTTAATTGAGCCCATGAGGTTGAGTTCCCCCTTGGCCAGGACTTTCCTTACTCTTGCGGCTTGGTTTGTCGAATTTATGCTACTACAGAAACTCTGCCACGCCTCAGTTCTTCGATATCTGATGCGTTTCTTGTAGTGTTTTTGTGCGTTTTTGTATTTGTCCCAGTCTTCAGGGGTTCTGGTGTTTTTTGCTCTGTTGTAGAGCTTTCTCAGGCCTCCACGTAGTCGTTCGAGTTCTGGCCCCCACCAGGTGCTCTTTTCTGGACCTTTGGGTGTTACGACAGGACATGCTGGCTCATAGCTTTCCAGCAGAGCTGCAGTGATAGACTGTACGTTGTGTTCTATGTTATCCGTACTAAGTGTTGTGTCAGGTAGTTGTGACTCACTTAGTGCCTTGTTTAGTGCGTTGGTGTACCGTGCTATATCTGTTTTACGGGGGTTACGATATGGGACAGGGTCTGCTAGTTTACATTGTATTTGAAAGCAAATTCGGCGATGGTCTGCATAGGACGGGTCCATTGACACATGCCAACCCTTAATGAGGTTGGCTGCCGAATGTGTTGCCAGCGTGATATCAATGATGGTTTGACACCATGAGGTTACGAAAGTAGGTTCCGTGCCTATATTCATGATGTTTAGGTTGGTTTGGAATAAGTATTCGGTTAATAACTCACCTCTCTTGTTCGTGTCCTTACTTCCCCACAGAGGATGGTGAGCATTGCAGTCTGTGCCGATGATTAAGTCCCAGGTGTGAGCCTCGCAGTGTTGTACCAGGTCGGCTAGCTCCTTTGGAGGTGGTTCACCTTCGCCCGGCATATACACTGAAGCTAGTACTAGGATGGTTGCATTATCTGAATGGATTTTCACAGCGGTGAGATCTCTAGAACAGAATTGGTTAAGCAAAGTGTTTTGTGTGGTGTTTATAGCGTTAGGTACAAAGATGCATGTTCTCGGTTTTTCAACCCTCGCATCTCGTATTAACTTACCGCCTATGTTATTTAGACCGCAGATTACGTTCTTATTGATCCAGGGCTCCTGGATCAGGGCTACGGTCTTTTTGCTTACCTCCAGCACTCTGCGTAGAGTGGCCGTTGCTGCTTGTTTGTGCTGGAGGTTTGTTTGGATGACATTTATGGTATCAGGGGTCGGTGTGGACGTCATCATCATCTCTGACGTGTCCCCCCTCTTGTAGCGGCGAGCTACACTCCATCTCGCTCTTACTCTTTCGAGGAGCCTCTGGTGTTGGCTCTTGAGCTGGAGTGTCTGCCCTTGCCGCGGTTCCTTCCCCGGCCGATGCTTCTTCTTGGGAGAAGAAGCGAATGTACCCACTTCCCGACATGTGGGCAACTCGGCGGTCCCTGGTGGTTATGGCCTCTTTCTGGTCTTCGGGAATTCCCAGAATAAGGTGTACCACCTTCTCGTTGGAGTTCGGGTCGGTGGTTTGGTCATCCACTGTCATGTCGTAACACTGCCAGGTATCCACTTTGTACCACGGATTTTGGGCACAAAGCACTCTGCGCAGTGTTACGGCTTCGGTGATGCGAGTGTGGAGAAGAAGCCCGGCTTTCAGTCGCTTCTTCAGGTCGCACTGCTTGACTACGGCCAAGGTGGTTTCTGGTATCGGGGACGTAATGCTTCTTACAGCTTTTTCAAGCCAGGTAAGAGCATTTTCGTCTTCACACCACATCGCCAGCACCCCTTCCAATAGGAAGGGTCTTCCGCGGAAAGATGGAGCTTGCTCACCCGAAATTGTTGACGACAACACTGACTGTAGGATGCTGTCGTCAATAGCCTCCCTCAGCTGGTCTGCCTGGAGTTTGGTAAGGTCCCTCGGCGGAACGGTAGTGACCGCTACTCGCAGATGCGACTGACTGGCATCTGCGTAGCTCACCGTCCGCTTGGTTCGCGAGTCAGTTTTCGCGCGTTTGGCTTCCCCTCTGGGGGACCGGGTATCGTCCAGACGAGCGCGCTTCGATGAAACACGCTCGTTCTGGACGGGCCCCGCCCCCTTTTGTTCCTTTCCAGGAAAATTGGGAGCCATCGCAGCGTTTCGTTGACCCCGAGCACCTCTGGGTTTCCTCTTATACTGCTTGCTCGGTGGTGGTGGAGGGGCTGTGGTTACTGCCGTCCCCCTTGAGGTGGATGGTGTGGGTTCGCGCTGCGTCTCCGCTGCTGCGGCACCCAACCCTGTTGTCGTTTTTGTAGGTTGCAGGGCCTCCCTTCTCGCGCGCCTGTTGGGGCGACTGCGTTCCGTTCGGCCGAGCCCTTTTTTGGTGGTTGCCGCTGTCGGCTGAGCATCCCTTTTGCAAGGGCGCTTGTGACCGACAACGGTCCATTGTACGACGCTCGTGGCGTTCGTAGTTGGTATGGCCTCCGAGAGGCTGGACAGGTCCAGGCTTGCGCCTGGTCCTGAACACAGGTTGCCCCCCCCAGAATACGAGGGGCAGACTGAGCAGGGCTCAGTGAGGGATTCTCCGCAAGCGGTACCCTCCTGGGGTAGTGAATTTTTTCCCTGTGTATTCATTTTTTGTTTGGGGCAGAGGTTTACTCACACTTCCTGCCCTAGGTGAGTGTGGTACAGCTTTCTGGGGGGATTTAGTGCCCCACGGCAATGTCTGCCGGGGTGTGGTTTTAGGCCGCCACGGTTCGGCACATTATATATAGATATATAATATAGGATAGATACATATATAGGTTGTTTAAGATAAATAAATAGACAATTACATAAATAAAGAGTGCCACGCTTTTAGGGGGTATTTAGTGCCCCTTGGCCTGTGGTGGCCCGGTCGGGTTAGTTGACCGCCGCCCGTTGTTCGGCGTTGTTGCTCAATTAGCACCACCCGGGGGACACGTGTAGGGTGGGCCTAGGAATAGGTGGTAAATCCTACGGACGTTGAGCAACCTGAAACCGGCGGATATTTACGTTACAAATGTATCTTTAGTTGGACGAGTCAATAATAACTTCATGAATGAGTGTTGACGTCAATGCGCGTATTTTTATTACGTGGGAAGTCATAAATAAATGCACGAGGGCGAGGATATCTTAAATTATGTAAATAAAATAAAGGCAACTAATAATAAAACTTTAATAAAATGTCTGTATATAGAAAATATCTATACCCAGCTATATGAAGATATAATATACCTGACAATAGGGCCTTACTGGCTATATTCTAATAAATTTATAAACTATTGGTTTATACACATTTACAGACAAAATAAATTCGAAAGATTAACTATGCTGTCAGAATTGTGCTTCAAACACTCAATAAAATATTTGAATTTGTATACATTTTCGTAACTGAACACAATGGTGACATGCTGATATGATTTATTCTCTGTTTTTCCTTATGTGTACACACTAAACACCTGCCTACTTATTATGCTTATACATATCTAGACTTCAATTTTGTACATGTTTTGCTAAAACATTTAGGGCGAGGGTATCGGAGAAATGCTTTTTTTTAAACTACCAAAAGATTGTATAGAGTATGATATTTAGACGGTAATGGTTAGAATGGTTAGCGCCACATATTGGCGGGGACCGAGTTATACGATAAATACCTGAAGATCTCAAATATCCTCGCCTTAATATGGAGTTTCACAGTGACTTCTGTAAATGGCTAATGCATGTAGTGACATAGCTATACAACTTATAACAAAATGTAGAAAATGTTCGTACCAGATACAATCCTAACATTGTGACGAAGGTATTATTACAACTAGCAACTTCCTTAGGGAATCTATTTTTCAACTTCTTTCTGTATCACAGATACAGGCAAAAAGAACTGACTAAAATTGAAAATTGGAACAATTGAACTACTGTTTAATTTTGCATTATAATAATAACAATTTGTTCTTAATTTGTTGTCAATTTCTTAATTTCACTAATTAATAAACTGAAGTTTTTTTTAAGCTGTTTAAGTTTGCTGTTCATGCAGAAAGCAGTAGGTAACTGGTAATACTTACAATATAAGATTCTTAAAGATAGAAATTACTTAGCAAATAATATGTAGGTTATAGGTATGACCTATGTTTCATTATTATGGGTTACTGTTTATATAGCAATAAGTTAGCAGAAATCTCCATAATTGAGCGGTTCGTCTTCCTTCTTGTCGTAGACGAGGGTTTTGTAGATGACCTCTTCGAAGTGCAACGCGTTCAACCCCTTGGGCTCAGCCACTTTGATCTTTACATCTCCCGGGTATAGAATTTCACCTCTATTTTTTGTACTGCCCATTACTAGTGACTTTTGCAGTTTATCGATGCAGGGAATTTCTGTGAAAAAATATATTTCGTAAATTTTCATGTACTTTACTTTCTATTGCATGGCGACGCGTTAGCTGACGGTTACGGCCCATTTAGACGGGAAGAGTTCCTCGCCAGCAAGATATGATTTCGAAAAAATAAATAGAAGATGCGTCGTCTAAACATTTGCACAAACGATACCCGTTCGCTCTACTGGTACTTCATCACCAATACTGCTTGGTTTCGTAGTTTTTTCGCAACAAATATGTATAGTAAACTAAGATATTGCCTGACTAAATGAAAACTATGGTTTTTCATAATTGTTAATTTCCAAAATAGATCAAAATATAAACAATCGAACTATAGACAAAATATATTACTTTTTAGATTCCTTATTAAAATCAATTTTATTATGCATTGTACATTTGTAAACGCAACGTGGATCGAGATAGATGCAATATTCTCTTGCACTCCATACATTTGCACTACGCACCAGTACGCTGTGACGTCACTGTGCACCTACTACGATTTTGTATGGAGCGTTCTCGGGCGGCTTGAGAAATTTAATTTTCAAAATAAAATATCTTTAAAACTATTTGTCATAAGAATATTTCACTTTAACAGTTCATTATGTAATTGTAAAATGTATAGTTTATAAAGATAATAATAATAATAAAGAAATAGTACACAACCCTATTACTTCGCGGAAAAAAAAACATCTTGATACAAGTTGAAGTTAATATGTTATATCCGGTGCCTGGTAAGATTGCCGGCAGCTTTCCATAATGTGGTGGGTAATGTGGCTGGTAATATAGCGTCCAGAGACCAGGGAACCACTTTTATAACAGTAAAAAATATCTATATGAAGCTATTCTGTAGTACATACCTACCTATTAAATAGGTACTATGGCGAGCCAATGAGAACAAGCGCAAAGCCAGGCTCGTTCTGACAGAATAAAAATGCCTTCGGTAAAATTTGGATGAGGTACATTTTAGTCTCTTAATATTAATTTCGTTAAGTATTTGAAGCGACATAATCGGCTTCGTCGAATATTATTCTGTGTTATTTATTGTTATATGCTGTTAGCATCAAAGAGCTCATGTAATGTGATAGTGTTATCTGCTGTTATTATAAATCATCATCGTAGGACACAAACGAAAGTGAATATTCATCAATAACAATACAATAAATTCACCTAGATACACGCGCATGGCCACCGCACAGTCAACTCAGATAGCACTTATAATAATATTTATCAGATATATACCTACAGAGGCAGGCATTTATCAAACTACCTATATCCAATACTGACAAAATAAATCTATATTTTTAAGGTGGTAAATCACCAATCGATCCCTACGATGGTCAATTCAACATTTCTGAGTTGAGTTCTAGTCTCAATAGCATTAGAGGGTTCCACCTCGGAGCCCGGGGGCCCACCTTCCTCCTCTACTTCGCAAGATCTTGGGTATGCCGAAGATAAATGGATAGATAGATAGATAGATACTCTTTATTGCACCCCAAACATAGGATATAATATTATAAATGAAAAAGTGTATATGTGTGTCAGTTTGTCCATCTTTCGCGGCTAAACCGCTGAACCGATTTTGCTGAATTTTGTATAGAGGTAGATTAGACCTTGAGAAAGGACATAAGCTGTTTGGTCGCGATAACCGACATCCACCGGTGCCACGGTCAAAAGCTAGTAGGATATGTATAAAGGACAGTGCATGATTGTGAGTTGTATTGTACAATAGGTGGTCTTATCGCAGCCTGCGATTTCTTCCAACAGTATATCGACTATATCATTAGAACCAGTTTGCGATGTACATTCAACCAAGGAGATACTAGCACTTTTTCATAGAAAGTTGTTTGTAAAGTTGCAACAGTATCTCCTTTGTTAAAATTAATTTATAAAGTTTATGTGATAATGACAATACACATACCTGAAGTGACAACCTTCTTGATGGGCGTGCCGAGGCCAGCTTCGATAACACGAACATCACGCACCAGCTGTTGGAACTCGGGTGGTGTCAGCGAACAGACGTGGTCGGTGCCTTTCATCGTCTTGTCCAGGGTTATATGCTTCTCCAACACCTGAGTGACATATGGTCTTATAGTTTATAGATGACTAGTGTAGGGTTATATTATGCGGTTTTTTACAAACGGGGAAAATTTTGAAAACGGAGGCAACGCGTTTAGCCCTTTCTGCCATAGGTAGGGGAGAGTGGGTAACAGTGGATCACGGGTCACAGTGGATTTTTCGCTATAATTCTTACGTGTGATGCTTTATCCACACAAGCAAACGCGTGGCTACTGCTCGTCGATACCCCCCTCTCACGCGCTATTTTGCCGCCCCGCTCGCCGAAAGGAATCATGATATTGTTACACGCAGGCCAGTAGGTAAGTAAAAAAATATTTTTTACGTAATTTAGAAATTTGTCGTATTCCCAACCCTTTAATAAATATTAATGACAGTTGTATGTTTTGAACTTGTTATTTGTTAAATCGGTTGTGGGTAATGTACTTTTGGCTTAGGTATAAGTAGTTATTTTTTGAATATTTTTTTTTCTGTCGTAACGTCCTATGGGGCACAGTGAATAGTTTTCATTTGGGTAACAGTGGACTGTGATCCAGTGTGACCCATGTGGAAATTACATAAATAGCATGAAATTAAAATGGTTTTGTACTTCTTCGTAGGTAACGATGCCGCGCAATCGGGTACGAAAAACCAGTATCGGTCTTCACACTGAAGAACAGATGAGTAACGCCTTAAAACTTATATCTAATGGCTGAATAATAAGATCTGTGGCTAAATCGACTGCTATTCCATATACAAAGTTATATCGATACTATGTCAAGAGAACGAAAAACCCTGAGTTCATAAGATATTTACTGACGTAGAAGAAAAGGAGATAGTTGATTTTACTCTTAAGTACAGTCAAATGTTCTATAGACTTACTATGACAGACGTTCGCAATTTGATTAATGAAGTACCACTGTTGAATAACAAAAAAGTGGCATGAAACTAAACTAGCAGGTATCGAATATCTATATATAATCTTAGAAATAGAGATAACAGATTATCATTGCGAACTCCCGAGGGCTGCAGCTTGAGTCGAACGACATCTTTCAACCGCCACAATGTTGGTTTATTCTTCGATAACTTAGAAAATGTTACGTCTCGGCAACCTGTCTTTGGTAATGGAACCAGAGTATTTAACGTAGATGAAACGAATACTATGACAGTGCAAAAAAGTGCTAAAGTGCTAGCAGCCAAAGGACAAAGACAGTTTTTAAAGGTCACAAGCGCAGAACGAGGGACGTTAACAACTATTTGTTACATATTTAGTGCTTTAGGGAATGCACTACCGCCCGTCATGACATTCCCAAGGGTGCACTTTAAACAACACATGATTATAATGAAAATGTTTGTTAATGATTACTGAAGAAGTAAATATATTTAATTGAATAGAAAAGAGAGCTTTATGGAAAATAAAGGCGAAAAACGCTTGCTTCTTTAAACAAAATTTTGATAAGTTTAGGTCTCTTTATACCAGCATAATTTGTAAGACTTTTGTAATTTTTTTTAATACTGTGATAGCATGCTGTCTTAGAATATAAATAAATAAATAATTATGTAGAAAATTAGTATTTTATTGAACTTTTTTTTAATAGATCCAGTGTACCCCAAGCGATTCACTGTGACCCATGAAAAGATCCACAGTGACCCATCCACGGGTCACAGTGGATCATTTTCCATTTTTTTTAAACTTGTTATAACTTGTAAGTTTTTGCCGTTTTTACCAATAATTGCACTTGTTTTTGTAGATTACGGACGTATCTTGTAGTTAATTATCATAGATTAATTATTAAGGAATAATCTTGGGATTTCTGGAGCTTAAAAAAAAAGTGATCCACTGTTACCCACTCTCCCCTACATTTTACTCCATCTAAAATTTTGGCTTGAGTTAAATTTTTTTAGTAGATGTTGTACGAATTCTATAAAAAGTTTCAATTATAATATTCCCCGAGCCAGGCACAAATTTTGTCAATCAATTTCCTCCTCGCTTCAGAGCGTTAGATTATGAAGTTCCGTGAACATCAGCTGCGATTCCGTTGGTGGGTGGGGAAAAAAAACAACAATATTTAATGTTATCGTATTCACATGTCCGACATGTCACCGATAACAGAGCTTTCATTATCTTAATGATGATCGGTGTTATCTAGCTATACACAGCAAACTAGACACACAGCAACAATAGTAACAAAAATAAAATGAATTTACCAAAACATGATTTTTTAGATAATTGTCATGGTTTACTAAATCTATTATGTAGGGGTTTCGTCGAAGAAGTCTGTTGTCGGAAGTTAAGGAATTGCCAGATAATCCGGCGATAGCCGCGCTTTAATGCGCTGTAGGAAGTAACTGTGGTGCTCTCCGGTTCAAACAAAGAGTAAGCAAGACACGTCACTCCGCCCTTTTAGGAGGGGTTCTTTCTGTTGAGGCAATGGAATGCCATTGCCTCAACAGAAAGAAAGAAGACTAGTAGTGTTGCACTTTCCGGCAGCGTCAATGGATGTCGGAAGATTCAGCATCAACGGAGCGTTTTCAGCAAGACGAGAGAGTAGGTACTAATTCGCTCTCTTTAGACTACATAACCAAATGTTGCGATGTAGTTGCAGCGTGCGTTGCGATTCAGAACTATCATTTTCCGATGAGGTGAGTGCCTGGGTACTCCAATAGGTAGGTAGGTCAATACGGCACCCACCATACCCTTATCTAAATTTCATAAGAAAGTGATATCGTTTATCAAACAGGTTATGAAATATATTTATCTATCTATATAAAAATACTGATAAAAATATTTATTTATTGTTACTTAGTGGAATTTTACCTAAACATATTATCGTGACTTGGTCAACGACTATCATACACTGATATCTAAAAGAATGAATATCGTTAATCAGCAATAAGTTACCTTTGCTCCTAGAGCGACTGACGCCAATCCTACAGCCGTGCCAAGCTCTTGTCCAGAATATCCAATAGGAATATCAAACGTATTCTTGTAGTCTTGAATCACAGTGAGATTACAGTCTTCATAGGGCACAGGGTACGCAGAAATACAGTGAAGCAAGCAGAACTGCTTATGTTGAGCAGATATGATGTCGTAAATTGTTTTAACAGCAGTCTTGTCGACCATACCGGTCGAAATAATAAGGGGGATTTTCTTAGACGCTGCATACTTCAGGAACAGAAGGTTGTTCGAATCACCCGATCCAATCTTGATAAATGGCACTTTCATGTTGACTAAGAAGTCAAATGATACCTGGAAGTAACAAAGCAGCTAGCTTAAATATGGTTATTACTGCATGACATTCTGCATTTTCAGTAAAGCGTATTTTTAGTTCTGCCGATGTTGTCTTGACAAGTTTATTAGCATTCAGTAGTAGTTTCGGCGGTAGTATTTGGACCCTTATATTACCGTAGTAAGTTGGTTTATTAGTGAGAAGCTTTGCTTTTCCATTGAGCATACGTATATAGTTTTACATAATGTATTAACTGATGGTATATTTATTCAGTCAAGTATATTTTATAAAGAGAAAAACGCAAATTATTTTTTTAAGAAACATGTAGGGATAAATCCATCAACTAGCCAGCTATTTAAATACTACATTCATATGCAGACAACGTGAATAACTCCAATAACGAAATTGAGACCTTGAAGTGTGAAAGTGGTTTGTCCCAAGGAGACATTGGTGCACTTTGGATTAGACAGTGACAAAATGAAGCGATGAAGACATTCACACTCATTTGAGGCCTTTAATAATAATAGGGGTTAAAGTATGAAATTGCCGTTTCATTGTAATAGGTACTTCGAATTGACATAGAACCTTCATGGTTTGAGATTTTTGAGTGAAACTTTTTCCACATGGTACCTATGTAGTTCTTCATTTAAAAATGTGCAACATTCGATTATCGACTTTCAGTTGTTTTTTTTATTCAGCTTAGACAAGAAAGATGGATACTTCGAAAATTCGAGTGATTTTTGAATACGAGTTCCGACGCGGAACTAACGCGGCAGAAACAGCTCGCAATATCAATGTTGCGTTTGGAGAGGGGACTGCTAATGAACGCACCGTGCGATTTTGGTTTAAACGCTTTCGTGATGGAAACTTTGATTTGAAGAACGAACTACGAGGAAGGCCGTCCACACAGGTGAATAACAATGAATTGAAAGACATGGTGGAAGCCGATCCGAGCCAAACTACCCAGGAATTAGCTGCATGGTTTAATGTTACCTTACCAACAATATTGACTCATTTGCGTCAAATCAATAAAATAAACAAATGTGAAAAATGGGTACCTCATGATTTGACTGATCTGCAGAAAGAAATGCGTGTTGAAACTTGTGTTGCCTTGTTGAATCGATATAGAAATGAAGGAATATTGGATCGAATTGTGACATGTGATGAAAAGTGGATTCTTTACGATAACCGTAAGCGAAAAATGCAATGGCTGACCCCAGGTGAAACGCCACAACAGTGTACTAAAGCAAAGCTTACCAATAAAAAGGTAATGGTAACTGTTTGGTGGTCTCAGCATGGTGTTATTCACTATAGCTTTCTACGATCTGGTCAAGCAATAACGGCAGATGTCTACTGTGCCGAACTCCGAACAATGATAGCAAAACTAGCAGTGAAACAGCCCCGACTCATGAATCGATCTTCACCATTATTGCTCCATTATAACGCGAGACCTCATACAGCACGAGAAACCGTTTTAACTCTACAGGAACTGCATTAGAAACTATCCGTCACCCTCCGTATTCGCCAGACCTTGCTCCAACAGACTACCATTTTTTTCGTGATTTGGACAATTTTCTATGTGATAAAAAGTTTTCTTCTCAGGAGGCAGTACAAAATGCTTTCACACAGTTTGTCGAATCTAGATCACCAGAGTTCTATCGCAAAGGCATAAATGACCTTCCTACTAGATGGCAGCAATGTATAGATAATAATGGTAATTATTTTGATTAAATAAATACGTTAAATTAAAAAAAAAAACGAATTTCAATTTGTCAGTACAAATCGGCAATTTCATACTTTAACCCCTAATATAGATGTATATAGTAGGCCTATATCTACTGAATGACGTTCAATTACGTTCAGAGTTGCGTTAGCCAGAGTGTAAGTTGTTACAATTACCTATAGTGTCAATGAACTACATAGAATCCGATGTCAATAACGACTACTCTGCTATGCTACGTTATTGAGGGAGTATGTAGGTAGGTACTTACCATGTCCATGGCGGATGCAGTACATAATATGCCCACTTCATGTGCATACTTAAATAGCTCCCTATACTGATTCTCAGAGAACTCCAAATGTCTTTTGTGATCTCCATACGTTTCACCCCAAGAATTAGGATTTTTATAGGGTCTCTCTAAGTATTTCTTTGTAAATTTCTCATTAAGGCACGTTTTTTGAAATTTAACACAGTTGGCCCCTGCATCCTGTAAATGTGAAATATGAACTTAATATTAATTAGTACCTTTCCAGATATCTAAGTAAGAAGTAAGCCTTACTACATTATTGTATCCTCAGAATACAGTTCTGTATTCTGAGACTGTACCTATCTAAAGTATCTAACTAGTATAATATTTTTAGTCATAATTCCATGTTTTGCTTCGAAGTTTAGGTACCTATTACAAAGCATGTTTACCGTAATGTATTTTTGTTTTGATGACTTCATCGATAGCGGAACGAGTTGTAAAAAGAGAAACTGACAAGCGCGATAAATGTACATCAAACAGTACGCCTTTTAGTAGGTAATCTCTGGTTAGGTACTCCATCTTTTTTTATGAATTTTAGTATCTTGCAATAGAGCAAGGTCTCAGATATATTCAACAGGTGTTCTAAAGGTGTTACTTACTTAATATCATTATAACATATTTTATACTGACAACGCATCCGTTGATCTGTTAAAGCAAACAGTGTCAAGGCGGTTTATATTGATTTCAAAGTTGTAATGAGTACAGAACTATACTTTTATTGATTTTATGCTTTTAAATCATTCGATTCGATGTAATCGATCTTAGTTTGTGATCTTTTGTCTCTTAATATTTAGAACATGGAATGCCACATTGTGCTGAATATTCGCAGTAAACAAGAAATACACACACCTGTCGATATTCTTTGTTCCGGTTTCGACGTAAACAAAACGCCAAACAAATGTTACTTGCCACAACAACTATGAAAGGTAGCTTACCTTAGCTGCTTTTATAAGCTTTTTTGCTATTTCAATGTCACCTTGATGGTTTTGTCCAACTTCCGCTATAATAAAACACGGGTTGTTGCCACCAATTTTGATGTCACTGGTAATATTCACTTCAACCATATTGCTTAGTAAGCTTTTTCCATAAAAACAAACAAAATGAAACCGGTTTTTATAACACTGACACTATGAAGCGAAGGTTTAATGACCCTTCTCTCAAGTTCAAAATGGACAAATAAGGTCAATTTAATATGAAGGCAAGCAGCTGGTTGCGCGCCCGCCGCACGAGTGCGCGGCCGGCGACGCCGTCCCACTGCGCGTGATAATTGATAAAAACTACTAAGTAGGTATGTAGGTACTTGCTGCCATGACCACAGTACGACTAGCCATGTATGTACAAGTACGGGTAGGCAAATAATACGCAGACGGTATCTCATAATTTAATATTTATTGAGTGATTTTTAAAGAGAAGCACCTTAATAAACAATATCTATAAATAACGATTTTATGTGTACAGTCTTTGTCTACAATACAAGTATCTTTAAACTTTCCATTGTTTGCTCAGAGGTCACACGAGGCCATTTTGAGAACATCTTTGTGATTCTTAATTCTATCGCCAATCGCACGGTTGACTTTGGACTCAGTCGGTTTACCAAGGTAGTTGGAAATGTATCGTCCTGCTTCTATCAGTTTGACTAGGTCTACATCTGTATTGACTCCTAGCCCGTATAGGAAGTAGACTAGATCCTCCGTGGCGAGGTTGCCGCTGGCCCCGCGGGCATAGGGACATCCGCCCAATCCCGAAATAGACGAGTCCACCGTTTTTATTCCAAACTGTAAACAAATGATTGTATTAGAGGTTAGAGGTTATCCTAATTGGCAACTGTGGGTGGTGTTATATACCGCATATAAATAAAATATTTCATAACATAACATTATATCATACATAACATTCAAACACAATATTGACAATACAAATCAAATTATTTGGAATGAGCACAATAATACAGCTGGTACTGGGTACATAATGGTTGTCAACATCTAACTGTTTTTGTTCAACTTTGTTATCAAGTTTTATGGCCCCAATACTACACGTCAAAAACTGTTAGTATTTATTTTAGTATTATGGGCTCACCAAAACACACTGAGTAGGCCCCTAACCTGCTAGTCAGTACATCTGGTTGAAGGACGAGGCTCTAAAGTAAGGTTTTTCTCGGGGTTGGGTGGTCAGACGGCTCATAAAAGCCGTTTAGCAAAACCAACAGGAGGAGAAGTATAAAAGGATCTGGTCTCAGAGATGAAAACAATGCTCAGATGATTGAAAGAATTTTTTCCAGCTTTGGGTAATTTTTTTTTTTCCCGCTGGGAGAAGTGACTTACGCATTCCCTCCCGTCGGGGGACGAGAGGGATATGTGCGACTCCCCGGGAAGAGATTGCCGGTATACCCACTAAACGACCCAGCGGCACTCCCGCATCGCCTTTCATGGAGGGGATCTCGGAAGCCGGCAGAGCCTTTACGACCAGTCCTCCTCCGGCGATTGCCCGCCTGATCGCGGCGGGCCCTTCACGCCCCTCCCGAGTACGAGAAGGAGCTCGAGGATGACCGTGAGTGCTCAGTCATCCTCCTCAGACTCAGGCTCAGGCCTCCTTCACCTGGCCCTTCAACAGGGCCAGGGCGTCTACGGTGGACACCTCTGCCTACGGGGTTTTACAGGCGTGAGTATATGTATGTAATTTTCCGTCTTAATTCGGGGTGATGCCCCATCTTATAAATGGCCTAAGCATTAGCCAGCCAGGTTATTAAATGTTGTAATAAACATTACGGCTGAAAATCATTCCGGCCGTACATTGAATGGTACCGTTTAGTTAACAGCTTAGGCAGTTAATTGAACGGCTGATTAAGCTAGTTGGCGGCGACAGATCCAAGCCATTTGCCTAGCTGCCTAGCCTTTTAGTCAAATGACTGAACATCATTAAGGCCGCTAACTGAACGGCGCTGTTTAGTAAAGAGCCTAGGCAGTTAATTTACAAACAGACAAGTCACTTCAATTTGTTTGTGTAGATTTTAGAAAATAATGCGAATGAATATTCATAAATGTAAAACCCACTTAAAAGGAAGTTTCATGCTCTGGGCACTGTTATTGTGGTGTTATGCGTACCTACCTACATAATTAGTCGTGAGTGTCGTGACGCAATCAATGGTCTGCTCATGTCCTGATTTCATCATCCAATTGATAATTTCGATTGACCTTAGTTGATTCTTACATCTCAAACGATGCCAGCGAGAGATATTTCGATAGCGAAATGAATAATTAATAATTAGTTATAATTCGATATTATTGCACGGTGAATGTAAGCGTTCGTCGAGAACTCGCTCAGTCGTTATGATGATGAACCAATCATTGTCTCTATAAATTTTGGGTTATGGTTATCTATACATATATGATATCGCAGTGTAGAGTTTCGTATTCGTATTCGTAATATAAAAAAATTAGAAAGAAAGTTAAATGTAAAGAAGGTTCAAAGTATGAATGTAGCTTTAGGAGCAGAGGTAAGCCCAAGAAAATATGGATGGATTGCGCGAAAGAGCATAATGGTAAAGAAGGGAGTGACTGAGGATTGAGGAAATTATATTTGAAAGGAAAATATGGAGGAGCATGCAACGACATGTTGCGCTGAACCCAAATAATTGGGGCAAAGGCAGGTAAGTAAATCCCTTGTCGACTGGCTGTAAAAGACTGGATGTGCAAGATAGTGGATCGGGTGATATGGCACAATTTGGGAGAGGCCTATGTCGGCCGGAGACTTCACTAGGCCAATTGAGGAATCTAACTGTGTTCCTCGGGTCCTATGGTGGATATTATGAGGAAGAGGGCTATGTCTAGTCTAGATTGTCTGGCTCCATGCTGTTACTTTGTTGAAAACAGAACACTGCCGTCATAATTATCTTAAGTAGCGTTATTACCGGTTGCATCCGCGACTTTCACTACACGGTAGGTACGGGATCTCCTTACTCCTCTTTTATCGGTTTATATGGGAGCTACTACCGCTAACCTCTTAAACTCAAAAGGAAAGCTTATGCCAGATCCTCAGCCGTCAATCGGCAGATATAACAGCTTGCAAGTGAGGTTAACAGAAGAACTTGGTGATCATGGTTGGGCCCCAAAATACCTGACTTTGTGTCTTCATAGATTAGAGAAACATGGCACGAAAATTGTTCGACATATTGCAGTGTCGTGCTATCTACATATGTGGAAGTTCTGAGCCCCCCCCCCCGCCCCTCCCATACCGGGGGCGAGTCGGGGACCGCATGGTCCCCCTCCCGAGGAAGGCCAGACCGAGAGAAATGCCCCTGGGTCAGCCGGGGTGCGAGGGATATGTCACGAGACAACCTCACCTTCGGCCCAACACTACGACCCAGACACGGCGTGCGGTTTAGTCGGTTCGAGTCCGACATAACCTCCCTCTTCGGCTCCGAAGGGGGGGTATACGTGGGGATTTCCCGCACGTAAAAAAAACCACCAAAAGAAAGAATGCCTAAGTAAATTGCATCATTGATAGAATTTTACTGTCTGCATCACTATGCACCTAAGTGTGAGATTAAGAGTAACTTATTTGCTCTGCAGATATAGCTCGTGTGCAAAAATGATATGGAAATTTTCTACTTATTTAGCGATTGGCTTAAAATCAATCGATATAAAATAAGCAGACAAGAAGCCAGTACCTAGTAGTAAATTTTAGCCAGTTATATAGTGTTACGCTAGTACTATTATCTATTCTGTGATAGTGTAGATAATTCTTTGAAATTATTCATACTTATTCTATATTGTAAATTACCTGTGACCAATCTCGTCACTACCTATTCTGTTGTTTGGTCCAATCAAATTATTTTTTATTTTGCAGAAAGCACAGTAACAATGGTGTTTTCAAGTGGTTCGAGAATTGTGTTATGTCATACATAAGTCAATGACATAACGCAGTTGATGACGCAAGAGTTTGACGATAGCCTAGTGTTTCCATACCAACGATGTTTTCCGATGCACTTATCTAGTATGAGTTTGACTGAGGTATCGGTAACACCGTGTCGCCCCCATTCGAATCATACGAACCAAATACTTTTTTACTAATTTCTTTCTTAGTTGCACGATATAGAACTGAAATTCTTTACCCACACAGTGTATCTACCATCCCTTCTATAATCTCGTATTCTTTTAGATGTAAGATAAGAATCTATCGAGGCCATCAAAATGAGTATCATCATTTCAGAATTGACAGTAACTGGAATCGCGAATTAACTTCTTGGATATCACTCAAGCTGGTCAAGCGCAGAGTAATCAAATTGCTGGATTAAACATACGAAAGAAACTCATACAATGATCAGTATAATTACCTCAAGTCCAGCCAGCAAGTTCGACAGTGCCTGTCCGTATGTATCGTGGAAATGCAAAGCAAATTGTTCCGGCTTGGCAACTTTTAAGACTTCACGCAGCATCTTATCCACCGAGCCGGCAGTGCCCACGCCGATAGTATCTCCTAGAGACACTTCATAACATCCCATAGTTAAGAGTTGTTCACTTATCTGCACAAAAAATATTACTACGTGATTCAATAGTTGAAAAACATGTGTACATGGGCTCCCACCCCACCAAAATAATCTGGGTCCAAACCAAAGTCGATGACGAACACGGCTCTTCGAAAGTTAGAGAAGCAATAAGCGATAAAACGATCATTACAAGTGTGAAATTTAGAATGACCGACGAGGCATTCCTCTATCACTCATTCCAAATGCTAAGTGTGCTATATAGTTTATTTTTTAGTATTCTTTAACTACACTAATAACAAATAATGATAATATGCGTATGCATGTTTTCGATCGTAAAAGTATAAAATTGAACAGGATGCTTGGCGTTGCATCAGTACACCTGTGGTAAGCCTACCCCACTTCGTCATTGTGCCGCTCACTCGTTTTTCTACAATTGATTTCGGTTGAAATTTGTAATAGAAGTAGGTACATTCTCAAGTCCGTGTTAAGAAGATTTGCCGGAATTCTTGACGGAACAATGAAATGATATAATACAATGATTTGTTCTTTTTTCAATTACACGTTTACCTACAAAGAATGAAATCATGAACTTTTTAGCATAACTGTATAAGTAGCTACATTCATGCCTTCACATCATTCATTTGATTATATTATCAATTTACTGTCTGAAATTGATTCTCCGAGTTTCATTTTGCTTTTTATTGCTCATTGTGAGTACAAATGTATTTCAAATTAATGATGCGATAGCAAATATTTAATCAAGTTAGTCTTGATTATGTAATCTGCTCTGCAGTAAGAATTACCTGGGTATTTACCATATTTACTAAGTGTTTTATTTCGTCGGCGAAAAAAGATATAATTCTTTATACCTATACACGTTTTGAATTTAGGAATAAATTATCAATAGTAGAGTTCGACCTTATATTAATCGATTTACCTTTGCAACAGCTTTCGGATGTATAGGTCCGTCGTAAGGGCAGCCAACGACACAAGAAACATATCCCCGTACCCTCAGACCATCCTTCACTGCCTGGTCAGCTACCAATTTAAACCTTTTCAGAGATTCTTCGACGGAACAGTTCAAGTTCTTCTGGGAGAATCCTTCAGAAGCGGCAGGAAATATAGCTATTTCTTCTATATTGCATTTTCTCTGCACACGTAAGGCAAAGTATTAGGATTTGGAATTTGTAACTAAATTAGGAGTAAGTTGAATATTGCCTAGCCCCTAAGTAACAAAATTTGCTAGACAAAGTTTATTTTCAATATTTGACAGTACTAACCGAACTTTGGCACCCATGATGTTCAATGATTCTTTTTTTTTTAATTTGGAACGTGAAATTGGCTGCACCACACCTGATGGTAAGCTAGGGTGTGGATATAATAAAAGTTGAATAAATAACTATGTGCAGAGTCACGCAAGAGGATCGCGTGAGGCATTTACGCAAGAGCAGTAGCCTTCATGTCCATATGTTACAGATAAATTGCAGCAGAAATAATTAATTAAATAATTTTTTTCGTCAACATTTATGCGATTACAATCAATCATTTTTTGAAATAGAATATTAGTACCTAACCGGAATTATCAATATTCCAAGCTAAATTGACAACCTGAAACCTCTCGATTGACTCTTAACCACTAGTTTCTGATGCTTATAAATGAATTAAACTCAGGAGCTTTGTAAATAATTTAAGAAAATTATTTGAGGGTTTGAGGCTGACTGTACTTACTTACCTAAGTACAATTATGCAAAAACGGCAAATAGGGCTCCAATGAAACTTTATGCCTTTTTCGGTTACTTAGATAGGTAAACCTAATCAGTTACTATAGAGTGCATTCAAATATTTTTGAAGTGAAAACTTCTTTAGCGGCGTTGGATGGGTAAAAATTGTTAAACTCGCGCGTCAGGATCTCTTGACCTTTGGACCGTAACCGACGACTGACGTCATACAATATTAGCTATAGATTGTCCATTTTGCAATATACTATAAATAGCTTCGCAGCATAGCGGTAAACGCTTCGACTGTCCGGGACCGGGTTCAAACCTGGCCTTATGACACTTTTTGTGATTATTTTTTCTTTTTGTAGTTTATTACTTTTTGTGATTATTTTATCTTTTTGTAATTTATTAATTTCTTCTGATAGAAAATTAGTGATAGGGTCTATGATTGGCGCTGTATTATAGGTATGGTATGGCATAGTATGTTTTTTTATCTTTTTCTATGTATATAACGAAGAAAGAAACAAAGAAAAAGTTTTCACTTCTGTCGGCACTCCCAGAGTGCAACCCGTCTTTTTTTTGTCATAAGCAGTAATTTAGGTAATGAAATTAGTCCAACTCTAATTAAAATTGTATGTATATCCATGCCCACGGCACTTAGTCCCTACTAAACTACATGATTTGTATTAAGAAGCTTTCTTAAATTGAATGTATATCTTACAGCAATTTCATATCCTTTTAAATTTGGCATCAGGACTGGATAGTTGACGCCGGGTGCTCGCTGCAAACTTTTCATTAAAGCTTCTCCATCGCTCATTTGTTTTACCCATTTTGGACTCACGAAACTGTGAAAGATTACATTTGGTAAATAAGATTGTCAATTTGTGTGATATTTATATGTGAGTATAGGAAGGAATATTACATTAGATAGATAGATAGATAGATAGATAGATAACACTTTATTACTTCTTCTTCATCTTAGCGTTCCACTGCGGACCAATAAGTCGCTTTACCAGTCTAACTGTAGATTTGGCTTTTGTATAATATATCATACTAATATAGCGAAATGTTTTTTTTTTACGTGCGGGAAATCCCCACGTAAACCCCCACCTTCGGAGCCGAAGGGGGAGGTTATGTCGGACTCGAACCGACTAAACCGCACGCCGTCTGTGGGTCGATGTGATAGGCCGAAGGTGAGGTTGTCTCGTGACATATCCCACGCACCCCGGCTGACCCAGGGCCGTTCCTCTCGGTCTGGCCCTCCTCGGGAGGGGGGACCACGCGGTCCCTGACTCGCCCCCGGTATGGGGGGGAGGGCACATCGTCTTACGATGCGCGCCGCCGCCGTGGCCTGCTTCTGCTAGGGTGACGAGCGGCTCCACCCGTCACCCTCAGGCCCGCGCTCATGGGCATAGCATAGCCATGTCAAATTTTAAAAACTTTGCCTACTATATCCTGCGCCGATCAGGTCTACTGCAATTGGAATTAAATTGGAGGCAGTGTATCAGTCAACAAATATAATATCCAGTGTCATTGACGAAATCCTTGATTATAGATTGCATAACTTTGAATATACCTAATTATGTATTGGTTGACTTTCAGTGGGTCTTCATTATAAGTAAAAATAGCTGTAACTAATGCTACTCCAGCGTTAGAACCACAAGTGTTTATACCACTCAGGTGGCAGACAAGCACACGGCCCACCTGATAGAAAGTGGTTACCGTGGCTTATGAACGTGTGCAACACCAGGGGAGTTCCACTCGTGCTACCGACCCTATTAGAACAGAGAGTTTCTGTACCGACAGCGTAGCAGACATAGTAGGACAAGCCTTTGGTCTCTCCACTGATAGCACAAAAACTCTCTTATGAGCTCTTTCTACTTTACTAACCGCTGGGAACACAAAACGAGGTTATCATGGCCACGGTATCCTGCAGGGCGGAGGTACTTCCCCAGTCGGACTGTTCAATTGGGGTGGAAATACCATCCTGGAATAATTGGTAAGTATAAAAATTTATACCAACAACAGCTGCAGTGTTATTCCTTGATCCTGAGTCCAATGGCGTATATGTATTGTAGAATATAATAAAAAGTAGTTGGGAGGCCATAAGGCAAAATGAAAAGGAGTAGGTAAGTGCCTCATGGGCTGCAAGGTAAAGGCTATCTATAGTACATTTTTATTTAATAATAATCTTAGTAAAAATGAAATTGAACTTTCTTTTAGCCAAGTATCTACTTATTCTATTATTTTTATGTAAGTATCAATATGATTATGTTACTATAATGAGAGTCAGAGACAGAGTCACAGCACTCTAGTACTGTAGACTATAAGCACATAACACTGTGCTATAAGTGTGGGTGTTGTAATGTAATAATGTATTGTAAAGAAGATAATAATAGAATATTATAATAATAAATATTATGTAGATTTATTACACTTTTTAACTTAAGAAACAAAATTCAGCAATATAATTATTGCCGAATTCTTAGAAACTTTTTTTTTCGGATACACAATTAAGTATAAAAATTCACATTCATAAGTATTTGCACAATAAAATAAATGTTGTGACTACATGCAGCCTCAGTATGGCCTCACCAAAGCAACTCATTCTATTTATTACTCAGAGGCTCAAGGATACAAGTCATGCTATTGGTGACCCGATGAATACAGTTTTTTTTAATAAGAATAAAACAATAATAAATTCTGTCAAAAATATAAGTTTAGTGTTCTCAATATGTTGAATACAGATTGTTTAATCTTGGTTGGCAGTCTGGCAATGTTCTTTAATCGAATTGGAGAGACTAGTGATATAGACGAAACTATCAATTCAAATATTCAAATATGCTATGGTTTGAGTGCTTGTTTTTTTCAAAGCTTTCTTCAATAATAGAAATGTTGTACAAATTTGCTTATGCATCTGCAGGCACCTCAAAGAAATTAGTGTCAGTTCCCATTATTGAAGAATACTAATATGACAAGGGTCACACTTCACCAAACCTATTACTCATATAACCTAAAAAGATATAGCTCATATCTTACTGTACTAGTATTGCAAAACAAAATGTTCATCATTAGTAATTATTAATTAACTTTTTTTTTGTTTCAGTGAAATTATTGAAGCACTGTGCATGCTAAATATTAAAATTGATTAAGATAGGAAAATAAAATAATTAACCTGTCAAGTGAGTAAATAATAGACACAATAGGTAAACAATAGACTCGCGGTGCGATCGCACCGCTTGGGATCTTAGACTTTAAGATAGGAAAATAAAATGAATAAAAAATCAGTCATTGGTTCATCCATTAGTTCATGAGAATATCGGTCGATGCCTCCACTGTTGGACAGATATTAAGGAGAAATTTGTTAGTGGTCAAAGCATTGCCCCTGTAAGGCAAAGATTGCAGGTTCAAACCCCACCTAAACCGATTCATATTTTTTCTATCTAGCTGAAAAAGCTTACCAACAACTGATTTTAGTTGACAAGGATTCTCACTAAAAGACAAGAATGTTTTGACTTCTACCTCATATGGGTTTCAGGTACATACTGCTTATTTGTATTGTGCAGTAATTCTCTTAAAGATTTGGTTATATTGGATACAGCTACCTAATAGTCAGTAGATATATTCAAGATCTTTTTTTTTTAATAATTTACATCAGATAATTTTAGATTCATATTTTCATTAGCTACTAATAATATTGTTAATTATTATCATTATGATATACCTTGCTGATTCAATGTCCTTTATCCCAGCAGCTACTAGTTTATTTATGAGTTCTATCTTAATATCAGTGGGTACAAATTTTGACTCATTCTGAAGACCATCTCTTGGTCCTACTTCATAAATTCTGATTTGAGAGGTTGTGGTGCTCTGAAATGGAAATATTATAATTTAAAATGAGATAGTTAAATGAATCTACAAGTTATTCAATGACAGCAGGAAAATTTACTTACAAAATTACGTTGGTTTAACCTTGTCGCTAGTATGGAGTTGATTGATTTTGTAATATGCCTCATTTTAACTGCAATCTTATGTGTAATAATTTTATGAAACCGCAAGTTATTGCCTCAGTGTTCTTCGTGTGTTTATCCTTATAATACTATCATAATTATGAAATTCTTTGTGAATATTTTAAACTAAAGTTCATTAGCGTACATTCATTCAGTACAATGTGGATATTACTGATATCTCTATGCATCATAATAAATAATAATATACAGACCGGTTTGATTTGACGTTACTGAATTTGATAAGAGTGATAAGAAAAAAGATAAACAAACAGAGTAAACGCCACAGATTTACATAATGCGCAATGAACTCGCGACACGTATTATAAAAGCCTGCACTCGTCACTTAGTAAAGTAACATTTAAATAATTTCAATGCTGCGGAATCTTAATTAATTCAATTTTAAGAAGGCATTGCACATTTATTTACTTATGTGGCTGGCAGTATGCGTATTTTCTTGGACGGTTTGGTTTGTTTCTTATTGAATTGAATACTAAAAATATGCATAATATCTTGTATCTTCAAAATTGTTACCGTTATAAGCCAGCTCCTCAAACCTACCCGCATACAAAAAATTAAACTGTCAAAATTATCAAATGTCAATATTGTCATTGTCAAAGAGCGGCTTCAGATTTATCAAATAGCGGCGTTTGGATATTATTGAGTTGTTATTGAGTATATCTAACAAATTGAGAGAAATATAGCGTGTTAATTCAAAATGGGTTAAGTATTGACATAGTTTGTTCTAATTATTGCAACATGTGTGATCTGCAACCATGATTTAATTGAATGATTTATTATTTTAGCGGTGAACAGTGCCACGTCTTTCGTGCTATCTGCAATTTTGACCCTGCTAATATTTTCGGGAATGCAAATGTACAAGCCACTTTTGATTCGATCACCGATCACTATTATATTTGGAGGTTACCTTGGGTCACTGATGTTCATGTTCTTCGTTACTGTATCCTTTTACATTATTGAACGGTTCCAGAGTATAATCATTTAACTTATCTTTTTTTTTATGTAGGTCCACCTCGCCTGATGGCAAGCTGAAGGCAAAGTCTCAGGAAAGAGGGTCACCATTACATACACGTATCATGTTAACAATGGTGGCACTCAGCTTGACGGCCTCATCAGATGCTTTTTCACGCCCCGCTTAAACGACACGGTACTGTAGGAAGAAGGAAACATGTGAGCTGGCAAGGAGTTCTAGGTCTTAATCATGCGACAAAGAAAGGAGTCACCAAACCGCTTGGTTCTTCAAGGAATATTCTGCACCGTATACGGGTGACATCTAAGCCCTGCTCGTGTTGTCCTGTGTAGGAAAGGAGAGGGTGGGACCAATTGGAAGAGCTCATCAGAACATTCACCATGGTAGAGATGGTAAAATACTGCCAAGGATGCAACATCTCTACGCATCTGCAAAGGCTCAAGGGTGCTTGTGACTTCTGGATTCCCAATAATGCGGACCGCACGTCGCAGCAACTTGTCGAGAGCATCTAATTAGTACATTGCGGAGCCATCCCAGTGATGTGAGCAGTATTCCACGCAGGCCCGAATTTGGGTCTTGTATAGAAGGCACCGCTGCTCCGGCGTGAAAAATCGTCTCACTCGGTTCAAGACTCCGAGTTTACGCGAGGCTGTTTTGATGATACTCTCGATGTAGTTTTTGTTATTCAGTTTGCAGGGAACATCCATACCGAGGATAGCGAGGTTGTCCTGCAGTGGCAGTGGTGTGCTCTGAAGAGTGGGAAGGGGAAGGAAAGAAGATACCTTTGTTGTGAACGCATGTGCCTGTGTCTTCTTGGCATTGAACTCGACCAGGTTCTCAGAGTCCCGATTGGGAAATGTTGTTTAGGACCTGGTCAAGCTCAGTGACAAGAAGCTGCTTTTTATCCGCGATATCCGACTGCTTATCCGCAGGACGTCTGTGATAACTCCCGTGCAAGGTGCTATCGTCTGCATAGCAATGAATGCCGCCGGTAGACAGCATTCATTGATATGCAGAAGAGTGTAGGGGACAGGACAGACCACTGCGGCACGCCAGCATTTACCTGCAAGCATTCCGAGGCGCGTCCATTACAAAGGACGCGAATACGGCCTGAAGCCATATTGCCGGTCATTAATTGGGGAGTGATCTTCAAGGTGACGCATGAGCTGTTTGTTAATTATGTGCTCGAATACCTTGCACAGCACTCAGGTGACGGCTATGGGTCGATAGTTAGTTGGGTTTGAGCGATCCCCTTTCTTGGGGATCGGCTGTACATTCGCCTCCTTCCAAGCCGAAGGCACTGTACCCGAGTTGGTACAGCCGCGCAAGCATTGGAGACAACTCCGCTGCACATTTTTGTAGAACCACTGCCGGAATACCGTCCGGACCACTGGCTTTCCGGACATCGAGTGACTGCAGCACTGCACGGACATCGCGTTGCCTGATACGAATATCAGGCATTGCATGGTTACTGATCGGCAGTGTCGGTGGCCGCATGCCACAATCATCGATTCGGGAGTTGGCCGCAAAGAGATTAGCCAGCAAATTTGCTTTCTCTTGCGACTCATGGGCCAGGGATCCATCGGGGTTGCGCAGCGGGGGCAGCGAAGGCTGGCAGAAGTTGGCTTGCACGGCTTTGGGCAGTCGCCAGTTGCCACGGCTGCCCGTGGGATGCGCTACTAGCTCCTGACCAACCCGCGCTATGCGCTGGGCATCTACTGGTTCTTACCTTCAATGCAGCGTGCAACCCACGGGATGGACGCAAAATAGTCACGCAGTCCATCCCAGTCCGCTGACGAGTAGTGCCAGAGACGCCATTTCCCCTGCGCGGGTCGTAGTGGCGCTTTAATGGGCACCTTGGAACGGACCAGACTATAGTCGGATTCGCCTAATGCGGCACTCACCGAAACACTGTACTGGTCCGGGCGACTCGTCAGCAGAATGTCTAGCAGAGACTTTTTTGGTATTCTAGTAAATTCATGTAGTGACCCTACAAGAATCCAAAGGCCATGCGCCAGAGCAAAGGCATGGGCGGCTCTTCCCGCATGGGTTGTTTTAGAAGAGCCCGACCAGATCTCATGGTGGGCGTTAAAATCCCCCAAAAACACCAGTTCAGCGTTCGGAAACCGCTCTTGCGCATCATCTGCCGCCTGATTCAGGTATTCGAAGAGTCGAGTTGTCTCAGCATCTTCTGCATGGGCAGCATGGGAGCGGTAGAGGCACAGATAGATTTGACTCGTAGAACCATGGTCTGTGTACACAAAGGGTGGAGAAGGATGGGTCCTCTAGGCAGCGCAAACGGCAACGACAACAAACATCCGCCCTAACAAACACGCACACCCCGGCTTTTGCGCGGAAATTCTCCTCAATGATATAGCCGGGTTTTTTTTTACGTGCGTGAAATCTCCCCGGATATCCCCTCCCTTCAGAGCCGAAGGGGGGGGGGGGGGGGTTATGTCGGACTCGAACCGACTAAACCGCACGCCGTCTGTGGGTCGATGTGCTAGGCCGAAGGTGAGGTTGTCTTGTGACATATCCCTCGCACCCCGGCTGACCTAGGGCCATTCCTCTCGGTCTGGCCCTCCTCGGGAGTGGGGACCACGCGGTCCCCGACTCGCCCCCGGTATGGGGAGGGCGCGCATCGTCCTACGATGCGCGCCGCCGCCGTGGCCTGCTTCTCCTAGAGTGACCCCGCGCTCATGGGGAGCCGAAGGTCGGTTTGCGCCCTCCGACGCCCGAGCCGCCTTCGAACGCGGCCAGCGATGTCCGCGAATCTTTCTCGCTCGCTGCGCCGCGCCCGCTCTGCTGTCTCCTTCACGAGCATGACCTGCTCGAAGAAGGAGGTGCTGGCCGCCCACGCATCCGAGCAGCGGGCCCCCGTATGGTCGTCAGGCTCCCTCCGGTCACCAACCGGCAGGACGAGCCATATCGGGATTATGTGCGACCTGGCAGAGCAGCCTCCCAGGGTGGTTAGTACCGGTTGGGCCCCTGTACTATGCCGCGGACGGCCAGCGGCACCACCGTTTCTACAGGTCTCCCTTTTCGGCGCGTCGCCCTGGGCCACCCCCCGGTCAAAATTTGTGTCATCAAATTTCTACCACCCTAAAAAACTTATATACCACTAATGAGTGTATGCCACTAAAATGTCCAAACCCCAAGCTAATCTCACCTACAAGCCAGTGGACCTGCTGATTAATAGACGAAGTTTCACGAAATTACTGGTACTTCAGGCAGTACTTTCGCCTGTACAAGCCAAAACAGAAATAAGAATAGCAAGAGTAAACCCAGGGCTCTATAGCGCAATATGTGAATGCAACCAGGACTAATGCTGTGATGATAATGATCACCACTAGCTAGTGCAGTTACCTATTCAATAGACACATACAACATCTCAATATGTTTGTCCTTTATCTAACTTCCCATGAAACTTGAGGGATATTATGATTTTTATCATTTTTAGCTCCTATTGCATAAGCACAAGCTTATGCAATAGGAGCAATGAGCTAATTAAAAAACCCTTAGTTAGACCTTAATGTGTATAGTAAAAATTGGCCCTGTCTCTTTGTAGTCCTTTGTTGGATCCGGGTTATCCCGTTACAAACAGACAGAAAAATATATATTTTTTTATTACAAATACATATTAACACAAAAACACTACTAATAATAATATATTGCATACAAATTGCATATAATAGTACACATTATTGCATAGAAATAATTACACTGCGAGGGAATTAAGCATGCAACCTCAGACAGCACTGGTGTCACACAGGCTATCAAATATATTATATGATGTACATCTAAGTTTTTTTTTAATTTCCTTAGCAATTGCATCACAGGCTATTGGTAACTTAGAAGCAACATTATTTGGTAAGAATTTCCAGTTGAAGCTGCCAGAAATAATCTTGTCTATGGCAATATCACTGATTGCTGCTGGTATGGTGCACAGGATCTGCTTCACTACATGGTAAGATATTATTTTAGTGTCAATCCTTACTGAAATGGTAATGGGGCGCAGTATGCTTTTTGAGGCGAATTTATATCTTACCTGACTATTTGAATCTTATCTACAGGAGAAAAAGATCATAGTAATTTCAAGGCGAAGGAGGAGCAGAGCGGCACCGCGTGACCGCGCCACCGCGCAACCCTGCTCTGGATTATTTCTTGTAGAAAAGTCTGGCTGCCGCCGGCTGCTGCCGGCTGCTGCTCTGTCAGTGGAGATTGACCCTTAAGAGATATCGTTTTGAAGGATTCCTAAAACAAGCTCATCTAGCATATTTGATTTGACAGCCTCCGTGGCGTGGCGGTAGTGAACGCGGCCGCTACGCAGGAGGCGCGGGTTCGATCCCCGCTCAGTGCAAATATTTGTATGCATGAATATGAATTTTTGCATTGGTCTGGGTGTTTCTATGTATAATATGTATGCATTTACAAAAAAAAAAGTATTTAAGTATGTTTATCCGCATTCTAGATTCCATAACACAAGCTAGTTAAGCTATGCTTACCATGGGTCTAGATAGCGTTGTGTGAAATGGTGAGGAATATTTATTTATTTATTTATTTATCTACTAATTTGTGAAGAGAATGGATGTGAAGAGAAATATTTGTGGGTCCCCACAAATATTTTTGGGGCCCAAGCCAACCAAATCCTCTGACTACACGCCAAGACTTTCAGGCTGGCTTTCGTCTTGGCTTAGTCACCCTACTCGAAGAAGAAAGTAATTTACTCTCTTAAACGGCAACTAAACCAAATTATGGAAAGTGGGAGTATTAGAGCATACCCTGGTGCCATATCAATGCACATCCAATTCTTCCATACCCCCTAGGTAAATGGGATGGTAATATCGGTAATAGGCGTATATCCGCACTAGGAGATAGGGAGTAGGGAGTACATACCTATACAGTTTTAAAAATAGGTAAAGATGAAATGGGGGCGTTAATTGCGCCTCAACCTACCACTTCAAGCATTTAAGACGTGTAAAAATAATTGAAAAATTATAATCGTGTATAAAATTATATTTATAGGTAGTGATATTAATTGACAGAAAGGTTTTCGGTAGGTGTGGGACCTTGAAACTACATACTTAAACTTTCGAGGTGAAATCAAATAATTCTAGTATTTTACACATCCTTATTATAACATCAAGTTATAGACTGGATAAGTTAATTACTTTGAAATCAGTAGGTACATGTTTGTGTTCTGAAAATACACACATGCTAATGTCTTCAAAATATAGGGAATTTTAGACTGTTAAGACCACAACCTGACTAGGTACTAACTTTTCGTAGCTGTTATCAAGTTCAGATTTCTTGAACTACAAGAGTATGTAGGTACAACTCAATACAAATAGCCATCTCCTTCTGTATCTACTAAAGTTTCTGGAAGACCTTAGTGAATGGATAAAGTCTCCACCACACGGCTGAGCAGTATGGACCAACGTCATCTTCCACATGGGTTTTACAAATTTTCTACCATATTAATGTAATTCTTACAATTTATAGACCCAATAAAAAATAAATCAACCAAAACAGTCAAGCTGTTCTGAAATTTAACACTTGACAACGAATTTAGTGATCAAATTTTATGGACACCTACAATATAAATATTTTTATTTTTGTTTCAGTTTGATATTCTCTATTATAACCATCTACTATATGAACAAGCTGTCACAAAAGGCCTATGTTACTGCAGCCCCGGTTGCTGCGCCTGCCAAGAGTCGACGTCACAAATAGATGTATAAAATTGATATTTTTTTTACTTATTTGTAATTACAATCATTCATAATGCTTAACTTTTATTTTTCCTGAGCAAGCCTGGGTAAGCCTGTAGAATAATCGTGAAAAAGATTCTAACTTGGTTACTGAATCTAGCTCAAAGATGAGCAAACCCACTGGTATGTGTGTAGCAGTGATTAAATTAACCTTCCCTCTTCCTATGTTCTTGTAGGCAATGCTATTTCTGCCATGGGATTGGTAAATTTAGATTATGAGTGAAAAGCATTGTTAGAAAAAAATATTTATTGACGAAAAATTAGTTCCAGAAACAAAAGTTAATAATCATTAGCATATAAACATACTTGACTCTTAACTGGTTTAATGGAAAATTAACTTAAGAGCAAGTAGTTTATTCATATACAAAAATAAATTATCTACATGTTTCATGTACATAATTATTATTACTAAATAAATAATTTTAATAATAGAAGGCCTTTTCTACTAAATAATTTACTATATGCATAATAATGACTTTAAAATACAATTTAATGTTAATTTGTTCCATTTTGTCTTTTAAACAATCACAAATCCATTTTAAGGAAGGATAATATAAATCAACTATTTTGCTTACCTACCTAAACTATATAGATACAATAACTCTATGACACTGTTAAATTAATGATTGTTAGTAATGTTATACAATCTCCTGAAAAACTTAATATAATTAAAAAGTTAGGTACAATATTGATTTATGTTCAATAATACTTCTTCATAATAGAATAAATAGGTTTAAACAAAATATACAGATATAAATCAACAAAATATACTTAATATAGTTATTTATTGCACAAAGGCATTTCTTAGAATATAATTTATTTTTACATAAAATTATGTGATAACTTATGTGATTTGCACTAAACAATACTTACTACACAAAGTTATACATGGGTATACAAACATTATCATTAGAGCAATAAATTATCATCAACCTCATTGGATGGATTCCTTAGTACTTACATAAGGCATGTGAAGAATTGATTCAATTATCTGTCATCTACACTCAGGTGAGTCACGAACATAAACTTATGAATCATACATGCCAAATGTGTCGTAATGATTCTTACAACTTATCAGATGTTTATGTGAAAGTATTATAAGCATAAACATTCTTTAAGCATTGCAAGCAAAGTAAAAATATTTAGTGTTCAGATACATTTTTATTTTGTTTTACTTTTATATGACAATATTAAAGAACCAAAATATGTTTAAATTAACATTAAGTAGGTAGCTTCTTTTGGTTTTAAAATTTATAAAGTTTGGCACTAAATTTAAAATTAATAAGTAAATATTCATTATAAAAAACTGTAATATTCATCCACACATTTTCAGAATTTGTGGCAGTAGTTATATTTCACAGGTATTTTTAAAATCAAATGTACTAAGTTTAATGACACCAGTGTTAATAAAACAATATCATTCTCATAATAATTTGAAATAATAATAATAAGTCTCATGAAGGAAAATAAATTCTACAACCATTGAAACAAATTAAACTGTATAATCTATCACAGACTTATTCAAATAAGTAAGGCACTAAGTTGAAGAGATTAGATATTAAAACAAGTGAAGTTAAATTGTATACTTCATATAACAGTACTCCAAATGTTTAGATTCAGGTCTACAGCTGATTATGTAAGGCATCACTGGAAAACTCAAATTCTAAATTCCAAGTATATATCTTGTTCCACATAATGACTACACTAAGTCATATAATTAAGCAACATTATGTTAAATAAATCACAATTTTAGTATTACATAAACTTTGAATAGAATGAGGCATGCCACTTTAATTTTATGCAATCATGCACTTGATGGTTTAGTATTGCTGCAAGTAGCAAAATAAAATTATTTGTTTCTAATATGCATGCTGTTATTACGAACATAGGGATTCTGCAAGATTTTTGGTGTTGTTTCCATTACTCGGAGCAATAGTTCATCCAGATAGTTCTCCAGGTCTTTGTTTTTCTTCTTCTCTAATTGCACATCTTTTTGTAAATTGTACACAAGAACTATCAGGTCTTCTCGAGACTTGCCATCAAAATCTTGCACTATTGATTTGGGGATACTGTTGTAAGCTGGATTTATAGAGTCTTCTTCAGCAATATTCTCTTCCCCTACAATGATGCGTTCCTCAAGTAATTTCTTTTGTTTATTGTTATTACCAAATTTCTTAAAGAACTTTGGACTAGGTTTATCCTTCAGAGAATTAGGACTGTCAAGTTTTTTATTTCTTTCTAGACTTGATGACTTTTCTCTGTCAATTGCTAGTTGACTGTTTGATTTTCTTCGTGAATAAAGTTTTTGAGACCATTCATCATTTTTGTCAATAACCTGTGCAGGTAATTGAGGGGCTGTGAATGTGTCAAGACTTAAGCGTACAGGTTTCTGTGGCACCACCTTTTCAGGCACTGCCAGATTGCTACTGGTAGATCTCCTTAAAAATTCACCCCCGCCCAAGTTCTCTAATGAAGCATTATTTGGTGATGGTGTTAATTTTTGTCCCCGTGGTAAAGTTTGAATATTAAGAGAGCTACCGGAGCTTTTATGGGACAAGTCATCAAAAGCAAATTCATCTTCATCTTCACTAATGACACCAGGATCAGCCTCGCCTGATAATCTCTTAGGAGTGGAATGCTCAGGTGTAGAAAGAGTAGGTGTTTTAAGATTTGCAATGCTGCCACTAAGAGACGAGGTGTCACTCTTTTTTTCTTTTTTATTTATGTTCATTTTAGAACCAAGATTCTTGGCAAATTTGGTTATGCTTTTTCGTTTTTCAATACTACCAATGCTCATAAGACTGCCGCCTACATTCTGAGCAATGCTTGACAAAGAAGATCTATGTTTATCTTTCTTACTAAGGTCAGTTAAACTTCCTTTGACTGTGAAAGATATTTTGACCTCTAATTCACCTCTTGGCTTTTCGCTTTCTTTACCCGATTTGCCCTGGAGCTTATACCAACGGCTTCTTGGTCGTTCATAAGCATCGAGGTCTTTTAACGGAATCGATACTTGACCTAGTAAATGGTCCTTTATTAAATCTTCGTCATAGACTTTCAGAATTATCTCGGCGGTATTCCCTTGAGAGGGTATTCTCAGTTCACATTCTTCTACCCATTCGACATTCTGAGTAGCTTTGTGTTTGACGGAAGTTTGGAATTTATCTTTACCCAAAGAGATCGTAACAAAACAGTTATTTGTACCGTTTTTACCTTTGATCAGAAGTCCGCGAGCTTTTTGGATGGTTACTTGAACATGAGTAGGATCCCACATTTTAAAGTATTGAATTGTATCACTACACCACTATAAAAATGAAAAAATCTTATTTATTAGCATTGAAAACAACGTAACGATGAGCTGTCGACCGTCACTTTATCTACCATTCTACTTCTTTTTAATCTACACGACGCGACGTTTTGTTCATTATAATTTGGTAGACGTCAGGGCCTCAGGGGCCTGATTCTGCTAATTTATAAGGCGGTTAAAACTTAAAATTTAGTTTCGATACCACTTCGCACTCCCAAATGATAAAACATTTATTTTTCGTGATACAATTTTATAGAAAGAACATTGACATCGTGCTCGTTTATCGCTTTAGATTGAGGCAAAATTAATGAATACATGTTATTACTATAATACTGTTCATTATTACCGTTTTTGACATTTAAATTGATTTTGACAGCTAATAGAATCGAAATTGGCCCTCGGGTGTTGTTAACCGTTTATCCATCCATTTCAGATTTTAATATTATCTAAAACAATAAATTACTGTTTCGTTTCAAAATAATTATTCTTTGTCAATAACGTGTCATATTATTGTATTGTTTTATGCGTCACCTCTTTACCTCTTAGGTAATAAAAATAGTAACAAAGTATAAAAGATATCTTGTCAGACGATTGTAAAATACGGCCTTCTTCATATTATTTAAAAGAACAAGTCCTGCAGATAGAATGAAATTTCAAAGCATTTAGTATGCTATCTTTGTCTAAGATTGTTGCGATTTAAGGAAAAAGTATTTTCTTCTTCTATTTCGCTGCGAAAAATTAGTCCTAAAACTCCTGAATCATTATTGAAACCTAATACTTCAGAGCAGTGGCGTAGCTAGAAGACTAAGGGCCCCGGTGCAAAATAAATACGGGGCCCTCATGTTTTAATTTATATTTTGGTTGCAAAAACTCCCGCAGGCATGCCATTGAGCGATCTCCGACCCCCGAGGTCGTCTCCGTGCATCGCGGGTCGTGCCGATCGGGAGAGACAAAAGGAAGCGGTGGCAGCCCACGTGCTTGTGTATCTCTTCATCGCTGTACTCAGCGCGCTGAGCGAGAAAAGTCCCACTCCTAGGGCCGCCAAGAGGACCCACCTCGGCCGGGCACTCGGTCCTCATGTATAGCCATGAGGCCTCGCTCGCATCATAGTGATGGCACTGGGTCGTTGGTTCCTTCTGGATCCTACATAGGTACCTAGTCTCCGAAGCACCCGTGCCCGGAGATCATCTGCGTCAGCCGGTACGAGATGTCACCGTGAGGCCTTTCTAGCCACTGAGCCAGGGAGCCGGGCCTCCTGAGGGCTCAGGTGGCCCCAAAGCTCAGGCTGTAAACGTAATACAATAGGTGACAATACTGCACAAACACAATTCCCTACAAGTTCAACCAAATAAGTTGCCCTGATTGGAGTTGTGTTGCAACCAATTTATAATTCCGAATGTAAGATATGTTCGTTAGTTGCATAAGGTTTGCTAATTTGAGCTCAGTGGCCGAGCTCACGGGGCCCTCTGAGCTTGGGGGCCCCGGTGCATAGCACCCTTTGCTCACCCATCACCCATAGCTACGCTACTGCTTCACAGTAATGGTTTTAAATTGTAGGTATTATGCTTTTATGTTATAATATTTAGAGCGCGCGCAATAGATTAGAGTAGAAAATATTTTAAATATTGCTATCGATGATAGAATAAATATTATACAATTTAAATATAAAATCGTTGCTCATTTATAAGTAAGTAAATCATTAAAAATAAAAAATCGCCCTGTTCTTCTAGCGTTGTGTTATTAAATGTACCTAGTGCTTTCTTTTCTTTTTAGAAGCTCCCAAGCATAATTAAAGCAATAAATTTCATAGAAAATAGTGACATGTTACACGTAGAGAACTACAGAATGTGCATCTGGATTGAGTGATCTTTTCTTATATTTCAACGAAACCAAAGCGTACATTTAGTCAAAAATTGTCAAAAATTATAACCGATATCCAAAAATTTGTCACTCACAAGATAATGAAGATATTGACCAATATGTCGATCACTCAATACAGACATTTTGCAAAATGGCTTCAAGCTGAATCTTAGCCAATACTTACTCCGTGGACAAAATTTTCGTATCAAAAATTTGTACCTCATTTGTCACATTGTTTTACAAAAAATCTAGAAACTAAAAGGTAAATCCAGGAATCTATGACAGTTTCATTGGATCACTCAATTCAGACAAATTTAGATTGAGTGATTCTAGAAATAGGGTATTATGTAGACATAATAAGTACTTTTTATTTTCGCCATAAATTTAAGACTCGAAAACATTTTTACAAATTGCAATCACAACGCCAATATTTATAGTTAAATAGTTATGAGAAATTAAACCTTTTTGAATTTGCTGAACTGAGTGATCGTTAGAAACGCATGCAAGTAACTATCCCGTTTGTTTAAATGTACACTAACTGCGTTGAAAATTTGTACTACTTTGTGACTAAAATTTGGCATAAAATTCATTTGTCTATGTCATTTCATTTACGAGATTTAATTTTTTATTTTTATTAAAGAATAGAGTGTTGTAGGGTAGATATAAATTTTTACTGTTGATGGACTATGCTTTGGGTTCGTGGTGAGATGGCTGATATTGAATGAAAACGACTTTACGACTTATTATTTATTCTGAGAGACACATACACTTGAGTTACATGTTAAGGAATGAATGTCGGGCGCCGGTACTGTCCGAGGACGAGGGCGCTGTCATAGACAATCATAGACAACATATTTATTTTAATAGACAAATATACAACATGCCCTTTTTTCTTTAAGAAAAAGAAATGACAATTTATTTCTTTTTTGACAATTGACGTTGACACTGGCTTTGACATATGACATATGAATATAAACAAAAAGATAACCTTACTCTTCTAAACAAAGTCACGTTAAACAATTAACATTAAATTATTTAAAATTACCGTGATAAAAACATATATTGAAGTGTTTTCGTGCAATTAATACAATTAGAGTCTACATTTCAACATATTATCAAATTGAATTACATTCTATTAGATTACTTACAAATTATTGTCATGTCAATATTTAGTTTTGTAAAAGTGTCAATTGTGTACATTATTACAGAAATTATAAATCCAGTCTTTCTATTTTCTTAAGCAATCTACCTCTAGAGCTATATTTTATTTCAGCTGTTGCATCGTCACTATTGCGACTTTGTGACGGTAAAATATTACTACTTGAGCTTGCTTGAGGTAAAGTACTTGTTTCAATTGTTTCAATAGGACTTGTAAGTATGTTTTCTAAATTATCTAAATTATCAGAGGACGACAATGATATAGGAATTGGATTCTCGCTTTCATATTCACTGTAGTCATGTAAACTTTCAGGTGAAACAATGGTATCATCCATATTTACAAATTCGGGTGACTTACATACAATTTGGGACTGACTTGACTTAGGACTCTTTTGTTTTTCTGTGTGACAAGAATAGTTTGATTCAAGCGACATAAATGAATCTGAGTCATTGCTAGACTCTTGACTTTGACTTTGATACTTTGACTTTGTATCAGGACTTGACTCACATATTTGAGTATAGAAGAATGTACAATTATCATCCTCCTCTTCTACAAAATAAGACTTTTTATTTGACTTATTATGTTTTTGATTAGATTGACTTGAACTTAATGACTGACTTGGACTTATCGACTGACTAGGAAAAGTTTCCTTAAAGTGAACTTTTTTATCACTCTCTTGTAAGACATTATTTTGACTTGAATTTTGACTATTTGACTTATATTTCAATCGAATATGTTGGCTATTTCTACGGTAAGTAGTATTATTACAATCCTTGACAATAAATGATCTAGGATATTTTGTTTTTGATACAATAATTCCTTCAGTCCAAATTATATCTTTAGGATTTTTCTTAAAATAAATTTTGTCATTTATGCGAAATTCAGTATAACTTTTACAATTTTTATCATAATAAAATTTTGATTTTTGTAAACTAGTTTGTTTCTTTTGATAATGTTCAGAATGCTTAACAATCTTAGGTCGCAAGTTTTTAATTTGACTAGGCAGTTTAGATCTTAAAGTTCTAGACATTAACAACTGTGCAGGCGAACTTAAATTATTCCTAGGTGTATTCCTATAGTGTAATAATCCTATGTATGGATCAGTACCAGAATAATCACTTTTTCTGAAAATATTTTTTACTATTTTCACAGAGACCTCAGCTAAGCCGTTAGACCTTGGAAAATGCGGACTAGAGACAATTTGTTCAATGTCCCATTCATACAAAATTTTTTGAAAATCAATGGAGTTGTATGGTGGACCTCCATCTGAAACTAACTGCATGGGAATGCCGTGACGTGCGAAGATAGACTTTAAATGTGTTATGACATTAAATGATCGACTATCTTTATTTAAATTGGCAATTTCGATGTAATTAGAATAGTAATCTACTACAAGTAAATATTTTTTACCTTTATATTCAAACAAGTCGGTAGCCAATTTTTGCCATGGATACAATGGTATTTCATGGGATAACATAGGTTGTTTTGTTTTATTTGCAGAATAAATAGCACATGACTCACACTGTCTAACTTTATTTTCTATATCCTGATTAATATTAGGCCAATAAACTACTCCTCTTGCCAAGTTTTTTGTCTTTTCAATACCTTGATGACTTTCATGTAGTATATTCAGAATTTCTGATCTCATAGACTGTGGAATAATAACTGAACTATTTTTGAAAATAATATCATTTATGACATGGATTTCCTCTTTGATATTCCAGTATGGTAATAACAAAGTATCACAATGTTGTTTGCAATTAGGCCATCCATTTTTATAGTATTCAATTAATTTCTGTGAAACTAAATCCTGTTTAGTATGAGACAAAATTTTTTCAAGTTTTTCTGGAGAAATAGCTAAATTAGAGGTCAAAAAATTCACATGAATATTAATATTTGAGTCTAAATCTTCTAAAGAAACTAATTCTTGGTTAAAATTATTATCATTTATTGGGGCACGTGACAAAGTATCTGAAATATACATTTCTGAACCTTTTGTGTATGTAACAATTAGGTCGTAGGCTTGCAACGTTATCATCATACGTTGTAATCTAGCTGGCACTTCGGATAAAGGTTTTTTGAATAAAGTAACTAATGGTTGGTGGTCTGTTTCAACCTGAATAGGTTTGCCATATAAATATTGGTGGAACTTTTTACATCCAAAGACTATTGCATACAATTCTTTTTCTATCTGTGCATAATTTATTTGACTTTTATTCAATGACTTGGAAGCATATGCTATGGGGTTTTTTCCATGCAAAATTACTGCACCTACTGCATTCTTAGAAGCATCGACTGACAACCTAATTGGTTTTTTAATATCATAGTGGACTAAAACAGGCGACTGACATAATACTGATTTTAATTTTTTGAATTGTTTTTCATGTTGGTCTAACCATTGCCATTCATTAAATTTTTTGAGAAGTTCTCTTAGAAGAGAGGTTTCTTCTGCAAGATTTGGAATATAGGAACCTAAATAGTTAATCATTCCTAAGAATCTTTGAAGCTCTTTGACATTAGTAGGACTTGACATTTTTGAAATTGCTTCAACCTTCGACTGATCAGGCGAAACACCTTCCTTATTAAAAATATGACCTACATAGCAAATTTCTGACATACCAAATTGACATTTTGATTTGTTGAACTTCAAATTGACTTTAGAGGCACGCTCAAATAAAGATTCTAACCTTTGATTGTGTTCCACGACAGTAGACCCAAAGACCAAAATATCATCTACAAAGATAATTACACCAGGCAAATCTCCAAATAATTGATTCATAGTCCGATGAAAAATTTCACCAGATGAGCTAATTCCGTAGGGTAATCGCAAAAATCTGTATCTTCCGTAAGGTGTATTGAAGGTACAGAGATCACTACTATCTTCATCCAAACAAATAGTCCAATAGCCTGAACTAGCATCTAACTTTGAGAAAATTGATGCACCCGCAACTTTAGATCTTAAATCATCAAATGTTGGATACGGGTAGTAAGGACGTCTAATAGCTGTATTTAAATTTCTAGGATCAAGACATATCCTTAATTTACCATTTTGTTTTTCTACCAAGACTATTGAGTTAACCCATTTAGTTGGTTTAACAACTTTTTCTATGACTTGTAATTTTTCCATACTCTCTAATTCATCTTTAAGACGTTTTTCTAAAGAATATGGTATTCTACGTACCGGGCAAATTTTAGGAGGTACATTGCTATCAATGTCTAGATGAGCTTTATATGGTAAACAACCAAGACCCTCGAATGTTTTAGCATATTTAGAAACAATTTGTTGCACTGATTGGTTCTGAATTCCATAGATTCTTTTTACAATTCCAAGTTTTTCACATGAATTCCATCCTATAATTGTTTTACAGTCACATTCAACCACAACAAAGTACAATTTTGTTTTTATACCATTTTCAAATTCACAATCAATTTTACATGTACCTACATTTGGCACTAATTGTCCTGAAAAGGTGAATAGCTTATTATTTGTTCTAAAAATATTAATTTTACAATGAGAACAAGACATAATTTTATTCAATGTTTTCTTACTAATAACATTTGTATCAGCACCTGTATCAATTTGACATTCAAGTTTATAATCATTACAGTAAACATTTATCAACCAATCTTTATTTTTATAATTAGAATTTTGAATAGAATTTATTATAAACTGATTAGAAAATACCTGTGGTTCTGCGTCATTGCATGAAATATTGCTCACTTTATGATTGTTACTTTTTCCTGGCTGCCTGAAAAAACAAAATTTTGCAAAATGTCCTTGTTTTTTGCATATTGAGCAAATTTTTTCCATTGCTGGGCATTTGTGTCTGTGTACTTGACCACATCGAGTACAGTTTCTATTCTGTGACTTATTTCTGTTGTTGGATAAACACAACTGATCTCTTGTTCTACTATTATTTCGAGAATGACTATTATTTCTATTCTTTGAATTATTTCTTTGTCGTGACTTTGATCTACCCCTATAATTTTGATTTTGAGTGATTCCTTGTATAACCTCATTTTTATGTTCATGATTTAGCATTTTAGATCTTTCTTGTGATAATTCTAAGCTCTTGGATATTTTTGTTGCCGACTCTATAGTCAAATTTTCTTCTTGTAGTAGCCTTTCCTTTATATGAGTGTTTTTAATACCGATTACAAACATGTCTTTTATCAATGATTCTTTTAGATCTCCAAATTCACAAGATCCACTTAAATTATTTAAAATCGTTAGATATTCATCCGTAGATTCATCACTTTTCTGGTAGCGTGTAAAAAAATTATATCTCTCTACCGTCAAATTAGAGTGTGGACTAAATTTTTCATCAAATTTCTTCAGAATTGCCTCGAATTTGGTTTTAGTTCTGTCCAAATTGAAGCTATTAAAAATCTCTATGCCATCATCACCAATCGCATTTAGGAAAATCGCAGTCTTTTTATTGTCTGTAAATTTCTCAAATTCGTTCGCATCCATGAAAATTTCAAAACGTAATTTCCATTTTTTCCATTTACTAGATGGATCCTCAGTATTTTGAATCGTTAACGGTTTGAGTTGGACAAGAATTCCTTTGTCTGACATGACGACTATGACTTATATTTTTTATTTTTTGAAATTCTTACTTTTGACTTACCCGCGATTATTTTTAGTTCCAACAAGCAACGTTTATGACACCACTTCTTATATTACTTTAGACACCACTTTTGACACCACTTTTGACACCATGCTTTGGGTTCGTGGTGAGATGGCTGATATTGAATGAAAACGACTTTACGACTTTACGACTTATTATTTATTCTGAGAGACACATACACTTGAGTTACATGTTAAGGAATGAATGTCGGGCGCCGGTACTGTCCGAGGACGAGGGCGCTGTCATAGACAATCATAGACAACATATTTATTTTAATAGACAAATATACAACAGACTATTTTATCATCTACTATCTATTGTATTCCTGCCATTGAATCAAAATATAATAACCGTAGTTATTTGGTATTCACGCTGTTAGAAGATGCAATTTCTTTTAGCGACGAAAAGGGAACTTGTTCTTTTTGTAATGGTACTGCTGCCTATAATTACGAACTTTCAAATGTTATTTCGGTGGAGTAAAATGGAACAGAAAAAGTCAATTTACATGATGTGCCCCTTCTTGATGTTAATAAAAAAGAAGTCCTACTGATTACTGGGAGGTATAGAATTCATCGCTTCTATGCATCCTGGTGGAATGGGTCATTATAGAGCACGCGGGTATATAAATGGACGCATGGTTTGCTATGATGATAATATGCAAAAAATGTATGATAGTAAAAATGAATCACTTATTTTTTTGCATGTACTTACTTACGTAATTTGCGTTTTAAAAGAGTAGTTTGCTTTCTAAATAAAAATTGACAAACATTTTATGTAGTTCTTTAATTCTCTTATGATCTCATATTACTATGGTCACCCTACTGCACTTTTCTCTGAAAATTAATTGTGAAACGAATATCTCGTAAATGAAATGACATAAACAAATGAATTTTATGCCAAATTTTAGTCACAAAGTAGTACAAATTTTCAACGCAATTAGTGTACATTTAAACAAAAGGGATAGTTACCTGCATGCGTTTCTAACGATCACTCAGTTCAGCAAATTCAAAAAGGTTTAATTTCTCATAACTATTTAACTATAAATATTGGCGTTGTGATTGCAATTTGTAAAAATGATTTCGAGTCTTAAATTTATGGCGAAAATAAAAAATACTTATTATGTCTACATAATACCCTATTTCTAGAATCACTCAATCTAAATTTGTCTGAATTGAGTGATCCAATGAAACTGTCATAGATTCCTGGATTTACCTTTTAGTTTCTAGATTTTTTGTATAACAATGTGACAAATTAGGTACAAATTTTTGATACGAAAATTTTGTCCACGGAGTAAGTATTGGCTAAGATTCAGCTTGAAGCCATTTTGCAAAATGTCTGTATTGAGTCTTGAGTGATCGACATATTGGTCAATATCTTCATTATCTTGTGAGTGACAAATTTTTGGATATCGGTTATAAGTTTTGACAATTTTTGACTAAATGTACGCTTTGGTTTCGTTGAAATATAAGAAAAGATCACTCAATCCAGATGCACATAACTACAGACACACAAACGAAACTAGAACGCTCAAATTTGAGCATTTTGGACGCCGCCTGTTGACCGTGCAATTCCGTAAGCTTGGAGCACTTGAGCGGTCGACGGTCACAGAAAACAGAACGTAAGCTGAACGTTGACCGCTCTATGTGTGCGCATGCTCATATACGAGTATTATAATACGGTATTATTAATACCTATTTATTTAAAGTGTTGATTTATTTAATGTACCTATGACATACAGTACTAAATTTTCTACCTGTTATCTTCTTTTATTTGTTCTGGCAACATTTTTTTAGGTCGTATCGTATAGTGGTATCGGTATCGTACTATCGCATCGTATTGTTCTTGTATAGTACCTATACGCAATCTACGTCCACTAAAACTCTCAACTGCGTATTGAAAACAATGATGAAGCATATAAAGCAATATAGTGAAGCATTTTTTGAGTTATTTGCATTGGTAAACCGATTGTAAAACTTTGAATATCTATGAAGTACAGTACATACTTTTGAAATTAAATAATTACTTTGAACTAATCATAATGGTGCCGGTTATAAACCGACTGCATAATATAGGGTTCTGTGTTCGACTCGTATCTATGTAGGTTTGTAAGTCTGCGATTTTCTTAAAAGCAATAAAAAAAGAACTTTTCACTAACGCACTCTTATGCAGATAGATAGTTTTAGTGAAAGTGCCGTGCGCTGGATTAAAAATGTGTTTTATAATAGATTCCTAAATGAATACCTATTTTAAAATTTAGGCAACATACCTAGATCTCACAAAAAGTACACAAGTAATAGGTAGGAAAAAAATTGTTTAAGTTTCAATTTTTATCTTTATAGGGTTCCGTAGCCAAATGGCAAAAAAATGGAACCCATATGGATTCGTCATGTCTGTCTGTCTGTCCGTCCGTATGTCACTGCCACTTTTCTCCGAAACTATACTTGGTAAGTAGATGTATTCTGTGAACCGCATTAAGATTTTCACTCAAAAATAGAAAGAAGAACAATATATTTTGGGGGTACCCCATACTTAGAACTGAAACTAAATAAATTTTTTCATCAACTTCAACGTCTTCAATATGGCCTCTGCAGCAAATCGCCACAATTTTGCCAATGTCAAGTAAAATGTATTATAAAATTAATAATGGCAAAATGTCAATGTCAAATGTACCAAAGCCACTTTAGCCACGCCATTCACACAGATCTGGACGTTTGGTTGGATTTTAGGGGGCTCTTTTCATCAATCCTATATGTATGAGTAATCTATGTATAGGTCTCTAAAAATGATATTGAGGTTTCTAATATTTTTTTTTTCACTCGCACTTGGCCGCTTTTTTCTTTAGGTAATCATGCATTCCTTTCTATTCACGATAGGTACATTAGTAAATAATTATCTAATATATATATATATATACAAGAGTGCAAAGTAGCTTTTTAACCGCGTGCTCAATTTTGATGACCGAGCAAGCGAAGGATTCTAAAATTGAATCACGAGCGCAGCGAGGGAATCAAAAGAGCACGAGGGGAAAACTCTTTGTACTCGAGTGCAACACGTAACTTTTCATCCCACCTCAGCGAGGAAATTACTAAATGCAAAAAAAAATTACAATCACAAGATCTTTTTATTTCAGTTTAGGTACTACATATTATACGTTAGTGTTACAGAATCATCTTTAAATTATTATAACAGATAATACTTAGGTATTAATTAGAAAAAATTGAAAGTAACGTTGCTACAGTCACTTAAGTTGAGTGTAATATTTCTATTATGTTGTTGTTAGTGACTTGTGTATTATTTTTCGGTAGACTATCTGTCATACTTAATAGTGGTACCGATTCATCGGATTCCGTTGTCGTAAATGTTGGCGAGAGAGGGCGATTGTTAGGTGTTTCGTAACGGCTCATTTTTGATGTAGAAGGGCCAGTCCAAGGATCTGACTGAGGCTATTTCAGTGTAATGGCTCCTACGATGCCTTTACATATTTTAGACTTATTTTGGATGGAATCTTCTATGTATCCCTCTACAACCGCATTGGACTTCCAGCCTCCATGGCGCTTAAGAGACAGGAGATCAGCTCCTAAAATTAAAAACTCCCGCTATTGTGCAAAAAAAATCACAACTCGTTTTCACTTTTGAAATTATAGTTATTTATTAATTAAAATGTCTACAAGTACTTATTATGAAGAAATTTTTTTATGTAAGTACAACGTCCGATATATGATGTGGTTGATGTGAGGCCCTTAACGTTATTGAATTCTACCTGAAAACTAATTACCAACTTTACACAATTGTACCATAATGTACTATTTTTTTTGCAGGCAACAAACATCACGTAACAAGTAGGTTCATAAGTTTTTGGTACACTGGTTGATCTGTGATATATATAGGTATTATTATCTAAGCTTGGTACTTTAGTATTATGTTATCTGTGGCTTGGTATAAAATAGAAAAGTAAGATTTTCGATTTGATGTAGTATGTAGGTATTCCTCAGGGCACATATTTTGGACCCAAGTCGCGAGAGAAACGAGGCACTGCTGCGTACGGAAAGCTTTAAAGGAATCTATGATTGGTGGATTTGAGCTCTTTCACTGCCGTAGCTTCCAATATGTTATACTTAACTTAAAACGTGGATCTACTGCGCGTATATTGCGCATTTTCAACATATTTTCGGTGTAAGATAATATACCCTAAGGCCAAGGTATAGTTACCTGCGTCCTCTTCTGGTGTGCTTGGTTGGGTACCCTGGGCAACGGAGATGGTAGCGTCTCTGCATTAAGGTCGACGCTACCACTTACAGCCATTTCCGGGTCTGCTGGCAGCAGTCCTACTGGGGAATTACCTTCGCCTTACAGAATACCGCGGTCATAATAACCTCGTGTTGTGTACCCGGCGGTGAGTAGGCTAGCCAGTGCTCACTGAAGTTTTTGTACCGGCAGTGACGGTGTAGAAATTCTGTGTGCTTGCTGGATCGGCAGCACGAGTGTGATTCCCCTGGTGATTTGTACACGTCCATAGGCCACGGTAACCACTTTCCATCAGGTGGGTCGTGTGCTTGTCTGCCAGCTAAGTGATATAAAAAACGCTCCTCTGACTAGTAGAAAGCGCAGTGGAGAGTAGGCAAAGGGCTGGCCGGCACACCCGAGGGAGCCATCTTAAAACCACTTTCCATCAGGGGTGGGCCGTGTTGTCTGCCACTTGAGTGCTATAAAAAAAACCTTACATCCTAGTAATTGCGACCCGTAACGTTTTGCGGTTTTTATTAGTCGCTCCAAGACCGACACAACTGCCCCTACTGGCCGACCGGAGTTGTATCTGTGCTTGTGATATCTGCATGAAAAAGGTAGGTAGGTACGAAGTACCTACCTAATTTAGTAGAAACAAAACCTATTACCGCTAACTCACCTCATATCACAAACTAAGTTGTCTAATGCACATAGTTAAGTAAATAGGAAGAAGTTTCATTCAAGGATTTCGGACAAGAAAGCAAACTTCCTTTTTTTTATATAATTTGTCGGGCAGCTAAATACTTTATAAAGAGTATTAAATTGTAAAGAAAAGGAAGTAGGTAGTTGTATGCTTCATTGATTTACTTTATGTATTATTTCTATCTTTAACATCTAGCGGCATGGTGCATTAAGTCTGTAACTTTGACAATTACTGCAGAATTTGGCAGAATCAATATAGATTAGAATATTTGTAGTTTTATTCAGTCATATACGACTCTTACACACGAAAACTGCCTGTCTACTTTTCGAATTTACGAGTGTAACCATTTTTGATCCTGATTGTGCATTTGTCAATGCAAAATGTGATCCTGATGTGAATTATATTATCTGCGATTAAAGTCACCGCACACAGTAAGATTTTTCCTACTACTCGATGCAATCAGCAGAACCTGGTCCATGACCTTAATTAAAGCTCCAAAATCACTGTTAGCTGGACTGTATACACAGACAGTAGTCTGCGTATACAGTCCAGCTGCCAACAACTGTAAAGCTCGGTGCAGGCCACCCCAGCACATCAGAAAGATTAAAAAATTCGATCTGCTCTTTGCTGCGGAGACCATTTTTTATAAAGACCATGGAGCCACCGCTTATAGCAGACTTTCTGTTTAAGCAACTGACAATATGTATAATCAATAAATAACACACACCATATCATTATAGCAAGATATTAATTCAGAGAAATTATTAAGGACTTAGTGCTTACGAGCTTGGAAGGTAAAGACGACATAGTCATGACAAAGTAGATACTTTCCGCGAAGGCAAATTCAAAATTACTTTTTCTGCTTAACGCACGTCCCCACTTGTCACCTTCAACTAACTAGAACCACAGTACAGACCGGATTGTGGAAGGTAATGTTATGACGGAATTCGATGAACAAAATTTTAATTTCGATTCTTTCGATCTAGATGTTCTAGTTGTTTTATTACTTGGGTATTCATGGAAATTAATCTTCATTAGTTAGGTAGTGAGGTATATATTTTTTATTGATAACGTTCTATTAGATTTTTTTTAAACATCTGACGATTTTTTGTATTTTTTTTTGAGATTTCACGTCGTTTTTTCAACCCTGTTAATTCAATTTCTGATAAAATTTATTGCCGTAAAAGACTCGATTTTGTATCTAAGCTTGATAGTAGATGTAGATAGATATATCTATTTATCAAGATTAAATTGCAGCTGATTACAAAAACATAGCGTCGTATTTAACTACTCTATTAAGTTGATATTGTTTGTTCACTTAATTTAAGTATATTTAAATATTTATTTTGTTATACAATACATAATGTATAAGTAATGGTCGCGGTAAGACGAGTTCAGCAAACAATCCAACATCATCATCTTTACAAATAAATAGAATTTGAGATGTCTGTGATATTAAAATAATTGAATAGTAGCTGTGGCTCACGGCTCCGCCCGTGTGGCTGTCAGTTATCGCGACCAAATATAGCCAGTTCAAGTCCTGACCTAGATCCCGTGACAATTTATGAAAGGACAAAATATAGGCTATGAAATAATTGGAAGTGTTACTTGACTTAATCTGATAAATTATATGGCATTAAACAAAAATCACAAATTGATATAAAGACATACGATTACAAAAATTCGATACCGTTTAAAAGGTTGGAGTTTAAACACTTATTTATTTTCTTATAAACGTCCGATACCTAAACAATAAAATCAAACAAAGTTACAACATCAGCCCTACAAATAGAAAGTACACAACGCTTTTAGATCTCAAATTGTAAATGACTCCCCAGTATGACTGATAGTAAATTAATTAATATGAAATGTACATTGGTTTCTATTCTAACTTAAAGTATTTGATATTCTAGACTAAAATATAAATATTTAGAATTTGAACAATAAGACTGAAATGTAGCATCTAATCAATGTATTACTTCTAGATCTCTTGACAAAATCTTATTAAAGTATAAGTTGAAAATGATTTCCTCTCGTGTGGCTTCATTAACTATGATATACTTCACAAGGCCCAAATATGTAAGTTTATATTACCGTGATGATATAGACGGGACGAATAGAGTATGAGTACCGAACGCAGTTGTCATTTAGATTTTGACGCCTCACAAGGCCGTACTGGTACTGGTGCAATTTCAGTGAAGTTCTTAACAGAGTCTGGCCTCCTCGGGAGAACTCTTTCAGTAAAGAAATACATAAAATAACATAAACTCACGCCTATATTTTGCCAGTTTATGTTTAGGTCCCAATGTAATAGCCTATTGCCACTAACCTGGCACTTATAAACCTGCAATAAATACACACATAACTTCGAAGAGCATCGAAATGTCATTGGTGTGTGCCATGGTAAAACCTGGGATCGAACCCGAGACCTCGTCTCAGCAGTCCATTACCCATACCACTAGGCTACCGCGGTAGGAAATACACTATCCTTATAATAAGGGTTAGTCCGTCACGGTATTTGCTCAATTATTATTTTTATCATTGTGTGTTATATTGTTACAACATTATTGTAATAACATTATTTCTAAACAAATCAATTTCTTTCCGAAAAATTTATCGATATCGAATGCCTGATAAAATCTATCACAATCCCACGTCAAACAATTTTTTTTAGCCAAAAATATTGTTTGAAAGAAATATCTTAGAAGTTCAGCATAAAAAGTTTATGCTGCAGTAGGTAGGTACTTGATGCAATTAAAGTATAGTTTGCATACATATTCTTACGCCTGTAAATCTCTAATCTTTAGTCCCACGTAATAAAATGTGAGCTTATTGTCTCAAGCAGTCAAGCTGTCAGTTTGTCATGGTAATTACGTATAATTAGAAAGGTTGAAATATAGTTTTCACTTCAGCAACTCGAAAATGTAAGTTTTGCTGCGTAAAAACAGTAAGCAAAATGCGATTTTGCTCACTGCGTGAGACAAAGTAACTATTTTTTTTAATGAATATAGATTTCGAAAAAGTTGGAAAACTTTTGAACTACACTGCACTCTGTCTCTTTCCCGTCCTTAAAAAAAGAGCGAGTGACAAACACAAGTAATTTGAAGATCGAATTTCGAAATTCGTCCCAAAAGAAAACTCGTTCTGAAACGCGTAAATAAGCAAAATCTGAAAGTATTTGTAAATGGATAACCATGTTATTTATTTCAATTATTTATTATTTAATGTATTATTGTATACGAAAATGAGTAACACATAAGTATTTATAATCAATACTTGATGCATAAGTACATTTATAAAATTATTTCCGTTTTCAATATTTGCAACTCGTGCCGTTGAATCCCTCGCCACGCTTTGGATTCTACATTAGAATCTTAGAATCCCTCGCTTGTTTGGGAGTCAAAATCAGCATTCACAAATAACTATTATGCCGTCATTTTATGGATAAAGGATGATACAAATAATTTAATTTTTAATTTAGGGTGCATTTTTAGTCAATATAAAACCAGTGTAATGTACGTCCTGCGATGAATAGGGTCCTTATAGCTCCTTACGAAGATAATTAACTGTAAGTAATGGGAGAAATTACTTTTGCGTGTGTTTGCAATGCAGTAGTTACTAAGTTTTTTTAACAAGTTGTTTGTTTGAAAAAAATACCGATGGAATATTTTAAGGTTAGCTTAAGTATGGTAAATATACTTTCTCACAAGATAATAGCCTGGGACGTCGAGTCTTTTGCAAAACTTACTTGTGAAGGTGTTGAGACAGATACATCTTCGTTTTCTAAATTCAGTAACCGGCCATTAAAGCTTAGGTCTTAACTCATTTTCATATTTCAAAATATAAATCAACCTAGAGTAATCTATGGATTCTCGGGCAATTATTTAGTTTGAACACCCCTAGTCTCAAGTCCGATGCTCGGGGTGCTCACAATGGTGGAGATAATTTGCAGTGAGGCCACGGTCAGCGTTAATTTTCGACATAGCGACGTGGACAATATAAATTGGGCTATTATCGTTCAGTAGTGTAATTGAGTCATCTCATCAGTAAGATGTTGTGTATTATCGTGAGTAACAATAGCATTTGACCGAAAAAAACCTTAAACAAATGCTTACGCACAAGAATATTTTTTTTCTATTGAACTACCTTGTAATTGTGAAAGAGGGTAGGTACAGTACAGATATTTTTTTTTTGAAGTGAAAACTTCTTTAGCGTTCTTGGATGGGTGTAAAATGTTAAGGAAGCGTCAGGATTAGTTGACCTTTGAACCGTAACCGACGACTGACGTCATACAAGATTAGGTACAGACTATCTATATATATATACTATAGATAGGGTCGTAGCTTAAACGGTAAGCACTTCGACTGTAAGTCCTTATAGTTTCAGATAGTATCGGGTTCAAACCACCTGGCCTTCAGGGATTTTTGTGATTGTTTTTTCTTATTATAATTTACTAGCTGTTGCTGGAAGTCGGTTATCGCTTAGTGTTGAACCGACGCTATTGAGCATTACATTCGCCTCTCTACTCAACTTTGTCTTCGACTATGTACTCACCTCTTTTCTCGATTTTCTACTCGCCTCTATATTCAACTCTCTACTCGCCTCTATACTTGAATTTATACTCGACTCTCTACTGACTTCTCTGTTCCCCTCTCTACTCGACTTTGTACTCTTCTCTATACTCGCCTTTCCATTGGCCTCTCTACTTGCCCATCCATTCGATTCTCTTTTCGCCTCTTTACTTGACTCTCCCCACTCGCCTATCTACTCGCACCTCTACTCAACTCTCTATTCGATCTCTACTCGTCACTACATTCATATTTCCACTCGCCTCCCTATTCGCCTCTCTACTCAACCCTTTACTGCATTCTATTTGATTCTATACTCGCCTCTCCTCTCGCTCTCTAGTCGCATATCTACTCGCCCCTGTAGTCGACTATACTCGACTTTCGATCTTTACACGCCTATCCACTCGTCCCTATAACAATCTCTACTCGTCTCTCCACTCGCTTCTATATTTGGGTTGCTACTCGAAGTCCGTTCCGAAGCTCTAATTCACCTTTGTACCAAATTTCATAAGGTCATCTTAAAAGAAATTCTTACTATTTGCCATATTCCCCCCTTTTTTGTGCCATTGAAAAATGAGAAACTTTAATCCCATAGCAATATTCCCCTTCCCCCATTTCTCTTCTATCCCTTTTTTCGCGATAAGGGGTGGCCCATATCCATTTCCAAGCTCTAATCCATCTCTATACCAATTTCATCAAGATATTTTAAAAATTGTCAATCTTACATACCCTAGCCCTATTCCACCCCTTCAACTCCCTATTTTGCAATAAAAGGTAGCCTATGTCCATTTTCGAGCTCTAATCCATCTCTGTACCAAATTTCATCAGGATATCTTCAAAAATGACAAACTTTCATACTTAATATCTATCCTCCCCCCCCTTTTTACCACATTAGTCGCGGTAAAAGGTAGCATATGTCCGTTACCAAGCTCTAATTAATCCCTGTACCAAATATCATCAGGATATCTTAAAAACTGTCAAACTTCCATCCCTTATTACCCCCCCCCCCCCCCCTATACCTCCATTTTCGCGTCAATAGGTAGCCTATGTTCGTTCCTAAGCTTTAATCCATGTCTGTACCAAATATATCATCAGGATGTCTTCAAAACCGGCAAACTTTCATCCCCTATAACCTCCTCCCCCCTTAACCTCATCTTTTGCGACAAAAGGTAGCCTATGTTCGTTCCCAAGCTTTAATCTATATCAGTACCAAATTTCATCAGGATATCTTCAAAAAAGACAAACTTTCATCCCTTGGCAAAATCCCCCCCCCCCCCTTCTACCCCTTTTTGTGATAAAAGGTAGCCTATGTCCGTTCCCAAGCTCTAAACTATCTCTGTACCAAATTTCATCAGGAAATCTTCAAACATAACAAACTTTCATCCCAAGGCCCTAGTCCTCCCCTCCTAACCCCCCTTTTTGCGATAAAAGGTAGCCTATGTCTGTTCCCAAGCTCTAAACTATCTCTGCACCAAATTTCATCAGGAAATCTTCAAAAATGACAAACGTTCATCCCAAGGCCCTATTCCCCCCCCCTCCCCTTCTACCTCCCTTTTTGGGATAAAAGGTAGTCTATATCCGTTCCCAAGCTCCAAACTATCTCTGTACCAAATTTCATCAGGAAATCTTCAAAAATAACAAACTTTCATCCCAAGGCCCTAGTCCTCCCCTCCTAACCCCCCTTTTCGCGATAAAAGGTAGCCTATGTCCGTTCCCAAGCTCTGAACTATCTCTGTACCAAATTTCATCAAGAAATCTTCAAAAATGGCAAACTGTCATACCAAGGCCCTAGTCCCCCCCCCTTCTACCCCCCTTTTCGCGATAAAAGGTAGCCCATTTCCGTTCCCAAGCTCTAAACTATCTCTGTACCAAATTTCATCAGGAAATCTTCAAAAATGACAAACTTTTATCCCAAGGCCCTATTCCCCCCCCCCTTCTACCCCCCTTTTCGCGATAAATGATAGCATGTGTCCGTTCCCAAGCTCTAAACTATCTCTGTACCAAATTTCATCAGGAAATCTTCAAAATAACAAACTTTCATCCCAAGGCCCTAGTCCTCCCTTCCTAACCCCCCTTTTTGCGATAAAAGGTAGCCTATGTCTGTTCCCAAGCTCTAAGCTATCTCTGCACCAAATTTCATCAGGAAATCTTCAAAAATGACAAACGTTCATCCCAAGGCCCTATTTCCAAATTTCATCAAGATCGGTTCAGTGGTTTAGGCGTGAAAGCGTAACATACAGACAGACAGACAGACAGACAGATTTACTTTCGCATTTATAATATTAGTATGGATTACTTTTGGTGATTATTTTTTCTTTTTGTAATTTATTACTTTTAATGATTATTTTTTCTTTCTGTAATTTATTATTTTTTGTGATTATTTTTTCTTGAAAGAAAAACAGAAAATGTTTTCACTTCTGCCGGCACTCCCAGAGTGCAACCCGTGTTTTTTTTTTTTTACGTGTGGGAAATACCCACGGATACCCACCTCTCCGGAGCCGGAGGGGTAGGTTATGTCGGACTCGAATCGACTAAACCGCACGCCGTCTCTGGGTTGTAGTGCTATGTAGTGGAGGAGGCATGTGTAAGATATATACAAGTGTATGCAATGAAATAAAGTCAGTCTTATAACAGTATTCGTTGGTTTTACTCGCAACTGATACCCCGACATCGCATGGCGACCCTGCCAGGCCATATTTGGTCGTGACCCGTTAAGGATAGGTGCCGAGCCATCTGATCCGCGACGCATTCGAACCATCAAAATGAGTTACTACACGGTGCAATTTTGTGCAAGTTTAACGTGCATTACATACGAAGATACAAAATGGGAGGCAGCCAGTCCACTGAAAAAGAGCCGGTTATAATTGCGCAGAACTCGGCGGGAGGCCAAAACTCCGCCTCCGTTGAACAGCTACTGGTCCATGCCAGCACAACCAATATTATATTAGCAGTCATCGCTGTGGTCATAGTCATCATAGTAGTAGTTGTGGCCTACCGAATGTACAGGCGATGCCACAAAAGAATGGTGCAGAAGCATACCAATGACATCATTCTTCGCAGGTATGCCAGCATTATTCGCGGTCGGCGTTTAGACCCTGAAAAAGGGGTTAGTGGCGAAAAAGTGGGTAAAGTTTAGTACGTACTAACGTATATAAAACTAAAGTGTGCGGAATGAATAAGAAGTGCGGAAATACGAAATAGTGAGCGTACTGGTATATATGCATTTTACTCGGACTATTAATGAACCCTAAGTGTTAATTGAGTAAGTATTATGTCACGACGCGCGCCGCTAGTGTCGGGTTACCTATCGTGAAGGATTGGTATGTATTATGTCTCATGATTTTATTACATTATCTTCCCATAACGATGACTTTTGATGGCAGATTTTTTGAAAGAATTATATGAAAGATTATTATCCATTAGGACTTATCTAATTAAAATCGGCCCCAGTAGGCGACAAACAAAAATATGCCATAAAAAGTTAAGCGAAACTGAAATTGTATACGAACAGTATAATAATTACTTGGATGATATTAGTATAGTAAGAGTATTTAAAGGAACAGTAGAATTAGAATTAATTAACATTTTTTGCCAAAAAATTGACAAATTGTATTCTGAAATTATTGAACTGTGTAAGAGTAAGCCAATCGAGTGTTCCACAATGGCGAAATTTGACCTAAAAATTGCGCTTAGCTTATTACCAGTGATGAATGATAGTGAAGTAATTACTAAGCAATTAATAGACGGAATAGAATATTATGACTCTGTTTTAGAAGATGCGTCAAAAGTCAATCTGATACAATTTGTATTGAAAAGTCGGTTATCCCAGTCGGCCAAATTAAGATTAGAAACAAATTATGCCAGCGTCTCTCAATTACTTACGGATATGAAATTACATCTTTTACCTAAAAAATCATTTGCAGCCATACAAAGCAAATTGCTGACTTTGAAACAAAACGAAAAATCCGTATCTGATTTTGGCCAGGAAATATCCAACTTATTCGTTGATTTGACGATTTCACAATCCGAGGGACAGAGCGATAGTTATGACGTATTGAAACGTATAAATGAGAAAATCGCGATCAAGCGCTTTGCTGACGGATTGAGGAACCGTAGGTTAAGTACTATCATAGCAGCTAGGAACTATAATGCGTTAAATGACGCCATACAGGGGGCTCTCGACGAGGAGCTTTCGTCGTCCGCCAATTCCTCTGATATCTTAACGATGCGCAAACCTAATAATGGGTCTAAATATAATATATACGCAGGTTACCCAACACACAATTATAGGGGTTACCAAAGAGGGTTTTACTCGAACCCAAACCCGAGGGGTAGAGGTGCCTATACGAGGAGACCTGCACACCCTGCCCAGCAACATGGAGCTCGGGGGAGCTGGACGCGTACGCATCGAGGTCGTTCTTCGGGACGTGGATTTAGAGGTAGGTTTAATCAGAATAATTCTAATAATAATAGACACTATCAAAGGAATGGAAATGTTCAGCTTATGACGAGTGACACTAATTCCAGCACTGAGATAGTAGGTGAGGAAAATGTACAGCAGTTTTTTCGAGGCTAATAGTAAATTTATCTTTGCATATGAAAACTCCTTAGTAACTAGGTTATCCTTAAATAGTAAGGAATATTCTTGGCTAATTGACACCGGGGCATCGATCTCTGCTATAACTTATGATTGCATCATTCAACAAAACATTCCTTTCCATGAATGGAGTACTTCAATAAATGGTATTGGGGGCAAAGTGGAAGCTATCGGATACGCGTACTTACCGTTGATGACGCAAGAATCTGTTTTTAATCATAAGTTTTATGTTTTTAAAAGTTTGCCATGTAAGGTTGATGGCATTATCGGGTATGACTTTTTAAATAAGTTTAGAGCATGCCTAGATTTAAAATATAAGCAAATGACACTTTACACTTCATCTAATATTAAATTAGTTTTGCAATTAAATAGTCAATCTAAACAATTATTTAATATTCCATCTAGGTCGGAATCTATACATTATTTAGATACGAGCGTGAATGAAGAGTGTGTAGTCTGTGCAGCAGAATTGCAAGAGGGCATCTTCATGGCTAGTACTGTAGTAAAACCAGAAAATGGGAAAATACCTATAAGGATATTAAACACAACTGAAAATAACTTAACACTAAATAAAATTAATCCTGTTATACACAAGTTAAGTGATTATAAATTATGCACATTTGACAGCTGTTCACGAGGTTCAGAACGTGTTAAAAGCTTATTGTCAACCCTTAATTTAAAGGATTTGAATTCAGAAGAGAAGACTTCTATTCAAAATCTATGCGCTAAGTATGCCGATATATTTTTCTTGCCAGGTGATAGTCTAACGACTACGCCCATATACAGTCACAAAATAAAATTAAAAGAAAATACGGATACTGTATATGTTAAGCCGTACAGGTTGCCGCATTCACAAAAAAGTGAAATCGACAAGCAAATTAAAGACATGTTGTCTCAGGGAATCATAGAGCCATGTGCAAGTGAATGGTCAAGTCCTGTGTTGTTAGTACCTAAAAAAGTTGATCCTTCTGGACAGAAAAGGTGGCGATTAGTTATAGATTATAGGAAATTGAATAATTGCATTGGGGATGATAAGTTTCCACTTCCAAATATAGCTGATATCCTTGATTCTCTTTCAGGGTGCATTTATTTCACTCACCTAGATTTATATCAAGGGTTTTACAACGTCAATTTAGAAAAAGAAAGTAGGAAATATACCGCTTTCTCCTCTGGTCAATACCAGATGACTAGAATGCCAATGGGTCTTAAGACCAGCCCAAATTCCTTTTCAAGAATGATGAATATAGCTATGGCCGGTTTAACATATGAGAAATGTTTAGTATATTTAGACGACCTAATCGTTTATGGTAAAAATTTAAATTCGGCAGTTAAAAACCTAGTGGATGTGTTTGAACGACTACGAAAAACTAATTTAAAACTGAATCCTAGTAAATGCGATTTTTTGAGGAAAGAAATGTTGTATTTGGGTCATGTAATATCTTCGGAAGGGGTTTTACCAGATCCCGAAAAAATAAATGTCGTAGAAAAATATCCTATTCCTCAAAATTCCGACGAGGTCAAGCGATTCGTTGCCTTCGCCAACTATTATAGAAAATTTATCAAAAATTTCGCTGAAATCGCACAGCCCTTAAATAATCTTTCAAAGAAGAATACTACCTTCGAGTGGACTAATAATTGTCAAAATTCATTTGATCTATTAAAACAAAAGTTAACCCGTCCACCTGTACTTCAATATCCCGACTTGTCACTTGACAATACATTTATTCTTCAAACCGATGCATCAGGGTATGCAATTGGTGCCGTCCTAGCGAATCAAAATGGAAAGCCAGTGGCTTATGCTAGTAGAACTCTAAATAAAGCGGAAAAGAATTATCCGACAATCGAGAAAGAATTACTCGCTATTATCTGGGGGATAAAACATTTCAGACCTTACCTATACGGTCGGCAGTTTAAAATATTAACTGACCATAAACCATTAGTTTATTTATTCAATATTAAAGACCCATCTAGTAGGCTATTGAAATTTAGAATTTTATTAGAAGAGTATGATTTTTCTGTTGAATATGTGAAGGGCTCGGACAACGCAGCTGCAGACGCATTGTCGCGAGTATCCTTAACATCAAAAGACTTAAAAGAGATACATGAGAGTGTTATAAACGTACTTACTAGAGCACAAAAAAGGCAGTTAGTTAGTAAACAGGACAATTCGGACCCTATGGTCACTACGGACGACTGGTCTGATCAGCCGAGCGTCGTGGAGACTCATAGTAAGCCGAAGCTGTCTGTTGAACTTAAATTTATATATTACAAGACTTTATGGAATTTAAGAAAGAAGAATTTGATAGAGATTGAGAGTGAAGAATTTATATTTGTACCGAAAAATATGTTAATATATATAAAACCAGAATCTCGATCGCAACTCACGCCAGGCGTATTTGTGAGAGAACTGGAAAAATTCTGTAAGAAGTTAGGAGTGACTGAATTATATTTTCTTAAAAATGAAAATAACGGTACATTCATTGTGAAATTAGTGGAGGAAATTAAGAAAATAACTACATGGTCGGGTCCACGGTTATGTGTATTAAAGGACGTAGTAAAAATAGAACACAAAGACGAAAAAAGAGTTATCTTAAATGACTTTCATATGTTACCTACGAGTGGCCACGCAGGTATCAGACGAATGGTCAATAACATTAAGAAGTACTACTTTTGGTCGGGCATCGAACGTGATGTTACCGAGTTTGTAAGTAAGTGCGATCAGTGTCAAAAACAAAAGCACTCTGTTCGTATTCGAGAACCCATGAAATTAACTTCCACAGCCCATACCGCTTTCGAGAAAATATATTTGGACGTGGTAGGACCTATAGACACAGATCAGCAAGGTTACTCATACATATTAACACTTCAATGCGAGTTATCAAAATATATTGAGGCATACCCATTAGCCACAAAAAGTAGTACTGAAGTGGCAAATGCTTTCGTATGTAATTTTATTTTACGTCATGGGATTCCTGGAGAGATTGCTACCGACAGGGGATCCGAATTTATGTCAACGGTCATGCAAGAAACCTGTAAATTACTTCACATAAATAAAATCAACTCTACTGCTTACCGACACGAGAGCATAGGCGCGCTCGAAAATGCTCACAAACATTTAGGCAGTTTTTTAAGAATACAAACAGGTAAACATCCCGAAACGTGGAGTACCTGGTTGCCATATTGGTGTTTTAGCTACAATACTTCAGTCCATACAGAAACTAATTATACACCCTTTGAACTAGTATACGGCAAGAAATGTACTTTACCTAGCAACCTTACAAAAAATGTGGACCCACTTTATAATTATAGTAACTATCCCTTAGAACTGAAATACAGATTGCAGATATCTTCAAAGGAAGCTCGAGAAAATTTATTACAATCGAAGTTAGCTAGAAAATTAAAATACGACTGCTCTATGAACCCTATTCAATATAAGAAAAACGACTTGATATTAATAAAGAATGAAACTGGTAATAAGTTAGCCAATGTGTATTTAGGACCATTTACTGTAATCAAAGATATGTCACCTAATGTGAAAATTTCTAGAGATGGTAAAATCGATTTTGTACATAAAAATCGTACTAAATTATATGTTACCAACAGATAAAGACGTCTTATCATGTAATAATGCCTACCTAGCTAACATATTAGCTAGCTACCTTTTGCACAAACGTATGTAATATGACTAATATGTCACCTATACCAGTGTACTCATTATTATTGTTTAGCTGATAAGCTTGATGTTATTATAATAAAACATCTATTTACTCATTATTATATGACGTTATATAAACATGTAAACATTGAAATTAATTATATAATCATGTGTACTCTCTGATATTCTGTTGTGTATTGTGAATAAAATAAAATTGGTAATTTAATTTTATTTCTTCCTCCGTGGGAGATGTAGTGGAGGAGGCATGTGTAAGATATATACAAGTGTATGCAATGAAATAAAGTCAGTCTTATAACAGTATTCGTTGGTTTTACTCGCAACTGATACCCCGACATCGCAGCTAGGCCGAAGGTGAGGTTCTCATGCATACATATCCCTCGCACCCCGGCTGACCCAGGGCCATCCCTCTCGGTCTGGCCCTCCTCGGGAGGTCGGGACCACGCGGTCCCCGACTCAACCCCGGTGTTTGGGGGGCGCATCGTCCTACGATGCGCGCCGCCGCCGTGGCCTGCTTCTGCTAGGGTGACGGGTGGCTCCACACGTCACCCTCTGGCCCGCGCTCATGGGGGGCGGAGGTCAGTTTGCGCCCTCCGACGCCCGAGCCGCCTTCGGGCGCGTGCAGCGATGTCAGCGAGCCTTTCTCGCTCATTGCGCCGCGCCCGCTCTGCTGTCTCCTTCGCGAGCATGACCTGCTAGCAGAAGGAGGCGCTGGCCGCCCACGCATCCGCGCAGCGGGCCATCGCCGCGAGCAGGGTGGAGAGCGTGAGCACTCTCACCCCCAGGGCCGCCACAAGCTCCCGCCTCGGCGTCTCAAACGCCGGACACTCGGTGAGCGTGTGCAGCCCCGAGTCCACGCTCGCGTCGCAGTGATGGCACTCGGGCGTTGGCTCTATACCCATCAGATGCAGATACCGCCCGAAGCTACCGTGCCTGGTGATAATCTGCGTCTGACGGTACGAGAGGCTACCGTGTTGCCTCTCTAACCACTCCCCCTACAGTACAGATACTAGTAGTTCTGTGAACAGTAGACGCGAAGTCTAGGTACTTTGTCACATTTTTGTGGTATCCTTTTGTGGTATCAAATGAAAGAGAAATGATACGTATCTTCTTTTTCAGCCCTGGATGATTCACTACCAAATAATGAGGATCCGTACATAAAAAACAATACAGAAAACTTTCTTGGTTTTGGGAATTCCCGACATTTTCACAGACCCGGAACTCGAGACGGCTTACGATTAAAGTCCCGGGGCTCCCCGGAACATCGAGACAACATAATTTAACATAATATAAATAATTCACCAACTGTTGTAAATAAAGTGCAGGCGACCTGAACTATTTTTATAAGTGATTTATATCAACCAAATTTTCCGCGAGTAGTGTAGTACATTAGTAGTAGTACATTTTGATGAGACGTTCAACTTTTGTCTTAATAAATTCTCGATTGTGGTAGCTAACAGGGGCAGCAGTAATAAAATATTACGGACAATTAGTGACAATTTTCAAAAATTTATTTGGTATTTGTCCACCGTCCTTGCAACATGTATCTATCGATAACGAAGTCATCAAAAATAGTTACTAACTACCTGATTTTTATAAAAAAATCTTTTAAACTACTATAAAAAGCTGAAATTCCCGAGACCCGAGACAACTTAATTTACGTAGACCCTAAAACTGCCCCTTTTATTCTCATCTGTTTCTTTTGAAAAGGAAAGTGCGCCAAACCCTCGTTTATTGTTTAGCAGGTGCACCAACTTGCAGGTGTGGTTGCTTTGGGCCTCGAGGATTTTGGTTGGGCCCTGTGGAGATGACATATAATAGGTAGGTACTATGGGTTTTAATTTAAAGTCTATCAAAAAATGGTACGGCAAATATTAACTTTAGCGATTATGAGAAAGGTACGTTTTATACGGTAACTTTTACTAACAAAGTTTAGAAAGCCATGTTAAGTAAGTAGGTATAGCTTAGGAGCTACCCTAGATTTGCCTAATAAACAAGATTAGATTATTCAGTAATGTAATACATACCTATACATAATACTTATTAAGATGGTAGAAATATACCAGTTCTTTTTGTACAAATCTATTGTGTTGATTTGTTCTGTCTTCATTTCGGTCGGTGTGCGTGTCGTCGTTGTGAAAATGAGTAAGATTATGCTCCGATGGTTCAAACGTAACGAGAGAATGCCTGTGAATAAATGGAACAAAGAATATTCTACACTAAGGTGAAAAGCTGTAATGGTAGACACTGAGGAAGACTTGCTTATTGTATAGAGGTCATTGACCTCTATAACTACAGAGTACTAATTACAGGCCCCCGATTCTAACTTGTAAAAATTGAATGACATTGCCTAAATGTTTCAGAATTTATGCCTGAGGTTTAAAGTTCAAAATAAAAAGAGAAAGAGTATATATTATTTTTCATTCACTCTAAGAGATTGTCATTTAATTTTAGACTTTATAAGTATAAAAGTAAAGTCTAGACTCAAATGGCATTGGTTACAGTGTCTGTGGCACCGTAGTGATTTTGCCATGAAAAAAAAAGCGGAATCAGAGACCACGTCAGTGATTTAGGTGTAGTGAGTAATCTCTTAGCGTAACTACCTACATACTGTGCACAAATTGGACGCAACCGTACTTACCTACATATGTTTAAGTGACAAAAATCTACAAAGAAGATATGTAATTTTGTTAGGGAGTAATTTTTTGTTCTTATATTCTGATGGAATGACCTGTATTTTAGTTACACTTTCCTACGCGGAATTAGCTTACGCACAATATGAAGGCATCTACTCAATTAAGAAAATATTAAAGGACTTACTGAGTGCCTCGCAAAAGGCCTGAAAGTAACAATATTTATTAATAATGAGTAGGTACATACCTACTTACTTTTAAATACATCGTTGCGGTTATAGGACGACAGTACAATGTTTAGTTTCCCATGGGTTGTCATGGGATGCGGGAACGGGGTCAGAATTTCATGTGGGCAGAGCCGCAGCTCATTATATATACTAGAGTGTTATATTTCAAATTTATCCATGCATCCATTTATATCAATATTGGATACTCAAAATTTATCCATCTATATCAACATTGGTTACCCAAGTTAAAAACCAGTACCAATATTTTATTTTGAAATAGCTTTTGCCCGCGACTCCGCCCGCGTGGATGTCGGTTATCGCGATCAAACAAAGCCTATGCCCTTTCTCGAGGTCTAATCTACCCCTATGCCAAATTTCATCAAAATCGGTTCAATGGTTTAGGCGTGAAAGCGTAACATACAGACAGACAGACAGACAGACAGACAGATAGATAGACAGACAGACAGACAGACAGATAGATAGACAGACAGACAGACAGACAGACAGACAGTTACTTTCGCATTTATAATATTAGTATGGATTTGTTATTGTTCTTAGTACGTATAAGAAACATAAAATATACGCACATAACGTAGGTACAGTCGACAAAGAGATACACCTTTACATTCAAATGATACAACTTTATATGTAACCGTATCTCCCTTGCCGACTGTACATCTTTACTAACGTCCGTACCTCCCAGAAGGGGTAGAAAGAGGTGTATTAAACATACATTTCGCTAACTACGTTTCTGGGTCCCAACACTCCCATCCCAACGGTTAATGGTTGGTACCTACGGAACGAGCATACTAAACAAAATCTTCCTCGTTCTAAAATTTCATAGATTATTTTAGGTACCTAAGGTACGGTACAGTCACCATCAGTACATACTCAAAATGATTTTATAATTTGGTTTCCCTACGTTCCTGTTGACTGACTGTTTTTATATTTGATACACATCTGTAGTTCGGACAATATTACTTCTCGATCTTCATCCTAGCGTTAATCCCAGTCGCATCCGAAGCTATCAACTTGGAGTCTGGGATCCGCTTTTACAGTACCAACTGCGGATTTGATTAAACTTCGACATTTTCTGTGACGCGACTGCCATCTGACCTCCACAACCCAAAGGCGATATAGAAGCATTGCAGTTAGACCAGTTGTTGCACTTTTGAGGCCTCCAATTACCCGTAACGACTGCCATAGATGTTTGTATGGTCACCGGGACCGACTGCTTAACGTGTTCGCCGAGGCACGACCAGAGCAATGCAAATACCCATATTCGTGCATACAAATATTTGCACTGAGCGGGAATCGAACCCGCGCCTCCTGCACAGCGGCCACGTTCACTACCGCCACGCCACAGATGCTGTCGAAGTCGGACAATGAAACGATTTAAATCAATAAAACAGTTTGATTAGTTGTTAATACGAAAGTTTTAAGATTATTTTGAGACTTTTTACTTAAGATATTTCAGACGCTGACTTTACAAGAGAAAATAATAAATGCACGTGAGTACAGTACCAAGATTGCTTGTGTAACTGGCTCGTTACACAATAGATAGATATAGCCTAGGTATGTGCTTCGCCAGAGGATTGTTATTGCTCTTTAAATATCTAAAGGTAACCTTAGCTTTTCCCCAAGGTTGTAATACTAACTCTTGGTAATCAAATCGAAATTGTGATGTTTCATAACACGAAGGATAGACGGTAAACATTTTATTTCTATCATAAACTGACATATTATTTGTTAGTTGTGCCTACACCTAACTTTATGTCGTTAGATGATTTTTAATTGTTATTTTTATGGTTGTAATTCATTGATTTTACGTATTCACTAGGCAGTGACTTCTTTATTAGATCGCACGGGTGGTAAAAACGTTCCCGAGGAAATTCAATATAGCCTATGTTACTCAGGGTGAATGTAGCTTTCCTATGGTGAACGAATTTTTGAAATCGGCACATTAGTTTTGAGTTCATTCATTACAAACATACAAAAATACAAATCTTTCCTCTTTATAATAGTTGTGTAGATATTATCTAGAACCAAAATTGTGTCACGGATCGGAGGTGAGGATACATTATCTTTTTGAATTTCGAACGAGATGCAGTTTGTAGAATATACTGTTTCTGGGCTGTTTGGCCGTGGTCCATACGTCGATCACTGCTGTCGACATCTTCAGTGGCGCAGGTCTGGGTCAAGTTGCTTAACTTCACGATAATCATCATCCGAGTAATAACACCTATTTAACGACCTAAGACTGCACTGGAGCCTAAGTTCCACTCTCTTAATTTATATTTATCTTTTACGGGTGCGACTATTGTAGCTGCTTTCTAAATCTCGGGAATAAAGCATATGCCTGAGTCACGTCCATCCATTACTAGATGTACCTAATGGTTTGCAGGTGAGGTTGGCTTGTATTCCGAAGATCTTGGTGTACAAATTCGTATAGTCGGTATAGCATAGTCGAGTAACAAACATCCTCCATCCAATCTTTCGCATTTATAATAATACTAAGTACCTACAGTCATCGTCAGAACGATTATGACTACAAAGTCTCAAAATGATCTAAGTAAAAATAATACTAAGGTAACCATTAAGGGCAAATCATTGATTTAAATTGTATCATTGTCCGAACTAAAGGTGTATACTAAATATCAGAGCAGTAGGTATACAACATATCAGTCAACAGGAAGGGGGAAAATAAGGAATAAAAATCATTTGAGTTATTTGTTCGTCTAGATAGATCTGATGCTGATTGTATTATAAGATTAGTAAAGATAAGATATTATTTAACGAAAGCTACATATCCATCAAAACGTCAGACTGAGCCATTTTCTTGTTAAACTCGGATCTCAAGGTTGAGCGGGGTCTTTTTCCTTTTTTAATGTGTCCGTGTTGGTTCAGTCAGTCCTTGGTCATTTGTCTGGCCGTGACGTTTCTCTGTGCATGACTTACGTACTATCTCAAGTATATTTAAATATCTTTGCCTTAAACTTGAGAAGTAGTACCTACCTAATGAAGGTGCTTATTTTAACTAAAAGAAAATAAGTTGGTTATGCGCGAATTTACAACTTGCTCTTTAAGATTCTATTCATCATCGACATTTAGACGTTACCCCGATTGCATCCGAGGCCGAGATGCCCTCGGAGCTCGGGGTCCGCTCTTTATAATCTACTAGTTTTTGCTAATAATATCGGTTATTATTATAAATTGTAGCCTATGTGTTATTCTGATGTATAAGCTATATTATTGTGGTTTCCTTATAATGCATTAAGCAGTTTTTACGTGAAACAGTAACAAACATAATAAGGTTGCTCTCATCAAATCATTTTATAAAAAAAACGTAATGCTTTTTATTCAATTACATACGAAGTTAAGATTATAAATTAAAATATACTTTCAGGTAAATTTTAAATGTGTGTTTTTAATTGCACGCGGATAGGCGTTTAAATTAACTGTCGCTTAAGTCGTTATCTTGAAAACATAATTAATGCAGTATTATCAACTCGATGGAAAGTTGGTAAATTAATTTGCATGCGTTCAAAATGTCTTCAAATTTAAGTAATTACATTAATTCTGAACAAAATATGAAACGTCGATGGCGAATCTAATTAAACTTGAACGTTTAATATTTTGCGGAGCATGAATGTTTAATTAAACGAAGCAAATGTTTATCAAAGCCGCTGCCAGAAGTGTAAAAGTTGCGAAGAAGTTTATCACAATTATTTTAATATATTTCTTTTAACTTTATTAGCGAATGAGTTTTTTTAAGTGTGTGTTTTATAAGTAAGCTAATACTTAATAGTAGATAGCTAAGTAATGACTAATGACCTAATGATTTATTATTTTATGGTATGTAGGTATTCTGTTGAACCTAACCAACACCTGTGTCTTTCCCATGTGATATTGAGTAGGATTGTGTAGAACATAGGTGGTTTACACTTATAATATAAATAGGTATAAACTATATTTGCGATAATTTCATCCCACACTCTAATCACTTTAAATAAGTCCCGTGAGGCTATGCGACCTAAATGGGTCGTATTTATGGTCGTCCATGAGGTTGATTTGCTTTAGGTACTTACCAATCTAATTTCCGTATAGCCGTCATCTGTAATTGGTAGGTACAAAGCGAAAGGTGATGAAAGTCTATTTCCTTAGAATAAAAGTATTGCAAGTGTCTATTCGTACGATTATTTATTTGTTACATACATACACAAATACACATACCTAAGTTACATCCAAGTTTCGGCGTAACAATTTCTGGGACATCATAAATTACATATGAAATTGCCAAAATTTTCTTACAAATTCATGAGTTCGTTATTTCTGTAATCTAATAGCTATTTTCATTATTTATACTTTGTTTGAAAGTTGATTTCAAGATTTTACAACTCTGTATTAATTTTTATGTTTATTGGCCGCTTGATAAATGAAATCCGATCTTCAAAAACAGTACTTCCTAAATACTATCCATTTTGATGATAAATTTCGTATTACTTTTTTTCCAGCTCTCACTTCCAAAAATGTAATAAAAGTTGCTGTTTTTTTTTTTTTTTTTTTTTTTTTTTACGTGCGGGAAATCCCCACGGATACCCGCCCCTCCGGAGCCGGAGGGGTGGGTTATGTCGGACTCGAACCGACTAAACCGCACGCCGTCTGTGGGTCGTGGTGCTAGGCCGGAGGTGAGGTTGTCTTGCGACATATCCCTCGCACCCCGGCTGACCCAGGGCCATCCCTTTCGGTCTGGCCCTCCTCGGGAGGTGGGGACCACGCCGTCCCCGACTCAACCCCGGTGTGGGGAGGCGCGCATCGTCCTACGATGCGCGCCGCCGCCGTGGGAAAAGTTGCTGTTAGCTTAATGTTGTCTCATACATACATAATAAAAAATCAAAAAATTTGGATTTGTCGTTCCTAAAAAAATGCTAAAAAGTTAGTAGGTACTATAAATTGGGTTTTCTCCAATTTCTTCAATACAACGGCAATTGCAGCAGACCTATTCTTAACTTATCATTTTACAAACTATTGTTTAGTAAACTACTCATTAGACAAAATATTTATTTGAAAAAATTTCAATATTTCTATTTCACAAATAGATTATTTTTAAAACATGTTAGTTAGCTTCTGTGGCGTGGCGGTAGTGAACGCGGCCGCTACACAGGAGGCGCGGGTTCGATCCCCGCTCAGTGCAAATATTTGTATGCATGAATATGGGTATTTGCATTGATCTGGGTGTTTCTGTGTATTTTATGTAGGTATGTATTTACAAAAAAAAGTATATGTTTATCCGCATTCTAGATTCCATAACATAAGCTAGTTAAGCTATGTTTACCATGGATCTAGACAGCGTTGTGTAAAAAAAAGAAAAAGAAAAGATTTTAGCAGGTACGTGGTTAGCACTGTATGATTGTGTTAAAGAGCATGTTTAGGTAATAATTATGATATTTTTGCTGTGACCAAAACCAGAAGCACAGAATATTTAGATGGTATGCAGTCATTTGACAAAATACGAAAGACAAATCTTCGTATGACAAACAACGTTTGACAAAATTTCTTATAATTTCAAATTTTTTTTTTCTTCTTCCGCTGGAGCCCCGCAGCGACGGAGCTGTGACAGAAACCATGTTTGCTACATGATACATACCTATTGTATGCTACACGCGTGGTTTATGCTTATTTGTTTGATTGTTCATAACTGACTTAATTTTGACAAATGAGCATTTTTAAAATAAAATTTTAACATCTGAAATATTTTCTATGTGATACATTTGCAAAACCTTTGTTTTTCAAATGATTCTTTTTGAAGTTATATGTTTGCGAAATGGAAGTTTCCCAAATGATTAGTTTTTCAAACTTTGTTTATAAAATGATCGTTTGTCATACGTTTTTTGTCAAACAATAGTGAACCTATTTAGATATAACTAACGTCCATAAGTGCGCGGCCTATGGTTACCTTTCCATCGCAGATGTGCTATGATACGTTGCTATGGATGCGTTTGATATCCACCAATCTTATAGCACCCACATAGCATAGCACTGGTGGAAATGGATTCAGCTAAGGTATGTTTTTTTAGAAAGATACATGCTAAGAATGCGTCTCTGGTATGTGCTTTGATTCCATAGCAATGAGAATAGATCGGAATTTTGAAATAGCTCGAGCAACGCATCTTTATAGCACATATTACTCACTTAGCTACATAGCTTAGCACAGTGGAAACGGTCACATAGTTTCATAGCTTAGTTTTTACATCTTCGTAGCACATCTTCGTGCTATTGATTGATTATGGTCGTTGCTACAAGACTAAAACAAAAGATAAAAGCACCAAACAAAGTTAATTCAGAAGGTGAAGTCTATAATAAATATGTCCCAGAAATGATAAAATATTGGATTTTCAATACGTGGTTAGCTTAGCACTGGTCAATTGTGTAAATGAGATATCCGTTGCCAGAAGTTGGTTTCCTATAATGCAGGTTTATTGATTGTATGTTCGTTGCTATATGATTTACCCCTAGCCCCACTGAGTTACATGGGGACTACGGAGAAAAAAAAGACGTGTGGCACTCGGGGACTGCCGCGGTAAAGCTATTGCATAGCATTTTGTATCAACTTATGCAATTATAATTATTATTTTATTTTATTTATGCAGTATTTCTTTTTAATAATTACTTTTAGATATTAATTGCTTATTAAGTTAATAAAATCGGCCACACCTCCGTGCCCGTCGGAGTGGGGAGCGTGAGGTTTTTTTTCGTTACGGAATTTCTGGATTCGGTCCCCGCGCTCAAGGCCCTCATAGAAGCTATGCAATAGCTTAAAAATTGCCCGACTTAACTAATTAAAATATATAACAATGTCTCCTAATCTCCTTTATTATTTCATAATTATTTTTGAGTCAAAAATCTTCAAACGCAGGACGACGAGACTAAATCTCATTGTATGGGAGCGCATAAATAAAGCTTAAGGGATAAACCATCGGATGGACAAATAAAGAAACATTAATTTTCAACGAACAAACTCAGTTCTCGCGTTATTGGGTTCGTAACGTTCCCTACTAAATATATATTAGGTAGGTACGTACTATGCAGGTAAAATTAAGCTATGTAAATGTCGCCGCCAACTAGCTTAATCAGATATTAAATTAACCACCAAGGCTCTTTACTGAACGGTGCCGTTTAAATAGCGGCCTGCATAGTTTTACTTGCCTAGCCATTTAATCAAACAGCTAGAAAATGACTTATTTCTGCATAGTTATTTTTTTTCTAACCACGAATTCTTGTGTGGGGGCTCCCGCATTAGCCTTCTAACCTAACCTATCCAAGTCGGATTGCGAAACTTTCTCAATAAACCTATCAATAATTTATATTAATAATAAAAATAATCTGTGAATATACATCCCACCAAAAACATTCTGTAAAAAACTAGTCAAGTCTCGATGGACCTACTTGTTTATCACTAAAAAGTAATGAAATCTAGACAAAGTCGTGCCAAGTCTAAGGTTCCTTACTGTGATTTCTTTATTAACCCTAACTCTGTACCAAATTTCAGCTCTCTGAGTATATGAGAGTTACTAGTTCTATTCTGATGATCATGAGTGAGTGAGTGAGTGAGTGTCATATATGCGAAACTTTGCTTTTGCTTAACTTCGGAACTAAATGACCTACAGACTTGAAATTTTGGATTTTAAGGATGTGATTATAGCTTTTGCATTCTGGTATTATCCAGAGGTTCTCAAATAGGGGCCTGAAAATGCGGCGAAATGGTTCCAGTAAAGGATGGTACGGTAGTGTTTGGTTAGCGCTCGACTACTGACTCTCGTGCCCCCCGATCTAGCTTGGGGATTTACAGGTGTGAATATATGTGTGTATGTATGTAATTTTACAAACATTAATTACGAAATCTTAGAAAACTATTACACCTAAAATCGTGAAATTTGGCAGGTAGATTTCTTATAAGGTGTAGTGTAGACATCCGCTAAGAATGAATTTTAAGAAACTCGACGACTCGACTTTTACGAAAGGAATTGTGAGTATAGGAAAAATTGTTCGAGAAGCTGAGGACTGTACTAAATAACTAATAAGTAGTGGGTACAATTTATAGGTACGTATTACTTAGCTAATGCGCCCGAGTGGTGTTTGGTTATCGCTGCTTCTGTTCATTTTCAGATTTTTAGTCTGACTGATAACTTAGATAGGAACCTACTAATAAAAACAAACCATAGCAAAATTTGTTCAGTAATTTTTGCGTCCATCACAAAGTTTCTGTTTACAGACCAGCCCCTCTAGACAAGTGGCAATTCGTTGTTCGGCGTTTGATGGAATAGAATGACGAATGTATAGGATTTGACGTTTATGACATGCGTTAACGACTGTCAAATACGTCAAAGCCCATACATTCGTCTTTCTATTCCATCAAACGCCGACCAACGAATTGCCACTTGTCTAGAGGGGCAGAGTTACTATAGATCAAAGATTTTATAAAAGTACAGAAAATGGAATACGTATGATGTTTTTATAAGCAATATTAAGTAGGATACTACCCAGTTTAATAGACTACTTAAAACAGCCTGTACAAAGATCATAAATTTAAAGAGGTCGTCGCATATTTTATTTCTTACATTCTATTAAATTTCGTTACAATGTGAACCATATATGCGCATAACGTCATTATTAATACCAAGTTGTAAGCATCATGTAGGTACTTAGTGTAGATACAGATGATATGCTACAAGTAAAGGCTTACAGACTAAAGATTGCGGGAGATGTCGAAGGCGGCACGCGCCAAAGTAATTTGATTGATGAGTTCTATGCTTTATAATGATAATTACCCTCGCTTGGGCTCCACAATCTAAAGATCTTGTTCTTAGGTCGTCATAGTCCTTGAAAAGGTTCCGGATCGTCTAAATGGACGTAATGAATGACTGACAGATTCATAAAAAGGCTATGCAGTAGCTCAACTATGCTTAAACAGTGATCGTTAATGTCCGGGTAGGTGTAGCAGTCTCGGACTGATAATATTTCTCATCGAAAGTGGTAGGTAAGTTAATATTATTTATTAAGAAGTCACCTTGTAGGTATGTACGTACCTACGGCACTATGAAGAGATGGATTGGTTTTTGTGTTGTACACTTGTACCTACTTCGTAGGGACACAGGACATATTAGTGAGCATAATATTAACGATTTATTAACAGTAAACAACAGCCATTTAATTATCAAAATTGAAATAACCCTTTTACTTTTACTGGCTTTTGGTGAATTAGCATTTTTTTTTAATAATATAATTGAACGTCATATTTGCGCCTACTTCACGGACGAGTCGTTATCCATTTTAGATCGTTATTAGAGCTTGTGAGATCCCACAAGAGAGTAGGATTCTAAAATTAGGGATCTTATAAATGCAAGTTTGAATAAGAATCATTATTGTAAGCGTTCAGTGATTTGCAAGTTAGGCTAGGGTTACAAAGAATAATTACACGTTAGCAGGTAACATAAAAATAACAAGTTACAGGTTGCAATAGGCATTTATTATAGTATAATAATAATTCATTTATTTAAAATATTTACATCACATATTACACTTACACATATTACACACTTACAGATAATATCTATAATTAATCAATAACAATGATTACCATATAATAAAAAATAATAATTATTAAAAATCAATGGCAAACTTGAGTCCAATTAATAAAATGAGTATTGATGAAATTTATAATAATTTCATAAGTGTTTAAATGAAAAATTTTAATATTTTTAATAAAATATAAATGCATATGGGTGCGATTATGTGATACGCCTAAGTGGATATGAGTAGCGCGTCTGCACTGGTGGTAATGACACGGATACTACAGCACAGCACAGCGCTTCGCCCTCGGTGGTATAGTGAAGCCGTCTTCTGACCGCTTCCAGACGTGAAATCCAATCAGGGTATCTCCTCATCGCATATTTGCAAAGTATTATCTCTCAGATTTACGTCACTGAGTGATGTCAGTTGGTCTTCCTTATCTTTCCGGCGCTAATATTTCGTCAACGGCGTGCGGCCCGTTGCATTTTTCACATAGCACTATGAAATTCTGAAATTATAATAAATATAATCTCTCAATCATTTCAGAAAGGTAGGTATTTTCTAAAGATAAAATATTTGAAAGAGAGAGCAGCTTGAACATACTTTAGAGCGCAAGATTGGTTGTTTTTATTATTTTTAAATATTTTTATTCATGCTACTCTCCACTAAGAATATGGTGAAATTATGAAATCTTGTTTGCGGATTATAATTTAAAATTTGAGTTGTAATTGAAAGAACGCTATGTTTGTCAGTGTTGTATTAAGTCTTTTTAACTTTAAGTACTTACTTAAATACCAAAATTTCGCGAGTTTCGTTAACAGATCTGAGTTTAACTATGTTGGGAGGTACTTTGCATAAGAAAGAAATGACTGGAAGGCCACTAACACTATTTTGTTCAACACCAACGGTTTAATGGGTCACTTTCAATGTCTCAATTTAAAAACCAAGCATTAAGTTTATAAGCCTTGTTTAAAAAATGTTTAAAAAATACAACACATATTTCGGCAAAAACATCTTCTAGGCTGGCCTGCACATATGGGATTTGACGTATATGACAGTCGTTAACGCATGTCAAATACGTCAAATTTCATACATTTGTCATTCTATTCCATCAAATGCCGGTTAGTGAATTGCCACTTGTCTAGAGGGGCAGAGGCATAATAGTGATTAAGTAGCTAATATTTCGGACATGCCGCATGCCGCAAGTTGAGAGTAATTGCTGGGAATTCAGATGTTCTAAAAAGTACAAAGAGCAAGAGCACTTTAACATCACATATTTTATTTTCGTAGGTACTACATTAAATGCTCTTCTATTTTATAGGTTTGTGATCAACGGGTTCCACACCAGCAATAGCAATGCGTAATATTTCAAAACCTTTTATCAACAGTCCGGCAAAGTTGGTCAAACCATGAATAATTTTATTTTTACACAACAAACAGACACTACACACAGATAACACTTACCAGATTGTATTGTAGACGCAACAAGTCCATAGCTTTGTGATAATTGTGTTCGCGCTTCGGCCCGTGCTTCTCCATGAGCTCCACAGTCCGTTTCGCCAACTTGTGCAACTCGATCAGCCCCTTGGGTTCAGTAGGTGATATGTTATTACGTCCACCCAATCTCGCTCCCCAATTGTGGTGGTTTCGAGGTCTTCGTGGGTGGTCTCTCTCGCCCACCGCCCTCACGACCTGCTCGTTCGGGCCGGGTAACTTCACCATAGTTACTTATTATGAATGGTCATGGAACTTCCCAGACTGCGGTATATACCTCTGTGAAGCTACTAATTAAACACTGTACCTACTTAAGAGCAAGTAATTAACTAATGTGGAGACACTATTAGTTAAACGACCACTTTACGGTGAATTTAAAAATATTATAAATAAATTAACACGACCAGCAAATATCTAAATGCGCACTGGAATGCGGAATCTGAAATGACGATGAGAAGATTGTTTTTGAAAATACCACGCGCAGATAAAGGGTCTATTGTAAAAATAAACAAACAATAGTTTGAATAGGTTCGCACTGCGGCCAATAAGGCTTCACTTGACCAGGGTTCTGGTACTGTATCCTTCATTTAGTTGAAGTCGTTGAGTGTATAAACTCGTCGGTCATGGTTAACTTACCAAAAGACGACGATATACCATTGCCAAGAGAACAAAAGCAAGAGCGGTGTCAGATGAATCGTTCAGTTCGTAGCCCAACTAGACTGCTAGAGTTGGAAGAGTACGCAAACGTAGCATCTCTATACATGAGCAATCTTGGCAATACTTCACATATTCGGCAGGTCGCCATGAATCGTATAAGACAATTCTTTAACTTGGTAAGTATTTGAATGTTATAACTTGCTAGCTGTTGCCCACGACTCTCGCAACATATTCCCCGGATGACAAGTAGCCTATGTACAATCGACATAGGCGATACGGTCGCAGTTTTACCTACAAAGTTGTATGTAAAGGTGCAACCGTATCTCCTATGTCACTTACGGACTGAATCTGTCGAATTAGTGGTTATTCGAAGATGTGACTTGTCTGAGCATTGTCTGTCGAATAATCGTCTGTCGAAGTAGTGATAGTTCGAAGGAGTGTGTTGTCTAATAATTGTCTGTCGAAGCAATGCCTTGTCGATCTATGTGTTTTCGAAGTTCGCTACATGTCGAAGTATTGTACTGTCGAAATTCAGTCCGTAACTCCTCCTATGTTGACTGTACCTGTGTTACATCAAATTTCTCCCAGATCCGTTCAGCCGTGGTCCGTGAGAGTATGATTGAACAGTGAATATCCATCCGCCTAACATCATCATAACAAACTTTCACATTTATAAAATTTGTAGGGATAGGTAGTTGGAAGTAGGATTAGACTACCTTCAAGCTTGATGCGGTCCTTCGGTGATCCGTAAATCAGCTGATTTTACGAATGGTAGTGACCGCGATCAATTCAAACTACACTGAATTGTCGTGATTCAATTAATGATAATTAGAATGTGTTAACTCAGTTCACGGTAATGGCTGTTGCTATTCGGTGGAATCCATTCTTACTCTACTTTTTGGCAAAAGCCAATTCGAATTACTGGCACGCGAATCTGTTTTTTTTAGAAATTGATTTACGCTGTCAAATCTATCTGTAGAACCAATATTTAATAATGAATTAATGGTAATAGTAACTAGTTTATTGTTCTATTAACCTGCTATAGCTTTGTAAACTCCCAATTTGCCGAATTAAAATCTTAAAGTGCCTGGTAGACTTTGACCATAAAGGTAAAGGCGCCCACTCACTAACGGCGGACTGACGGCCGGACGATATAAATCTGTCAGTTAATCGCAATAACCCACACACTAATAGTTTCGTTAACGATTTTGGACTGACAACTAATACGATCCGATAGTGTGTGGCCGCCGAACGATTCCGGACAGTTCTAAGCCGGACAGTCCTAGGCCGTCAGGGCGAACGAGCACAACGGGCCTGTCGATCGACGTTTCGTGTCAGTTTTTACTAAGATTTTATTCATTTTTTGTACATACTCGTCTATATTTCTTATGCATATAGTCCATAAGGTTCAAAATAGCTAACACCTATTTCCCACAATGATTAGCATGTACTCATATAAGAATAACGTAGTGCAAGCTATTTTCAACCTTATTGACATCATAACAAATCTAGATTTTTTTTCTTATATTCGTGATCAGCAGCATTTATTTATGCGAAAAAACATGTCATTAAGAAAATGTCAGTAAGGTCGAAAATCGCTTGCACTGTTTCGTACTCTCTATGTAACTGATATTAGACCATTACCGGCAGGCGATCGTACGACCTAAAACTGACGACTCACAACTGCTAGTGTGTGGTCGCAAAACTGACAACAGGGAATTGCCGGCAGGCCAAAATCGCTTTAGAGTGTGGGCGCTATCGGCTAAGGACTAGAGGCCGCCGGACAGATCAGGAACTGCAGGCGGACTGCAGGCGGACTGTTAGTGAGTGGGCGCCTTAACAGGCATAGGCGTTTCATGCCATAGTTGAGTTATGGCATCAAAACGCCCTTGTTTATCCCTTTGCAAATATATAACTGTGAGTGATATATAAAACATTTTTTATACCAGCATACGGCGCACCTGATGGAAGTTGGTTACCGTGGCCTATGGACGTGTGCAACACCAGGTCGTCACACTCGCGCTGCCGACCCTGTTAGAACAGAGAGTTTCTGTGCCGTCAGTGTAGAATATAGAACAGGACAAGCCTTAGGTCTTCCCATTGACAGCACAAAAACTCTCCAGTGAGCTCTGGCTACCCTACTCACCGCCGGGAACACAACACGAGGTTATTATGATCGCGGTTTTCTGTCAGGCGGAGGTACTTCCCCAGTCGGATTGCTCAATTGGACGAAAATACCGTCGTGTCTTACCTCCTGGCAATCGAGTCCTACCTCCTGTCTATTTAAAAATTGTTTACTAACATTCGGATGAATTTTATCTATTACAGTCTATAATTAAACTTGGTGTATATTAATTGAAAAATACTCTAGACCTTAGCTAGAGTATTTTTCAAATTTTTGTTTATAGTTGTACAGAAATTAAGTAAGTACCTAGATAATATTTAAGGAACCATTTTACGAGGCTTGATTATATGTAGATTTAGAATATTCTTACAATTCTTGTTTTGTTTCAGGAGTTCAAAATGCAGTGTCACAAATGCCGCACAGCGCACGACCAAGATGAAATCACTGCTCCTGAGCGATAATTAATAAATCATTAACTACTTAATTATAGTAACGACTTCATAATGGAATTAGATTTATAAATAATAAATACTACTTTTACAATGGAAAAAAACGTTTTTATTTTATTTTTATAAGGTGGCATCAAGGGAACTTGGAGTGCTTAACGGGTCGAAGCAGTACTTCACTGCGGGCCAACGACTCCTTCTTTAAAGGCACAGGTTCGGTCCCACATGGAGTAGTGCTCTCACCTTTTTGCCGGAGCGCTTGCATGCTAGCTTGACTACTACGACTCGGTGCAAAGGCGGGCATTGAGGCTCGTCTGCAATCCCACTCTCGCAGGCGATGTGGAACCTCACAGCCTCAGGAGGGACTTTGCCTCGCTGTACGTACTCTACGGCCTATACAATGGTCTGTGCTCAGATAAATTGTGCCATGATGCCCACAGCAACATTCTATCATAGCACCGCTCGCCATTGGCAATTCATCCTCACACATTGCGATCGGAAACGGTGTGCACCGGACGGTTTGAAAAGAACTTCATACCACGCACGCTCCGGTTGTGGAATGAACTTCCTGCTGTGGTTTTCCCAAGCGACTAAAATATGGGTTTCTTTAAGAAGGGCATTAGGACATATGTTCAGGTTCGGCAGCGCGAGTGTAGCGCCCTTGGTGTTACATACGTCCATATGCCACGGTAACCACTTTCCATCAAGTGGACCGTGTGCTTGTCTGCCACCTAAGTGGTATTAAAATGTGATGATAGTGTTCGATTCGAATTCAACATGGTTTATGGATAGATATCGATGAATGGTCTTATTTATCATTTGTAATCATCAATCTTTCACTAGACATTAGAATATTTACCATTCTTGTTCAAATGATCTTGCCTAACTTAAACTTTTAATATAATTAGGTAAATTATTGCATTCTTACAAATACCTTAATTCACATTTTTTATACACCATCTGATTCAAAGTAGTGAAGAAAGAATCGCGCCTTCGACCCTGTAAAAACAGAGAGTTTCAGTATCGTCAGTGCAGAAGACAAAGCAGGATGAGCCTTTGGTCCTACCACTGCCAGCACAAAAACTAACTACCATAAAGATCATTAAAGAGAACCGACACAATGTAACTCACGTTTAATGTCTAAAAAATACCAGTCTAGTGATTCAATACACATGTTGACAGGCAGATAAATCTAGGTATTTGAAATACTTACTTAGAACTGTTGTGGAATGTAGGTAATTTATGTGATAAATGTGTACACATATTTATGTAAAGCCTTATATATATATATGTGTGTGTGTAAAAACGCAGTAACGTGCTGTGGTATTGAGTTATCAATAATTAACATAGGCAGATAATATTATGTGTAACGTTGGCTACGAGCGACTTTAAAAAAAGTAATTAAAATAAATATAGAAAAACAAGAAGCAAATATCCACCACCCAACTACAACGAAATAAAAAAATTACAAAAAAATAATTTAAATGTTTCATTTAAGAATTAAAAACTATTGAAGATCTGAGTTTAGATTTTACACTTCATACAGTTTACCTACTTGGGTCTGTACCTGTAAGGTATATTATTGATTGAATATACAGTTTTTTTGTTGTAAAATTGAGTTATTATTTTTGGTGTCAGAGTTTAGCGGTTATAGGTTTGGATTCCTAATGACGTGAACACACTTCTATCACAAGAAATTAAGCTTAGCTGTTTAGCATGAGTAATAGTAGTTTTGGTATAGTACTCTTAAATATTCACACTCGATAGGGCTGAGCTCAGTTTTACGCTGGTCTCCATGCATGTTAAACCGATATGGCAGGTAAGCATTTACAACTTGTGCTGTAAGTGGACGTACATTGTCATGAATAAATATGATTGACACTACCACAGCCACGTCCTGCGGCAACCGTCAGGCTACATGGTAAACATATATCTGGCCATGGTGCCCCGGCAGGGTCCAGTCCAAAGGGGTAAGCCTAAGAAGTCCTGGCTTGACGTCGTGGAGGGTGATATAACTATGTGCAAATGGTCTTACTACCATGGACGCCCAAGATCATGCGAAGTGGAGGAGGAAGAGTTGGTAGGCAGATCCTGAGCTCCGAGATCACCTTGGCCTCGGATGCAATGAAAATTCGTCTTTATGAAGATGATGGTGACTACCTTCATGCATGGAGCTCTGGCGATGGTTTTTCACCACCAAGAACAGAACACTAAGATGGTCCTACTAGTACCTACATAAGAAGTTCAATCGCAGTTTTCTGTGGAAATACAATTTCACTGGACGATGTAAAATTTGAACATGAAGTACATTCTTACCATTAATTGCCTTAGTACACACACAATCATTTGTCAAGTTGTCAAGTAAGTAGGTGCTTCGCATTAACCGAACAACCCAGTATTAATCAAAATGGACTCTATTTTTACCGAATGGGGGTGAAAGCTTTCATAATTTTGCAGTATTCTTCATTTCTTCACTATGGCGAGATAAAATACCGATGGGGATAAGTATTTTAATTGCCGGCTCAATCCGGATTACGGCGGGTGCGCCGTAATGCCGCATCTTTGTAAAAATTCGTCTTTGTGATTTAGTCTCCGTACTAACGATTTAAGACCCCAGGAAAAAAAAAGAATCGAAAGACGAGTGTTTTATACTTTTTGCAGCGAGAAACAAGTGTGTTGGTTAATTTTGATTTACTTTGTTTCGGTTCCACTAAGATGTGAGGGGTTCATCCATTTCGTAGTAATATACATATAAGTATCGTAACTGATTTTCATTACCAGCTGCGACCGTGCGATGCGTCAAGTAACTTTCTTCTCGAGGTTAAGGGGTCAGCAAACGACAATTGATCTCTTAAAAGCCAAGTTAAGCCAAATCAAGACAGACACTAGGTTCTGAAGTACAAGCTTTAGAACTAACCGAGACTAACGCTGTGATTATGTTCCTGGTGATGTTATAAAAGATGCTTTACCTTGAATTTTTCAAATTTATTTAATCAATCAGTCAAAAGGTTCAGCTTACATTGTGAAGAGCTTTATTGATGATGATGCCTTTGAATCATCCGTAACACTGCACTATACTCAACTGAGGCGATAATGGTAATACGGTAAGGTTATAAATTATTTTGACAGAATGATCGATGTCAGTAGTGGAGAAGATAGATATTTTCATTAAATTAAATTAAAAGATGTTACATAATTAAATTAAGGTGCGTGTTGCGTGTATGTATATGTACAATGTTACTTATTAATTTATCATCATAATCAGGTGACGGTGACGGTGTTCAGACGGTGCTTAGAAAAATGGCGGTATCTACACAAGTGTTAAAATGTTCTAACTGTAACATCGTAATTAACGAAGTTCTTGCTTTTGTGTGTAACAAAATAGATGTGATGGATGAAGAAAGCTTAAGCAGAATATGTGTGAGCGCTTTTACGGAAGAGGATATAACGCAGGCAAAAAGTCTATTGTTTGATTCCGTACCTACAAAGAAAAGAAATATTAAGAGGAAAAGAGACAAAAAGGCAATACGAGACATAGACGACATAGTTTGTCTGATAAAAGAAACAGATCCTGAATTAATTCCGACTTTCGTTGCAAAGGACCTTCAAAACCTTCCTCCGGTACTGTTTGACCATGTTGATGTCACAAGACTGCTCAAGGACTTGTTAAGAATGCAGAACGAAATAAATCAAATAAAGGAGCTATATGCAACTGTACAACAATTAGATTGCATAAAAAGTGAATTTGATTTTCTTAAAGTGCGCGCTATTGAGAGTGAACAGTACATAAACATGGTTAACAATAAAAGAGGTGCGTGTGTGTTTTCGGAGGATAACAAATCTAGCAGCTGTGATTCTATATTGTCGGTTCCAAATAGTCCGTTAATGAATTCTACACTAGTGGAGGGTAGACAGAATAAACCAGCTAGTGCTATAAACTCAAGTAGCGGCTGCGCGCTTGTAAACACAGCGAGCGCACAAGATAGCGTGATGATTCCCCACATACCAGTTTATAAAACTATGCATAATATAGCATCGGAACAAAAAGCGGGAAGTGGACACACGGGCGCCTCGAATGTAGCACATGTTGGAAAGCATACGACTTTTGTTAATGCTTTGGGAGCTGAAAAAAAGACACCGGTTGATAAAAATGAGGGGTGGATTCTGGTAGAAAAAAAGAGGAGATTTCGTGGAATTAAAGGTAAGGCTGTCGTGCAGCCAGATGGGAAGTTTAAAGCTGCTGATATTAAGATACCTATATATATTTCTAACGTTGATAAAACAGTGTCTAAGGAAGACATCATTACTTACATAAGAGAGAAAACGGATCTTCATTTAAGAGTGGAAAAAATGAGTATGAAACTGACTAAAGATTATGACAGTTTTAAGATCTTCATTCCCAAACAAAAGGAAAATATTTTTATGAATGAAGTTTTTTGGCCAGAAGGTGTAACATATCGCCGGTTCATACATTTTAGAAAAAATACTAAAGACACCGTTGAGACACAGAGTACTAACCATATAGCAAGTAATAATGGATAAGTCTGTTAAATTAATCAGTTTTAACTGCAGTGGTCTTACATCGTCAGTTGGTTGTATTAGGCGGCTGTGTGTATCAGCTGACATAATCGCTTTACAAGAGACATGGCTACTGCCGCACGACTTGGATATACTAGGTAACATTCATGATGATTTTGCGTATACGGGAACCTCGGCCATCGATACATCGACTGGTATACTTCGCGGTAGACCTTACGGAGGTGTGGCCCTGCTCTGGAGGAAAAAACTGTTACCGTCGGTAAGTGTTATACAGTGTAATAGTGTACGACTTACAGCAATAAAGGTGCGACTTTCAGAACGCGAAATTCTTATATTTTCGGTTTACATGCCGACTGACTCTAATGAAAACCTAACCGAATTCACAGACTGTTTAAGCGAAATCTGTGCTATTATAGATAATAATAGTGATATTCAGTGTGTATATATGTTAGGAGATTATAATGCTCATAAAAATGAACTGTTTTACTCTGAATTAATGAAATTTTGCGAAGAACAGCGTTGGTGGTGCGCGGATATAGAACTTTTACCGCGCGATTCCTATACATATGTAAGTGCGGCGTGGGGGTCTAAACGTTGGTTGGACCACTGCGTAGTCACAGAGGCTGCGCGGCGCACGATCACTAGCGCGAATATATTATACGACAGCTATTGGTCTGACCATTTACCATTGTTAATTGAGTGCAATCTCAAATTAATTGAACCAAATGTTGTGAATTATGGGGGGGATCGGAACAATGTTGTATGGGGAGACCGAGATTGTGATCAGATAAAATTATATGAGGAATTGTGTCACTCTCGCTTCCGACTAATTGATTTTCCATCTGAGTTTTGTAATTGTTCAGATACAATGTGTGGGGATCCTCAACATAGACTTATATTGGATGAGATGTACAAAAATATAATTTGTATACTTACGGAGTCCGCTGAGCGTAGCGCTATAGTTGTTAAGAACCGAAAATATAAATCTCTGACAGGATGGAATAAACATGTACGGAGCGCTCACTGTGAGGCTCGGCTTGCGTTTCAAATGTGGAACTTGTATGGTAGGCCGTCCATGGGGTATGTTTATGATAATATGCGTGAAACGCGTAATACCTTTAAAACTAAATTAAAATGGTGTCGCAAAAATCAAGAACAAATTAAACTTGATATGTAGTTGATTGAATTTGTTGAAACTTCTTGATGGAACTTCATTTTACTATTTTTATATATATTGAAACACACTTTACCAGTTCCACACAATTATATTTAATTCACTGTATAATGCTAATATTTGATTTTTTTGAATACGACATGTCGTACATGTCGTACATGTCGTATTCAAAAAAATCAAATATTAGCATTATACAGTGACAAAATTAAATATAATTGTGTGGAACTGGTAAAGTGTGTTTCAATATATATAAAAATAGTAAACTTGATATTATTGCGAAAAATCATGAAATAAAAGATTTTGGAAGATTTTGGAAAAATACAAATAAATTGAATCCCAAGCAGAGTCTCCCAGTGAGTATGGCGGGACTGTGTGACCCCACAGAAATAGCTAATCTGTTTATGAATCATTTCAAAGTTAATTCTCCTCTGAAGCCAGCCGTGGCAGCCGTATCGTCGGGGTTTGACATGAGGGACATTCCTGGGAATAGTAGTATAACTTTTTCTGCTAGAGAGATTACCGAATTGATTAAAGACATGGTTCGAGGACGGTCTCCAGGACATGATCACCTTAGTGTTGAGCACCTGCGATATGCCGGGGTACACTTGCCAAGAGTTCTATCTATGTTTTTCACGTTGTGCATGAGTCATTCGTACCTGCCGAGTAATCTTATGAAAACGACCGTAGTGCCAATTAAAAAGAACAAAACGGGTGACCCGGCGGACCCGACGAACTATCGTCCGATTTCCTTAGCTACCATCATAGCTAAAGTGCTGGACTCTCTGATTGATACACACATGGCGAGTAGGATTCCACTTCACGATGCTCAATTTGGCTTCAGGCCTGGTCTATCAACTGAGACCGCCATTATGTGTCTCAAGCGGACTGTCAAGTACTACGCGGCTAGGAAGACCCCAGTTAACGCGTGTTTCCTTGACCTCTCCAAGGCTTTTGACCTGGTGTCATATGACACACTTTGGGAAAAGCTTCGTCAGGAAAGCACCGTTGATGGTTCAGTAATTTCATTGCTCAAGTATTGGTATAAGAATCAAACTAATAGCGTAAAATGGGCGGGAGCATTATCAGATGTATACCAGTTGCAATGCGGGGTGAGACAGGGGGGGATAACGTCACCGCGACTGTTCAACTTGTATATTAATCGGCTGATCGTTGAACTCAGCAACACTAAAATCGGTTGTCATATTGACGGAGTGGCTATAAATAACATAAGCTATGCCGACGATATGGTGTTGCTGAGTCCATCGATCGGTGGTCTCAGGCGGCTTCTAAGGTTGTGTGAAGATTATGCGGTGGCTCACGGGCTCAGATATAATGCCAAAAAGAGTGAGCTTCTTGTTTTCAAGGCCGACAACAAACATTACTCTCACGTGCCTCAAGTCACTATTGGTGATACTCCCTTAACCAGAGTAACTCAATTTAAATATCTGGGTCATTGGGTCACTGATGATCTAAATGACAATTTAGACATTGAAAGAGAACGCAGGGCGCTGGCTGTCCGATGCAATATGTTGATCCGTAGATTTGCACGGTGTACCAATGACGTCAAAGTTACCTTATTTAGGGCTTATTGTCAGACTTTTTATACGTGTAGTCTGTGGGTCACATATTCGCAGAGGGCATACAACGCCCTGCGTGTACAGTACAACAATGCATTCAGGATGCTGGTTGGGTTGCCACGCTTTTGTAGCGCTTCGGGGATGTTCACGGAGGCGAGGGTCGATGGCTTCCATGCCATCATCCGGAAACGAAGTGCTTCCCTCTTGCGGAGAGTACGGGGCAGCTCACACGGCATCTTGAGCGTATTGTCTGATAGGTGGGACTGTCCGATGCTGGGGCGCTGGGTACGATTGCATGTAATGTAGGTAGACAGTGTCCTAGTTTTGTGGCGGTAACTATAAAATTATACCTAATTAGCAAATTTGTTACTAACACTAGTTTAAGATTATTGTGACTAACACATTATGGATCCTGGTCCGAAATAAATGATATTATTATCTCTTTATTCATTTAAAACTACTTATAAATTACATTTTTAAATACATATCAAAAAGAAAACATCTATTTAAAAATATAAAAAATAGAAGGCCACCGATAGCGGGGCAGGGCCCAAGCTACCGGCGGTCGGAGTCACAGAGAGAGAAACCTCCGGACAATACGTGCCGTGTCGAGGATGACCGCCTTTTGCATCTGACCCTTGACCCAACCATCTAGCGAGAGCCTCTTGAGGTGTTGGTCGAGGCTTTTCGCTATCAGCCCGTTCGCCGAAATGACTATCGGGACAATGATTATTATTATAATATATTTTTATTGGTAACTTAACTTACGCTCTGAAAAAGGTGGCTGGTATAGACTTGACGCGAGAGGCGGAGGATCGGGGACAATATCCAGTAGTCAGTCCACTACTGGAAATAGTGCCCGATCCTCCGTCTAATTGGTTCATTAATTGAACTTGACTCATCTGTGTAATATACCTATGTTAGTAGTAGCTATTCGGTATTACGTAATTTGTTGTTTTACAAATAATACCTACTTGATCTGCAATCAAGATTTTGGGTTAAAGCGAGTAAGTACCATATTCTCGGTCAAGTGAGGTTGTAATCTTATTCCCACTGAAATAAGTTATTGTTTTATTATTTGAATATTAGATAAGGTATCTTAGTACACAAAATCAACGGCTTATCATCATTTCCGATTCCGCATTGCTGTGCATTTATAAGGTTCAACGGCGCATTAAATTAGATTATAACAATAGTTTATAATAGGTATCAATGTTAGGTCAGATAATGTTAGGTATAGAGCCAACGCCCGAGTGCCATCACTGCGACGCGAGCGTGGACTCGGGGCTGCACACGCTCACCGAGTGCCCGGCGTTTGAGACGCCGAGGCGGGAGCTTGTGGCAGCCCTGGGGGTGATAGTGCTCACGCTCTCCACCCTGCTCGCGGCGATGGTCTGCTGCGCGGATGCGTGGGCGGCCAGCGCCTCCTTCTGCGAGCAGGTCATGCTCGCGAAGGAGACAGCAGAGCGGGCGCGGTGCGATGAGCGAGAAAGGCTCATCGCGCCGCGCGGCTCGGGCGTCGGAGGGCGCAGACTGACCTCCGCCCCCATGAGCGCGGGCCTGAGGGTGACGGGTGGAGCCGCCCGACACCCTAACAGAAGCAGGCCACGGCGGCGGCGCGCATCGTAGGACGATGCGCGTCCCCCCACACCGGGGTTGAGCCTGGGACCGCGTGGTCTCCACCTCCCGAGGGCCAGACCGAGAGGGATGGCCCTGGGTCAGCCGGGGTGCGAGGGATATGTCGCATGACAACCTCACCTTCGGCCTAGCACTACGACCCCGAGACGGCGTGCGGTTTAGTCGGTTCGACTCCGACATAACCTCCCCCTCCGGCTCCGGAGGGGTGGGTATCCGTGGGGATTTAAGGGAAAAAAGGTATCAATGTTAGGTTCTCATGTTCAATACATGATAGGTATAGCTATCACGGGACTTATCTCGCCCTCCACCCCACTACTAAAATTACTTCTGCATAGGATCGACAGTAGTGTCATGAAAAGAAATAAAACTGGGTAATGACATTTGGAAAATTCCAGGGAAAGTGTAGGTAGTAAAGTAGTAAGAAGTAAATTCGAAGAGTTAGAAATTTAATGAATTCACTTTCCTCCTTCAAATAACAAAACAACTAGGTCAAATAGTAATGGTAAACATTTCTATAAGTACTTAGTATACTCCATTCAGTTAGGAACCTACTTGACTAAAGGAAAACAATCTTATAGCGACTATATATAAAAACACATTAAACAAATAAATTGAATGAAATTTTGAAGCATTTACTATGCTAACTTTTTCAAATTGATTAAAATAGGAAAAAGTGAATCGCTCAGGTGGAACTCGAACCCACAATCTTTCCCTTACAGGGGAATGCTCTGACCACTGAGCCACCGAGCCACACATGAAGCTATCCAAATTCTCCTATACTACCGTCTTAGGGAAACGGTGGGAGCATCTACCGACATTCATACGAATTATCGGAAGTAATGAATGATGTTGCAATCATTTTTAAACATTGTTTTTCGATGACTCCGCCCAAATAATTGAATGAAATTTTGAAGCATTTACTAAGCTAACTTTTTCAAATCGATTAAGATAGGAAAAAGTGAATCGCTCAGGTGGGACTCGAACCCACGATCTTTCCCTTACAGGGGGAATGCTCTGACCACTGAGCCACTTCACATTCACACATGCTTTGCATGCATGCTTTCACAAATGCTTCAAAATTTCATTCAATTATTTGGGCGGAGTCATCGAAAAACATAACAATAAATTATTAACTAGCGGTTTGATTTCGATTTTTAGTCTTTAAAATCATTTTATAAACAGAAAAATATTAATAACCTCAGTTTTTAAATAAAACATCAAAAAGACACCGCAGGATTTGGAAGAAAAAGGAAAAGAATAAGAAACCTTTACCTATGTTTAGTTAAGTACCTACCTGAGGGAGTGGAGTGTAAGTATTTTTAATGAATCGTGTTTCACTAATTAGTTTAGGAGATTTAATTACAAGCATCAAGCAAGCATTATAACATTATTGTAGGTAAAAACACCATTTCAACGTTATCTCCGTATTTTTTATTTTATTTTATATGGGAAACTTATTTTACACACCACTACGGTACTAGATTTAAGTGTTTCTACGGTATGCAACTTCGCTCGCCTATCGCGATAATTTCACCTGAATGACTGATTGACATTTACAGATTACTATATGCGCTTAAACCGAGTTAGTAGTTGACTAATATCATTTTTCTTCCGTAACTAATACTTATGCAGATTTTAGTCAAGTAAAAAACAACATTACGAGCATTAGGTACAAAAGTACTTGTCCATGTGTAGGTACACTGTTTATGATATTGTCAGATGTTAACGCGTATGTCATATATTGAACTAAGAATATTTTTAACGAGAACGAGAATCGCGATTTATTTGGTGTTATTTAGTTTTACACTGAACCCGACGTTTCGGTTGCTTTTCAGCAGCCATGGTCACGGGGAGACTGAAGGTGGTAGTTGTCTCACAGTTTGAAGTGTAATCTCAAATCTCAAAGTACCCGCATTATGTTGTTTTTTTTTGGTGTTACTGTACAAAATCTTATTGTGTTTGCTTTTTTAGGTTGAACTTAAAAGAGAAAAGAATTACTGGATGTCAAGCTGGTGGTACTTTCCAACCAACTTCTCTATTAACATTAGTTTTTTTTATTTTAATTTTAATCAAGTTGTACCTATACCATCTGTGCGTGAGTCCGACTCGTACTAAACTGGCTTTATTGTTTTTATAGCCCCATACTATAGTTACAAGAGAAATGTTACCGCCTGTCAATTAAGTAGCTCGTTAAACCTAGATAGGTTCGGTGATTAAATTATTTACGTTTTACCTATTTCAATGATTGTCTGATTAATTTAGGTTTTTTTATTAATGTCCAGCTACTCCCACTGCAGCTAGAATCAAACGTCGGCGACGATTCGTCGCGCTACTGTATATAGTAGTAATACTGTGGTAGTGCTATGCACATGTCGCAACCAACTAGCTTAATAAGCCGTTTAATTAACCGCTTAGCCTGTTAACCAAATAGCGCCATTCAATTAACTGCCTGAATGACATTCAGCCATTTGATCAAACAGATGATGTTTTATTAAGTACTTGTGTAGCCATTTAATCAAACATATACTTGTTTCTGCATGCTTATAATTCTGTCTTATCTATAGTACGAATGGCCTAAGCATTAGCCAGTCAGTTTATTAAATGTTGTACCTAATAAACAATAAATATAATTCAGGTCATTATTATTGAACGGCGCTGTTTAGGTCATAGGCTAGGCGGTTAATTGAACACCTGATCAAGCTTGTTGGCGGCGACATATGCATAGCACTACTAGTAGTAACACTGTGCCACTACACTTGATTGAAAATGCACTCGTAGCAGCTGAGGCTTTTATACCTAGATAGGTACTAAGCGATTGTACTGCCTGGCTATCAGACCGTACATTTTCTGCTGTTCTCTATGTTTTAGAATCCTTGATTTCGTCTTACTTTGATTTTTAAGTAAGTAGTTTATTTACGCACTAATATTAGAAAGTTTAAATCGTAAGTGAAATAGTAAGTGGATATATCATCATCATCATCATCATCATCATCAGCCTATATTAGTCCACTGCTGGACATAGCCCTCTCCCAATGAGCGCCATAGCGCCCTGTCTTCAGCTTGCCGCATCAAGCATCTGCCTGCAGTCTTCCTTAGATCGTCATCCCACAGGTCGGAGGGCGTCCTACACTACGCTTGCTGAGTCGCGGTCTCCACTCAAGAACACGTTTACCCCAACGGTTGTCGGTTCTTCGTGAGATATGGCCGGCCTATTGCCACTTCAGCTTGCTGATTCTTTGAGCTATGTTGATAACTTTGGTTCTCTGTCGGATGTATTCGTTGCGGATTCTATCCTTCAGAGAAACTCCGAGCATAGCTCTCTCCATAGCTCGCTGAGCGACTTTGAACTGATGGACCAATCCTGCCGTGAGTGTCCATGTCTCGGCTCCGTATAGGTCATGACGGGTAGGACGCACTGATTGAAAACTTTCGTTTTCAAGCATTGCGATATGGATGACGAGAAGAGTCGGCGTAGTTTCCCAAACGCTGCCCAGCCCAGCTGGATCCTCCTCTTGGCCTCCCTCTCGAAATTGTTTTTACCTAACTGCAGAACCTGCCCGAGGTAAGTGTACTCAGAAACGATTTCGAGAGGGTGACCATATACGACGACCGGTATCGGATCAATGTGCCCATTGATCATGACTTTGGTTTTGTCCAAATTCATGCCAAGACCGATACGTCGCGAGGCTGAAGCTAGTCCGCCCAGCATCTGGTTCAGCTCCTGTAGTGACTCCGCCATTAAGACTATGTCATCTGCGAATCGTAGGTGTGAGATGTAGTCGCCGTTTATGTTAATGCCCTTTCCTTTTCAGTCCAGCGTCTTAAACATATCCTCCAACGCGCTGGTGAACAGTTTCGGGGATATAGCATCCCCCTGTCTCACTCCTCTGCGCAACTGGATCGGTTTAGACTGCTGGTCCTGTACTTGGACACTCATGGTGGCGGCTTCGTACAGTAAATTGTAATTGGATTCTTCAAGTAGGTAGAAATTAATTAAAATATTTGAGTACTTATTCAAATTCTATTTGTCAACTTTTTTAAATGTAGAAGCGACGCGGTATGATAACGGCTAAAGTCAGCACTATTACAATTCTTTGCTAAAATAATTATTAAATAAATATTCTACAACCACTTAGATCATTACCATTACAGCGAGTTGAAAAAAGAAAAAGTAAACCTACAAACTTTAGTAGATAAAGTAACTACTGAGATTTAAAAGCAATTCCAATACTTACTTATGTGTAAGAAATATGAGTTTTAAATGCCTGCAGTAATCTGCTGGTCTGGTCTCTGCAGAACTTACCAAAGACTAACAACACACCGAATTTAGCATTTTTTTTTCGTGTGATTAGTGGTCAACTTCTGACAGAGTTGTTCAGTTCGCCTATATAGGCCTCCGTGTTGACCTAGCTACTGTTAACAGCCGGGACCGACTTTTAACGACGTGCCCTCCGAAGCACGGAAGCGCTTAGATGTAACAGTACTAAACTGTCACCCATCCCAATGGTAAACTTCACCGAGGTAACTTGAACCACTGATCGTTTATCGAATAGTGAGCGCACCTGGCCACGAGCGCTTCAACAGAATTTAGCTATTTTTGGTATTGACATTCATATTTCTTGTCGCCTTTCATATGGCCACAGCAATCTATTAATATGTAATGCTTTTTTCATGGTAAACAAGGATTTTCATTAACATTTAATATCACGTCCAATTCAACATGTATAACTTTGAATTAATAAAAATAATTTTAAGAATTTAAAAGTAGTGTTTATTGTAAATAATTCTAAGAGCCATAACTAAACTAAGATAATGCCTACGACATATTCGTAGCTTCAATAAATTTATCGATTTATTCATTAGCGTTCAGGAGCAGAGATTTCATCTTGATCGTGGGCAGTGTCGCATATCTCACACTGCATTTTGAACTCCTAAAACAAAACAAAGAATCATATGAATTTTAAGCCCACGAGCACAATTAGAGTAAACTAGCTAACGCACACAGCTCAGAACACGTAAAATTTCAGCCAGCAATTCAAGTGTTATTTAGGGCTTTAAGATACAAGTGAGGAATATTGGATGTAGGCATTTAGATACTTTCACAGAATATGGAAATCAAAATAGCTCGAGAACGCACGATCACATCTCTATTACTAGAACTTATTATTGCTAAGAAGTAAAATAAAGACAGTCAAAAGTACTCACCAAGTTGAAGATATGCCTTAACCTGTCCATGGTTATCTGTCTCATCTCTTTGGTACTGTCGACACTGCTCCAGATGGCGTAATCCTCCAATTCTAATAGAGTAATTGGTGGACGATTCAAGTGTGGTGCATAATAATAAGTAACCTCATCATTTTCATTTATTATTATTTCCGCTAGGGGCTCTATTGGCTCGTTTTCTGGTATTTTCACCATGGTTCCGTCAGTCACTTCGTACGTGTATCTGTATACATACAGTCAACGCTTTTGACCAAATGAGGGACAAAGTAGTAAGTACCTACCTGCGCCCCGGTCAGTAGACAGTAATCTCCTCGGTACGAACCTATTCAAACTATTTTTTGTTTATTTTTACAAAAGACCCTTTATCTGCACATGGTGTTGTCAGAAACAATGTTGTTATCGCCATTTTGGGTTCCGCATTCCAATGTGCAGGTAAATATTTGCTAGTTTTTTGCAGGTATAACGGACCCAGACCCAACATAAAAATATACTGTTACATGCCGGCTTCCATTATAGAATTAACGTTTCATATTTCTTACAATACTTGGAGTTACAACTGAAGATATTAAACCTCCAAAATACGAAAATTTTGGTATAAAGATATTTTCATGACGAACTAGGAGTAAGTACCTACTGGGGCTAAATAGGTATCTACTTTCACGTAACAAAAACTAATCATTTGACAAATTTTCATTTAAAAACATATTACTTCAGAAAGAATCATTTGATAAATAAAAGTTTTGCAAATGTATCACTTAGAAAATACTTCAAATGTTAAAATTTTATTTTAACAATTTTCATTTGACAAAATAAAGTCAGTTAACAAATAGTCAAACAAGCCAGCATAAACCACGTGTCGAGCATACAGTAGGCAAGTAGCATGTAGCAAACAATATTTCTGTCGAGCGAGCTTGTCGTCGCAGATAGTTGTAATGCCCACCACCGCAGCTTCGGCTTAGGCGGCCAGCCTCAGGTGGTCTTTATAACCACCTGATCTTCAGCTCGTGGGCCACCTCACCCCTCGGCGCCTGCACGGGCTTAAATAACACTCTAGGGGTAGGGCATACAAGACCACGTGAAGTCGGATTTATAGAGATTCATTTCTGTCACTAACTTGAGACTATTCAAGACAATAATTGATGGGTAAAACTTGTTTTGCCAACTAATATGTCGAAAAAGTAATCAATTTGTGAAATGATGTTAAGGCATTATGAAATTTTTCCAAATAAATATTGATGATGATGATTGGATACCCCATCGTGCGGTCCGCATTATTGGGTATCCTGAGGTCACGAGCACCCTCAAGCCTCTTCAGGTGCGTAAAGATGTTGATTCCTTGGCAGTATTTTACCGTCTCTACCATGGTGAATGTTCTGATGAGCTCTTCCAATAAGTCCCATCCTCTCCTTTCCTAAACAGGAAAACACGTGCAGGGTTTAGATGTCACCCGCATTCGGTGCAAAATATTCCATCTGATGAGGCCGTCAAGCAGAGTGCCACCATTGTTAACATGGTACGTGTATAATATAATGGAGACATTCTTTCCTGAGACTTTGCCTTCAGCTTAACATCAGGCGAGGTGAAGTCAAAATGACGTGTCCTATATATAAAAATAGGGAAAAGTAAAACAGTACTCCTCGAGAGAATAATACCTACCAAGATCTAAAGAATATCCACACAAAGAAGACATTTAATTATGTGCTAATTTACCAAATGTCAACAAGGGAAAGGGGTTATTTAAATTTTAGTAATTAAATAGCTCTTCATTACTATTCCGGGTAGGTACCTCTAATATTAGTTTTCTGAAATGGGCTCGGTTTGACTGAGAAGTTTTATTCGTAGTAGGACACGTCAATTTCACTTCATCTTGCCTGATGGGTACGCTGAAGGCAAAGAGGGTCACCATTACAGACGGCCTCATTAGACGGCCTACATTAGACGGCCTCATCAAATGCTTTTTCAAGCCCCGCTTAAAGGACCAAACAAAATTTCCAAATTCCTTTCTTAGCGGATGTTAGCAACATGAAAAGCATCTACTACCAAAATTTCAATTTTACAGGATCAGTGGTTTAAGTTCTGCGTTGATGAATAAGTCTATGGAAACAAGTAAGTTCGTATAAGATAGATATGTTTTCTTAATCTTCTTCTTCTAAATGTAGTAGATAAAGTAACTACTGAGATTTAAAAGCAATTCCAATACTTACTTATGTGTAAGAAATATGAGTTTTAAATGCCTGCAGTAATCTGCTGGTCTGGTCTCTGCAGAACTTACCAAAGACTAACAACACACCGAATTTAGCATTTTTTTTTCGTGTGATTAGTGGTCAACTTCTGACAGAGTTGTTCAGTTCGCCTATATAGGCCTCCGTGTTGACCTAGCTACTGTTAACAGCCGGGACCGACTTTTAACGACGTGCCCTCCGAAGCACGGAAGCGCTTAGATGTAACAGTACTAAACTGTCACCCATCCCAATGGTAAACTTCACCGAGGTAACTTGAACCACTGATCGTTTATCGAATAGTGAGCGCACCTGGCCACGAGCGCTTCAACAGAATTTAGCTATTTTTGGTATTGACATTCATATTTCTTGTCGCCTTTCATATGGCCACAGCAATCTATTAATATGTAATGCTTTTTTCATGGTAAACAAGGATTTTCATTAACATTTAATATCACGTCCAATTCAACATGTATAACTTTGAATTAATAAAAATAATTTTAAGAATTTAAAAGTAGTGTTTATTGTAAATAATTCTAAGAGCCATAACTAAACTAAGATAATGCCTACGACATATTCGTAGCTTCAATAAATTTATCGATTTATTCATTAGCGTTCAGGAGCAGAGATTTCATCTTGATCGTGGGCAGTGTCGCATATCTCACACTGCATTTTGAACTCCTAAAACAAAACAAAGAATCATATGAATTTTAAGCCCACGAGCACAATTAGAGTAAACTAGCTAACGCACACAGCTCAGAACACGTAAAATTTCAGCCAGCAATTCAAGTGTTATTTAGGGCTTTAAGATACAAGTGAGGAATATTGGATGTAGGCATTTAGATACTTTCACAGAATATGGAAATCAAAATAGCTCGAGAACGCACGATCACATCTCTATTACTAGAACTTATTATTGCTAAGAAGTAAAATAAAGACAGTCAAAAGTACTCACCAAGTTGAAGATATGCCTTAACCTGTCCATGGTTATCTGTCTCATCTCTTTGGTACTGTCGACACTGCTCCAGATGGCGTAATCCTCCAATTCTAATAGAGTAATTGGTGGACGATTCAAGTGTGGTGCATAATAATAAGTAACCTCATCATTTTCATTTATTATTATTTCCGCTAGGGGCTCTATTGGCTCGTTTTCTGGTATTTTCACCATGGTTCCGTCAGTCACTTCGTACGTGTATCTGTATACATACAGTCAACGCTTTTGACCAAATGAGGGACAAAGTAGTAAGCACCTACCTGCGCCCCGGTCAGTAGACAGTAATCTCCTCGGTACGAACCTATTCAAACTATTTTTTGTTTATTTTTACAAAAGACCCTTTATCTGCACATGGTGTTGTCAGAAACAATGTTGTTATCGCCATTTTGGGTTCCGCATTCCAATGTGCAGGTAAATATTTGCTAGTTTTTTGCAGGTATAACGGACCCAGACCCAACATAAAAATATACTGTTACATGCCGGCATCCATTATAGAATTAACGTTTCATATTTCTTACAATACTTGGAGTTACAACTGAAGATATTAAACCTCCAAAATACGAAAATTTTGGTATAAAGATATTTTCATGACGAACTAGGAGTAAGTACCTACTGGGGCTAAATAGGTATCTACTTTCACGTAACAAAAACTAATCATTTGACAAATTTTCATTTAAAAACATATTACTTCAGAAAGAATCATTTGATAAATAAAAGTTTTGCAAATGTATCACTTAGAAAATACTTCAAATGTTAAAATTTTATTTTAACAATTTTCATTTGACAAAATAAAGTCAGTTAACAAATAGTCAAACAAGCCAGCATAAACCACGTGTCGAGCATACAGTAGGCAAGTAGCATGTAGCAAACAATATTTCTGTCGAGCGAGCTTGTCGTCGCAGATAGTTGTAATGCCCACCACCGCAGCTTCGGCTTAGGCGGCCAGCCTCAGGTGGTCTTTATAACCACCTGATCTTCAGCTCGTGGGCCACCTCACCCCTCGGCGCCTGCACGGGCTTAAATAACACTCTAGGGGTAGGGCATACAAGACCACGTGAAGTCGGATTTATAGAGATTCATTTCTGTCACTAACTTGAGACTATTCAAGACAATAATTGATGGGTAAAACTTGTTTTGCCAACTAATATGTCGAAAAAGTAATCAATTTGTGAAATGATGTTAAGGCATTATGAAATTTTTCCAAATAAATATTGATGATGATGATTGGATACCCCATCGTGCGGTCCGCATTATTGGGTATCCTGAGGTCACGAGCACCCTCAAGCCTCTTCAGGTGCGTAAAGATGTTGATTCCTTGGCAGTATTTTACCGTCTCTACCATGGTGAATGTTCTGATGAGCTCTTCCAATAAGTCCCATCCTCTCCTTTCCTAAACAGGAAAACACGTGCAGGGTTTAGATGTCACCCGCATTCGGTGCAAAATATTCCATCTGATGAGGCCGTCAAGCAGAGTGCCACCATTGTTAACATGGTACGTGTATAATATAATGGAGACATTCTTTCCTGAGACTTTGCCTTCAGCTTAACATCAGGCGAGGTGAAGTCAAAATGACGTGTCCTATATATAAAAATAGGGAAAAGTAAAACAGTACTCCTCGAGAGAATAATACCTACCAAGATCTAAAGAATATCCACACAAAGAAGACATTTAATTATGTGCTAATTTACCAAATGTCAACAAGGGAAAGGGGTTATTTAAATTTTAGTAATTAAATAGCTCTTCATTACTATTCCGGGTAGGTACCTCTAATATTAGTTTTCTGAAATGGGCTCGGTTTGACTGAGAAGTTTTATTCGTAGTAGGACACGTCAATTTCACTTCATCTTGCCTGATGGGTACGCTGAAGGCAAAGAGGGTCACCATTACAGACGGCCTCATTAGACGGCCTACATTAGACGGCCTCATCAAATGCTTTTTCAAGCCCCGCTTAAAGGACCAAACAAAATTTCCAAATTCCTTTCTTAGCGGATGTTAGCAACATGAAAAGCATCTACTACCAAAATTTCAATTTTACAGGATCAGTGGTTTAAGTTCTGCGTTGATGAATAAGTCTATGGAAACAAGTAAGTTCGTATAAGATAGATATGTTTTCTTAATCTTCTTCTTCTAAATGGTTATCCGTACAAAAAATAATTAGAACATCGATTTAAAATAGGAAAAGTTTGAATCGGTCTATTTTAATCGATTTGAATATTAAGCATGCAAAATGATTTCAAATTACATTCAAATTGTTTGGGCGGAGTTGTCAAAAATCAATGTTCAAAAATGATTCTAAAATCGGGGAATTTAGATATATCTAAAATTATAGTGCATTTAAGACCTCCACCGATTTTCAGTTCTATGCGAATTTATGTAAGTTCAAATGTCTATATTTACTGGATTTTATGTGATCACTGAAAATGGCCGGTCAATGATGACGTGTCATAGGTGACTTAGTCGTTTGGTCAGCACAATTATTATCATTTGTAGGCGATAAAATGGTTATTTTTAATAGGTACATTTAACTATCTATACTGTACTGTGCACAGTCGGCATCAGGTCGATCTTAATGAACATGTGCTCAAAATGATCTTAATTCCTTGGTTTTCCCCTTCCTGCTGACGGATTGTTCTGATAATTGGTACACATCTTTAGTTCGGACAATAATATAATTGAGATTAATAAAACAGTTTGATTTGCTCTAAATATCTTGGCTTTAAAATCATTGTGAGACTTAGTAGGCAAGATATTTCTGACGCTGACTATACCGCTCGATTTAATGCAAGTCTTATTTTTCAGTAGGTATAAACGATACGTAGTTGATTGAATTTGTTGAAACTTCTTGATGGAAGGTAGGAAGCTGGATGCATTGGAGGCACTGGAAGTAAATAAACTAAAGAACAGGCAACCTATTGATATATTGAATGAACAAAAAGATTTATCTCCCTCGCCATTATTGAATTATTTTGTACAATTTTGACCAATTCACCTTGATTTTGACATATTTAACTAATTTTGGACATTTAATTTAATATTTGGACATCTAATCTCATATTTAATAATTGTGTTATTCAAACCATTCAAATTTATTAAAATGTAAGTATATAATTTCAAGTACTCTCTAAGGCACACCCAGTGCCTTTTTCTTTATATCTTTGGTCACTTCAATCGAACAAGAGCATGAAGTTTTAATAAGTACCCTCATTCAAAATAAATATGTTAACCTGAAGATGAGTTATTCGAAACATGTCGTGATATTATAAATTAAATATTAGTATTATACAGTGATAAAACTAAATATAATTGTGTGGAACTTGTAAAGTGAGTTTTTAATATATATAAAGATAGTATAAACGATACGTCCTACTTAGAAACCTCTATGAAAAGGAAATATCCTAAGGTGTGGATTCAGTGGTATCCGCTTGGAACACAAAATAAAAAGGACTAAAAAGCATAGCTGTGCCCAGCTGTGTATTGATCAAAGAGGTAACTTCGTTAATCGTTAATCCGTTACTGGAAAAATTAATTTCTTTAAAAGTTAAAGCGTTACTTTTCATAAATTTTTATGACAGTATTTTTAAGACTAGATAAAAATTGCATCTTCTTATAACAACTGTTGGTTATTTGGCTCGATACTTGACTATGTCCGTTCCGAAGCTCTAATCCATCTTTGTTCCAAATATCACGAGGATATCTTAAAAAAAAATCTTACTAATTTTTCCCCTATTCACCCCCTTTTTTGCGCGATTGAAAAATGACTTACTTTCATCCCCTACCCCTACCCCCCCCTCTACCACCTTTCTATGATGAAATGTAGCCCATGTCTGCTCCCTAGCTCTAATCCATCTCTGTACCAAATTTTATAAGGATATTCAAAAATAACAAACTTTCATCCCCTATTACCTCTCCCCCTTTAATATCTTATTTCGCTATAAACGGTAGCCATATCCGTTTCCAAGTTCTGATCTATCTCTGTGGCAAATTTTATCAGGATATCGTCAAAAATGTCGAACTGTCATCCCCTAGCCCTAGTCCCCCTCCTCCCTCTTATATCTCTTTTTTCGCGATAAAGGTAGCCTATGTCCGTTCCCTAGCTCTAATCCATCTCTGTACCGAATTTCTTAAGGATATTTAAAAATAACAAGCTTTCATCCCCTATAACCTCTCCCCCCTTGAACCCCTTAATTCGCTATAAAAGGTAGCCATATTCGTTTCTAAGTTCTTATCTATCTCAGTGCCAAATTTCATCATAATATCTTCAAAATTGACAAACTTATATCCCTAGCTCTATTCCTCCCTCCCACCTTTACCACTTTGCTGACATAAAAGGTAGCCTATGTCCATTTCCAAGCTCTAATCCATCTCTGTACCAATGGCAATTCTGGAATAGATGGAATAGAATGACGAATGTACGGGATTTGACGTATTTGACATGCGTTAACGACTGTCATATACGACAAATCCCATATATTATACATTCTATTCCACCAAACGCCGGCTAGCGAATAGCCACTTGTCTGGAGGGCTGTTGGAAGTTGATTGGAAGCTTTCCACGTGTCCCTCTGATTAGCAGATGTCGCAGTGGAAAGCAAGTAAGGGAATCGGCTGGCTCTGGACGAGCACGTTTACTGCGGTAAGACGACGAGCGAGGCCCGATGGGGAAGGGGGGCCTTGTGTCTTTTTGCACCGGGGCCCATGGTAATTTTGTTTATATTTTTTTATTTATTAAACTTTATGCACAAGCACATAGACGGACTTAATGCCGTTCGGCATTCTCTACCAATTAACCAAAGTTGGTGCAGAGATAAATTAGTAGGTGCATTACTTCCTGGTGCATTTACATCTAGCTACGCCACTGGCCGAGCTATGCTAAAAAGAAATGCCAGTGATATTATAAATGTGGTTTTGGATTGGAATATATCCTCTATAGAACAGTGATGCTGTAAATTATTTTGAGAACATCCTAAAAGTCGAGGGAAAGTTGAAAAGTCCTGATTATCTAACTTATTTCCAGCTGGAGGATATGCTTTCTCTATAATAAAAGGTCGTTTTATGCACTTCAGTTAATCCGAATTATGATAAAGCTTAAAATGTTAATTCGTGATGCTCTGTAAAGAATTACACTAGTACATAAATGTAGGTCAGTATTTTAACAAAAATGAACAACGGCCAATTCAATTTTCAGCCTTAGATGAACCTCGTAGAGCTGCAACTTTCGCCGTTGAAATATTCATGTAATCTAACACCGTTTCTACCCAAATTCTATCAAACACCTCGGTAACCTACAAGCCCATATACTGTGGAGCATACCTCATAGGATACCTATATACGTAGGAATAATAGAGACTTGTGATGAGATGTTGCGGTTTTATACGTGTTTATACTCGTAGTGATAGGTCCCCTAATCAGTGATTCAAGTGTTTTTGCTTTCAAAGAACGCTATGATGATGATAATTGTTAATTTGCTAGCATTTACGCAGGCTAATTTAACTTTAACTGCTGCAGTAAATGAAACTGAAGCAATACGTCAAGCGCAACTATACCTACTTACCTATTTATATTTTTCAGTTCTAGAGGACATGTTTGACAACATTATGCATTATTGAAGTGACGTATGTTAGCATAATGGTCTGCAGTGGCGGTTCGGTCGGTGGTCTTTATATGACTTCAACTAGTGCGGAATGATAAATAGCCTTAAGTTTTGTGAAATTTCAGTCGATCTTCCATATTCAGTAAACAATAGGTTTTCTTAGAAGTTGGCGAATTGTGTAAAGTTGTATGGTCTGTGTATTTTCTCAAGTAGATAACTAGGTGTTTTTGTTCTTTCGTTGACAAAATGTACCTTTCCCTTTAGTGAGTTTAACTATACATATCGTAGTAATCATTGAAACGGCCCCCCAATTGTCGCAATGTAACAATCACTTATATATATACCTACTGATTTCTCACATAATGTGTGCACTACATAAATAAACTCCTTATTGTCCACCAGCAGTAAATCTAGCCTAACGATAAGTTGCCTATCGACAAATTTTTGAATAGACCGAAAGAGCCTTTTCTCTTTTTTCGCGTTGAAATAAAATTTAAAGGGAAGTAGGTAAGTCCAGAACACGTCATTAAAGTGTCATAACTCTCCACGTCTTTCACAAGGTTCCCTCACGCGTTGTGACGAGGAACGTTGAACTCTTTGGAAATGCTAATGATATCAGAGTTGAAAACAGAATTTATTGTCATCTTTAGAGCGATTTTCCATTTACCTCCAAAGTATGGTCCTCCGCTTCTTATTTTTGATTGGTACATCGGCTTTTCCGGGAGGTACGCTTGTCTGACTACCCAACCCCGAGAATATATATTTATTATATGTTATAACTAAAAAGAATAAAGTAAAATAAAAAAGAATAAAAACAAAATGTTGTAGTTATAGAAGGTACCTACTATCATTTTCAGTGAACAATTAATATTTTTGTAGATTGTAGCACACAAAGTAAAACTCTGTAATTTTTTAGTAAAAATACAACGTAATTGTATTAACATATGGTTGTAACATTTGTTTCGTGTAAGCTAAAAATAACTGAACCTAATCGTTGCTTTCATTTCTGTATGTTTTTTAGTAACGTTACAATTCATTGGAAGGACCTTGTCGGAACTCGTAACTATTTATTCAACAAATAAGTGAGTAAGTATATTGTTTGGTTTTCCAAACAAAACAAATACACATTACACATAGCATGAGCCTACTTAATTCGCGCAGAAGTTATTATGTGTCTAGTTGAAGGAAATTTGGTAAACATACTGCTAGTTAAGTACATACCTACTTGGAAGTTTACTTCAGAAAAGAATCGCGCCCAAGTGTCCAGTCACGAATACTATCTATTTGGCAAAATTTACACGTTATGCGTGGCAGTAAAGCTCACCTGACAGTTAGAGCGCCTAATTTAGTTACCTCCGCTGTATAATCATTATCATTACAGTTTTGTGTCCTGATTGCTTATTGACGTTGAGTTTGGAAGAAACCTTTATAGTATACTTATATACACAGTTAGGAGTAAAATGGGCCTTCATCCCACGCACGTCAAGCTGCGGAATGAACTCCCTGCTATGGTTTTCCCAAGCGACTACAATATGGGGTTCTTCAAGAAGGGCCTTACAGTTTTCTTACAGGGTAAACAGCACGAGTGCGATGTCTTGGTGTTGCGTACGTTCATATGTAGGCCACGGTAGTCAATTTTCATCAGGTGAGTTGTGTGCTTGTCTGACACCTAAGAAAAACCATCCATCCCTAAAGATATATTCATTTTTATTATTAGTGGGTCAGTTACAAGTTGAATAAATGCTTAAAAAGTTACACAGAGCACAGGAAATAAGTATATGTACGGTTATCATTAGATTGATCTTACTGAACAAACTATTCAAAATGATCTTAATGCCTTGGCTTTCCCCCTTCCTTTTATCTGATTGATCTGATATTTGGTATACACCTTTAGTTCGGACAATAATACAATTTAAATCAATAAAACAGTTTGACTTCATCTTAATACGTTGGCATTTAGATCATTTTGAGACTTTTTCGCCAAGATCGATCAGAAGCTGACTGTACACCTTTACATATAAAGGCACATGAGAAGGAGTATATTTATTTCGTTGGCCGTACTTGCCGGTACATATCTAGCACTTAAGGTTAAATCGTCGAAGGATGTTTCGAGATAGGAACACTCCGGAATTGAACACAGGAAATTAACTGGAAGCTCGGTGCTAATCTTAGGAAGGAATATACGGGCTGAGGACCGATGTCGTCTTCTTTAATTACTGCAAATCCAACGCAACGCTTGATTAAACTATTTCCGAAGAAATTAAGCGAACCGACCCGGTTACGCCTGACAAAATTGAACTCAATAAACTTGTAGATAGCTCTATTGCGAGCTATAGAAACGTGTTAATGACATTCAAGTTATTACATTCTTTATTAAAATTGTCGCGGTTCATTTTTGCTCGTCTGGTTGGCTACATAATTGTGAAGTCAATCCGTATCCATTTCGTAACATCTATGGCAGTCGTTACGGGTAGTTGGAGTCCTCAAAAGTCCAAAAACTGGTCTGGGTTGGGGTTAGGGAACAACAATTGGTTTGGGTTGCGGAGGTCATATGGCAGTCGCTTCACGGAAAATATCGCAGAGCCTAGAGTCCAAGGTGAAACCTTCGAATGCGACTGGGATTAACGATAGGATGAAGAAGATTCTGTATCCGTGAGACGTAGGTATTCGAAATTAGTCTATGCGGGATATTGCAGTATCCAGTTTGAGTTCTAGGTATGAAGAGGTTGAAAGGTTTCATTAGATAGTGCTAAATTCCGTCGCACTTGGTTCTATCTGGAAGCCGCCCTCCCTGACACATTGCACGGCCCCCAAAGACAGTGACTTGAAGTTAGAAGTCAATAACTTCCTCCAAGAACCGGCCTAATAAATGCAATAAGACATTTCTAAATCGCACATTAAGGTCCGTATTCTAGATTGCCAACCGCCTGAATCTCGATTTACCTGGGAAAAGATTGTATACACATTGACAAATTTGACAGGTTGGCTGGTTCCCTGGGTCCGGCTCCGGAGGGGTGGGTATCAGTGGGGATTTCCCGCACATAAAAAAAATAAAAAGTGATTGGCTGGCAGATTGATTGCGATTCAGCTGAGTGGCATTCTAGAATATGGGCCAAGTGTCAGTACATTCAAACAAACAAGCTGCAGCTTTAGGTATTATTATTATACAAAGTCGTCTATAGATTGCAATCGTAGAAAGTGGGACGGTTGGCCGCCTTACTTTTCCGGCCGGTAATGAAAGTGTAAAAGAGCGAGCCTCATCACGGCTGTAGGAATAATTGCTATGCGCGCAACAGAAATATACTAGGTACGAGATTAGTTTCGAGGGGCATTTAAGAAAATATAAAAGCAAGAATGTACAGAAATAATACTAATATAGACAATATTTTGTGTATGTGAGGCGTAGTTCTTGAATCAGGTTAACGATTAAATAACTATAGTAGGTACTTAGTAATAACATAAGATAAGATAAGTCTTTATTGTACCTTCACCAATATATCAAAGTACATGTACGGACAAGATTATGAAAAATGTACAAATGGCGGCCTTATCGCTACAAGCGATCTCTTCCAGGCAACCTTTGGATGGACATGTTTTAATTGTCTTAACAAAAATAACTTATGGGCAGTTATTAGTGTAGTCACGAACTTATAAAACATATATACTTATACACATATATACATTTATATATATATACACATATAATCCAGTAGTAATTCAAATAGACCTAAATACATACTTACATTCAATTTCTATAATATTTACATAAACATACACATATGTTACATATACACAAATATTCACATACAGCAAGTGCATACCTACATAAGACCACATGACAAAGTCACAAGGAACTCAGATAATGGTCCTTTATAATTTTTTGTGTTGTTTTGTGGATTGTGCAGTAATGAGTTATTGGCACACGTTCCATGATCGAATTTCATCTGTTCCACATATTTACCAGTGATGTAGGTATCATTTTTGACAAATTGCATATCTACGTACCACGACAGACGGTTTTAGTCAGAAATTCAGATTTTGCATAAACCTACTGAAGTCTGAAGCATAACTAAACATTAAAATTTATTTTGACTTCAAAGGGCCCCATCACAAAACGCAACTTTGCATTATTATTCATCTACAAAGGTATAAACGAACATGATTGGTTACTTCCTTAGGAAGTAGGACAGTATTGGTGACATAAAAATTTTGATTTTCAACTGTGATTGTCATGTTTTCATTAGTATTGGAATAATACAGCAATAAATACGTTTATTATCTACATTTATCGACATTTATCAACATAATATGGGTCGTAATCATGTTTTCGTGTGTACGAATGGGCACGTAAAAATAGAACGAGGGAGTTAATAATGCTATTAAAGTAATCATAGTCATGGTTGAAAGGGGCCACATACACGATTTTTAGGGCTCAAGCCAACCGCACCTGCAATCCTTTCTTCTCAGGGTTAAAGGCCAGACGGCAGTCGTTTCCGTAAAAGAAAAATAAACCAAACTCTCTTACTACTGGAGGGCGGATCCAGGACTCCGAAGTGCAAGCTTAATATACAACCGAGATTAGCATCGAAAGATACAGAAAGTGTTCATGGTTATTAGTCATCAAAATATCTTTGAAAAGTGCCTTTTATCTCTGTAAAGGCATCTACGGGCAGGGTAGACAACATTTTCGGTTATCACAGATGAATTTGTTATCACAGAATTGGTATTCCAATTAAGAGTTTTGACGTACGAGTGAAGAAAACGAATAGGCGAAACAAGTATTAAATACTTTTAGTTTTTATCAGCATTTCCAATCATGTTGATAAATCCTGCCTACAAACACCTATACCTACTTCTACAAATAAATTCTGCGGTACTTCCTACTATAGTACTTTCTTACGTAATATAAAATATAAATGCTCGTATAATCAGATTAAACATCATATGCTGCGTACCAAAATGAGTACTTTTGATCGTGTTGATACCGATATCAAACGTTTTATTTTATTATGTAAGAAGGTATTTAGTAGGTAGGAACGGTAAATGAGGAAAGAAGTTGAATGGTGTGGACTATTTTATTTATTCTTAACCAGCTGCTAGCGGCTCTGCTCACGTGAAATTTTGATCCTGTTCCTGCTACCCATGGGAATCTATTCTCGGAATAAAACGGCTATGTATTGTGTTCCACACTTTATACTTGGACCATGTTAAAGCCAGATCCGTTCAACCGATAGAGCGTCATTAGATAAAATACAAACATCTTGACAAACTTTTATGGTTTTAAACACATATTTTTCTTACTTTACACAGATGACAGATGCGATTATGTTTACGTGTAACGATGACAAATGGGAAGTAAAAGCATGAAAACATGCCCCTGGCTCTGATAGGGATCTCCGTAGGCAACCGGGCAAAACGCTAGAAGGGTGATGATGACTATGAACTACCTTCATGTTCCATATGGCGGTGAAATTTTTATCGTCTTCAGTTAAAAGCTTTCATCACATCAACTCTTGGGATTAAAAAGTATCATCTGACTTATTTTGATCTGCTTCATCATAATCGATAGGTCTTTCGTAAAAGCAATTATAAGTTCTGGTAATGAGCTTATCTGTCTTATCAATTACACGTGACGACTCCTTCTTAATTTAATAAGATATTTCGATTTACAACGTGTAAGAATATCAAGGAAGCGGAAAGCTTGCGCCAGAGGCTCATCTATCAATCAGCAGGCTAACACGTGAGCTAATTGACGAATGAGGATTAGTTCCGAAGACCTTAGTGGGAGTCTTGAAGATTTAGAATATTCCACAAATCCTATTAGTGTTATAGTATCACAATAATGTTAGCGAGAACGTCAGGTAATTCAAATTCACGGTATGTTCTACCTACTATACCATGATCGAGTTAATTCCCTTTAACATTATTGCTATGGTAAATAGTTATACCAGTAACCATAAATTTCACACAACAATACTTACTTGTAATTGAAGGGCTTATGACGCAACAACGACTACAACGATAAATTTCAATTTGTTTAATCGAAATTAACCTTTTACCGAAAGGATTATTCTCCGTGCCTACTTTATATATCTGTGCAGGCAATTTCTAGTATTTTACTTTCTACCTCTGGAATCAAGATACGTATGAATAATTAATAAGTATACTTATACGTTTTTCATGCCAAAGGTCCGTTAGGTCAAATTACCTAAAACCCATTATACAAACACGCAAGGCTTTGCTGTGTTTAACTTTCCATAAGAAATGTTTCACAGTACAATCACCCCTACGTCAAATACGATCTCTTTGATCTTACAAAATTTAAATTCATTTAGCTTAATATAATATTTTACTAGCTAGGTTTTAAATCGAAACCCAGAAAAATAACGTAGAAGTAACAAGAATCTATTTGGTTCTGAGTTACTGATCAGAAAAATCTTATCGAGGGGCCTCCAAAACAACGTTATACCATGTTGTTCTTTATTTCCTTTTATTGCTTGCGACTAACATCCTTGAAATGAGAAACTAATTTTTTAGAATATCGTGGGGAGTAGAGACAACAATAAAAACTAAAGATAACAATGAAGGCTCTTAGAGGCTGCAAGAAAAATTATGCTTATTACCATGCGATACCACAGTATCAATATCTAAAGCCTCAAGACTAACTATTCCAACCTAAGTAAATTTAAAGAATATTGTGTGAATATGTCTTTGAGATAAACATAGTTTTACAACAATAAGTTTTACAAAAAGAAGTTTTACAAAAAGAGTTAGGTAAAAAAATCTGTTTGATTGGACCTGACTACAGTTAAAAGGGTCCGAATCTTAGTGGTAGCAAAGTCTAATGACTCATGTGGAAACATTGGTTTATCTTTAGTCCTCTGTGGTGCTTGAATCATGAACACTTAATGCAGTGAAAGTTGCGAGGCAACCACTTAAACCACTGCACCATCTGTGCATTCAAGTGCCACCGAAACAATAAATATGCGGTTTATAAAAGCGATAAAAGAAAATTAAAATTGTAGATTGCCGTGCAAATTTTATATAGTTCACTGGTTTCATAACAATTCAAGTATATTATTTTTTCATGAGGTATCCGATTCAGCGCTGCTGATAATGTCGAGCCTCGTGATATTTTTCACAGGTAAGATTTTAAATATGTCTACATTTTTTTTTCCTGAGCCATTAAAACTATTATGAAACGTTCTAATTACAAAATTTTGAAAATTTACAGTTGTTATATCGGTAATTTTGTCACAATATGAAGCAAACGCAAAGAATATTCCAGAAATAGAAATAGATTTGGGCAAACTTTTGGATATTGTACAACAACAACGAAATCGTAATAGTAGAATTGATAATTCAGTTTCGAGCTCTTCCTCTGAAAGCGATTCTTCTGGGGAGGAAGCATCTTCACGCACTTCTAAATCAGAAAATGAAGAACTTTTGTATGGTCTGCTTAAGGAAGCTTTTAAGTACGATCCAAATGTTATAGCAGAGAATCGAGATCGTAACAGTCACAGAGATAGATCAAGCAAAGTGAAAAGATATGACACTAAATCCGGATACGAGTATATTATGGATCAAATTTTAAATGGTTTCCCTAATAGCAAGCTCCCAAATAGGGCTGCGTCCAAATCATATTATCATTCACGCTCTAAATCTCCGAAAAAGCGTTTGACTCCTAACCGTTTGCTGTGGAACGACAGTAATAGAAAAGCTGATAATGTCGATGATTATTCACAAGTATATATAATGTTAACACCCAAAGCAGTACAGCAAACCAAAGCAAGAAGCACGATAAATGACTTGTGAGTATTTATAGTTCGATATTTCTAATTCCTTCTTCCTACAGTCCCGGGCTCTTAAAACGGAGCGTCAAATAGCATCTGATAGGGCCGTCTTGCTCGTGGGCTAACTTGTAACATTGTTGGTGTCTCTCTATAGTGGTGACCCTCTTTCCTGAGACTTTGCCTTGAGCTCACCACCAGGCAAGATGAAGTTGACGTATCTAAAAAAAGCCGTAGGTATACTCAAACAGTAAACTCTTCAGCTTTATAGTATTAACAATAGATTTTTTATAAGTATCGATGTATACTTAATTTAATGTGCCGGTTGCAGAGTATCAAAGATATTATCTCTGTCTTCGGGTGCAAATCGTGCAAATCATCGAGCACCTCCAAAACAAATACGTTATAAAGGATTCGCCATCCGCAACCAGGCTGGAAGGAGGCGAGGATCTAGAGAAAGTAAGTACGGCACGGTGTTCTTATACTTGAACGTACTTTTTCAATTATTGCTCTTACTGTATCTGCAGTTATGTAACTATTATTATACCCACCAAGATACTTTTATAGTAGGTAACTCTATAACTTATAATTATCAACTTACGGTCTAAATGCTAAGCGGTAGAACGAAAAAAAAAACGAGTTTTTCGTGCCGTCTGACAACCACTAGTCATTGACGATATCTAAGTTCTGTAGTTAGACTATTTGTCAGCTTAGATGTTCGTATGGCAACCAGGACCAACAGTTCAACGTGCTCTGCAAGGCACAGAGGGATCCCAATATCTTTTTTTTGGTCATCCTAAGACAGACCTGACGTGTTGCTTAATCTTGCAATATATTATTGATGTCACTGTTAAATATTGTAACATATATTTGAAGAAAAGATATTAAAAATTAGCAGTACCTGCTCATAGAAATCAAATCATAAAAGAATGAATAGTAAAAACCGTCAAGTAAACAACTTAATTGAATTTGCGTAAACTGTACACATTATAATACATACATTTGTGTATGGTAAAAAACCATATACTCCATTGGTATTGAATAAGAAAATAATGACAATTTTCACTTTACAGTGTACGCTCCTAACGATTCAACAGAGGATAAGCCGAAGCGCGGGCGCGGCAGTGGTGGCGGCGGTCATACTGCCATACCGTATATAAGGCACAGAGGAGAAAATATATATGAGAAAGATAACTAAATAAAACATGTATTAAAAAAAAACCTAATTATATTTGTATAATAAAATCCATCATTGTATAAACATTATATAAATATTATATCAACTCTTAATCTATCCGAAGAAATACTCAAATTTGTACAATTGGCGGATTTATGTGAATTCTTAAATTCGAATTACAAGGACCTTAACCGAATCACCTAAATGTCTTCGCAGCCCGCAGGAATTGTACCTATAATAGCATCATTGTTCAATGTTACTATCCTATACTTTTGTGCTGAAGTTTGTGCTAAATAAATTGCTGAACACGGATATTCACACCTCCTTGCAACTGTAGGCATACCTAATACGTATAAATAACGACACATATCAGTCACTTCACAAGAAAAAGTAGTGTCATAAGGAACCGCGGTAATGGTCGTCAAGAAAGTTATGGTTTGGAAGGGAAATAAAACCGTGAATTGCATTATTAGATTTATTTGGTAGGTAGGTACTAGCTGTGACTGCGACTTCATCCGCGTGGCTTCGATCTATATTTAATTTTTTGTTGCGGTTCTCGGCAGAGTAGAATTTGAGCCAACCCTTCTCTTCCCATGCGGTGTCGTACAAGGTGACTAAGGGATAGGGCTGATTAACTTTAACATCAGACAGACATGCACAGCCCTGACTCAGCCTCAGATGCATGGCTCAAGTCAACAATAGTGCCCGGAATACGGCAATAGGCTCACCCCCTATTACGTGGGACCGAATACAGATTGGTGAATTGTGGGACCGAATACAGATTGGTGAATTGTGGGTTTTAATTCACCTCTGCCTAACCCTCGGGGGATAAAGGCGTGATTATATGTATTTATGTATGTTGCGGCTTACAAAATCAGCTATCTACAGTAAAGATCACTCAAAATTGACATTGACTCTAAAAGACATACAGTTGATGTCAGAACTCAAAATATTGAAGTTTGAATTTTTTTTGCAAGTACATACTCAGTAACATAGAAATACCTAGACTATATAAATCATATGTAAACAATATAAAGTATTATTTTAAATTTTTTGATGTTATATTAGCATCTGCTGCTAAGCTAGGCTCGTAGCCTGTGTTTCAGCAGAAAGCGCCTTCGCCCATAAGATTTATCAGTCAGAAATTTTATAACTAAGTAGGTGTATTGGTAACCATATAATTATTATACATATATACAAGGGTATTTTTATATACTCGTTTTCACACATTCACACATGTCTGTTGTTTGTGAGTACGTTCGAAAACACATTTTACTGTAGATCGTGTGTTGTAGTAATGCAGTAGCACGGCATAGAGACTTTTAATACTACTGAGTCCCAAATCTTAGTACCTATTTCCCTTTGAACAGCTCTTTGGCGTGGTAACGTGAAATTACCCAGTGTACAAATAGGATGCCAAAAATTATGAGATCAACGATAGCAATGAGTCTATTTTGATCTGTTGCACGTGGTGATACCCGCCAGGAATTCAAATCCTGTTCCCGAAATCCATAGTACCTAACATATATCAGGGATAAAAGTTTTACTGCCTGGTTAAAAAATACATCCTTTGTGGTAGTCAAAAACCGACAATTTGATGGAGCACAGTAGAGCACGCATGTTAAATTAAACGCTCGAAGAACAGTACCTAATGTGTTGTGCTTGAGGCACGCTCATTAGCTGCTTGCAAGTCGAGGCGACTGAGATGGAATGAATGTTTTCAAACGGGATCGACGCGACTTGACTTTTGGAGTTCTGGTCTTAATTGTTATATTTTACACTTTCTATCAAAGGGAATACCAATCAAAGAGAAGATGGTAGGACGCCTCGCCTTACCACCAATTCACCAAGGCTGTGACGTAATAATAATAAAAGAGAGGTGCGCCACTTTGGGAAGAGTGCGCTTCAGAAATCTTTGGTTAACCACTTATATGTAGGTACTTTGAAACCGACCTGCCTGCCTATAGCAGCTACAATACCTACTATTTAGGTACGCACAAATACGTACCTAGTATGAAGGGCATAAGTATTCGTCTTACGTACAATGTACTTAAGTGATGGTATAAAATAGAGAATAAGGGGAGTGTATTCTTGGATAGAAACGAAAATAAGGTAGACTGACTATTGAACAGCCCTTATTTATTATAGTATGGAGAATCAGCAAGCTTTGTTATTGTGACAGATATACTTTTAAGTGTTCTTGAATAGTGATTTAGGAAACTATGAAAGTGCAGCGAAGCCTTTGGATGAAGGAGGCGCAAAATCGTTCATTGTGGCAGTAGTTTCAGGAGAGGTCTATATACGATAAAAGCAAAAGAGACCGAATAGGTAACGAGATTAGGTCTTTAAGTAGACAGACAACGTAGATTGGCACTTGAAATATCCTGAAATTCCGTGAAATCGGTAACTCGATTTACCTCGAAATTGTTTGAAAAATTAACACGATTCCGCTGAAAGTTATAAACGCAACTTTCTGCGGTATTCTGATTTTCAAGCTGAAATATTTTATGGGTCATATCAGTTTTAGTTCATATACATATTTTAAGATAAAGTTTACCTGCGGTTTCGAACATATCACACAAGCTGTGAAGTTCTGCATAGTTTACTGTTAGATTTGTTCTGTTCAGTTGTTTTGACATTGCAAAAGTTTTACTTTTTAAAACTTTTAGTAACATAATACTACATAATACATACCGATATACATTATTAAGGCCTCTTTTCCATTGAGGTAGACAGATACAGCATAATCTTTCCACTAATCCTGGCATATTACGCCTTTCGTATTATATTTAATCGCTTTCACACATTCACACATGCCTGCGGCTTTTAATACTACTGAGTCCCAAATCTTAGTACTTACTTATTTCTCTTAGAACATCAGTTTGGCGTGGTAATATAAAATTACCAGGTGTACTAATGGGATGCCAGATCCATGATAGGAATGAGTCTATTTTAATAATCTGTTGCACGCATCGCTACCCGCGGATATTCTAAACCGTTCCTGAAATCGATAGTACCTAACATATTTCAGAGAAAAAGTTTTATAATGTGTAAAAATATTCACTAACTTTCAAGTTTTTAATATTAATAAGAAGTAGAATTGCGTAACACCCTGCGTACTCGCACTCTAAATATTTCCATTTATTTATGTTACCCTAATATACTTACTTTTCGGCTCTAGTGTGGTTTAAAACACGCTTTGTTATTATCCCAGCACAATAAGACTACCTAAACCCAACTCACGAAAGCTTATAATGAGCTTTTGCATCCAGAATGAGTCCTGAAATTTAAATGGGGTCTATAAAGGAATTAAAACTGCGCTATAATTGAATTACGTTTTTACTAATGCATATTTATTTTCTTCTATTATAATAACTTTATATTACGAGTATATCACAGTCTTCACTTTAGTAAGTGGATTATTATTATTATTACTATAGTGTATTACACAAATTGAACCCTTAGGTCATAGTGGATTTACATTATTAAAATTTGATAATAATATAAAAGTAGTCGACCAAGTGTGGCTGGTTAGATGAATTTTATTGTGATCTAGTTTAGTGAGTACTTATTATATTTTATTGAGTATCTGCGTGTGTGGTGAGTGCTCTATACAAATAATAAACAACTCTATATTATATATTGTAACATTATAAATTGTCGTTATCTGTTGCTGTGTCAACTGCTTTTGTGTTATTCGGCAAACCTAGCCATTATATTTAATACAGACTGCATAAAATGATCAGAAAAATAAAATAATGATATTCTATAACAATGATTCTGTTTAAATATAATAAATATTTGAATGCCAGAAGTCTAACATACCTACATAATTACCATAATGCTGTCATATAGGTAATATATAGCGAGTGACAGAAATGTGTCGCTATATTTGAGGGACGCATGACGTTTGATATAAATAAAATACCACCAGAGGCACCAAATCTGATTTACTTTTTATGATGTAGAAAAATACTTACGTTTTTTATTGATCAAGTGTAAACTGGAGGAAATTGCCGATTAAACGCAAACCACTAAAAATAGTTACAAAATCAATGTCAATGTAAATACGTTAGCATAGTAACAAATATATTATAAATGAAGACAATATCATATATATTCTAAAACAATTAAGGTGTAGCCACACTTGCAGAAACGAACGAGTTGAGTTATTTGAACCGTCCTGCGATTCTATAGGAAGCACAAATGTCATAACCTCATGACTCGATACAATTGTACCTATTATAAAATGTTTATAATTATTAGAATTTACAAAATAGTAGTAAAGTTCACGAGCATGTGCATTCATACAGCTTACCGTTAAAATGGAATTTGTTAATAATAACTATGAATTTGGTTGCAAACTTAGCATTATGTGTTCATTTCTATTCTCACATATGCATATGTTTATATAGTAGAGTAAGATAGCAGTAGATGTCTACAGGTAAAGAGAGTGTTTAGCGGACTTTCATAGGTTGGTATAATTACTTAAATAGCATATATAACGACTGATGTGAATATTAATACTGTCATGATTATGACAGCCAGAGAAAATTAATGACACTACTAATGTTAAAGATAAAAATATTACCCAAAATTAAGTAAAATTAGGTACCCTATAGCTGTACTTACGAACAAAACTCAACATGTCTTGAGTCTGAAATTTAATAAGGCCAATAATTAATGCATGCCTTGATCCAATATAATAACATTGCGGTGCACATCTTGCCTATCTTTACTCATCTAACGTTACAAGATATAAGTTATTAAATATTATGTTAAGAAGTTTATTTCATGATTTCATCTAATATCAAATCAATGGTATAACTTTACTGACTGGAGCACGAATGTAAATAAATAGGTATACGATTTTTCGTTTGACGTTTTCATGAATTTGTATTGCAATCTCAAATGTTTTACAATAATACGGTTAAGTATGAAAGACAAGGCAAAACAAAACACGAATATTCCATAAATATGACATCTAACTTCATTATAAATAATATGTAATTCTATTAAAGGCTACATATTCTACCGCTCTAATAGAGTTATGTAAGTATTTCTGTAGAAATATTAAGAGTATCTTAGAAGAATTACAAAGCAGCATTAAAATTTAGTAGCTAAAGTTAACTCTCTAGCAGTTAATATTTTTCATCCCAATGCCATACTTGGCATACAACATTTACCTTGTGTATTACGTAGGTGCTTACTTATTAACTTCTTCTTATGACTATTTTAGACCATATACTGTAGAGTTGTACAAGATGACCATTGACCATGTTGTTTTGACATTGAAGTCAAAGCCTACTTCTAAGGCTGGTTTGTACCGATGGACTATAAAAGCGATGAAGTTAAGCTGCGTAAGCATTTTGAAAGAAGAATTTCACAGATGAACATAACAAATCAGAATTATGGCTTGTGAAATCGAGGCTGAGACGTTATAATTCATAAAAGTCATAATACGTCGAATATAATATGGAGGCTTGTATATTATATAGCTATGTACCTAATTAATTTGTTAAATTAGTTTCTTACCCGTCAATAACATATAATTAAGATAATTGACTAGAATATTCAAGTTTAATTAATATAATAATGACTATGCCATACTATGTAAATAATGGTTCTGTTCTTATAATATCTTACCCGTCTTAAACATTTGGTGTTGTTTGGAACCCACGAATTAATTTAAACTTACTATGTCCATAAATAAGTAAAATAAAACATTTTACTATTCTAATTAAAATTTTCACTAGGAGGATATATAATAATAAGTTACTATTTAGATCTTTTATTTTACCTTGGAGATCTTTCACTAAGTATAAAGACTAGAATATTGTTTCAATAATAAATATAATCAATCTAGTATTAAAATAATCAATGTTTAAAAGTTCAGGTCAATTTTACATTAACCTGAACTATAAGATATTGATTATACGTTACTTATAAAATATATCTATATTATTATGCTAGAATGTACATACTTATTTCTAAAATGATTACAAATCATATCTTTCTATGTACTTTGCGATTTTGAATCATTCTTACAAGTTGTCTGGTTTGTACTGCGAAAATTATAACAATCACTTCTTTAAGTGCTATTAAGTTGTAATATAAAAAAAATGCATATATTGTCATGAAACAAATGCTTTAAGAACTAGTTTCCATGTACATTATAGACCTAAATAAATCAATTAACAGTAGGTATTCTCATGTAGGCAATTAAAATAAAAGATTTTTGGAGAAACCATAATCATTGAATATTTATACAATTAGTTTACATTTCTACTTTAAAGTATACATAAATCATTATTTGTATTTAAAGATTTACCTACCTGAAAACTAATTCTTAGTGGGCGTGTACAAGGCACCAATGCCGCTGCGCCAATAGCCTTTTTATGTTGTTATGTACATGCAACACAATAAATAAGCTCAAAAACAAAATATAACGTAACTTCGTAATACATTTTTTGACTTATAAATATATAAATAAAAATATCAACATGACACAGCCATTAATACAATGATCTGTAGTGCAAAAAATCACCAAGTAAATATTTCTACACACTACTTAAACGCAATTGATCCCGTTCCAGGCAATTCATAATAATTATTTATGCATGAATGTATGCATAATTTTACTTATACGTTATCTACTTACAGTACATAAGTATATAATTGAACTACTGTTACGTGTTAATATGATTTCAATGCACCCACTTTGAAGGTTTCAAATCTCTAACTCATTTACTAATTAAACTTTGTAATGGACCCATTCTTTACTGTGCACTATACAAATTGTCTGCCATTCACTGTTCAGTTTGAGCCACAATCTTCTTTAATATACCGTCGTGGAGGCTATGGGTGTCTGCTCGAAGCTAGGCCGCCGCGAGGGCGAGACCTGTCACCCTCAGAGATAGTTGGGCCGGGACACACAACAAAGCACTCCCATGCCTTTGTATAGAGATCCTCTTCGCTTATTCCTCCATAGCCCGTTAACCTCGTCACCCTTCAACGCGATGTTACTTTCTGCAAAAAACAGGGTGTGTAGTGTGTACACATTTTTATGTAAAAATATTAGGAGCCCATTTAGATTTTATTCAGTTTAGTTCTAGAGCTTAATGTTGGAGTTGTAATGCCGTGGTTGTAGGGAGACATACATATATTTGATGTTTAATTTTATTAAAATAATGAGCTAGGCTACGCAATAGCCTAAGTTAATAATAATTATAAAGAATAACATGGTTTATCCCATTGTTTATATCGATAACCATTATTTTTAAATTGGGGTTGAAAACCATGTTGTAAATAAATCAATAAAACGGTTTATATATCGATTACTGTAAGTAATAAAAGTGCGAGTAGAAATAAATGAATGTCATAAAAGAAGCACTTTACAGCATGTTACAGTACATTTTCTCACATATACAATTATGCAATGGATTAGCTATTGAAAAAGTAGGTAATCTCGATGTTTTTTCGGTCACAACTGTACCGGCTATTAATTCTGTTGCCCCTTCTCCTTGTTTCACCATGCATCGTAGTATCGCAAATTGTAAATATAGGTACTTGAAATATGGTGAAATTTTCAAAACAGATATTATTCTGATAGTTTGATATATTATATTATACAAAATTTACGCACAATTTAAGGTGGATACTAGCATAACGCTATCCCAACAAGACTCGAAGCTCATAACCAATAATCTTATTAGTTTTATGCTTGAGTATCTGGGCACTACATAGTGTAGATATTGTTGTGTTGTTGTGTATATAATGATGTATTATAAACTGTAGATGCGTTTTCTGGATTCTAAAATGGCGACAAAAATATGATGACCTAGGAAATCATTTTATGCACCAATCCACGACGCGAAAGTGCGCTACGAAAAAAAAAACTAAATATGACCTCTGCGGATTACATTATACGTTAAGTAGCTATATCTACTCTGATACTATAATACAAAGATTATAAAATTGAAATCAAAACTCTTATGACAAACATTACGCACAGGCCAAAAATATGTTTTATTACGATACAGGTCTTGTATGGACACCTATATCAATAAATAACTTTTTAATCATAACGATACACCTATATAACCTCCATCTGGAACAAGAAGGTTGAACCTCTACTTTAAAAAAAGTAACCGCAGATTCGGTAGAAAAAAAAAAGAAACACGCATGCGCAATCGATGTTTGGCGCTAACATTTTACATTCAAATTAAAAAAAGTTTGGTTTTGTTTGTAAAATTAATTAGTTTATGTATTATAGTATGAGAGTAGATAAAGTAGTGTATGACACTCGTGTTATAAGAACCCTTATTATGCAACAGTATCATAAACTACTATTATAGGTCTTGTGGAATTTTGTTATTCAAATAACTAAATTAATGTAAAATTTTTGTTCATAATAATATTGTTAGTACGCTGACCATAACTACCCAAGTAACATTTTAGGTTTTAGAAAGGTTTTGAAAAGGTTCTATAACCTTTATATGGAAATCTGCTCGTAAGTCTTAATAGGCTCAATAACGTTATATTAACCTTATATTAACCTCCTGAGTGCAAAAAGGGCCCACGTTTTAAAACCTTTCTGAGAGCTACAGCAAAACCTATAGCTCAAATCCAGAACCTTTCGAACTACTTACACAGTACCCAAATATAACCTTCACAACCTTAATTTAACGTTAATATAACTTTGCCAGACAGCTTTTAAAGTTCTAAATTAGTCTTGGATGTAACCCTATGACAACTTAAAACATTTCTAGGACTCTCGGGTTTTAAAATGTTTCTGTGTAAGATTTTTTTACAAAACAAGACCTATCGTGAAATTAAATAGGTACTATGATGGCGCCACATTCCCTGACATTATTCCAAGTTTCAAAATGGCTAACTAAGTAGTATTTAAAAAAATACAAGTATCTTGCTGAAGTCAGGAAAAATAAAAAAGTTGTGCGACTGGCACTTCATCGTGATACTTTAGGATAATAGTGCTGTATACGAGACGGGCCTTGCGCTAGTTTATAATTTTGACGATATTTTAATGAAATAAAAATTATAAAATTATACGGTTGGTGGTAAGTTGCATTAGAAATAAAACTACTATTCATCGTAAAAACATAAATTTTAAATGGTATAGCACTAGTTACTTAATTTACCCTCATTGAATTAAAATATTGCCATTGGTTTCGATTATTTTTAAATTTAATGTAAAAAAATGGCTGGCGTTAGGAAACTACTAGAAAGCATTAAATTTAACATTTTTAGAACTGTTACAGCTAAAAGCTCTTAATGTTTGCCAAAATAAGAGCTAAAGGTCATCGCGCGGAGCTAATTAAAACGCATAGGCTGTTTTCGCAGCTTTAAGGCTATTGCCAGGAGGACAACGTAACGCTTTGAAGTCGCGGAGACAACTGATATTTTTTGAGGATGCCTGTAAAGCTTTAAAATATTCTTGTAGGACGTTAATCATGCTTGAAGCTCTTAGACAATAGCTAATTAGTTTAGGTTGTCACCACGCAGTCCTAATTTGTTTGCCTCGACACTCTAAAACAGCCTTAAGGTTTGAGGTAGGTTTTAAAAATTACTTATAAGCAATTTCGATATTCCATAACTTTGTGGTCATAACAAAGTTAAAAATTAAACCTTTAGATCTCATGTTAGTATAATGCTAGCCTTTTCAGAACTTAATCAGGAGTCTACGACAACTATAAGATCCTAGGACTATATGCTCTTGAAACACAGTCAAAATAACGTTAATTTAATCTCTTGTCATCTGCTCCAAGGTTGTAATAAAAAACAACTAGTTTCAGGACCTATTAACCATTTTCAAGTACTTAATATGACCTGATGGCAAAGCGTTAACCTTTTTACGACCTTTAGAAAACCTAAAGGCATTTTTTACAACCTAGGCCCAAATGAAATGTTACTTGGGTAGTAGTTATGGTCAGCGTACTAACAATATTATTATTATTGATGATCATTACTTCTTTCTTCCATGACTATAAGAAATTATGTATGACAGTTAAAAACAGTTTAATAATTACCTAAGTGAGTCAAATTCTCATGTTGCGGTAAATACTCTTGTATATCGTTGACTATTCGTGTGATCTCCTGCGTGTCTTTGATGATGCTGCACAGTTCCTCCTGGTTGAAGTCCGGCGTGATCTGCTTGCAAAGCAAGATTTGGCTTATCACGTTACCGAAGTTGGACGGGCCGGCGCGATTCTCTACACAAAACAATTGGTTATCTTAGACTAATTGTATTATCTAGCATAGAAAATAATTTGTAATCAATAATGTAAAAATCAAAAAGTTAACAGACAGTTTCACAAGATTATTATCATCGTCAATATCAAAATGATTTCACAGTTGCGTCCATAGCTTTGTAATACGATTTTCTCCTATGGTTTTTGATCTGTTTGTCGACTTTTTAGGTAGCGTCATGTTTCTACTCTACCCTAAGAGAAAAGCCAGCACCAGACCCCCGTTGTTTAGCAGGTGCACCAATTAGTAGGTGAGTGAGATTGGCTTGAGTCTCAAGGCTGCAACAGGTTCACAACGTGAAAAATATTTTTTTTTGAAATAATAGTTTTATATTCAGGGTTCTGTACATTAGCATGCAAAAACAGAACCTTAATAGGATCTCTCGTGTATCTAAGTGACAGACGTACGTCTATCACAGGTAATTTTCCCCAAATCTACTAGGTACCGATTACATAAGTCGAAATACGATACTCATGAATTTCTGTGATCCAAACACGGAAAATTACCTTTAATAACGGAATTGCTAAACAACGTACGTACACATTTTTGTGTTCGATAAAAAAATAATTGGAATGTATGAAAGAGTAGGTATATTTAACAAATATAATGTTAAAATTGGTCTTGGAATGGCCATTCTACATAATTTTATCACCCAGTTCAACTTGTACTTGTTCATTTATTTTATGATTTATATCTTTAAGCTTTCCATAGTTCCATAGCCATAGTGTACATATGTGTACATAGTAACACGTATATGTTTTCGAATCATAGTTTTTTTAGATGGACTGACTGAATAAATGACAGATATTGTTATGGAATATGCACAAAGACACAACTTTCATATTCTACTACTTTTACTATTTACAGTCTTCTAAGAATACAAAACGCATATTATGGATTATACGGACTTTGATATTTTATTCTTTCAATGACCAGACGTAGTCATAAAACCGGATGTTCCACGAAGTATCTAAGCCGGGCTGAGTTTTCAATGCAAGTTCACGTACTGTCGCCTTCTCAATAGATATCAATTCACTAACCCTATTGTTGGAGCTCACCGTCCATAGCCTATTTATATAGAAGATCACTTTAGATCTTGTTAACTAAACTCCGTTCTATAGTAATAAATCCTCAACAGTATCATACCAAATTTGGAATCTATGCTCCAAAATCTTGGCATGTTCTTAGAATGAGTGATTTAATGCTACTCGTTGTGCCCAACTGTACGCCAACTTTATTTAAAAAGCTTCGTTTCGGATTAATTACTTTTAACCATTAAAAGGAAAGCGTTTTATTTGACAGAACACAGTTTTGCTTTTAAAATTAAGATACATTTGTTAGTGAACATTACTTGCAAATTTATATACTGAATACTGTAAATTGCGTCAATTAAGGTAAAATGAAGATAGATGGAAACAAGTGTTTTCGATCGAAAGCCTTTGGAAGCCTTGGTGCTGAGATTATGATGATAAAATGCCTACGATCGATAGCCAATAGCGATTGAGATCGATGCAATACTGGTGGTTAAGTAGGTACGTCCACTATATATCAATCAAGGCAGATATTTTTGTGCACAACCAAAATATAGGTTGAGTTGGTAACCATCACTCGGTCTACGGTACTGTACGGTGCTACGGTCAGAATTTTTGTTTTGGGATCATAATGATGAGAAATAAAATGCACGATTTCCGGCTCGAAAATAAGTTCTGAAGTTAATTGAATGTCATTTTAAAGCATTTTGCATGCTAACTATTCAAATCACGTCGGTTTCACCGCCGCGTCGCCCTAAAGACGGATTTAAGGAAAAATATGTACTCTCCCTATAAGAGAAGGATCGCGGGTTCGAGTTCTGTCTGAACTGATTGAAATTTGTTCCTATCTTGATTGTTCTGAAGTTTAGTTTAGTTATGTACAGTTATTGTAAAATAAAATATACGTGAAACTTTAACCACAGTTCAATTAATGATCTTTTTACAAAAAGGACTTTAGAACAAATAACTAAAGAGTCATACATTGGTTGACAAACTGCTGTGCTTAAATAAATAGTCAAGATTAATTTCTCGTTCTCTTCCGATCCATTAACTTTATATACTGAGTTGTTAACTGCCGAGTTCACGAAATTTCGTACACATCTATTACATTTATTTGACTTTTCCAGACAGTTGTATTAAAATTGTATAATTTAGTAAAACCGCCTGCCCCGTTTTTCAATGAGAGTTTCGTAGGCGTTCTCATTAAGGAAGGTTAACAAATTAAAAAAAATATTAACATTGTATCTACTTGACAAGCTAGTATATTTGTATTGTTCTTTTTTATTTTTGCTATAATGTAATCTCGTTTAAACTTATTGACGTCTATTCTACCTAACCTAAGTTTACCATCGCGTCCTAGGTATCATTATTTGAATATAATATCGCAATCGTTCAGTCTAAAATTTCTGTGCATTGGATTATATTCTTGCTGGGATCCTCTTAATCCAACAGTAGATAATCAAACAGTAGATAATTATTTTAATATAGAATTAAGATACCGGATTATACTGTGTATCTTTCTTTACAGGGTTACTGGTAACTCGACGTATGCCTGCCAGGTAGTGTTAGAGCACCCAAAATGCTATATATTTGACCCCCATATTTTTGGCCGAAAATCAATAGCTTTCGTAAAAATTGATTTTTTGAGTTTTTTCCTATTGACTCAAAATTAAGCAATCAAGTGCAAATTAAAATAAAGTTTTTGCCTTGTGGGAATTATACTAATTTATTTTAAGAAAAAATATTTTTCAATTTTCACCTTGCTCTCCAAAAAAAATATTACGGCAGTGAGCGTACCAATAACGGAAATAATTAGTGCGTTTATTCAGTTTTCCAAAAAGGTAGTGACATCCATAGAATAACTTATGTAACGATGCAAATCGTTTTGTTGCAATTTGAATATTAATAACGTTTAAATGGTAAACAATGTGGGGCCATTGGAACGTTTAAAAATAGTTTTACTTTGTTCTAAAAAGTATTGACAATTGTGTATTCGAAAATTAATAAAGATGTCAGGGCGTGGAGTATATTCCCTCCAGCTAATAGAAGGTTTAATTTGTGTGCACGATTAAAGAGAAGAGTTGTAGTTGATAGGAACAGGAACACTCGATAGGAACAGCCCGCGGCGGTGAAGCAAGGGCACTTAGCTCTGCCGTAGGGTCTTGAATACGTGCCGCGCTGACGCCTTGATCGTCGTAGCGTGGCCTGCTCTGCGACACCTAAGCCTTATCTGTAAGGAAGCGAAGCGGCTGATGCCAAAAGGAAGGGTTTCGCAAATGAACCTGCGATGGATTTTATAGCTTCGCATAGGCATCACTCAGTGGGGAGACGTACGTGACCTATCTTCCGCTCATGTTAAGCTCCGATATACAGAAAGTGCCTCTCTGCGGCTGTATATGAGCACTGATTTAACATCATAATAATGGAATCCGCCATTACAAAAGTGTTGTAATGTTGTTTTTTTTCATGCCACTTAGGTGGCAGACAAGCACACGGCCCACCTGATGGGAAGTGGTTACCGTGGCCTATGGACGTTTGCAACACCAGGGGCATCACAATCGTGTTACCGACCCTGTAGATACCTTCTAATACCCTTCTTGAAGAACCCCATATTGTAGTCGCTTGGGAAAACCACGGCAGGAAGTTCATTCCACAACCTGAGCGTGCGTGGGATGAAGTTCCTTTCAAAACGCACGGTGCGCACCATTTCCGGTCGCAGTGTGTGAGGATGAATTCCCTGCCTATGGCGAGTGGTGCTATGATAGAATGCAGCGGTGGGCATCATGTCAAACAATTCATCTGAGCACAAACCATTGTACAGGCGGTAGAACACACACAGCGAGGCAAAGTCCCTTCTGAGGCTGAGAGGTTCCACATCGCCTGTGAGTATGGGATTGTCGACGAGCCTCAACGACCGTGTTTGCAATGAGTCGAAGGGGCCAAGCTGGTATGCAGGCGCTCCGGCAAAAAGGTGACAGCAGTACTCCATGTGGGGCCGAATTTGTGCCTTATAAAGCAGAAGTCGTTGCCCCGCAGTGAAGTACTGCTTCGCCCTGTTGAGCACTCCAAGTTTCTTTGAGGCCAGTTTGACCTTGTCCTCCAAATGGTTGCGGAACTGAACGTCGCTTGAGATGTCGACACCTAGGATCCCAATACTCGAAGAGATGGAAAGTGGTGTGCCCAGGAATTGCGGCGCTACAATAAATGGGGTTGCACATGGTCAAACCAAACATTCAGTATAGAACAGTGGACTAAAAATGCGACTAAAATTTAATTTCAATCGATACCAACTGGTTACTCGACAAAAAGTACACATTTAAAATTGCAATAAAATGATTCGCATCTTTACACATAATATTTATGAAGAAAGGCGAGTTTTAATAAGCGCGGGTACAAATATGCCAAGGACATTTCCATTACCAGTCTCCCTGTAAAAAAAAGAATAATTACTTAAATTATTCACGTAATCATATAAAAAAAAATTGCAGCTTGAACTTAAAGGATGTCAAAGATCACTGATATAGAGTAATCATTGTAATTATTTACCGTAGTAAGAGGTCATGTCCATTGGTACGAGTTGGACAAGCCGGTGACACTTCGCTAGTTCGCGCAGCAGCAGCTGGGCCATGAAGTATAGCAGCACCAGCTGAGGCTGTTCCGTGCACCCCTCACTAGTGGACCTGAACACAAGAAATACATTATATTTATTTTATTCTTTAAAAAAGCTTACAGCTGTTGCCATGTGATTGAAACGCTTCATGGAAAATATCGAGGTTCAGCCTAACGCCCCGCAGGTTTGGTTGATAATAGTGGACCACAGACTTCGGAGTGAAAGCCTCGGATACGACTAAGAATAACGCTAGGGTGATGGAAAAGAAGTGGGATTAAAACCATAATAAATAGGTACAGGAGGGCCACTTACAAATTTTGTGTTTAGATATAGAGGTAGCAGTTGTGTGAGGATTTGAAGATACAAGATGAGGATACATTTAAATGTTTTGGGACATGATGTATTTGTATTAATCTTGAGGTATTTCAGGGCAGGACGAGGAAATGCGACTGTTCTCGAATCAAATCAACTAATTTATTGCCAACTAAGTGTACACGTAGAATGTCAGTAGATTTATCTGTTATCTTGGTGCCTCTTTTAGGTATCGCAATAGTGAGATCACAGGTTAAATTAATATTTATTACTTGGTCATTACGAACTCTAATATTAATCTTTAAATCTCTTATGAGACGATATTCTTAGCAATCCATGTATTCTCCGTGCGGGTGCCGGGTCCATCGCGTTGCTGAGTTGGGAACTCGGGACAGTGCCTGGGACTTGCGACCCAAGTGTAGGTTTAGAAGGGGCCCCTTTTGTTGATGTACATCAACACTCACCTTCACTACCCAAGTTCCCCTCCCTGCCTAACCAAATTTGATACGAGCCTACTAGTGCCGCTTTAGACATTCGTCCTAGTAATGAGCTTATTGTAGCTCTCGATAGGCCTAGATCTTTAAGTAGGTTATAGAGAGATTTAGCTGGTATACCTCTCGCTCCCACTTCTACTGCATACAAATTAACCACGTAACCGTTTTTGATTAATTCGTTTATTTTTCTTAAGTGTGTGGTCCTTCGGTATATTTGTTTCCCACGGTACAGTAAGTTCCACCAGGACCACATATTTAGTCGTTTTCGAGTAGAGAAATATGTCCGGTATTTATTTTATTTCGTATGACGATAATAATAACCGACATTTACCTTTTAGGCATTTAGATAGGTAATGTAAACCTTGTAGCCATCTGGTTGAGATAGACAGTAAGTTGTTGAAAAAGCCTTTTCATTCATAAGTTTTTTTCTTATATTACCTATCTAATTGCTCAATTAATATTTCCTAGATTTCATAATATTGTAAGGTTACATCTCTTGTCAGGTACACGCAGTTAATGTTTGTATAGGGTAAATACACCAAAAGTTTTTGACAACCGATGACTGAGATTGATGACTTTACATAGTTTCTGAAACTCGTAACGATATGGTTTACAGTACTTAATCCTCCATAACATTAAAATTTAGAAGTTTGTTCGGTTCCATCAATGGCGGAAGCAAAAAAGAAATTTAAAATGCTTTGATTGTTACTTTTCAATACAATTGAGGGCTCATACGTATTGAAGCTTTTGTGTTTTCCTGTCGTGAATGAAGAATAGCTTGTATAGCTCCGTTCTTCTTTCTTGCTTGCAAAACGGACGTTTTAACATGTCATAGTATAAGCCCTCTGGTTATATGACTGTCTCGGCACGAGATCATGGACGATTAACGATTTATATTTTAGGAGTCTAGTAAAACTCTTTATCCGACATAAGTGCTTTTTTGGATAAAGGATAGCAATAGGATAGCTTTTTTGACTGGCAGAAATTTCTTCAGAATGAGATATCTTCGTGAGAACCTTGTGAGCTTGTGCAGAATAAAATTATTAGAATATATCTGCCTTGCTTATTTACCCTTGCTTATAAAAGCTAATTGATATGAAGTTTTGCTGAGGACTTAAACTTAATAGATGTGAAGTTCGAAAAACTCTCTATGTTAAATTTTACGTCCATGTAGCGAGGATGTTTGTTAGTTTCTGATTCCGTTCTCAGTAAAGGATTATTGGATGTAATTAGGTATCTGTGGATTTCATAAATCCACAGATACCTAATTACATCCGATGCGAGAATCAGCTCGTCTTTTGAAACGCAAATGACTGGGCGTTGGGCGTGTCCTTCCAGGTACTCTACAAAAGAACATGCTGACGATATAATGTATCTATTAATGCCTTGTATGACATAAAATGGGATAAAAGGTATACAAATTGCAATTCCAGGGGAAACATACGAATGGACGCTATTTTGGTTAAGAAACAAAAGTGTTGTAATTTTAAACATAAAGTAGCGAATTCCACTATGGTTTGAAAGGGGATAATTGTTTGATATAGAATTTAGTGAATAATATATGTATCGTTTGTGTTAAACAGGAGGCCATTTATCTAGTTGGGATAGGGCATTAATCTAACTGTAGAAAATGGTCCATGGCCACCAGGGAGTTTCGACACACGTAGGTATTCGTGGGATACTATTATTTTTAGTGTGGGATTAATATATTTTATTTCCAAAATATAGGTTTCACTATGTCCATTTCAACCTTTCTGTGAGAACGAGTAGGTATTAAAGAGCGAGACTGAGTAGGAAATAAATATTTAAATAAATAACTGAGATGATACCCCTTGTCAAAAATAAATAGGAGGATAGAAATACTGAACATTTTGCCTCATTTTCTCTGTATTCGATTTCAATGTAGGTCGAAATAAGATAACTGAACGTTAATAACTATAAATATATATTTTATATTACTTCAGTGTCTTTAGCCAGTAGATACTCACAATGCTATGAAAAGTCTTACACTGTTAGCCCTGAAGAAAGTTCAAGAAGTAAATAGATATATTTGTGTTCCTGTAGTACGTAATAAGTATGTAGTAAGGTCTCCTATGCTCTATTATTATCAAAATCAGAACCCCAGGATAGTTCTATTTGATCATTGATTTTCTTAAAGTATGTTTTTCTTGTATGTCTAATCGGGTGCAATGATGTAGTGCATCTTTTATCAAATTCTTGGTTTCTTAGTGTCTCTACATTTAATTGTCTATGGAGAGTGTATGAAAATATACAAACTTTTTACAGTTAGGTAGTACTAGCTGGCTGGTCTGTTTTGTGGCCTCGACGCAAGCCCGGCGCAGTCGTCGCACACGTTCTCGAAGCTCAGGGCAGTCATGGGGCTGACCGATGTGGATGAGCAGGTCGCGAAACAATGCCAACTGCACATTGATCTCGGTGATTAGCTATGGAAAGAGAACATTATTTCAATATTGGTAAAAAAAAACAATAGGATGTGACGTAGAAAGAGAAATATTAACACCCACATCACCCTTCGGGGATTTACAGGCGAGAGTATTTGTAAAGTATGCACGGTGTGACGTTAAATGTTTTAAATGTCTAAATTATAAAGTCTAGTCTAAATTTTCCAGGACATAGGTAGACCCTTGCTTTTATGTGTGAAAACCCTTATCATGTCACCAACGGCCTCAGGATTGACCTTAACCGCACGAAGTTCGCTTACGTGTGAATGGGGCTTAAAATCTATGGAAATAATCCTTGAAAAAGAGAGTTTAAAAAATATCCTACAAATAAAAACAAAATTGGTTTCTTTGTGGTATTCATAAATGACAGTTTTATTGTTAGAGTACTAAAACTGTATAGACACTCTATGGCTACAAAGTAAAAGCCAGCTTAGATTTATATTAAATTTTCATAAAACATTTTCACTTTGTGAACATTGGTCCATTGGTAAAGGAAAAGTTATTTCGTATTCGATCAAAACATTTCATAATAGAAAATCAAATAGGAAACAACGCTGTCCCTTTTTTAGGTTCCAACAACACACGCATATTAATCCTACGGTTCAGTATATGGCAGTAACATATCGTAATCAATTTGGTGTGGCCACGACCAAATTGATGAAATCGAGCGAAAAATGTAATGACGCCCTGATACGGCTAAACTGCCTCTGCCTGTCGATTTTGCAATACAGATTTATAATATACTTCTGTATTTTTCTTCGAAAATAATCAGTTTTAACGAAAAAGAAAATACTGCTGTATAATTAAAATTAGGACTGCAATGCGGTCCATTTAAAAGCAGGTGAGCAAATGTATCGTAACTTTTTTAACGTATGTTATTGTTGTTTGTTTGTTGTTTTAATTAGAGTTTCAAAATAAACATTAACAACGGTAATACCGTAATATTTGATAGTATTACCGTGCCTTAACCATCATATTATCCGAATACCCCTATACTGTTAAATTCAATCGCAGTATTACACATATTATGTATGTCTAAATCTTAGTTGTAGGCCTTTCATTTCTCTGGCCACGAATCTACGTTCTGACTCCATAGGGATGGTAAGCCACAGCTCACTAAGAGAATTTCTTAAGGGAATCAGTGATGTATATCTGACCTCAGCTTATAATTTTTTTTTTAAGAATTTTAGCAACCGAAATTATCGAAATTATTAATATTCCCTCTAATCCTCCAACTAAGCTAAATTGCCGGGACCTCTCGATCGTAAGGCCGACTCCTTAACCACTAAGCTACCGTAACTAAGTACCTGTTGGTACCTAGACCTAGACCTAGACCTGGACCACTTTTTAGGCCTAGGAAGACAACTACGTTGTCTCGAGACAGGTTTGAGTTGTAAGTGCATTATGACCAAGAACAATCTTGCTTCAAAAACCAAGAAAAATGGTAGCATCCGACGGTTTTAATACACGAATAGTCTCTAGCTAACGCTAGCAAGTTAGAACCATTGACCGATGACTTTATTGTCTTTTTGCTGTGTAGTATTGGACTCACAAATAAACACTCACAAATAGAGGAAAGGAATGTTTAGCAGATCACAGATACAGAAAGATAGTTTCACCTTGTAGAAGTTAGATAGTACATAGTACAGAAGTCGAATTGAGCGATAGGTGATAGATAATATGTACTTGGAATATAAATACACTATACCTACGGGTAGTAAGACAGACTAGATCAAGTAAATAGTGACTTTCTTGTATTCAACATAATTTATCTATACCAGAGAAACAATAATCGTTGAAATTTAGATAAAATGACAAATACTACATAGTTTCTTTCTCAATGGGGTAGTCATAAATCACATGTTTATACTTGCTGCGATTCTGGCATACATCTTTCGATAATATATCTTTCATAATTGATTGCATACATGTTCGCCGATTGCGGGTAATCTTGAGCTGGCCTTTGTTTGATATACTCTCGATCTAATTGACATACGTATGCCTAGGTTAACCCTTATCAGGTTGCTCATCCACCTTCAAATCCTCCTCTTTTCAGTTTACTGTGTAACAATTTATTTATTCGTTAAACTTTATGCTCATGTTCCCGAATTGGCGGACATACATTGCCTGTGGTATACAGGCATTCTGAACCAGTCCGTCAATTTACTACAAGCTGACTAACATGACCACATCATGTTCGTAAATCATAACCAATATAGATATAACAACCACGGTCTCTACTAGTTTCAGGTTCTTTTACCACTTAACGTGATCACACGTGTTAACTATCAGTTCTTTCTTGTAGGTACTTACACTATATAATATGATGTCTACAGTTACCGCTGCGAAAAGGTTTACAAACATGAAATATAAATCACAAGGTCTAAGATATATAATGTATTCGTTGATTAGATTAAACTCGAAAACACAAAACACAAAAAAAACCCTAAATGAAGTAGGTTTTTTGTTTTTATTTTGCACCTACTCTAAATTTAAAGATTCTTTGATCTAGCTCAGAAGTTTGCCAATGATGATAATAATACTTTTTATTATTTATTTATTTATTTATTATACACTTCACTGTAAACCATAAATTAAATTAATATTTATTTCAGACCAAATTACAGAGTCCATATTTTACACGTTACGTACAAAAATTGGAAAATTAAATGAATTATAAAATGAAAATGCCAATCAAAATAAAAATTAAACACTAAATTATAACACATACCTAAAACAAAAAAGCAGTTCATGAAAGACATGCCACATTATTCTTCACTTAAAAAAACATGTGTTTATGTAAAAACATATTGAATTAGAAATAATAGCACAATAGTACTAGTTATAGGTACATAATTTTAGTACTGTTACAGTGTTCGACTCTTCAACACATAACTAGCCGTAAAACGCAGAAACATAAAATACCGAATTTCAGGTCAAGTACATGCGGAGGAAAGATTTATTGAAATCCGAATATAAGAAGACGAAAATACAATATGTATAACAGAAGGAGGCGTAACTGGTTTTGTATTACCTACTAGTTAACCCTTGCGGCTTCACCTGGGTCACGTGACGTCAGAGGTCGAATTTAAATTGTATGCCTATGCCTAACCAACTTTTATTTTATTTGGAGGATATGTTGCCGCGAATTCCTGATTTATATTCCATAGATGACCTGTTTTTTATATTCTACCGATGCCAACACGCAACACTGAAGGTTTCAATGTGCGTTCACTTATGGAACTCCCCAAGTGATTTGGATACATAATATAAACAATACAAATCTATACATTATCTGTCAAACTACCGCCGCTGCTGTAAACATAATAAAATGCGCCACCCGTAACTCAAGTACGAGTGTAACAGGATATATATATATATATATCCTGTTACACACATAGCACATAGTGAGATACCTATACACTTCTGATACGGAAGTATTGAGATAACTCATTTTAACATGCTATTCTATTATTAATAGCATGTTCTGATTGCGAGTGCGATTCTTTACGAGTTATCAGAATTGCTTGAATAGTTCTAAGAAAAACAGCGATCACCGGCATTCCAATCGGAAGCAGCCTCTTTGGGGACATATAACACAAATTTTATAACAAAGACTAGTATTGATTTAGGATATATTTACTCCTGGAAATATTTACGAGTGCTTTTTATTAGACTGTAGTAACAAATGTTAAAGAATTAATGGAAATATTTTAGATGGTAAACCTCTTATTGAATGGTCAGAAATGGATGTTCTTTGACCGCGATCAAAATGGAATTAACGCCGGTGAAATTCGAATTGCCAGTTCACATTATTCCAGTAGCATTATCATTTTGGTGAAAACAAATTGTTTCATGATAAACAGTTTGTATTTACTAAGGGACGTTCGACAGCAGATGCTGGTATAGAATTGTTAAATTGTATTTACGTGGCCTGGGAGGATAAGCATGATGCATTGGGTGTAATCTGTGATCTATTCAAGACATTTGATTGCGTCCATCATGACACATTAATCAGGAAATTAGAATATTATGGAATAAGGAACAAGGCTCTCAAGCTCCTGACTTCATATTTGAACAATAGAATTCAGAGGGTCGATGTTAACGGTACACGTTCAGTGGGATCTTTGATTTCAATGGGCGTTCCACAGGGTTCGATATTTGGACCATTTTTATTCTTAATATTTATATTAATGACCTCCTCTACTACGTAAGGGACAAAAATAGTATTTTTATTTACTGACGATACTTCGTTAATATTTAAAACTAAAAGGCAAAAGAATAATTATGACGAAGTGAATGGTGCAATCATAAGAGTGGTCCATTGGTTTAATACTAGTAATGTTTGCCTTAATGGGAACAAAACTAAATGTATAAAATTCACATTACCTAATGTTACACAGGTGGAAACCAATGCACAACTCAATGGAAAAGTGTTGAACCCTGTGGAATCAACAGTGTTCTTAGGTTTAAGTGTTGACGCCAAACTACAGTGGCGATCGCATATTGAAAAAATAGCCAGTAGATTAAGTTCGGCTTCTTACGCTGTAAAAAAGATTAGGACATTAACAGACGTGGATACGGCTAGAATAGTTTATTTCAGTTATTTTTATAGTATTTTGAGCTATAGAATTCTCCTTTATATTTATCTTTCAAAAGCGGGCTGTATTTATAATTTGGGCCCAAGAGAAAAGTTTAAAGAAATAGACATTCTAACCATAGTGAAATAATACATTTTCGAGAATCTAATGTAGGTGAGGAAAAATATCTCAAAATTTTCAAGAGTTTGTGACAGGCATAACACAAATACAAGACATAAAAACAATCTTGTAGCTTGTGATAGTAGACTCCATAAAATTAGTAATTCTTTCCAGGGCAACTGTATAAGCTTTTTTAACAAGCTCCCTAATGAAATTAGGGATTTACCTGTGAATAAATTTAAAAATGTAATTAAGGCTAAAGTGTGCCAAAAAGGCTATTATAAAATCCAAGAATATTTAGATGATAAACAAGCTTGGAAATGAGCTGTTCGCTCAACTATGCTACTCAAGCAAACTTTTGTATTTAGACTAAGTAGACTGAGCAAAAATGTTTGTAAATAGACCAACAGAATAATGCCCGCGGAGTTTCTTGCCGTAGTCTTCCCAGGTCGGGGCCGCGTTTCGAACCGGTGGTACATTTGCTAAACTAGTCTAGGTTTTTTTAAACTTGACTTTTTGTAAGTGCCGTTTTAATGGTCGATATAAAATAAATGATTTTTGACTTTGGCACTTTTTACTAAAATGTGCTCATTCCAGTAAATGATTTCCGTCCAGTGAATTGTTCAAGAGCGTCTAAAACACTGGGATAATTTGGACACTACAATCCAGTCCAGCACTGGATTGGATTGATTCGCTGGAGTACTGTATCAACTAATAAAGTGAACCAGGCATAAAATAACCATTGCGTTTTTGCAAACGGAACTTAAAATTTTTAAGAAGGAGCTGATTCAGAGTTCCATAAGGCCTTAATGAGCTGAATTTCATTTAATAGAGAGGGTCGTTAGCGATAGATACAGACAAAATATGGCACTTCCACCTATTTGAAATCGGTTAATGTAAAATATTTTATTCAGGTAGAGGAATGGTGGCCATATATTTGTGATTTATGTTGATCCGCTAAGAACAACAAATAATGATTGCCCTACAATGAGTTTACCTGTTACATTACCAAATTAAAGTTTTATTTCGCCCATTTGTGGCGTGGTTCCATTATAACCGGGCAATATTTTTTTCTGTTTGTGTTCGCGACATGAAGTAGGTATTAAATTTTCATTTCCACAACAAAATAGTCCTTTGTTTTGGGAATGTACCAAAATCCCTTCTTAATGGATGGTTGCGTTACAAAAGAAAGCCCGGATATTAAATTTTAAATTTGTGACCTAAGCCGTTTGGTGTAATTCCCAATGTGGCCACTTTTTCAGTGATGCTAGTGGTAAGTACCATCACGAGGTCATGGCCTGTTCTCACTCTTATAAGAAGTAACTGCTTTTGTATTGCTATTATAAGTATTTTGTATTGTGCACATTGTGTGCACACAAGCTGGTATAAGTGGGCGAACACAATGAGTGTGTTCCTGGAAGGTAACGTTGGAGTTCCTACTAAATAATCTCATAAGGACTGTTAAATGAAAAATGATATATGGTGGCGCGTTAATAATTGTGTGATTAGAGTGAATGAAATTCACTCTGGCGTAATGCAGGACACTGGTGCTCTATGGTCGAGTATGGCGTCATTCGTTCATTCGGACTGTCAGTTTGAGTTTGACAGATCATTGACTTTTGTGCGGCGCGCAGAGAATCGAGATCAGTATCTGTGTGGACTTCGACCCGGCACCACGTGTCTAGCAGAACGCTCCTAGTTCGGTTGAATATACTTGGTTATAGATCACGAGTGTGCCTGTAAAAATGTGTAGTCGTTAGTTTGTTAGTTATTGACGTAATTGAAATATGGTGATTCGTGTATTGGGTTATCTTATCTTCTCGCCCGTATATCCACGCGGATTGTAAGTGCAAGCTTAGAATGGGCTACTAAGAGGCCCCAGACCCGAAGTAAACCCCATGAGCCTGCATATACATAGATTTGTTTGTTTGTTTAAACGATAAAATCGAAAACTACTGAACCGATCTTAATAGTTCTTTCAAAGCTATTTCATTGAATTATTAATAATTATTGTTAATAAAATTTCTTTACCTTTCATTGAAAAATAATATAAGTAGGCCACATTGAGTCATTTTGATATTTAAGAAAATACCGTTGGAATATCGAGATAAAACAAAACCTTTTTAAATACTCACTAAAGTTTACTTTTATTTTTATACTGCCATACTATACTGTCTCTCAGGTCACGACCTCGGAAAGAGTGTTGCGTGTAACTTCGCTATGGTAATTGAGAACTATAAATTTGAACATGACTGGTTGTAATGTCATGTTTATAATCACGTTAATTCAATATTTTGCGTAAAAGGTGTTTCACTTTCGTAAAGAGTAAGGTTGTCATAAAATTTAAACAATCATTATTTTGTACCACAATAAATGGCTAAACGTTCTCAATATCATTAAGATCTTCAATGAAGCCAACTTCACTTACAAGCCGGTGCACCTGTTGATTGAGCACGGATGAGGCTCTGGAGCGTGCTATCCTCTCGCTTTTAGTGGTTCAGTCAGAGCCATAAAAACCCAAATAGTGAAGTGGAGAGGAAGAAAGGGAGAGCTAGCCGAGAAAGAAATGCTTTTTACTATTTATATACACTTTTTATCCGTACCAAAAGGGTAAAAATGAAACCCTTTTCGTAAGACTTCACTGTCTATCTGTTGGTATCTCAAGAACTATAATAGCTAGGCAGTAGATATATACACAGATGACGTATTTTTGTTGCTGCTATAATAAAAAGTACTACAAACAGAATAGTGCGGAACCCTTCGTACTCAAGTCCGACTCGCAATTGCTTGGTTTTTAGACTCTAGTATCATATTCAGAGATAATTACTTCTTCTTCATCACAGCATTAATCCCAGTCGCATCTGAAGCTTTCACTTTAGAGTCTGAGGTTCGCTTTTCTAACCGGTCTTACTGCGGATTTAGCTGAACTTCGACATTTTGGATTTTTGATTTTTTCCTACTATCCCTAACGACTGCCATTGATGTTTGTATAGCAATCAGGACCGACGGCTTAACGTGCTCTCTGAAGCACGACCAAACATCATATTCATGCATACAAATATTTGCATTGAGCGTGGATCGAACCCGCGCTCCCTGCGTAGCGGCCGTGTTCACTACCGCTACGCCACGGAGGCTGTAAGATAATTACTAAACTCGTAGAAGCTAGGAACTTAGAAGAAGGTCACTTCGTGAAGCTAATAAGACTATTGTTCCCAGAATTTATTGGATGGTCCTTTAATTTCAAACCTATTGTATTTGGGAACCGACTAGTTAACAATAGAGAGGTAGTTATAACGACACTGTTAGGTAACATCTTTTGAGAATGCTGCATTTTGATTAGAAAGCTGATGTTAGTCACTAATGATTAAGTAAAATTCATCTTTCTAATTTATTAGAAATATTATAATTAATTTCCTAATAACAATATACAGGGTGAATTTTTCAAATGGGCGTGGAAAAAGAAATTCGAAACTTTGCAAAAAAAAAAGCGAAGAATACCTAACATTAATAATCTCCTAACTTAACCTCCGTACCGGGGTCAGAATACTGTCCGGTTCAGACATTGCGTTTTAAATTATTTAAGCAGTGTAGGACGAAAAGTTTTAAAATTGCTTAACGATGCGAGCTATACTGCTGTATAGGGGCAATCCTAAAATTAAATGTATAAAATTTGTATAAGTAAATAAGTTTTGTAAAGCTGACTTGATTTTATAAAAAATAAAACAGCATCATTGCGAGTTGGAAGTAGGACATGACGGTATTTCCGCCCAATTGACCAGTCCGTCTGGGGAAGTACCTCCGCTCTACAGAATACCGCGGCCATAATTACTTGGTGTTGTGTTGCCGGCGGTGATTAGGTTAGCCCGATCTCACTGAAGAGTTTTTGTGCTGTCAGTGGGAAAACTAAATGCTTGTCCTGCTTTGTCTTCGTGTGACTCGCCTGGCGTGCATACTTCCATAGGCCACGGTTACCACTTTTCATCAGGTGGGCTGGTGTGCTTGTCTGCCACCTCAGTGGTATAAAAAAAACATTTCGTAAAAAAGGTACAATTACATTTCTAACAATCTTTTCAGATAACTAAAAACATTGTATTCTTTATTCAGTATCTAAATAAATCTCTTTATCCATTATCTATGTATGTATCCATTATCTAGGTAAGGTAAAAGCACCAATGGTAGACACTTTAAGGACAACTTATTTCACTCTACACAATTACACATACCTATTTTTTAAAGTATGGTCGTTACGTCCTTTTTTAACTGTAAAGCAAATTAAGGCACTATCTTTAGCAGATAAAATCTTTGAAAACTAACATATATTTACTTTAAATACAATTATTATACACATGGTCATAAACACCAATAGTCGACAATCACTTAAAACTGATAGAAAATCTAACCCTAAAAATACAGCAATGGGCTACGTAGGTCCAAAAGTTACATATTTATAACATCCGTACTAAAAATAGTGATAATCATTACTAATAAATAAAATATCACACCTATTAAAAATCTTTACCCTTAACAAAAATCTCAAGAAACAACTTTCGCCAATTCAATAAATAGTCAAGTAAATAGTCAAGTAAACAAGATATTTACTTTTCTTACAATAAATGTTTTTTTCCGAAATTGCCGACTATCGGTTCAGTGTCGACCATTGGGTCTTTTACCTTAGCGTTTGTGAGTGTGACGTTGTAAGGGGTAATCTCTGGATCTACTACGTAAACTGAAATTATTTCACCAATAGAAAGCTACTTTATTGTAGAGTGTCATAGGCTATAATAATTTCCAAAATTAATGACGCATCTTTACTTTATACTGAAATAATGTAATGCAAGTTGTAAAAAATATTGCATTTTTCGTGTGCGCTGCGAAAACTATTGAGGATAGAACAAAAAAATTTACTACGATATATTATTTTTTCGGCGATTATGCGCAAAAGAAGCGCCTCACTTTTACGCCGTACCTACCCCCGGCAGTCCCAACACCATCCTTAGAGCGTTGACTGATCGGTGGGACTCCCCGTTCCTGGTGCGGTGGACACAATTACACGCAATAAAGTTTGACACCGCCCCAGGTTCAGGGTGGCACACCCAAACTGATTAAATTTTGATTGTGCTACCTACTAATATTTGTTATAAGTTATTTACTAACAAATCTATGGAAGAAATTCTGAAATAAATGATAAATATTATTAAATAACGTTTCAAACTCTGTAAGAAAGTCTGCAATAGCATATGCCTATCTCCTACGGATAACTCACAATAACTGCTTTTACTGTTAAAATTGTGGATTAAAAATAAATTATTTTTATGAAGCTTATAATTTAGCCCATATGGTATTAATCTGTATCGTTATAAATATGTTTGTTCGAACAGAAATTTAATGTAGAATATTTTGTGCCCTTTACTCTATACAGTTAAAGCAAATATCTTCAAAGATACTAGCAAAATAAAAACGTGTGTTCGTTGCGTGGCGTTATAGGCAGTATCTATCCAATTGCGTAGCATCATAATTTTTATTCATACCGAACTTTTAACCTGAAGTATTAAGCGGAACAAACGGGCCGGGACAAAAATATTTCTAACGCGGAACGGAGTCCGCGAGCACTGCTAGTTTTCTATATTTCATAAATCACCCTTCAACGAGTTCGTCTGTCCGCATCCGTCACTGTTATTTGGCCGTACCTAATAATAGGTAATCATCGTAACTCAGTATTCGGAATTTCCGTCGAGATTCTTTCGTCATGTCATTATACCTTGTTAGGATTTAGTTTTCATACGTAAGATATTTGCTAAAGAAACAATCATTACATTGACATTTTTGTATTTCTGACTTCATTTTCATGTTAACTTGTATGTTAGTGTTGGGAAGTAAGCGTCCGATGTACTATAAGGTAACGTAACTTAGCACTGTACTATAAGCAACGTGACTCAACCACAGCCGTTAATCGGACATTTAGTACTATTCGGACAGTCGGCCGTCTATTGGTTAGTTTGTTGTTTGGTAGTGCGATAGCGATACGAGCGGCGCGCGGCATGTACGAGTGAGTATATACGATAGAATGTGACAGCGATAGCCCTTTTAGTGAAGTGCCGAATGTGTCCAGTAATCACAGACTATTGAAAATAGTTTTTAATATGATAATATTCTACCAAAAATATCTATTTAATTACCTTAAATTCTATAAATAGATATAAGCAATACGGAAGTAGGTATATCTTTAGGCAATTTTTTCTATATATACCTATCAGATTTATAATTCAATACGAGAAATCAAAAAATAGTAATACCTAATGCATATTGTGAATTTACGATATTTACATTGATCAAAATTCAAAACTATAGTTATAACTTCATTTGGCATAAATTCATCACGAATTTCTAGAGTGACAGTTCTAAACCTGTTGAATGTATGTAGGAAAATCTAATTGGTATATACTTAAGGTAAGCTGCACTAGTACGTCGTACGAATTGTACTAGTACGGTGCGTACCGAAAGATTTCCGATTAGGCACAAGACTATTGTGTCATCTAGTAACATTCGTATATGTTATTTGTTCGAAAAAGTACTAAAGGGCAAAGCAAGTGGGCAGACCAGTATTGAAACAAAGGCAGAAGAAGGATCCTAAAACCAACAGCAGCACATTCTGTGCCTGCCCCAGAGTAAAAAGTGCACATGTAGGTATTTGGAGCTTACAGAATGAGCAAGTCGTAATGACAATGGACTGCTCACAGGTTGCTCTTCTGACCTGCAAACGCTGTGTATAAATTATACGATAAAATTTAAATGAGTAAAAACAAAAATTATTTAAAATATCATGCAATACACGTTCGTTTTGAACAATGAACCCATATTAGTCAGCATTTCCGTGTGACGCGACCGCGCCATTCATCACCGGTCCCGCGGCTGACAGCACCAGGGTAAATAGTAGGAACGTAGATTTCGACAGGAATGGGATACAAAGATGAAATTATTTTGTTATTTAGTTTTATGCTATATAAGCTATAGGCATATGATTCACATAATACGCATTCACGTATCTATGTATCATAATTTTAAAGATGGGATATGACAGTAGATTATTTTTCCTATACCTATTGTATTTTAGCATAGTCTTCGTAGGATCAAATTTTTATAATAACACTCATTTTTATGTTACATATACCGATATTGATTTAGTAATTATAATATAATAATACATGATTCTAATTTCTGTGAAAAGGGTCATAGCAAGGTCTTTGGAGCCCAAACTAACCTCAACTGCGAGCCAGTGCTGACTAACAAAGGTGCCCCATTTCGGAGTCGGGAGGTAATAGAGATCTCTCAATAATTTTATAATTTATCAAATTAACTACATTTTAAAACATACCTACCCCTTTGTCTAAGATGGAAGATCAATGTTAAGGTGATGAAGACATGATTGTCATTGTTACAAGTTCTTAACAAAGTAGCACATCTACTGGATCACTAGTGCATCAGCAATAGTGGTTAAAAAGTATCTATATAGGTGCTACGCTACGATTCTCAGCCATCTTAGAACTATGAAAAATCTTTATCAATATTCAGAGTAATACTTAAAATGAATACAATACCTGTTGATAAAAAGTTAATGTCCCTCTAAAATATGATTCCAAGGGCCGTTAACATTAAATATTCATACCAAATTTTATTGTAACAATAAAACTTTACGAAACTGGCGCTCGGACAATTTATACATTTTGTTCTATCGTGGATATAAATTTGAAATTTAACAAAACAACGAGCAAGAGAAAGCTCAGAATACAATTAAAATTCAGCCGAGTGTGCTTGCCAAAAGGGAATTGCATAGCGGAACCTTTGACGGTGTTGGATGTCCCGTGCCAATTTATTCAGATTATTATACTTGCATGGTTTCACGGTCACAAATGCCATAAATTTAAACTGGATATATCTAATAAGATTGGCACCGAAGATAGATAGTAGATATATATAGATTTAGATAGTATAACAGTGTGTCCCATTGACTTAAAAATGTATAGGCTTTGACACTAATGAACACCTGATAGCGTTGATTAACGAATAATTGATGAAGAAATTCGAGAAGCAGCCCAAGGCTAAGTAAATATTTTCTCTTATTGTTTGGGTTTCACAAAATAATGATGCTCCGAAACTAAATAATTATTTCACCGGTAAATGTACAAATAATAATGAAAGAATTTCAATTTGTAGTTTTCCCAATGAAGTCGACCGTGTAAAGATCGGGAGTGTTCTCAGTGAAGACCTGGAGAACACCTCATTTGGCATTCCGCAAGGAAGCGTATTAGGTAGCACATTGTTCTTAATTTACATAAATGAACTATGTAATATAAATCTGGAACACGGCACGATCATATCCTACGCGGACGACACTGCGCTACTTTTTTCTGCTCACTCAGAAAGAGAAGTGCACACGCGAGCACAACAAGGTTTTAACATTGTAAATAAATGGCTTCAACATAACTTACTAACCCTAAATGCAGACAAATCAAAGTACGTTACATTCTCGATGCGCAAAAGCCCATCTACAACCCAACCTGACCCATCACTGTACGCACATTATTGTAAAGATCCTAACTGTAAGGATAGCACGTGCACTTGCCCGGTTATAACTAAAACAGACAACATAAAGTACCTGGGTATTATAATAGACGAAACTCTTTCGTTTAAAGCGCATAGCGAAGCACTAATTAAGCGGCTACGCAAGTTGATATTTGTTTTCAGAAAAATAAAATATATCGGAGATCCAATGTTGATTAAACAAGTTTACTATGCACTTTGTCAGTCAATAGTGACGTACTGTATAACATCATGGGGAGGAGTGGGTAAGACGTTGCTGTTGCCCGTCGAGCGAGCTCAGAGAGCGATCCTCAAAGTAGCCACATTCCGCTCTTTCCTGTTTCCCACTGACCTCTTATACAAATCCTGTGAAGTACTAACAGTCCGCCAGTTATTTATATTGAGCACAGTACTAAAACAGCATGCTGCGCTTCCCTATAGCACTGAAGTTACTAACAAAAGACGGAAAGATATTGTATGCACTGAAAGAATTGCAATAAAACATGAGTACACAGGTAAATTTTATTTGTTTTTGGGACCTCTACTATACAATAGGATAAACGCTATAACAAGCATTTATCCTCTGAGTAGGGCTCGTTGTAAGCGAGTCGTAAAGAATACCCTCCAAAGCATGTCCTACGATGATACAGAGGAGTTAATGTCTGTTCTAAAGTGAATAGTGCTAGATATAAGATAATATATATTATTATGATAGTAGTTATTTTAGTTAGCAGTAGTGACCCAATTTGGCATATTATTGTTTGTTGTATTTAACAGTAATATCACGTTGAGCATTTTAGAATTATTAATAAATTGCCTTGGACGCCTGAAACACAGGATTACCTAGTTCAGGCGCACACTATGTAATATACTTAAATACTTATTTATAAGACCTAGAGACACATAGTAATGTAAATAAGTGTATAACCAGTATACATACCTAACATTCTTATGCACTTACTACATATTATTACGCACCATAGACTAAGAAACTGTGTAGATATTATTATTGTACAATGAATACTGAAATAAATAAATTCAAATTCAAATTCAAATTCAAATTCAAATTGCGGATTTTTGGTAAGTCAGTTATGTCGCAGTATTTTTCTGTCAAAATGCCAAAAACTTAGCTGTTTTGTAACAAATATGTTTTGTTCGCGGAACAAGGCTGTTCTTGACAGGTGACGTTTTCAAGTCTGCTGAAAAAGTTATAAAAAAAAGCATCGTGTTATACGAAGATTATATATAAAGTTTTGTATTTAAATTAAATGCTCAATCTTTGTAACATGACTAATTTGTAAACAGAGGAACTGAATTTGACCTCTTTTATATTGAAAGGCAACTAGATTGAAAGTGATCTTCGCGTTGATTTAGGAAATTGCGTTTAGTTTTTTGAAGCAGGTCAAAGCACTTAAAACAGAGGACTGATCAAATATTTTATCATCATCCTTATAATGATTATCCAGTTTCGTTCAAAGTTTGCACTTTGCAGCTAAGGGTCCGCTCACAGATTTTGATTGGTATGTTAGTTTTTCCGGGAGCGACTGCCGCTGAATTCCCAAATACAATGAAAGCTTGCGTCCCGTCCAGGTGTTTCTTTGGCCTCGAGGATCTTGTTGGGGAGGGGGATGGGGATTTATCCTACTGAATTGTCTGATAAAATGTTTTGTGACAGTAAAGAAAGCATCCTACTCAAGAGAAAACAGGAATTATTGCGTGTTTGTATGGTATGCTATCCTCCCAGTTTTCTCGCAATATTACAATAAGCCGATGTTCTTTAAAACTGATAACTGGACACCGTTTGCCGAACCTATTTTGTCTCGTGTGAATGCGGGTTCAGAACGAGCGGCATTGCAGCGAAATGAGCCAGTTCAATGTTATAGATATCTGCCGATGTTGAAGTTCTAAGAATGTCGAATATGTAGGACTCGTATAATGCAAAAGAACCGCTTTACGCGATGCGGCAATTCGAACGTTGCATTGTGGCGAAGCAACAGGTGATATAAAAGAGCTCTATGAATGTACATAGGTATAACATAACATATTGAGATTAAGAAGTTATATTAGTAAGGCACAATGGGAATAACTATTTGTATATGCAGATTTATGAAATTAGTGGAATTATCAATGCGTGTATCATAATGTTTGCGAATCGTAACTTTATTCTGTGCATAATCTGACTCTGAATTTGAATAAGTATGCCTACATTACGCACATTCCACAAATCTTATAACATTCTTACACTTAATAAAATATTTTCATAAATTATAATATCGGAATCGGTTCCAGTAGGTTTTATAAACACAGTTTTAGTTTTCAAATCACAGGTGCTTATCATTAAACCTACCTGCCTATGCATATACATGGATTTGTACCTGCTTATATTGATTTTCATAGATGAAAAACTGTTCCGGAATAAAATGTATACCTACTTCTCTTACGGGTCTCAAGGTATTGATGTTCTGTTGTAGAACTTGCACACGACGACGAACGAATATAGGTAACTACAACGAGTTTATTATGCACCTACAGCTTTGCAAATTACTATAATTAGAAAAATGACCGTAAACGAACACGGCAGCATCAAGACTGCAATATGCTCGCCTACTTATTACATGCGACGGAAAACATTTTTACAAAATGTGAATTTTTATACATCATAGTCTCAGGGTAACAACAGTTAAGCAATACTAGTGAAGTAGCCTTGCGATGGATGACCATTTTTAATACATTAAGACCCCTCCGGTCCCGGGTGCAATACAAAGACAGTCGTTACGGTTAGCTGGCACCCTAAAAATTCTGATAACTTTTATAACTACAAAATTTTGATATCGTAGTAGAAAATATTGACGTTTGGTAACTTTGTAGGTAAACTAAAAAGCCGACCCCAATTGAGTTAGGAAATGAGGCTCGCAGGATTATGAAAACTTCTCGGTCTACCACTTCGGTGAAAATAAATATTAACAAAATATAGAAACGTTAAAACCGTCCGTATTTACAAGATATCAAAACTATAGCTTCAGAAGTAGCAGAAGTAATTCTAAAAAGATATAGCGTTATAGATGTGGGTTGTGCCTCCTCATTCTTTTTCCCGACGTGCCTTTGGAAAATAGTTCCATTAGAAGTACAGGGAAAAATATCCCCACCAATTTCCACCAGTACCAATATCGGTAGTACTCGAACAAAGATATTTCCAGTAGTAGGGGAACGAGGGGTTTGTTGTTGCAGGGGCAAGTAAAAAGTTACCACGCATATTTACGGCGATATAAAACTCCAAAGTGCATAGTATTATGCCCATTTAATTCTTTATGATAGGGAGCATTACGTAAGAATGATCAGTGACCACTCCTGAGCGATGTGTTATCAGATTGTGTCTATGTGCCCCGATTTCAACCTTGTATGAAGAAAAACCTTTCACCAAAACTTTTGTTTTCTGATGTATATTATTATTATGTCCACAAGTTTTTAATGGTTGAGTTTTTTTAATATATTAATTTTTAATTTCCAATAAATTTGTTTTTTCTGCCAGCGATAGCGATTAGTGCATTCAACAATGGGTTTTTTGCAGAAAACCATTTTGAGATGGCATTCAAAATGCCATTTTTAACATTATTTGTATCTGAACTATGAAGAAGTTAGAAGTGAACTATGAAGAAGTTTAATTAACTCTGGAAATTATTTATATATTGTAGACACCGAAATTATCAATAATCCAAAATTGATATCGATAGAAATATTAGATTAAATAAATTTTGCTGTTGTTTACACCTAAATTTATTCACATTTTGGTGGTTTTTTATCAGAAGCTTCCGAAAAGTTTTATTTACGTTTGTGGTGGGAAATTAAAACAAGATTACCTTTAACCCAACTGGTATTAGTGAGTGTGAGTATCCGGGTGTATAGATCGGCTGATGGTAGTATGTAGTGTTGTCCTTTTAGGTAACTTCATGTTGTTATGGTGTTTTAGTTATTCACACCAAAATTTTTAATTTCTCGCCGACGAATCGTATAATTTTTTATTTATTGGCATGGGATAGCTAAAATAATGCATAATCTAAATAAAATTAGGTACACTTGATAAACTAATTGTAACTGTGGTTATTCCTACGAAAATAGGTTGTGGACGCGACACCAATCTTAGTAGACGATCTATCAAGCTTATAGAAAAATTGTATCTTACGTTCGAAAAATTCACCCTAATAAAATGCCATCTTGATTAAAATACCAAGTTTTCATGTACCTATAGAAAGTGATCTACAGCAATCGAAAATTATTTTTAATTTTAGTAATTGAAATACCGTTTTGCCTAAAATTGAAGAAACTTACTGCTAAATTATTTGACTTCTACATAAACAGCTTAGAAATTAAGATGTAAAATAGATTATAATTAAAAAGTCGTTTGAAATGTTCCTTTTAGTTATTTTGTTTCAAATGGAATCATTTATCGTTGATGATTTTATTTATTTACCTACTGTAACAAGGTGCCTCAAAGGTGTAACAACTGGCCACAAATCGGGAGTAAGTTGCTGCATCGACTTTTAATTTAAATTGACCATTATAATGGGAATGCGTCAGCTTTACCTGTTTGTTTAATAATAAAGAGTGTCTCAGTAAGAATGCACTTTTTCATTTTAAAATAAACCAAGTATTTTATGACAAAGTTGTGATATTTTTATTGTATTGTAAAGAAGACATGTTCCGATTAAGTATGGAATAAAATATCCGGCAAATGACCCCCACGGCTCCGATCACAGGCATTACTCTTTTCATGAAATTTTCTACGACTTTTGCACAGAGATGTGGCTGTATATCACCGATGACGCGTTGGATTTCCGATTTGAGCTCCGGAATTGTTTCGGGTTTATTCACGTAAATCCAAGATTTCACAAAACCCCAAAGAAAAATATCGCTTGGCGTTAAGTCGCACGATCTTGGTGGCCAGTTGACATCAGAATTTCGTGAGATAATGTGTTCTGGAAATCGTTGCTGCAATAAGTCGATTGTTCCATGCGCGGTGTGGCAGGTTGCGCCGTCCTGCTGAAACAACATGTTGTCCAGATTTTGACGCAAAGGATTCTTATTATCCATAATCGACCCAGTTTTTTATATTTTTCGACTACTCTTCGTATGGTTGACACATTAGGTGCACTTTCTTGGCTGAAAATTTGGCGAGGTTTGCGAGCAGTTTCAGCGTAAGTTTTCCCATTTTTGTAATGAGTTTTCTCAATTATAGCGCATTGCTCTTTCTAAAAACGCTCCATTTTAATAGTTGGAATAAACAGAGGTGACAGCTGTCAAATGTCAGAGTTACCACTTGCATGAAAAAATAAAAATTCTAATTTTAAAAAGTGCAGTCTTACTGAGACATCCTTTATTTAACTAGCTGAATGTTATATTAACGATAGACATATCAAATGTATAAATTCCCATTAGTAACATTAATAGTAGATACTAATCAATGGTACAGTTAGGAAAGGGGGCCCTCTTTTATATCTGATAACTGATCTCATATGTGATATCTTGTCTATCTTCTGTAACTGTACATTCTAAATAAAGTATTCAAGTCTTTGAAGTTTAATGTTACGCAGCACATAGCTTAAAGAGAAGTTTGTGCCGCACGGGGTTGCAAATGCGCCGACCTACGAGACACCGCTAAAACCCGGCGACAATTTTATTTACTTCTGATGTCACATTTTTGAGATAGCAATAAACTGTACACGTTTTTATTTCTACATTGTAAACATTTTACGACTCGTATCTGTTAGAGGCTTTGTGGAGATGTGTTACTTGAGTACACAGTCTTCATTTTGATCTGACAAATGAGGTTTATATTTCATATTTAATGTTACCTCAGTATCTAATGTTATATTCCATTTTCTGACATTTGTACCTGTAAAAGCGTAGGCATTGTTTATTCTTTTGTGCGGTAACAAAGTTACCTACTTGATCATCTTGCGGTAATCCCGGTCGCATCCGTAGCTTTCAACACGTAGTTCAGGATCTGCATTTGCCAGTCTAACTGCGTGTTTGGCTGAACTTCGTCATTTTCCGTGAAGCGACTGCAATCTGACCTCACTAGCAATATCAAAGTATTGTAGACGTTAGGCTTTTTGGGGTCCAACTGCTCGTAACGATTGCCATAGATGGTCGTATGGTTAAGCCGTCGTCGCGACGAAGGCTTAACGTACTCTCCGACGCCCTTACCTACTTATAGTTATTAAGCTTATAATAAAACGAACACTTTCTCTATTGATTTAAGTTATGCTTACCCGTTACGGTACCATTAACAACTATAATTAGAATTCTTATGAGCAAAATAAGGTCATCAGTGTTGAGTTTATTATAGTATGAAAATTATTAAAAGCGGTGAGTGTTCTCAGTCATTCTTTTATATATCATTAGCTTTTGCCCGCTGCTCCGCCCGCGTGGATGTCGGTTATCGAAACCAAACATAGCCTATCTCCTTTCTCAAGATTTAATCTAACCCTATACCAAATGTCATCAAAATCGGTTCAGAGGTTTAGCCGTGAAAGACGGACAAACAGACACACACACACTTTCATATTTATAATATTAGTATGGATTATGTAAGTAAATTGCAGATTATTGTTTTAAAAGTTAATGAAATCTTTTTATAATGAATTATTCATTCAAAAATTCAACAAGGCCAGACAAAGGAGTAAAAGCATCATACGCCACTAAACATAATTATATGATTGGCAGTTTAATTGTTAAGCCTGCCTTATGATTCCCGTACTCGAATCCTGACGAAAATCTGAGCTTCCAATATGGAAAATGCAACATATTTTTTTACGTTCGATTTCTTTTTTGAATTTCAAATGTATTATCGCGTGACTGACCTCTACAGAATCCACACACAACAGAGCATTTCAGTTCAGCTTTTTTATCAGGCACGTGCATTGCTGCAGTTTTTTTACAATTGAAATAAAATTACGAAGTGCCTTGGGTGCTGCTTTCTGTGTTGTGGTTATTGGAGTGAGGTCAATAATCTGGCTGGTTTTAAATTCCGTTATAACACTATGTAATTGTATCCTGATGATAAATAAACAATAATTTGTCAATAGCTATAATAACATTTCAACGAAATAAATAAATAATTTCATTTATTTATGTTTCACGTCGCTGGTAACAATCATGGAACACATAAATATCATGAATAAACATTGAATATTGGCAAAATTAACATAACTTCAATTGGTAATATAACGGCATACCGCAGTGCACAATCAACAGTAATTACCGTGTATATTCAAATTACTCAATCACTTATACGTATAGTTACTAGTGGACATGCCACATTTGCTAGTGCGATCACGTTCTGCTGTGACCGTACCAGCAACGTTGCCACGCTACTCTATGTGCATGATACCTCTTTATCTAAATATCATAGGTGACCAAGACCGTGCGAAGTGAAGTCGGAAGTGGCCCCCAGATTTCAAGACTAAAGCGAAAATGAAGATGATGGCTGATGTAAATATACTAGTATAGAAGCTGTTTAAAACAAAAATGTATCACGTTTCCGGCTATGTGATGCGGTAATCAGAGTGGTACTGGACGCAAAGACTAAATAAATAAACAAATAAATTTTGATGTCTATCGGCATAAACTCAGCGTGTCTTTGATGTCATATGTGCGAGAGAAATAACCAAATTTTTTGTTTCGTAAAGCCAGTCTGTTGGTATATACAGAAGTCATTGTGTATATTATGTATGTCCTTAGTCAGTAATATATTTCAACGAACCAAGTAAATAAACTACTAAAGCGGTTACTGAATGACTCCCAAGGGGTGTGTTGTATACGTCTTGGACATAATTAGGTACCGACTGACTTTGAAGTGATCACAATTACGCTCGGAAATGAAGCAAAACGTTCTGTTACTGCCCCAATATCTAAGTACTGACAATTTATTTACAACTGCTCAATAACATTTCACTGTCTCGTATGACACAGGATATCCTAGTTTAGGATACAGGGTTCATTAAAATATATTAATACACACATACAAGTAATAAAATAATTATATTATGCAGGGTTCACGCTCTTTAAGAATTTAGGTACCATAAAATTTTATAAATATTTCATATGTAGGTAGGATTCCATTTCACAATGATACATTTTTAAGGACATGGGCATCTATCCCTTGGCGTTTCAAGTGTGCCCTTTCAAAGAAGACGGCCATACGTTTGATCAGTAATGGGAACGAAAAATAAGTTATTATGCTCATGCATTTTCCAACAATTCCGTTCAATGATTCTCAAGCATAATTTATAGCTCTCTATATAAGTTTGAGAGCTATAAATTGGTTTAAGTAAAAGTTGGTTTATTGCTGCAATCAGAACCTAACGTACCAATAAACCTTACCACTAAGTTCTCATATTGCAATTCGTTTATAAGAGCTCACGTGGTCCAAAAATAAATCTAGTGTAATTATAGATTATTTTTCTCTTTCTTGGGTTTTATTAAGTGGATGGGTCCACTTATTCACTTAGTTTAACCAAAAAAGGCAAAATATAGCAAGACAATGACACTGTGTGCGTTAAGAGTAGCATCTACAACCTAGTTCGGGTACTTGGAGATTTTTTAAAATTTTATTTTTATATAGGACACGTCAACTCGACTTCATCTCGCCTGATGGTAAGCTGAAGGAAAAGTCTCAGTTGAGAGGGCCACCATTATACACACGTGCCATGTTAACAATAATGGCACTCAGCTTGACGGCCTTATCAGATGCTTTTTCACGCCCGCTTAAGGGACCCGGGACTGTAGGAAGAGGGAAACACGTGAGCTGGCAAGGAATTCCAGGTCTTAATGGTGAGACAAGGGAAAGAGTCACCGAACCGCTTGGTTCTTGAAGGGATGTTCTGCACCGTATGCGGGTGACATCTAAGTCCTGCATGTATTGTCCTGTATAGGAAAGGAGAGGGTGGGACTAATTGGAATAGCACTTCAGAACATTCACCATGGTGGAGACGGTAAAATACTGCCATGGAAGCAACATCTCTACGCATCTGCAGAGGTTCGAGGGATAACATATACTTCATACTATGACACAAGTATACAACTACCATCTTGAGTGTGACCATTGACCATAGCTGTTGAAAAGCTGAAATGTCGGGATTAGTGTAAATAATAAAATAATATCGAGTAAGTCCCGATAAAATCCATTAGCAGTAGTTTTATTTCAATGTGTTAAATTTACGTAAATATCTGACAAGGACGCTCAAAATCTGTCATCGTTCGGCAATTTGCAAGTCGATTTGCAAACTTGGTTGTAACCGAGAAGAAAGATATTTGAATATAACCATCAACAAGGATTACCAGTGCCAATGATTAACGCTTATTGGGGGCGTATAAATGTATTTCATAACCTTTATAATTCCTAATAGATATATACTTACAGGTCATTAAGTGACAATACTGTGTAATTATGAACTTACTTTTTAATGTTATCGCCTATGTCAATCTTCGTGTAATATATTCCATAACATTTCACACAACGCTTACTAGACCCATGGTAAGCATAGCTTAACTAGCTTGTGTTATGGAATCTAGAATGCGGATAAACATACTTAGATTTTTTTTTTGTAAATACATACATAATATACATAGAAATACCCAGACCAGTGCAAATATACATATTCATGCATACAAATATTTGCACTGAGCGGGAATCGAACCCGGCGCGGGTTCGATAGCGTAGCAGCCGCGTTCACTATCGCCATGTAGAAGCTATAAGTTTCATACATGTTCAAACGGAATTTATTCATGCAATAATATTTTTAAGCCGCGGTTTTGTTCGTAACAAACGTATGGAAAATTAACGAGGTTCAGTGTTTAGTTGTCTGACAGGATAGGGAAACCTGCAAATTTTAGGTAATTACATTTTTCAGCCACATTTTTTTTTAACAACGTTAAGGGAAAGCGTGTAAAGACATAAATAGATGAGTATATGATTTTTTATTAAGAGTGAGATGTGTATCATAGGGGTATGAACAATATATAACCATTATACTTTAAAATAAATGTTCGCTTTCTGATACAGATCTAAACCTACTGTTAAACAGTGTTTTGGGTATATTCCTGTTTAGTCAGATGGCATTAGCTCTTATATAAGAGAGCAGGAGGAGAAAGCTAACGCCAGGCATTGAGGTGAAAACCTACCCCAGGTTTTACCGAAGACAACACTAACGTGCGATGACGTAACGATGATAGTAATAATAGTATATAGTAAATACTTTCTTTAATTATTGTTATTTGATTGTCAACTCACCGAACTAGCAGAAGGCTCCGACTCATGGTGGTGGGTGGACAGATGTCGAATTGTTCCTGCCATGCCGCCTTTGCTCAGCTACATGCCGAGATACCACCTTACTTCATACATTATCACGCGTTTTTCTCAGAAACTGTTCAAAATCCATGGTACAGTCGCCATCACAAGTTGCTGTACACTTATAATTAACGAACAATCTTCATATTGCAATATTTTATTTAAATTTACTATTCGTGTAGGTGTCAAACTTTTGTGTAGGTACTATGATATAGAATAAGTTTATTGTGGGACAAATGTGACCGGCCCCTTAGACAAGTGACAATTCGTGAGTAGAATAGAATAAACAATGTATGGGATTAAAATATCTATACGACTGTTATAAGCATAATAAAAGTCTAATTAAATATCAATGGCGTAAAAGGAATTATTTTATTCTACTAACAATTAATAATGACAGTTGCCTAGAGGGTTAGGTCGAAATATCAGCCAATTCAAAGGTATGCATACCTATACCACAATCGTATTAATTCCCGTTAACATTATTCATGTGATGTGAATCTTCAAACAACATTTTTTTTATGACAATAGAACCAAATGGTTTGGTTACTTGGAATGTTTTAAACTAATAATGATGGCGACTGTACTCAGTTTTATTAGTTCTTTGAATTTAAAATTGGATTTCGAACACTCGATTAGAGTTTTATGCGTCTTTTTGTAGACAGATTATTTGGCTAGTTGTTTGCATAAGTACATTCTCATCCGTATTTGATTGCAGGGAGATGGGTAGATAAAAACAAAGAAGCTTAACAATAAAGTCCTGGGATTGATCCTACTTATGGCGTCAGACAGAGGATTTGGTGGGATAAGTGTCCACGTTCATTGTTATCTGTGGTTACGCACAAATGTCAATATTGTGTATATTACAGCGTACAATGATTTAAAAAGTTTTGATGTTGTACTCAGTTTGTTTAAAAACTTAATTTATGGATTACCGACAGGACTGACTTATTTATATGTACATACAGGGTGTATTTTTGAGACGAGGCAATAAAGGCAGGTACAGCAAAACGTTCTTAAGGGACTATTCAAAAGTTTTTTAAATAGGTATACTTACTGCATAATTTATTTACTCTTTTTGGTATTATGACAGAAGGATTAATAGTAGTCATTACTTTAACAATAATAATAATGTATTCAAAATTAAGTCGTGGAAACTGTAAGGGCAGGTAGGTAAGTTAACCCTTATAGTTTCAGCAAGATGTTCTTAAGGGACTGTACATAACTTTTTAAGAAGTTCTTAACTGCATATATTTTTTACTCTTTTTAATATTATAACAGAAGAATTAATAGTGTTCTTTATTATTTACATGAATTATTATCTATTAATTATGCAAGATATTTTAATGAAACCTTAATTAGCACACTAAGTGTTCGTGTCAGAGGTAAATTACTTTAATTTAAGAACATTGAAGTAATTACGTTGTACGTTTCTTAATTAATGTTAAAAACAACTAAATGATAAAATGAAGTAGGGTTGCGTTCAAAGAGTCATAAGTGGGGCTGTGTGTGTACGCGCATTTGCACACACACACACACAAACGCACTTTCGAACCCACGTAGGTGTGTTTGCACACGTCCTCAGAGTTTTAATAATTAATGTATTTGAAAGTATAGTGTAATTATTTAATGAAGTCACCGGAACTACTAATATTCCTGTTAACCACTCCAGCTAAGCTTAATTGCTTGTGTTAGGATTGGGTTAGGACTATTATCGCCAGGATTCGAACCCGGACCCTTCGATCGTAAGGCCGATTCCTTAACCACTAAGCTACCGACGCTCAAAATATTTTTGAATATAATTAAGAGAATTAATTTAGAAAACCAAAAATGATTGCATTTTAGTGCACTATAATTTTAAAGTGTAAGAGTCTATTTTTATTCATATTGTATTTAGTTTTAATGGAGGACATATGAGATTTGCAGTCATGATTATCCATTAACTTTTATAAAAAATCTACCATTAATTTGGAGAAATATTTTTAGACTAACTGTGATACTTAGGCATCCGAATTTCTGAGAAAATTTAAAAATACCTTAGTAGAAAGAACCGATTCAAAATGTTTCCTATCTCTTTCGATTTGATTAGTTAGCATGCTAAATGCTTTAAAATTTTATTGAACTAATTTAACAATAATTTAAAAATGTATCAGGTTTTTTCCACTAACTTTACTAATTTTGTAAAAACTTTAATATTTTTAAGTAACTAGTAAACAACCGTTCAGTTCAAAACTTTTTCCACTTTTTCTTTCTTTCAACGGACAATGGTTGAACTCACAAAGTACGACTTTGTTCACTTTGTATTGTTAAGGTCGCGCGCATGCTACGCCCGGCTGTAGTTACGTCGCGTAGCGCTACGACGACGCTACGAGTACTACGGGGTGGGAGCCGGCGGGTACCGGCGTAGCGGCTGGCGCTCTACTGCCGCAGAGTGCGGCGGCACGCTCGGTTCAACCCGCGCACTCCGCACCGTAATGATTGACAAAATACTTCACCTGTGTTTTCTTAGAGTGGAAAGCTTGTGTAAACAAGTGGTAGCTGGAAAGATACATCGGTGCAAGCAAACCTTTCAAGCTAATGACGATAGGGGCGCAGCCACTAGCTACTCAAAAAATCCTTGAGAATTCTTTCGAAAATTGAGGCGAGAAAAGAAACAAAAGTTTGAGTCTCGATGACAGTTTGGCAAGTTTTATGAACGCGCGGATAGTCATTTGAATCTTTTACAGAAGATACATTTCAACTCATGGCATGTTGCATTGCCTAATCTACTGATAAAACGTTTATTCTTTGTGCTAGTTATTAAAGTTCCAAGTTTCTCAAGAAAATTTTCTTATAACTCGATAGCAGCGCTGCCTACCGGTTCCAAATTATGCCTATAATGTTCGCAAGTGCACGCTATATGTTGATAAAATTTTATCCTAATCAACAGAACGATACGATAGCCCCTGAAATACAAACAAACTAATAAACATTGATTTTTATATATACGGCTGGTTTGTTAACCTAGTGTTATTATAGTATTCGAATTGTTAAATAGTATTTTATAAAATCCTCTCAATCAGTTATTCTACTCACATCATCACTCCTCAAACAAAATGGAATATATTAAAATTAATTAACAATTGATTAATAAAAAAATTAACAATTAATTAATAAAAAAATAACAATTAATTAATGAAAAACAAATAGATAAATAATAATAACATCCAAAATTAAATTATAGAAACGAAACTGTGTACAAAAGAAAATTCACCCTCTCACCAAACATTGTGCTGTGCCCGACAGGGTACATAATTGTAACTTATTAATATTGACATGACATCTGCATCACATTATGGAACGCAATAAATGTATTGAGTATTGAGTGACTTTGTAAATATGTACATTAATATAGCTCGTTGGACATTTTTCCTAGTTACATTATTTGGACATTTTATTTTAATGTAACCAATGATACTATTTTGTCCAATTACTTACATGTGTTCTACCAGATTGTAGTTTTATTAGATAGTAGATCCTGTAATATTATTTGTTGTTTGATAATTTAGACTTTAAATTATTTACCATTTAACTTCTAATATCCTTCCAACGCCTTGCTAGCAACGGGATAGTTTGATCTATGAGCAATTGGTAAACTACCGATTTAAATGAAATTTTTAAAGCATTTAGCATGTAACTATTCAAATCGATTAAGATGGAAAAAGAATAGGCAATCCGTCTTCCTCGGCTGTCGTCTAAAAGGCTGATATATAAAGGAAAAGTTTCGGAGGGATTTAATATTTATTTAGCTTAGTCGTCAGAGCATTCTCCCTGTAAGAGATAGATCGCGGGTTCGAATGTCGCCTGAACAGATGTAAAAAAAATCCTATCTTAATCGAATGAAAATAATTTCAAATTCAAATAATTTATTTCGGATAACACGATCCATATCTGGGTTAGTAACAATGTACCTTAAAACTAGTGGTAGTATGCAATAAATAAAATTAAATCACAAAAAAATAAATAAAATCACAATAAAATAAATTGAATTGAATTGAATTGAATTGAATATGAATTGTTATGAATTGTCAAAAAAACATCATCATCGCATCTAATTCCGGTTGCATTCAAAGTTTGTACCTAAAGTCCCGAATTTGTTTTATTATGACGTTTACGGTAGCGACTGCCTTATCTCCGAACTACCGAAAACCCATGAATGGACGTTTGCTTGGTCCGAATGTTATAATTGCAGATCCATTTGTAATCCTATAAGGTTAAATACATAATGACAGCCTCCGTGGCGTAGCGGTAGTGAACGCGGCCGCTACGCAGGAGGCGCGGGTTCGATCCCCGCTCAGTGCAAATATTTGTATGCATGAATATGTAAATTTGCATTGGTCTGGGTGTTTCTATGTATAATATGTATGTATTTACAAAAAAAACGTATCTCGTTCTAGATTCCATAACACAAGCTAGTTAAGCTATGCTTGCCATGGGTCTAGATAGCGTTGTGTGAAATGTTGTGGAATATTTATTTATTTATTTATAATAAGGCTATCGCTATATCACTTAAATTTTCACTGTCTATGTTCTCAAAGATAAAACACATTGAGATTGCCTTTTTCAACAAGTAATTCCCCAATGCACAATATTCAGTATTAAATTTAATCTGCAACTGAACAGAAACACCGATTGTAGAACACGTCAGCTGCTTATCGATGCGCATGAATTAACCGTAACGTACACTTGCTAACTAGAATGCAAAACATTTAATATTCTCTGATGGAATTAATTTGACACACATCAATAATATGTTGACAGTTCTGTTGGTAATGTTAAAGTAACAGTTTCTTAATGATTGCATAGGTACGTTACGCTCGGGGTGCAGGGTCAAGAATCGCCATGTAGTACACCCTGGGCAACGGGAACGAGCAACTCTCACCCCAGGGGGATATGCTGCCGCCTGCGGTCAACGTCGACTGAGGCGGGAGTGGTCCTGTGGGAGAGGGTGTCCAATAACTATCAACATTTTATGCATACGCTCTTTCACTTTTATTACAGTCTAGCTAATGTTCACTTACAATAATACATTTCATAAGCCATCATCTTTTCTAGATTGGTATGAGCATGTATGTACACAATTCCAGGAAAATTATATACGAAAGTACTCACAAACTTACCTTATTTTTGATTCTGAATAGTCAATGAAATGTTCTGCATTGATGATTATTATAGAGATATGTTTACTTTATACAAAACAAAACAACGATTAATAACATAAAGCCCACAGATAACAAAAAGTTCGAAGAGTACGTAAATTGAAAACTGTAGGGTAGGGTACTTGACTGATTTGTTATCAACCAGTGTAATAAGTTTTATACGATTTGAATAACATTATAAGGAATTTAATGATGATTATAAAAGTAAAAATAACTATATTTCATTCACTAGCAGTTGCCTGCGGTTCCCCGTGCTCCCAGTTTTATTTCCGTGATTTACAGTCATGAATGTCATCATAAGCCAAGAGAAAGAGTAAAACGGAGAAGAGCTTTAGATGCAACCACGATCACCGCTGTGACGATGATAATGATCGCTATCTAAAACCTTAACTGCTATTATTAAGCCTGACCCTGAGAGGGTATTACATGTATTGAGTAAAACGAGAAAATTCAATTTAGTTAAACAGATTTTCAGTCGTGAAATCCGGCCTTAGTTACATCATTAGGCGGACACGGATGTTTCGGGAGCTACCTGTATCTGATCAGAAAGGAGCCATCACGTCAGCCTGAATATCATCACTGTACCACAAACGAGTATACGGGGCTTTACACACTGACCAAATGTTCGGCGTGGGAGACACCACGGTGGTTTCTTATGGCGGCTCTGGGTATCGGAATTCTCTCGCTCAGCGCGTTGCTCAGTGATGGTGCAGAGCACGAGGAGACTCTGCCGAAGGAGACTCAGTATCTCTTCCAGCCCGCATAGTTCGCAATTAGTGTAGGCGACTCTGGCGTCGGAGGTCGTTAAACTATCTCTGTTCGACATTAGTGCAGACCTGGGGTGAAGGTCAAGTCGTCTGCTACACTTGTAGAAGCAGGCCGAGATGACGGCGTGATCCTCCGCCCCTTCTGCGGAAAGATGGGGAGGCCGGAATCCCACTCCTGATAGGGCCTTCTATGGCCCTGGGTCAGTCGGAGGCCGCGTGGAATATGCCTGAGGCTACCTCACCCTCAGCAACTGATGGCCCAACATATAGACGTAGCCACCCCCGCTAGCTCTGGCCGGAGAGGGTGTATGGGAGTACATTTGTCCACGTTCAAACAAAGTCACATCATTAAGTACGTATATACCAACATATTTCTACAACTCATGTATGGTGTAAGTAATTATATTACGGTTGCTTTATACATTTTAACTGGTGTCAGGGGTGCGGTTTAAGTAATCACTGACATACTATCAGGGTGTTAACAGGGACGATGTACGCATAGATTTGAATTAATATTGCTAATCCAGGTTAAGGGGTATGCATAATTTAGTTACGTCATGCTAGGGCCCAAGCGTCTAGCCTTCCGTTTATAAATTATTCATTTTTTATGATAAAAATTGTTATGTAAGAATAATTATAAAAAAGTAAAAGAAGCCCAAATTCTGCTCTGCCGTGAGGTTTTCGGCAGAGTAGAATTTGGACTACCCCATCTCTTTCCATGCGGCGTCGTACAAGGTGACTATAGGATAGAGCTGTTTGACATCAGAGAGATATATACAGAAAATAGTGCCCGTAATACGGCAATAGGCCTACCCTCTATTACGTGGGACCAAATACACTGATTGGTGAAATGTGAGCGTCAACTTTCAAAAAAATTATAAAAGAACACTATTTGCGTTCTGGATAGTTACTTTGCTCGCTGTGTGTAGGTATATCTTGTACTTATGAAATATATGTGTATATCTAATAATTATGTATGTATAATATGTATATAAATATATGTCTATATACTTATATATAGTTTAAGCTTATAGTAATAACTACCCATAAGTTATTATCGTTTAATCAAATATGTCCATCCAAAGGTTGCCTGGAAGAGATCGCTTGTAGCGATAAGGCCGCCATTTGTACATTTTTCTTATGTTGTCCGTACATGTACTGTATTTCTTTGGTGTACAATAAAGATTTATCTTATCTTATCTTATCTTAAGTTTCTATTCATACAAATAATAAAATCGCAAATATTTTTTTAAGCCAGTTAGATGGCAGACAAACACACGGCCAACTTGATGGAAAGTGCTTACTGTCCATGGACGTGTGCAGCACCAAGGGAGATACACTCCTGCTGTCAACCCAGCTTCTGTGCCGTCAGTGTAGAAGACAAAGCAGGACAATACTTTGATTTCCTACTGACAGCACAATAACTCTCCAGTGAGCTCTGGCTACCCTAATCACCGTCGGGAATACAACACGAGGTCATTATGACCGCGGTATTCTGTAGGGCGAAGGCCAGAAATACCGCCGTGTTCTAACTCCATACGTAATACGATTGTCGTATGAACAGTAACATCACAAAATAAATCTCAAACAAAATAACGATGTATCATACGTAAGTATTGTTTCAATCATCTTTATTGCAGCGTCAGTTTAGATTACATCTAAACATAAAAAAAACTTTGTACTTTGGAGGCTGGGGTCTAATTCCCTACACTTTCCCGTTTTGTCACTTATCCTGGTTTTCACTCGACTGAATGCCTGACCTCCTAACCACCAGAGAAAAGCCTGCATCAGGACCTAGTCGACCACGGTAACCACTTTCCATCAGTTGGGCCGTGTGATTATCTGCCACCTCAGTGGTATAAATAAGGGAATATCGATTGCGGGTGAGATTGGTTTGGGTCCTAAAAATCCTACTGGGGCCCCAAAAACACCCTGTATTCTTGTTTCAACTATTTGCCTAAAACTAAATTAAGGACACATTTCACTGCAGAACACTTGAGTCTGAATAATTAATTTATTTCAACAAAACTTAAGGTTTTATTTCATAAACTTGTAGTGTAATATGAGTTGGGAAGCTTAATTAGATTCTAGAACTACGCCTTACTCAATGCTAAGTAACAAGTGTTTTAAAGGAATCGTATTTGATACGTCTGCGAATAACAACGTAGATATTATGAATAAGTATATAGTTACAAAACAGCTTAAAGTTAATTTTAATTTATTAAATTGTAGCAATAGTCGTTGAATTAACAAACAGTTTTTTACTCGAATAACATAGATACTTTACAATCCAATAACCCAGTTATTGGGAAAAACACAAAATCGTAAATTAGGTGAGTAATTAAGAAGGCAAACACAATGGGCTCCAAGGAATTCTTTAAAAATATTACATAAATTCATATACTCACGCCTGCACATCCCCAAAGGGGTAGCCAGAGATGTATTAACACCCAAATTTCGCCAAATATGATTTTCGGTCCCACGTAATAGGATCTAGCCTATTACCGTCTAGCGGGCACTATGTCTTGGGTTGTATGTTTTAATATCAAATCAAATCAAATCAAATCAAATCAAATCAAATCAAATCAAATCAAATCAAATCAAATCAAATCAAATCAAATCAAATCAAATCAAATCAAATCAAATCAAATCAAATCAAATCAAATCAAATCAAATCAAATCAAATCAAATCAAATCAAATCAAATCAAATCAAATCAAATCAAATCAAATCAAATCAAATCAAATCAAATCAAATCAAATCAAATCAAATCAAATCAAATCAAATCAAATCAAATCAAATCAAATCAAATCAAATCAAATCAAATCAAATCAAATCAAATCAAATCAAATCAAATCAAATCAAATCAAATCAAATCAAATCAAATCAAATCAAATCAAATCAAATCAAATCAAATCAAATCAAATCAAATCAAATCAAATCAAATCAAATCAAATCAAATCAAATCAAATCAAATCAAATCAAATCAAATCAAATCAAATCAAATCAAATCAAATCAAATCAAATCAAATCAAATCAAATCAAATCAAATCAAATCAAATCAAATCAAATCAAATCAAATCAAATCAAATCAAATCAAATCAAATCAAATCAAATCAAATCAAATCAAATCAAATCAAATCAAATCAAATCAAATCAAATCAAATCAAATCAAATCAAATCAAATCAAGTCAAGTCAAGTCAAGTCAAATCAACTCAAATCAAATCAAATCAAATCAAATCAAATCAAATTTTATTTCTATAGAACATGGTTACATTAAGGGTGTTGTAATATTTTTTGGTACAGCACATTCTGCCGTGAGGCGCAGAAATATTTACTACATTCGATAACATTAAATAATCGGACAACAGCCCTAACCCTTAGTCGCTTTTTACCACACCCACAGGAAGAGCTGAAGTGGTCCTATTCATAGTACCCGGAACCAACACGTTTTAAAAATAAGTATTATTATGGTTAATTAATTATCTATCAATAGTAGTCTTGGGTGACTGCCACGTATATGGTAACTGATATTCTATTCCGCAATGAAAGAGTTGTTGTATGTTACTTCCATAACATACACATACTAAAATACGGTAACCTTATCCTTTGTAAATATACCAATAACGGCCAACAATTTAGTCTTATTTACACAGACTACGAACGTATATGGTAAATGCTTATTTATTGAACCAATAATATGTCAAATAAACCTTCTAATTCCACTAAATATATTGTCTCCATTATTTCTCATAGTTACGTTAGATAGATTTAGGAACATGAAGTGTCCCATACACTTATATTTGGTATAAGTATACGTTTTATAAATATATCGACATTTACGTATGATAGTATATTCAATTGCGTATCAATAATATTTTTATTTGAATACTTATTCCATTGGAAAAGTAAATACAATTATCGTCGTTTAAACGGAAAAAATAGGTCATTTGTGTAGGAGTTTTTAAAAAAATAAAACTCGTATAAACCAAACTAAAAAATGATAGTTCGATGTCCTTCGTAAAATATTATCGAATTAGGTGGTGTTTCTCAAACGAAGTGGTGGGAATGCGGAGCTACACCGCAGGCTATGACCGACCTACTGACGTGTGCTACTTGCCCAAAAACGTGAACAATGGAGGAACTCACGAATACCTCTGAGATCGCTATCGGGGTGGCTGCACACTGGGCAAACCAAATATGACGCGATACGCCGTCGACTCAATAGATTGGTCCTGGTCACACCGTGTGATCCACATAATGCTAATGCTACGAGATATTATCCAAACTATGTATTGATCACATCACGAATGGTCAGATACAAAGTTCGAGTTACAGACGATAGCCATATTGAAGCAAATTCAAAAGAGCGATGTGCCAATAGGGTTCGATTGGCATAATATAATGTTATTCGCTTTCAATTTGAAACATAATATAAAAAATATTAAGTACCTAATTTTCCACAACAGGAAATATCTAATTGTGGGATAGATTCATTGTGACATTTTATTGAAGTCAATATTTATTTTTTCATAGATATGAAGGATGGGTATATTAATCCTTCCTATTCGTCAAAACTCTCTTTGTTTCCTGGGTACCTCTAATTACTTTGACCTAGATATTATTATTCAAATTTGTTATCCTTTTAAAGGCATAAACACAAAAACAAAAATAAGTCGAATATAATTTGTGAACATTAAGGGCCATTTTCAGTTATGTATCGTTCCTATGCAAACATTTCAAGCGATGTGGCCAGGATCAACGAGGGCGAGCAAATATTTGCGCTGAGCATCGAAGGTGAGGCCATCCCGAGGGAAATCTTGAGTTGTCTTTTCGTACTACTTTTAAAAATACAATATATTGTTCATGCAAAAGTAACGCTTTTATAACTCCGTCTCTGTTCATTGCACGCAACACTGTGCAGGTTCTTAATTAAAATGAAACGGAGATATTTTTTTATTAAGAATGTTTTTTTTTTAGTCGAATTGTTCATATTACGTCTGATATGCAAATTGATGGGTGAATAATGTAACGATGGCCCCAATTATTTAGTCTCTAGCAAATTTTAGGAGCCTTGTAAGAAAATTAAATGGTATGTGTTAAATGGTGAAAACGTATCGCGCTTATTCCTTTCCATTGTAGAAAATTTAAATGTTCTCACTTTAATGATTAGTAAACAGTTTTTTCTATAGTTCGTAGCACTTTGTCAAACCCAATAAGTATTAATAACTTGCATTGAGTGTAAATCCCCATCTTATCTGTATGGTGACTAAGAAAGAATACAAGTATCACCACCCCATCTCATCCGAAGGGTGTCGTAAGAGGCGACTTAAGATGAAAAAATGCAGACGATATCACTGTGAGAGAAGGAAAACTGGAAACAAAATCTTTTGCCAACCCGTCTGGCCAGTATGGTAACAGTAGGAATAAAAACTCTCCATAATGGATAGACGCCACAATAAAAGGCCCCCAGTTCCTTGTGGTCCTGCTATTCCCAGCCATGGTAGCGGTTCGGGTAACGGCGGGTCGGGGTTTGCTAAGAATCGCCGGGCAATGGGAGGCTACCGTAAACAACTACTACTGGTAGCGTAGACCTGCAGTACACTTCGGCTGGACCATCACAGAACTCAAGGTGGAACTAGGTCACATATTGGCGCTGTCGGAGATCCGAGGACAGGGGGAGGCCACTGGTTCTACTTCAGAGAAGGTGACCTGTTCTCCTAGGGAGTTATCGGTTTTTGGTAAAAAGTACCTCATTAGCAGCGTTGTTGCAGTCGGCAGTGTTTCGAACCGGGTAGCGTCCCTGATCCTTAAAATCACGAACGGTCGTTCGCTGAAGGTAATTCAGTTATATGCGCCGACTTCGCGTCATCCCGACGAAACCACCGAAGCCGTTTACGAAGAGGCAGTAAATCACACCGCCAAGGCCACTCACAACGTTGTTATGGGGGATTTTTATGGAGTGGGGCGCAGAAATCACAGGGGGCAAATGCTAGCCAACTTCCTGGAGTCACAGGGGCTCTTCTTAATGAATGGCTTCTTTGAGAAAAAAACCCACAGGAAGTGGACTTGGCAACGCCGGGACTCTGTGATAAGGAACGAGATAGACTTTTCATAACAGACAGTAAGCACATGTTTAGGGATGTATCTGTGATCAACAATTGTAATACCGGAAGCGATCACAGACTGGCCACAACTGACGAAGGACCGATGGCCGTTAGAGCAAACGAGTCCTAGAAAGACACCGCGAGAAGGCAAACGGAAGGTAGGACCACGCCTAGCCAGCCGGACTGATAACCTGAAAAAAGTGGCTGGGACAGATTGGATGCGAACGATCGGTCGAAAAGGCGCACATTGGGAGAGGCCTATGTTCAGCAGTGGACCGCAGTGGGCTAATTAATTGATTGAGTGTAAATGTAAATATTGTTTATTTGCTGCCCCTTGGCACACCTCGGACACTCGAGATAAAACTAGCGACGACATATATCTTTGTAATCGTTGACGATGACGATGTGCGAAATGGGGCGAGGTAGTTACCTAACAGACCAGTAGGTAGTACATGATATAAGCAAAATATCCTACTTTAAACTCACATCGAAGTACCATGATGTCGACAGGATGTCGACAATTCCAAACCTACTACGTCCAAATGTCACAGATATTCGTATGACAACCGGGAGCGACCAATTTGAAGTGTTGTCTCTGAAACACAATACAATTGTGTGTTTCAGATTCGCAATTAAGTGAGTGCTGCCTAACATTCCAAAGCTATGTGATGGATTGGATATTAATAAACAATAACCTGCAGTAGCTGTAACTATAAACTAGACACTGTATATGGAGCTCAAGTTTGTTGCCAGTCGGCAGGGAATGTCATTCACGTGGAACTGGTGACGTTGATGTGGGAATATATTTTTGGAACAAGCAGGTCACATAGAGTAATGTATAATAGTGTATGTAGGTACAACATTCGAATATACGAGTGTTACTGTATTTGATTATATTTATTAAGTCGATCTGTAAGTACCTACTTCATCAACTATAAAAATATTTTGGATTGATTCATAACTACAGTAATATAGATAAAAAAAATAATAATAATATAATATAATATAATAGAGTAAAAAAATATAATGTAAGTAAAAATGAGTAGTAAAAAGTAGTAATTTATGTTGTGCACAACATAAATTACCCAATTAATTTATGTTGTGGACATCATCATCATCATCATCATTTCAGCCGAAAGACGTCCACTGCTGGACAAAGGCCTCCCCCAAGGATTTCCACAGTGACCGGTCCTGCGCCTTCCGCATCCATGCTCTTCCCGCGACCTTCACCAGGTCGTCGGTCCACCGTGTGGGAGGCCTGCCTACACTGCGTCTTCCGGCGCGTGGTCGCCACTCGAGAACTCTCTTGCCCCAACGGCCATCTGTTCTACGAGCTATGTGCCCCGCCCACTGCCACTTAAGTTTGGCGATTCTGTGTGCTATGTCCGTTACTTTAGTTCTCCTGCGGATCTCCTCATTTCTGATTCGATCACGCAGGGAAACTCCGAGCATAGCACGCTCCATCGCCCTTTGGGTGACCTTGAGCCTTCTTATGAGGCCCATAGTAAGGGACCAAGTCTCAGTTCCGTAGGTCATCGCTGGCAACACACACTGATCGTAGACTTTAGTCTTGAGACACTGCGGTATTTTGGACGAGAAGATATTACGAAGCTTCCCGAACGCTGCCCAGCCGAGTTGGATTCGACGATTGACCTCTTTCTCAAAGTTGGACCTGCCTAACTGGACTGTCTGTCCCAGGTAAACATATTCGTCGACAACTTCGAGTGTAGAGTCTCCAACCTTTAAAGAAGAAGTGGGTGCGACATGGACATTTGACATAATTTTCGTCTTGTCCATGTTCATTTTGAGGCCCACTTGTTGGGAGGCTCTACTGAGGTCTTCGAGCATTGTACCTAGGTCTTCCAAGGTCTCAGCCATGACTACGATATCGTCAGCGAATCGAAGGTGAGTGATGTACTCGCCGTTGATATTGATGCCGAGTCTTCTCCAGTCCAGGAGCTTGAAAACATCTTCCAGGCCGGCGGTGAACAGTTTCGGAGATATAACGTCTCCCTGTCTCACCCCTCGCTGCAACTGGATAGGTTTTGAGCTTTGATCCTGGAGGCGGACTGACATGGTGGCATTTTCGTACAAACACTTCAGCGCTTCGATATATCGATAGTCAATTTGGCACCGTTGGAGAGACTGTAGCACAGCCCAGGTCTCGATCGAATCGAAGGCTTTCTCATAGTCCACAAACGCCAAGCAGAGTGGCTGATTATACTCCTCAGTCTTCTGAATAATCTGTCGCAGCGTATGTATGTGGTCTATGGTGCTAAAGCCTTTTCGGAAACCGGCTTGTTCGGGAGGCTGGAAGTCGTCGAACCTGCGAGCGAGACGATTCGTAATGACTCTCGAAAACAACTTGTAGACATGGCTCAGAAGCGAGATGGGTCTATAATTCTTCAACAAGGTTTTATCACCTTTTTTGAAGAAGAGTACCACCACACTTCTGTGCCATGCCTTAGGCGTTCGTCCCTCGAGTATGACGGAATCAAATAGCTTCTGAAGAGCTTTAAGTATCGGTGTTCCACCAGCTTTTAGAAGCTCAGCCGTGATCCCATCATCACCCGGTGCCTTATTGTTCTTTAGCTGTTTGAGAGCCATTCTAATCTCGTACAAGCTGACGTCCGGGATATCCTCGGTATAGTGTCGGGTCAATCTGGCTCTTGGGTCTTTGGCCAGATTTTTAACAGATTGCCGTACACTCGTGTATAATTGTCCGTAGAACTTCTCGACCTCTTCCAACAGCTCCGGCTTTGACGAAATAATTCTGCCATCCTCCGCCTTCAGCTTATTCAGTTGGCTTTGACCAACAGACAGATCCCTTGCGAAAACCTTTGAGCCTTTGTTGCTCTCAATCGCCTCCTTAATACGAGTCGTATTAAATTGGCGTAGGTCGCGAGTCAAGGACTTGGAGATCTGTCTGTTTAAACGCCGATACTGAGTAGCATCTTCAGAGGACTGCAGAACCAAATTTCGTCTTTGTTCCATAAGTTTGTTGGTGAGGTCCGAAATCTTTTTGGTTCCTTTTGAACGACGGGCTTTGAAGATCTTAGACCCAGTCGTTTGGACAATTTCCACAAATCTGTCATTGTAATCATCCACATTTTCGCAATCTCCCAGGCATTCGAAGCGATTCTGCAACTCGAGCTGAAAGTGCTCAGGGTTCTGGAACTGGATAGGTGCTGGTCGGAGCGTAGACTTCATCAGTCGACATCTTTCGAGCTTTGTTCTAAGATTCAATGTGCCTCTTACCATCCGGTGATCGCTTCCTGTTTTTACTGAATTGATCACGGAGACATCATTGAATATGTGCCTCTTCGTCGACAAGATGAAATCAATCTCATTTTTTGTGACACCGTTAGGGTGTAGCCATGTCCACTTACGCCGTTCCGGCTTTCTGAAGAAGGAGTTCATCATAAAAAGGCCCTCCTTCTCCATGAAGCCGGCCAGCAGATGGCCACGTGCATTCCTCTTTCCATATCCAAATTGCCCCACTCTCAGCTCGTTGTCGCTTCGTTTGCCCAGTTTCGCGTTAAAGTCCCCCATCACAACGGTATAGTGTGTTCGAGAGCTATGCATGGCTTTAGAGATATCCTCATACATAGTCTCCACCTCGTCGTCGGGGTGTTTCGAGGTCGGTGCGTGTACCTGTATGACCTTCAGCGAATACCGTTTGGTGATTCTGAGTATAAGGTACGCTACCCTCGTCGAAACACTCTCGATCTGGACCACGTTGTTGACAAGGGACCTGTGGACGATAAACCCGACACCACCCTGGGACAGTATGTCGCCCTCCCGGAAATAGAGCAGGTTACCGGATTTGAGGATCATGGTGTCCTGCCCCTCTCTCCGGACTTCACACAATCCTACGATATCCCACCGTAACCTGCTCAATTCTTCCTCGAGTTCAGCGAGCTTCTCGTCGGTTCGCAGTGTGAGCGTGTTGTACGTTGCCAGGGCCAAAGGTCGTCGGGGTTGGTAGCCTGGCATCTGCCGGGGATTCTTCGCACCCCTTGCCCCGCCGTTACCATGGCCGCTACCATAGCCAGGAATAGCGGGGCCGCCGGGGACTAGGGGCCGTTTGTTGGGTTCGTTCACCATGGGGGGTTATGCCGTAATCGCCACGCTTGGCAGGCGGGTTGGCGATCGCAGTTTGGTGGCTAGTACGCGGAAAGATGCTGCTGCCCATCCTCCGGTATTTGAATCCCTTAGTCGCCTCTTACGACACCCACGGGAGGAGATGGGGTGGTGCTATTCTAGGGCCACACCACAGGCAGGTGTGGACATAGTTTAATCAAAGTCAGTTAAATATTTCCATTTTAGAGTTGAAACTAAATAAACATAAACTTAAATATTATATGGTATGATTTAACGTACGGTCATATAATTACGCGTTTTTCCAACGGGATGGGCAGAGACTACAGCCTGCCATCTGCTTCTGTTCTTAATGCGCGGCCTTCCTAAAAGCGACGGTTGGCACGGGCACGGTCGCGGAAATATCAAATGTTTGAACACTCTCATTGCAGCCTCGCCGAAGTGACTTAGACAGGAGCCTACCAGCAGGGCTAACATGCGCGCCACGAGATAGCTATCTCGAGGCATTTTGCCATTTTATGTCGATATGTCGACTGTTGGTAACATGCAGGGCTAACATGCGCGCCACGAGATAGTTATCTCGAGGCATTTTGCCATTTTATGTCGATATCGACTGTTGGTAACTTGGCAAATTTCATGGCGATCTGTCAGATGTCGACATAACTCGACTTCGAGAAATCGTCTCTACTTAGTGTCTGCAAATTGTAACATACGTGCCCTTATTTACTCGAATTTTGACATTTAAAATGTTTTGTCTCTCGTCCTTCATTTGGTCGACGAGAAGTTATCTCGTGTAAACTTTTCTTGTGCTCGGTTCATTTTGGATCAAAATTTAGTACCTTTGTGCGACTGCAAGCAATTTTCGACCTTAATGATATTTCCTTTGTAATGTGTCTTTTCGCGTTAATTGATGACGCTGATCACGAATATAAGAAAAAAAATATGTCGACGTTACTTCGCTCGAGAAGACTCGAGATGATATCTCATCTCGATTCGAGATATTTGACGACGCGCGCATGTTAGCCCTGCAGGACTCCTTTGAGCGACTTACCGAGCCTATGCGGCGACTGTCGTAATCCACGGGCATGCCTTGGTAATGAACCAGTTCGATATTGTCGCAGTTGATATTAAGTACCAGTTTATACCCGTGACTTTACCCGTTTGAATGAATATCTGTTTTCACGACACACGGTAGCTAAGAACCGGATCGTTTTTAAGTGTGAATTTTTTTGGAAATAAAATCTCATACTTTACGTAGATTGATTTTGATAAGTAATTAATTCTCTTTTCCATATTTTTTCTGTGGTCTAGAGATCATTATTAATCTATGACTCGTAGCGATGATAACAAGTGTTATTTATTATCAATTATTAATGTTAATATTTTTAATTGTAATTAAAGTGTTGTGAGTCCTATCCAGAATCACGTAACGTGTTCCATATCAGCATTTACATGTAACCCTCACCCATAGTTCAGAACACCTGACAATCGCTAGTCGCTTGTCGCGCGTCGGTATGGACACCCGACCGCTTCCGCACACGCGCCCGTGTCCGCGTCCGCGCTTGCCACCGCGCCCGCCGCTGGCACCGCACCGCTTTTAGTCTGGCCAAGCACTTACACATTTCACGAGTTTCTCTCCTGTCCTATCTCTTGTGCTTTTCTATTGCCATTAAATCTGTCATGTAAACCTGCCGTCATCTACTTCCGTCCGTCATTTACGTCATCGGTAATATTGGTAGCAATGGTAGCCCAATAAATAAATTTATTTGAGCTCACCCTAGCTACAGCAGATAGAAATATCTCTTTTGTGATTCGTCTTGCAAGTTTGAATAGTTGTTGTTTACAGTTCTGTGGAAACCATTTTTCCACATGTAAGTACTATATCCCTAGAGATATGACGTCGGCCAGCGTCCTTGTAATACTTTCAAGTAAGATACAATACTTTATGTAAACCGATATCTACCTACTTTAGAAAGGTCAAATCATTGAAACTGAAATTGACGTTTGAAAATTGGAATCAGGTTTCATTTTGTTTTCATAACAGAAAATTAAAAAAAAAATATTGAAATATGACGATCTATAACCTCTCTTCACATTGCTTAACTTCCATCAAACCAATTCACCAATTCCTTTAACACCCAAGCGGTGATATAATATTATTTTTTATACCTAAGCATCTCTGATAATTATATAAGAGCTTTTGATCCTAGCCTTATAAGTATACTCAAGGAAGGAATGCCCAAGTCATCATTGTTGATACCTCTAGGAAAGTTTGGACAATTAGTTGGTCATAATTACCCGCTTCCCTTGCTATAATAGGACTTTTATACCTTTTAGTATCCAAGTTAAGAACTTAGAATAGACTCAATCTGGTCATTTTGTGAAATTTACAAATTATCTCACAACTACTTAATCTTCTATCTCTTTTTATAAAGGAATCGTGGGTACGTTATACAATAATGAGGCATGAAAAAATAAAAATAATGATCACTTTATTTACACGTTTGCGCTTAAAATGATCAGATGATTTTACTCAATTTCATGGTACCTATTTCGTTGATGGTAATTTTACCCCTGTAGTTTTTTTTTAATTTTAAGTTTTAATTTAGAATGGAGTTTTCCCATTGTTTAGTCAAGCCTCTCAACATTAGGAGAGGCCTATGTCTAGGAGTATTGCTAGGCTAATTGATTGATTGATTGATAGTCAAATCTTATTGGTGGTTCAAAAAGATTTATCTTCTGATTTGACCAGATGTTTTATCAATGTTTAACTTCATCATCATATTAGCGTGGTTCGTGCTTGCATTTTTGAACCACTGATCAATCTATTGTGCCATCTAAATATTGATAGCCGAATAATAACGTTTAAAGAGTGGCTATTAGCTTGTATATTATAAATATGAAAAAAAAAAGCGATGAATATCTTATGATAAGGGAAGACTAGCTACCTGTTGCACTAAGCAGGTAGCGGGTGGCAGCGTTTACGTCGCGTCACCTATATTCTATGATACAAACAGATTTTTTGATGTTGTCTTAATAACCCAACACTCACTTTACATAATCTGATTGAAAGAGCTCCCAAAAAGTAAAGTTGGTAAAGTTAAAAGTTTTCTTAACAATAATTAATTGCAAAATATCTGCGTCTCTTGCGTCTATATTTATTTTACCTTTTTGTAAATATTGATTGCGTAAATAAACCTAATCTCAATACTTAGATATATAGCAAGCTCAAATCTTTTTGTCTCCAGCCCCTCTAGACAAGTGGCAATTCTTTGGCCGGCGTTTAGTAGAATAGAATGACGAATAATGGGATTTGACATATTTGTCAGTCGATAACGCATGTCATAAACGATAAATCCCATACATTCCTCATACTATTCTACCAAACGCCAGCCAATTCAAGAGGGGCAGAGCGGTGTAGGCAGCTATAACATCCAACCATCTGCTTCTATCCTTAACTTACTTTTAACATTTACATCTTCCGTAATTAAATTACTTTTTATAAACAATATTTTGTTTGCAGAAAACATTGTCTGCACATAGTTTTCTCAGGTATTGAAAGATCAGATGACAGTCAATAAGCGGACCTCGGACTCTCGTTTCCAATTCCAATTCCAATTTCGGAAGTAACTGGAAAATCACTATGAGGCTGGTTAGGTAGGGACCTGTCAGTCTGTCAGCAATCTTATGAAAACGGTCGATTAAACACGATAATATCTTAACAAATACACGAGATTCCTTCTCATTCGATGTGATGTGTTACGTAATTTATATACTTACACGTACGTACTCGTGAGTATATCTACGTTAATCCGCACAGATTCCCCGCGGAATAGCCTGTTAATGTGTTTGCGTTCTGTATTGAAACGTCGCGACTAAATAAATAAAATAAAATATACGCTTAAATACCTAGGCGTGAATTACTTTCTTGACCTATGAAATAGTTTCATGTTGTTACAGTTTGCGTATTCTATTAACTAATAGCTACAGATGTGGATCAGGGATTAGTGTACAGTGCTGTGTTTCTATTATTAAAAATCAGAAAATTTATTTTTAAGTTAACTTTAACCTTAATAGTTTCGGGCGATTTTAGTCCGTTCTTGTCTGATATACTCACCTCACCCTTGGCTCCAGTGAAGTGAAGGTGGATTTTTTGTACCTACGGGAATTTGCTCAAGCAACAGGAGAAAAAGAAAAAAGAAACGTAAATACGTTTCGTTTAATTTTGCACACACATTATTTTAACTTTCGTATGTACACATGTCAATGTCTACAATATTCGTAGAAAGTAGATATTATCACGGCTTCAATGTACAGTAATGACGTAAACGAGACGTCTGTGCATTACAACCTTATTTGTATATTATACACTTGTTGTACAGTCCTCGTTAGCTCATACCAATAATTAGCATCAAGTCTTTCGCTTGTTATCATTTCTCACTTCAGATATCATTGCTACCCTTATAATATTATAAGCGTGAAGTTATTGGAATATTGATTACTTAAACTTACTCATTCTGGCTGAAATTTAGAATTTTGTAATTATTTAATAAAATACATTATGCTACTACTTATCCTTGGAATAAGATCCCATGGGCTGTGGGAGCAGGATATAAGTTTCACGCGGACGGAGCCACGAGCAACACCTTCCCAATTTGCTACGACCCTGGCATACGCCTTTAGAGTAATATAATCTACGGATTTATATCTCAGACTCGCTATGAAACGAAGTGCTTCAGTATATTAAACTTTAAATTTACTGCTTTCGCGATGCCGTAGTAAATAGCGCGATATCGAAATACACAGTAAGTTGGTGCTTACTTTATATTGATTAGCAGGGATTTAGAATTATGGTAGGGTTTTTAGTATTCATTTTCCCATTATGCAAATCTATTTTGTTCATTTAGATCACTTGTCTCAGAATACGCGCCACAAACACAAGATAGATGATGTTGTATTTGTTGCTTGTAACAGTGCCGTCTTTACCACAGGGCACTCGGTGCACGTGACCAGGGCCCATCGCCTCAGGGGGGTCCCCGGACCACCGAAATTCCTCTCACGCAAACTCGAAACTTTCCTAAACGTTTCATTTTTCTCAGAAAGATCAGTTGATTATTTACAAAACTGCAGAAAACGTGGTTAAGGATTGTAGGTACGTCATACGTCGTGTACAAATATTTGCAATGAAATGATTAAGAAGTGTTTATTCATGGATCCATTTTTAAATAAATTAAAATACTATTTATCTGCACGGTACGACGCGGATAGAATTAGGCTAGAAGAGATAACTTGTGATAATACACATGGAAATAGAGGACCCTATTTCTTTAAGTGAGGTATTTTAATAAAAACTATCTCACTCGCCGCCTGGGCTGGTCCGGAGGAGACTCTCAGTGCCAACTTTCCATCAAGCGAGAAGTCAAATTGACGTGTCCTATATTTATAAAAAATCTGCCGATCCTCCTGCAGATGGGATGATGATGATGATGACGGCCCAACGTCGAAAAATATGACGGTTCATCAAACATGCAAAAATGCAATTGTTGTTGGTACCTATGCAAAGCAATGAATTCTATGTAGCAACGATATATTTATTCAAGTATTTATAACAAGATTTTTTTAAAGTTAAACTAAAACTAACGTAATCAACTAAAATATTCACAAGAATATAAAGGAGGTCAAAAAGTGCAGGCGTCGAAAAATTCCTCCCCATCGATGCCGACTGGTAACGTACCCAAAAGACTGGCAGCATTACTCCGTTGGACGGCAATGCCAATCTTTGTACAGCGACCGTCCACTTGAACCATCCAACGTCAAAACGGTGTAAATATATAATCGTTGGATTTATTATCATAAATATTACCGCCGCTTGAGGGTACGTCGTACTTGGAAGATGGCACTATGGGCCTATCCACATTCCAAGGCACCAAAGACATACCGTCCGGTCTTTTGCCATCGTTGCGCACTAAACCAAATGGTTCAAGTATGGCTGGGAAGCCGGCGGTGACAAAAAGAAAGTCATTGAAATGTGTATAACGTGACATGCATCCTGCACTCCTGCCGCATGATAGGCCGTGATACCCAAGGTTATCGACTGCTTCTTCACAGCAGCAGCGATGAAGAGAAACACAGGGAGCACCCAAACGAAGACGGGCAGATAAATTAATGTTCCATAATAAATTATTGTATGGAAAAATGTTTATACATATATTTGCTTTGCTTTAAAAAATCATGGGGCCCCCAAATTCTTGTGTGCCAATGGACCTCGGCTTAGGTAAAGAAGACGTGTGCGTGTAGTCTGAGAAGATATTTCTATTCTCTTAACGGGCCAAGATGATGACGGGCGTGCGTATGAATACGGTTTCTAGAATGGTACTCAGTTCTGAATCTTCATTTATCTGTGGACAGATTGTATAGACAAACTGTCAAATTACCTACTTTACTATATTGCTACAGTTGGGACATAGAAGCAAACTGGTGACTCTCGCTCCAGATCGTACCTGGTGCAGAATCTAGCCATTGCGATTCAGCGCGGATATGCGGCCAGTGTTTTGGGCTTCTTTGCACCAGACACGACCCGAGGCGGATTATTTACTGACAAAAGCTTGGTTGGCTACTTGATATTAATGTACCAATTATGTTTAAATATTTTTTTTTTTTTGTAATTTCGATTATACAACATTTAATAACATAGCAATTTACATAGACAGTTTTTATATTTGTCAAAGCATTGGCCTTATTTGACAAATTCACATGTGACACCTCTTTAAAGTTAATACTTTTTTTGACAGTCTCCGTGGCGTAGTGGTAGTGAACGCGGCCGCTACGCACAAGGCACGGGTTCGATCCCCGTTCAGTGCAAATATTTGTATGCATGAATATAGGTATTTGCATTGGTCTGGTCGTGCCTCGGAGAGCACGTTAAGCCGTCGGTGCCAGTTGTAATACGAATATCTATGCCAGTCGTTACGGGTAGTTAAAGCCCTCAAAAATCCAACAACTGGTCTAACTACAATACTTTGAAACCCCTTTTTTTTACGTGCGGGAAATGCCCACGGATACCCACCCCTCTGGAGCCGGAGGGGGAGGTTATGTCGGACTCGAACCGACTAAACCGCACGCCGTCTCTGGGTCGTAGTGCTAGGCCGAAGGTGAGGTTGTCTCGTGACATATCCCTCGCACCCCGGCTGACCCAGGGCTATTCCTCTCGGTCTGGCCCTCCTTATACTTTGATAAAAAAAAGGTTGTGGAGATCAGATGGCAGTCGTTTCACGGAAAATGTCGAAGTTCAGCAAAATTCGCAGTTAGACTGGTAAACGCGGACCCCAGACTCTAAGTTGAAAGCTTCGGATGCGACTGGGATTAGGTAACGCTACGTCGAAGAAGACTTTTTGCAAAGTATTTAGGTATCTGTATTTCCGTGTTCGTATATACGTGAAATAATTTGCCTATACAACAAACACCCAATGGCAAACACAAATAGCCATGTGAAAGAAAGAAAGAAAAAAAATACAAACATAATATGAAGTGCCATCAATATGTGTATATTATGATCATTCATGTAGATATACGAGTAGCGAAGCACTTTGGTACGCTGTTGTCAACTGTCAAAACTGACAGCAAAACACACAAATGTATGCTCGATTATTTTTCTGATTTGCACGACTTATGTCCAAAAAGAATAATGTGCGTGGCAAAAAAGTGAACGTTTAAACGCAAAGTGTTAAAAAGAAATTCTGTTTTTTGAAGTGAAATCTTCTTTAGCGGCGTTGGATGGGTAAAAAGTGTTAAACTCGCGTCAGGATCACTTGACCTTTGAACTGTAACCGACGACTGACGTCATACAACATAGCTACAGATTGTTTATTTTGTTAGGTACGCTAAGAAGCTTTGTAGCTTAGCGATAAGCGCTTCGACTATAAGGCCTTAAGGTTTCAGATAGTACCGGGTTCGAACCTGGGCTTCTGACACTTTTTGTGATTATTTTTTCTTTTCGTAATTTATTACTTTTGTGATTTTTTTTGTAATTTATTAATCTGTTCTGACAGAAAATTAGCAGGAAATTAGTGGTAGGTTCTATGATTAGCGCTATATTATAGGTATGGTATGGTATGTTCTTTTTATCTTTTTCTCTGTATATAACGAAGAAAGAAAGAAAGAATTTTTTTTCACTTCTGCCGGCACTCCCGGAGTACAAACCCGTCTTTTATTTTTTTTGTACAAATTTTTATGGTCATTAATGCCTTTGCCAACTCGGACAGGGTTTGCTCATCAGTTTAACTATGTAGCAGGTGAGTTTTTGACCTAGCGAGCGAAGCGAACGAGAGTCTCTATTTCGACAAGGTAGCCGATTTTGATTTTATCCGTATCTATATTCGGGTCTAGAGGCCTCATATCTGAACCGATTTTCACCAAATTCACATATTCTGTGATTTAACACACAACTCTTGTGGAGCTTTTTTTGATTGGAGAGAAAATGGGGGAGAAAAGGAGGGAAGTTTTCTGTCGCCTTATTTATAAATTCACAGCATTTCACACAGCCTGTTGCTAGTTCCACGGTAAGCATAGCTTAACTAGCTTGTGTTATGGAATCTAGAATGCGGATAAACATATTGAGATGCTTTTTTTTGTAAATACATACATATTAAACATAGAAACACCCAGACCAATGCATATACATATTCATGCATACAAATATGGGCACTGAGCGGGGATAAATACAATATTTCGGTTACAGGTACGGTATTACAGATACCGAGTAGTTTGACAGTAGGTATACAAGGATAAGGTATGCTTCTGAAGCCAACCGCATACCACAATTGCCGACGCATGCAGCAGGTACAGTCGTACAATTGTTAAAGTTCGATACGGATTTACGCGGAAATTACCAACGCGTAAATGCTTTCTGTGTGTGTCTGCAATTGTCGCACACGGTCGCCATAGCGAGATCAGTTTTAGGACCGTTCTTAAAACGTTGAGGTCTCGGTTGACATACAAACATCAGCAGACTTTCCTGTTATACTGTATTGGTTGTATTATGAGTGGGTTCACTTCATTCTACGCTAGGAATCGATTCGGCGATCTTTCGATTGTAAGGCCGATTCCTAACCACTAATCTGCCGACGACGCAACGCTTACATGCTTACTTCCATATTTGCTCCTCGCGGATCTAGTCAAATAAACAATCGAACCGAGAAGGTATTATGTACCTACAATAATAATTTAATTTATAAAATGAAAAGAAAAACAGTCCTGCGTAGTGGCCGCGTTCACTACAGCCACGCCACAGAGGATTCAACAGATTTATGAACGGATCTTGATAATTGTTGGCTGAAACATCAAGGACATGATTCCTGACAGATTATTGAATCGTAGGTAAACTTCGTTATACAAAAAACATATGAGGTAAAAAGGAGGAAGTTTGCTGTAGCGTTTTTTAAGAACAAATCGTCATTATTTTTTGGTTTAACAACCAGGACTGTTTAAAATAAGAAGATCCGTATCGTTTTTCTTTTTATTTGATACCAGATAACCAGAGTTCCAGAAACTGTGGCAAACAGGGGTGCTCGCGAGGTCTACTGTTCACAGAACTACATAGTTGCAATATTGTCCGTGAAGCGACTGCCATTTCACTCCAACAAACTCTAGAGATATCAAAGATCTGTAAATAGGCCTCTTGGACTTTTTAAGGCTCTAACTATTTTTGTAACGACAGCAAGATATGGTTGTAGGACAACCGGTATTGTGCTCTCTGAGGTATGACGAGGTCTCAATTTGTTAAGAATTGTCACATTTACTAAGATTAACCTGCCTCGAAATGGTCAACTTTGCTATGTGTTACTCGGTTACCACTTAACCTCTCTAATTACTCTATAGTCACATAAAATATTTACACATAATGGAGTAACGACTGATTCGGTACAATCGTAAAGGTTAGGTAAGAATACAAAGTACGAAGTACGGAGTCAAGTCATGCGCGATTGGATTCGCCAGTGGACTAATACCACACCGAACTAATTGCAGTCGTAGTGCAACGTGACTCATTACGCTGCTGAGAACATCTGCAGTGAAATAAAACCGTGATGATTTGGTACAACCGATTGGTCAATTTAGTTGTTTGGGTTAAAACTACCTCTTTTTTATTTTTCCGTTTCAGAACATAACACCCCCATAACATTGGTGGTATGGCGCGTCAACCGTCGAAGAATTTTTTTTACATAAATCACTTACAATGTCACCTTCCGTTAATTCTAGTTGTTTCTGAGGCTTTCATCTTGGAGTCCAGGATTCGCTTTTTCTAGAGTAACTGCGACGTGGCAGCGCCCTGATATTTTCCCGGAAACGTCTAACGATTGAAATAGGTGTTTGTATAACAACCGGATTTGCCGGCTTAACGTGCTCTCCAAGCTACGGTAACAAGAACCAATTAATTACATATAAAAGTGGAAAGCACATTCCATATATACGCCAGAGAAGCTTTCATTTTTAATATTGCTATTATTTGAAAACGTAGCATTGTCTCACGATACGAGGAAAAAAAATGTTTGACAGATTTTTCAAAGACATTATTTTCTGCGAAGGTGAATGTCATCAGCAATATCTCAATACATTTGCCCTAAATTTACCTACATAACATCTCACATTGATAATAAACAAGGAAATCATTTAATTTCCTTTACCATCTTTAGAAGCATCTGAGCGTTACAAATGAAAAGGCAATAATTTTTATGTAATGTAAAATGAATGTTTTACATTCAAATCAATTCAAATATGTAAGTAGGAGTAAGCGTTTATTTTATATCTGTTATCTACCACTCATGATGCAACTGGTACTGGGAGATATCAGAAATAAGTTCTTACACGCTACTACTTATAAGGCCTCAGTGGAATTCCTACCCATATTGAAACGTATAGAGTAATAAGTACTCAATTGTATAGAGCCGAGAAGCCAAAATACCCTTTTTATTTAATGTGCGAGCTCTAGGGAACTATTTCACTTATGGCACAACAAAGTGGTTATGCATTGACTCAACTTATACCATACGTTTTATTACACAACGTGGAGTGTGAGGTAGGTATAGTCAGCGTCAGAAATACCTTGACGACAAAGTATCAAAATGATCTTCCTAGATGAGGATTGCACTGGTGGCCTAAAATACAGGATCTTTCCTAGTTTGGACACCAGTCTCCCTAAATGATATTGTGGTGAGAAATAAACAAGTTTTATTATTATCCTCTTTATTCATTTAAAAACTTACAAATTATATTTTTAAATACATTTAGAAAAAAAAACATCTATTTAAAAATATAAAAAGTAGTGTCCCACCGGTATCGGATACAAGGACCAAGCTACCGGTGGTTAGGGCTCCAGAGAAAGGAACTTTCTCACGATGCGCGCCGTATCAAGGAGCACTGCCTTCTGCATCTGGCCCTTGATCCAACCGTCTAACCTGAGCCTCTTCAGGTGTTGGTCGAGGCTCTTTGCTATCAGTCCGTTGACTGACACAACTATCGGTACAATGATTGCTGAGTCAACATTCCACATGTCGACAACCTCGTGGGCCAAGTCCAAGTATTTGATCTCTTTATCTTTCTCAGCTTTGACGAGATTCTCGTCATGAGGAATGGTGACATCTACAATCAATGCTCGGCGTTCGGATCGGTTTATCACCACAATGTCAGGCTTGTTGGCTACAACAGTCCTATCATTATTATTATTATTATTATCTTAAAACCAAGGTATTAAGCACACATCCAACTTTTTTATTGATTTAAATTGTGTTACTGTTCGAACTAAAGGTGTGTACTAAATGTCAGAACAATCCATCTACATGAAGGGGGGGAAATCAAGGAATTTAGATCATTTGGAGCACTTTGTTCATCATGATCGATCTGATGCTGATTACTGTACTTGTAAACTACTTCTAATTCGAATCTTCCAATTCCAATAATATTTCGTATCATAAGAAATGGTAAGTACTAGTTTATAGTTGGAATACTTTAATAGGTACAGTATGTCACATGCCCTAAGTCATAGAAGGTAATTTGGCACGATTAGAACGAAAGAAAACTATTTTAAGTTTAATAATATGTAAATACGTAATGACTAATACTTCCTTACTTACTTACGTTTAAAAATACAGTGTGGCATATTTCAGTTTATTTTTTTGTTTTAATTTAAATAGTAAACTGGAGTAAAATAATTTAAACTGTCGCCTAAATGGTAATGCGAGACCTCGTAAGACAGCTACGTTTTATGGTTTTTGTAATTTAATTTTAGTGTTGTGGCTAAATTGTCGTAGGTTCGTCTTCAACCTAGCGCTAATCCCAGTCGCATCCGAAGCTATTAACTTGGAATCTGGGGTCCGCTTTACCAGTCCAACTGCGGATTTGGCTAAACTTCGACATTTTCCGTGAAGCGACTGCCATCTGACCTTCACAACGATATCGAACCAGTTGGTGGACTTTTGAGGGCTCCAACTACCCGTAACGACTTCCACAGATATTTGTATGGCAACCGTGACCGACGGCTTCACGTGCTCTCCGAGGTACGACCAGACCAATGCAAATAACCATATACATGCATACAAATATTTGTACTGAGCGGGGATCGAACCCGCGCCTCCTGCGCAGCGGCCGCGTTCACTACCGCTGCGCCACGGAGGCTGTCGTAGGTTATTACATTTTAATCTTAAGAAGTTTATCTATATTCTGAACTTTTCGTTACGTTTTGTTAAAATATGTAAATAACAAAGACAACAAAACAGTATTAACACACCACTAAACACTAATATTGCGCTTTGATTGATAGTTGTTCAAACAAAAGTAAATTTTATTGTTGTAATTAAAACGAAAAGCCATGGTCGCCAGTATTCGCGGCGATACCTCTACCGTTCAAACGATTTCTCATTAATTAAAGTTGTTATCACCGGTGATACAGCTGGCGAATTGGATAAAAATAACCAAATGTGATACGGGTCGAAAGTAACGTAAAATTTAACAAAAGTTACATTCGGCCAACGATGCTATTTCTCTTTTGTAACTTGAATTATTCTCACAACCGATTTAAGACTAACCTAGACTACAACTGTCATACTGCACCTATTAAATTATTTCAACGGTAATAACGTTTTAAAGCTAATCGCTTTGTAATTGTAATTGTCTCTTTTTTACTATTTTTGTGTTAGGAACGTTAATGGACATCACAATAGGAAAATATGTCCATTGTTTAGGACGTAGCTTAACGAATATTAAATTATATCAATTTCTAATATATTTATGAATAACTCAAAGAGAAAACAAAGGTCTTCGACTGCTAAGACTTACGTTATCGAAACGTGACAGTGAGGTTAGTTCACGATCTAAAATTTGCACTGCGGGCCCGGGAGTGGGCAATGGTTGGGGTTTCTTTGAAGGATAAAATTTATAATGAGGTCATCCGGCATCTAACATGCTTCTGCCAATTGAAGTGGTAATGGGCTGGCTACTAGAGCGGAGACCACAAATCGGCAAAAGGAATGTATGACATGTAAGATGAACGTATGACTTGAAAAATGTAGGATAGGTACTTAAGGCATGGGGTACCGATACTAAGAAAATATCTTTAGTAATATTCAAAACTGAATAGATGGCACTTGTAGACTCATTTAAAGAAATAAAGAAGTAAAAACCATATAAGTCTTCAGGCTTTCACGGCCGGCGTTGCATGTAGAATATACTGCTTCCGGGCTGATTGGCCGTGGTCGACCCAGCTACCTACACGGACATTCCAAAAGACCCAACGGCAAGAATCTTGAGATAGGTAAACAACCTGATCAAGGGTTCGTCTATCCCAGAAGAAACGCAAAGCTTCATCAAGAAGTCTGAAGCTCTTCCACCTAGGATGTATGGGTTACCAAAGATCCATAAGCCTTCAGTACCGCTCCGGCCCATCGTGAGTACTATCGGCTCACCCACTCATCCAGTCTCGAAGTATCTCACCGGACTGCTTCAACAACATGTCGGATCATCCTCGTCATACATCAAAGACTCTCGCCACTTCGTGGAGAAACTCAAGAAGCTAAAACTACATCCGGACGATCGTCTAGTCAGCTTCGACGTTGTCTCTCTGTTCACGAGAGTTCCGATCAGGGTAGCAATGTTGCGTATCCGACCACTCTTCTCCAAGGACATCGCTGATCTGTTCGAGTTCGTGTTGACGACTTCCTATTTCCAGTGGAACAGCACGTTCTATGAGCAAGTGGACGGTTTAGCCATGGGAAACCCCATCAGTCCGGTAGTCGCGAACTTTTACATGGAATCATTTGAGGAAGATGCTCTGGATAGAGCTCCCAAGAAGCCTAAGGTCTGGTTCCGCTACGTGGACGATACCTTCGTGGTTTGGACTCATGGGGACTCGGAGCTGACTAAGTTCCTGGCTCACCTAAACAGCATTCATCCGAACATCCAATTCACCATGGAAATTGAGAAGAACGGGGAGCTACCATTCCTAGATGTCCTAGTATCCAAAAAAGAAGATGGCAGTCTTGGTCACCGAGTCTATCGAAAGCCGACACACACAGACCGTTACCTACACAAGGACTCCAACCACCATCCCAGACAAAAAATGTCAGTTATCAAGACACTGGTCCACCGAGCTAAGACCATCTGTGAACCGCAACACCTACAAAACGAGTTACGCCACTTGGACTCGGCCTTCCAAGCTAATGGATTCTCTGCACATGAGATACGGAGAGCTCTTCACCCAAAGAAAGCTTCGCAGACAAACCAGGATGAGGAAAAACCTGCTCCGATAGGGAAGGCTTTCTTGCCATACATTCGTGGCATTACAGATCGTATCGGAAGACTGCTAGAAGCTTCGAAGAAGAAGAAGACATCAAGCCGATCTTCAAGCCCACGACGCAGCTACGGAATTTTCACCGTTCGGTCAAGGACCCACGTGATCCACTATCGTCAGCTGGAGTTTACAGAATCCCCTGCTCATGTGGCTCGGTATACGTGGGCACCACCCAAAGAAGCATCAAGACCCGCCTGTCGGAACATGAACGTAATTGCCGCCTCTGCCACTTTGACAAGTCAGCGGTTGCAGAACACACCCAAGAGGATGGGAATTATATCATCGAATTTCAGAACACGAAAGTTCTAGTTACCACAACACATTTTTTTCCACGTATACTTCGAGAAGCCATCGAAATATTCAAGCATCCCAACAACTTTAACCGAAAAAACGAGGGATTTCAGCTCCAAAAAGATTGGTACCCAGCACTGAGAGCCACTCGGTATCACAGTGCAAACAACCAATCAGGATCGAGTACGTCCGCGCCACAGCGCTCGACCAATCAGAATCGAGTGAGTCGATTCCCCGCTCCGACCGTGCCTATAAATACGGCCGTGATTCAACGCTCCGCGTCAGTCGCATGTCAGCCGCCGGCGAGGCAAGGTCTCCGAAGTTGTCGTCGACAATTCGATCGATGTCGACCGCAGTGATCGACGAAACGTCTGGAACGCAAGTTTCACATCGACCACGGCCAATCAGCCCGGAAGTAGTATATTCTACAAGTAAAAACCATGTTAAAACGCTTCTTTACTGGCTTAGAATCACGTAAATTATTTCTGAACTTAACTTAAACACATGATAAAGTTAGCATGTGAGCATATAAAACTCTTTGGTAATGTAATAAATAAAGATTTAGAGACAATCGTGCTGTTTATTTATTTATTTATTTTTGTGCCATCTAGCGGCATGAGGCATTATGTCTATAACTTTTTAATTACTGCAGAATCTGGCAGACTCAATATCTTTAGAATATTTATAATTTTATTCATTCATGCTCAATAATGTGTTAAGTGTATGTTTTATATTTGATAAGTTATTATTAAATACATACATATTTTTAAATGAATAAATTTTACACTATTATTAATTGACATTTTAATAATAAAAATTATAAAAAGTTTCCCAAAACAATGTCAACATCTAGTTATAACTCCTGAACTAAGACGCTGCCTGCCTGCTTCTTGAAGTTACGAGTGTAACCATTTTTTATTTCTGATTGTGCATTTGTATAAGAATTATATTATATATGTATCTATGCTTTAGGTGAGGCCTGTGTCTAGTAGTGGACTGCTATCTCTTTAATTTCTATTTTCTAGTGAATTGAAAGATGAGGTTCTAACGCACGCTAGCGTTAAACCTTGCCGTCAATTATTAGGTCTATGGTTGATGTAGTGGTGTGGATATATGAGTTAACTAACTTTTTGTTTCATTATTACGAGACCTCTGCATTTGTATTTCTATTGTAGTGTTAATTCAACATACTATATTAAATAATGTATCTAACATAATGTAGATATAAGGCAATATAAACAGAAAGAGGCGAGAGTCAACGATGCGGAAGGGGTGCCAGCAACTGTTGAGTAAATCAAACAACAATCATTTTGCATGTGTCGCCGCACATGCCTGCACCCTCATGCCCATCAGCTATTCAACCGAACATACAACCTACCTAAATGAAAATTGATTGGTTTTGTTTAACAGTTCAGCGGGTTTTTAGATGTTTATAGGCAATTATAGTAAAACATGCATGCAACAAACATGTGTGGCATTAGTAGGGCTAGAGTTCTCTCTAGTCTATCTGAGTGAATAATATAATGGTAATAGTCATTTCAAAGCTTTGTAAATGTGTAGAAAAATTATTTTAACAAAAAAAAAACCGACTTCTAGAACAAAACGCCCTGAAAAGTAAAAAAAAAACTGAAAAGTACAAAATAACTTAAGAGAAAAATAGCTGAATAGCTTTAGAAGTCGGTGTCTAGCCCGAAAGGTCATATTTCAATTAATTCCAGCATATTAGTTCAAGCACCACAAACAAAGTGGACACCGACTTCTAACAGAACAGTAAATCTGTAAATTCAGTTATTTTTCTCTTAAGTTATTTTCTACTTTTTAATTTTTGAAGTCGGTTTTTTCAAACGTAGATATCTTAATTTTTTGCTTTTCAGTGTTTGTAGGTTGTTCTTAAAATTGTATCAATTTTTCCCCGATTTAGTGATTTAATCCACTCCAGCATGCCTTCGATAATAGTATTTGAGTATTGTTTCATAAGATTGACATAATGCTCTCAATAACATGAACGAGATATTCAATATATAATTAAGAAGTTCTGTTGTCTATCCCATAGCTCAAGACTAGGTAATTAGTAAGAACATACTTGACCATCATAATATAGGTTACCTTGTCACAGGAACGTTCTAAAACTAGGTAAAAGCAATCATTTCCTATTTGATTTTGACGAGTTCTCTGGAGTGTCTCCGGAGTCCAAGGTTCACTGAACACACACCAATGAAATTGATATGTGACCACCTGTGAGTTATACTAAACTCAATGCAAAAAAAAAATTGAAATCAGATCATAAACAACGGTTATGAACGGGACAACATAAATAATATGTTGGTTAAAAGTTTGAATTAAAATAATACAAAAATATTCATAAAATGAAAACTACTGAAACAAACTTGACAGCCTCTGTGGCGTGTTTGTATGTATGTATTTACAAAAAAAGAATCTAAGTATGTTTATCCACATTCTACATAAGACTAGTTAGTTAAGCTATGCTTACCATGGATCTAGATAGCGTTGTGTGAAATGTTTGTTTATATCTATTTATTTATTCAAACTACATAATTCGTTATGGGATCAAATAGGCATGTAGGGTATGTCTACTTTCACTGCTCCGCAACATTAATAATATCATAATAAATAATGCGAGAGCTACGCTCCGCTTCGCTCCCTCATTAGCCTTCTAACCTAACCTAACCAAATCGGATTGCGCAGTTATCACAATAAACCTATCACTAATTTTCTGTGAATACACCTCTGTCTACCCCGTCGGAGATTTACAGGTGTAAATATGTGTATGTATGTATGTATGTAATTGTCTATCTTATTTCGAGGTATGCCCCATCTTACGATTGGACTAAGCATTAGCTAGCCAGGTTATTAAATGATGTAATACTGACTGAGGCTGAATATCATTTAGGCCGTTAATTGAATGGCGCCGTTTAGTTAACTGCTTTGGCAGTTAATTGGACAGCTGATTAAGCTAGTTGGCGGCGACATATACATGTTTTTTTTTTTTTTTTTTTTTTTTTTTACGTGCGGGAAATCCCCACGGATACCCGCCCCTCCGGAGCCGGAGGGGAAGGTTATGTCGGACTCGAACCGACTAAACCGCACGCCGTCTGTGGGTCGTGGTGCTAGGCCGAAGGTGAGGTTGCCTTGCGGCATATCCCTCGCACCCCGGCTGACCCAGGGCCATCCCTTTCGGTCTGGCCCTCCTCGGGAGGTGGGGACCACGCCGTCCCCGACTCAACCCCGGTGTGGGGAGGAGCGCATCGTCCTACGATGCGCGCCGCCGCCGTGGCCTGCTTCTGCTAGGGTGACGGGTGGCTCCACCCGTCACCCTCAGGCCCGCGCTCATGGGGGGCGGAGGTCTGTAAGCGCCCTCCGACGCCCGAGCCGCCTTCGGGCGCGAGCAGCGATGTCAGCGAGTCTTTCTCGCTCACCGCGCCGCGCCCGCTCTGCTGTCTCCTTCGCGAGCATGACCTGCTCGCAGAAAGAGGCGCTGGCCGCCCACGCATCCGCGCAGCGGACCATCGCCGCGAGCAGGGTGGAGAGCGTGAGCACTCTCACCCCCAGGGCCTGCACAAGCTCCCGCCTCGGCGTCTCAAACGCCGGACACTCGGTGAGCGTGTGCAGCCCCGAGTCCACGCTCGCGTCGCAGTGATGGCACTCGGGCGTTGGCTCAATACCCATCAGATGCAGATACCGCCCGAAGTAACCGTGCCCGGTTATCATCTGCGTCTGACGGTACGAGAGGCTCCCGTGTGGCCTCTCTAGCCACTCCCCCATGATGGGCCTTACCGCCGCAATGACGGCGTGCCCTGACATATACATGTTAAAGGAGATGAGCCATTTGACTCAAAGTAAGAAATTATGTATCAAAGACTATTTTAAAAGTAAACAACTTAAATGCGAGCTTAAAATGTGAACCATAAAACACTAGGGAGCACTGAAAACTAGAAGACCATACGATGATAAATCGTTGAAATTACTACATTGGTCTTATGTTTAATAAACTACCTGTAGAATCAATACTATTCCTCCCATAACTCAAACGAACACATTATGAAGTGTTTTGTTATGCAGTTCCATTATTTGCCTATTGAGTCAAAATCTTGACCATTCCAGCATGTCTGCATTAGGTACGTCTACCAAATAGGAACGGCAGAATACCCTTACAACAGATATTCGCGATAACATATAGACGCAATGTTTTGTATTCATGTTATTTGTTGACTTATTGGTTTTAACATCATCATTCGTAGTTAATTAATTCATCGCCTTTGATTGGATAGATACTGAGGAAGTTGTGAAAAAATGTAATTAGCCATTTGGTGGTGGCGGCCATCTTGGATTTGAGATTTGTCATTGAATAACATTCTTTCCGTTAACCCCTTTCATTAGATACCCATATTGAGGGAGTTGTGAAAAAAGTTGTAATCCGCCATTTTGTGCCGGCTGCCATCAATCATCTTACAATCACTTTTTTTTTTCTTCTGTACGTTGTACTATTATTATCTATTCTGTGATATGGGTCTAGATAGCGTTATGTGTTGCGGGAATATTTATTATCTCCCTGAAACCCTTTATCAGATCTTTACAAAAATTAAATTGTACCATTTCGGAATAATCTACTTTCAAACAAAGAAAGAATTTTACAAATCCGCCTACACATGATGGAGCTATGCGCGAACAAACATAAACACAAAATCCGAGTATTGAGAACCTCCTCCTTGTTAAGAAGTCGAATAAAATATACTCGTAATCACTCTCAGCCACGACTACCGCACCGTGTACCTTAACATTAGGTATCGCGTTAAAATTATGTCTGATGTTTCTTCTCTTGTTTGTTGGTTACTAAAGGACTGATTTTGATAATTCTTTTAATAGTCAAGAACTTGTTCTTCGACTTGAAAATAGTATTATTATATGTATTATTTATTACTTTCCGTCTTTTCAAAAGTGGAAAGTGAAGATCGATTGTTATTACATTTCATACCTGGTTGTGAGAAGCTAATGATATCGTAAAAAATACATCGTTTTGTGTAACCTAGGCGTTGCATTTGTTCAAACGATAAATAAAATATATGCCCGCGCCGACGGCGACGGCTTGAAAGGTTGCAGAATATTGTGTTATTTATGTTCCACTTCAGGCTTTTTCCAATTCCGTTTTCATATAACATACAGGAGATTACTGTTTAAATATTTATATTTATTGAGATTGTACTTTCGATCCCCGAAAGTATGGTATAAAAATATAACTTAATGAAAAATACTCTACGTTTTGATGTGTCAATAGAATTTTGAATATTTTATATAACATTCTGTTTCAAGCAACGTAAACAGTATATAAAATACAGGATATATCTATTGCGCATCCAATGGAAAAATGCCGTAATTAGGAAAAGGCGAACTTGACTTTTTGATATTAGTTGCCTGTATTTTTGCAAGGTGCTTTTTCACACAGTACTTAAAGTACTTACTACAATAATATTTTTTTAGTCCAGCACTAATTAATGAATGCATAGCAGTTAGCGTGTGACGGTAAAATAACAAGAGCGAACCTCAATTAACTGCAGGATCTTTGTTGTGGTCGTCGCGTTAATAGCTTGAACACAACCTCTGTGCTAACAATTATAGCTATTCGCTGTTGGGTGAATTTCAACAAATGGCATTTTTTTATCATATCGGTGAACTTTTTCATTTATATGCTTTTTGACAATTTTTCAGGTTTTATGTAATCTTTATGATATCATATATCCCCAAATTTAATATCATCAACGTATCATTTAAGATTAAGGAGAAAATTCAGTTTGAATTTTGGTTTCCACCGACATGATAAACCGGCACCGATTATTTTTTCTGTACACCGATATGATAAGTTTATCCACCGAAATGATATGCATATCCAGCGATGTGATAATATATCCAGCGAAATGATAATATATCCACATTTGAACGTCTTAAAGGAAATAGTTAGAAGGTACCTCATTTTTACAAGGATGACTTAAAACTGAAGACCTGATCTGAAAAAGATCATATCCAACGAGAACTGAGTTCTTGGAAATCCAATCCATACTAATATTATGAATGCGAAAGTAACTCTGTCTGTCTGTCTGTATGTTACGCTTTCACGCCTAAACCACTGAACCGATCTTGATGAAATTTGGTACTGAGGTATATTAGAGCTTGGGAAAGGATATAGGCTACCTTTTATCGCAAGAAAGGGGGTTTAAGGGGGAAATAGGGGATGAAAGTTTGTATGAAAGTTAGTCAGTTTTGTAGATATCCTAATGAAATTTGGTACAGAGGTGAAGTAGAGCTTGGGAATGAACATAGGCTACCTTTATCGCGAAAAGAGGGGTAGAAGGGGGAGTAGGGCCATGGGATGACAGTTAGTCAATTTTGAAGACGTCCTGATGATTTTTGATACAGAGATAGATTAAAGCTTGGAAACGAACAAAGGCTACCCTTTGTCGCGGAATAGGGTTTAAGAGGGGGGGGGGTTGAATAGGGGATAAAAGTTTATCAGTTTTAAATATATCCTGATGAAATTTGATACAGGTATGAATTAGAGCTTGGGATCGAACATAGGCTACCTTTTGTTGCGAAAAAAGGGGGTAGAAGGGGAGGAGAAGGGCCATGGGATGACATTTTATATAAATTACCTATTATATTACTTATATAAATTATATAAATTATCGTATTTTATATAAAATTACATAACATTTTTGAAGATATCCTGATGAAATTTGGTACAGAGATAGATTAAAGCTTAAAAACGAACATAGGCTACCTTTTGTCGCGAAAAAGGGGGTTTAAGGGGGAAATAGGGGATGAAAGTTTGTATGAAAGTTAGTCAGTTTTGTAGATATCCTAATGAAATTTGATACAGAGGTGAAGTAGAGCTTGGGAATGAACATAGGCTACCATTATCGCGAAAAGAGGGGTAGAAGGGGGAGTAGGGCCATGGGATGACAGTTAGTCAATTTTGAAGACGTCCTGATGATTTTTGATACAGAGATAGATTAAAGCTTGGAAACGAACAAAGGCTACCCTTTGTCGCGGAATAGGGTCTAAGAGGGAGGGGGGGGTGAATAGGGGATGAAAGTTTATCAGTTTTAAATATATCCAGATGAAATTTGATACAGGTATGAATTAGAGCTTGGGATCGAACATAGGCTACCTTTTGTCGCGAAAAGAGGGGGTAGAAGGGGAGGAGAAGGGCCATGGAATGACATTTTATATAAATTACCTATTATATTACCTATATAAATTATATAAATTATCGTATTTTATATAAAATTACATAACATTTTTGAAGATATCCTGATGAAATTTGGTACAGAGATAGATTAAAGCTTAAAAACGAACATAGGCTACCTTTTGTCGCGAAAAAGGGGGTTTAAGGGGGGTTGAATAGGAGATGAAAGTTAGTCAGTTTTCAAGATATCCTAATGAAATTTGGTACAGGAATGAATTTCAAGCTTAGGAATGAACAAAGGCTACCTTTCGTTGCGAAAAAGTGGGTTTAAGGGGGGGGATAGGGGTGAAGGTTTGTCGGTTTTGAAGATATCCTGATGAACAGGGATGAATTAGACCTTGAACCCGGATATATGCTACCTTTTATCACGAAAAGGGGGGTAGAAGGGGGGGAGTGGGGCCATGAATGTCATTATTTGTGAAATTTGGTACAGAGATAGGTTAAAGCTTGGGAACGGACATAGGCTACCTATGATCGCATAAAAGGGGGTAGAAGGGGAGGAATATGGCAATGGGATGAAAATTTGTCATTTTTGACGATATCCTGACGAAATTTGGTACAGAGATAGATTAAAGCTTGGGGACTAATATGGATAACCTTTTGTCGCAAAAAAGAGGATTGGGAGGGGGGAATAAGGGATGAAAGTGTGTTCTTTGTATACTTAACGAAATCACACGGAATCTACCGATATGATAAAACGACTCATCGAGATGATAAAATGATCTACCGATATGATAAAGCAATCCACCGATGTGATAAAACTGTGCATTGATCATGAATCAAAACACCGATATTAGATGTAAGACACCGATTGATTTTTTCTTATCATTTTCGGTGTAAATTATCATATCCGTGGTAATAAAGACCACCGATTACAGCGATATGAGAACAGCGACGTGAGAAATTACACACTTTTTAGAAAATAAGAAAAAATGCATAATATCTAGGATAAATTCAATAACAGTCAATGAAGCTAATACACTTACTACCCCTATTAGAACCAAATAACAATAATAAAACTGCTCGTTACACTAGAAAAATGCAACCACCGATAGTATAAAATAATTGTCCGGGAGCAACTTAAATGGCATACATACGTTATTGGCTGGAATATGCAACGATTTGACACCCATCCGTCCTGACTGCGCACTAGCACGCACTAACTAGAGAAATAAAATTGGGATGGGGAAACTGTCGGACCCGTCGATGTAAAGTTAGGTGTAAATTACTTTTGTCCAGCGATATGAGAACATTTGGCAGGACAAGTACGTTTGTGCCTCTCAGTAATAATAATCGGTAATTATGTAATAAAATATGCCATATATTACTAAGAAAACTAATATTCTATTAAATATAATAATTTATATACCTAACTTAGTTATTTTTATTAGAGTATAAGCTTTTTTGTTTGTAAAAAAAGTAGAGGGACAGCACCGATGTGAAAAAAATAGAGGTTTATGTATTTATTTCTACCTTTATATATAGTTCTAGCCAAAATATATTTTTGCCACAACCCAATAACTACCTATAGAATACTAAAAAAAAATAATTCAGAACAATATTCCTTTTTTTAAATACTAATTTCACCGAAGACAAAAAAAAAGCCGTTTGGGAAATTCACCCTGTTACATACTAGGTATATTTACTGATAACAACGTGCTACTAACATTATACACGTGAAAGTTTGTAGATGGATGGATGGATGTTTGATACTTTTTAAAGTAAAAACTACTGAATGGATTTTTAAGAAACTTTACAATAATATAGCTTATACATCAGAACAACACATAGGCTACAATTTATAACGATAACCGCTATTATAGCGATAACCTAAATCCACGCTAAAGCTAGTAGAACATAAAAATTGTATGCGATATTATAACGAAATTTATATACGAGACTGGCTCGACGCAGAATATCTTAATAGGACACTAAATAGGCACACACCCACGTTAACGAGTGGCAAACATATATTTAAATAGCTTTTGCCCGCGGCTCCGCCCGCGTAGATGTCGGTTATAAGCACGGAGGACAGAATATTTACATGGTTATAAGCGATAAAGGACATCCACGCGGGTATCACATATACATATCAGTTATCGTTATAAATTGTAGCCTATGTGTTATTCTTATGTATAAGCTATTTCATCGTAAAGTTTCATTAAAATCCATTGAGTAGTTTTTACGTGAAAGAGTAACAAACATCCTTATATTCATCCACACATGCACACTTACAAATTTTCGCGTTTAGAACATTAGTAGGATAATAGAACACGTATATTTTCCGTCCAACACAAACAAATTTATTATACAATTGGAAAACTCGGATCTGTGTGTATTCTGTAGTTGTAAACTTCGATGTGCTTTTAATAAGCTACGCAAAGTTAGCGAACTTGTTATATTCTGTTGAGAACTGTTTCAGTAGTCTCGTAGCGTTGTTATGCTATTATCAACGGACATTCAATATTTGTGTAGGTAGGTAGTATTGTATATTTTGTGTTGATGTCGAAGTTGTTACCTAATTAAACTTTGTTAATGCGATTTTAACTTAGTCATCATTGTCACTAGAGCGGTAGTTCACTTGCATTCAAAGCTTATACTTTGAAGCTCAGGGTCTGCTCTTGTACTTTTCATCTGGCTTATCTTGGCTTTTGTGGGAGCTCTAGAACGACTCCTGTGGCACTCTCCAACAAGATTTTGCCAATGGTGTTTATATGTAGTGCAATTCATTAGATAGTAAAAAGATTTTGATTTCTTTTTTGTCAATAAATTATACCTACGTTTCAATAGGGTTAACCAAATTTTGGCGAGAGACTAGTCTCGAAATACATTCACTTTTCATACTCGTACCTTTCGAAAATACTTGTTTAAAATGAAAAGTGGTTTGCAAAGCATTTCTCCCGTGTCTTTGTACAGCCCACAGTACTCGTTTTTCCTAAATTGAATTCGCCTAAGCCAGCACAACTCGAGAATGCTCAGTTTACTCGAATAGCAGTCTTTTAAACTATACTCTTTTGAATTTAAAATTGTATGAACTGAAGCAGCTGTGTTCTACAAAGCCCTAGATTTTACAGAACATAGAATAAACTTTAATGTACTGTAATTTCTTATCCAAGCGAAAATATGCCACTGTACCGTTGCAAAGATTGATATATTATATATTATATTATATATTATATATTATATATTATATATTATATATTATATATTATATATTATATATTATATATTATATATTATATATTATATATTATATATTATATATTATATATTATATATTATATATTATATATTATATATTATATATTATATATTATATATTATATATTATATATTATATATTATATATTATATATTATATATTATATATTATATATTATATATTATATATTATATATTATATATTATATATTATATATTATATATTATATATTATATTCTTTCCATTGTTGTTGATAAAGCTCTTTCTATTCTAGAGCTATTTTTACTGATTATATTGTTGAATGGATTATTTTTAACTTTATTGATTGCTGATTAATTAATGCTCAGTATTGTTATTGTAAACTAGTAGGCTCATAACATTCAGAATATATTGTTTAAATATAGGTAGTAAGTAATGTGATGCCCGGGGCGTTGACCACTACAGTATTTCAATAATACGGTAAATGATACACTGGTATGTTGAGATTTTGATGTTTATTTAGAAATATTGTATTCCTACACGAGTTTTTATGGGATTTGCGCGAGGTTTTTTGTATATATAACTGTTGCGTATTAGAGGTAATACACTAATACACTTTTTCTTCAATCTTCCATTTGGAAAATTCCCGCTGATTCCTCTGCCAGCTCCTTGACGCGAACTGTCTCTCATCAGATGTTTTTTTCTCCTCACTCCTTTTTCGAATCTTTTATATTTTTATAGTTTTATTTTAATACCGTTGACGCGTAAAGGCTTGGTATCCAAGTAGGTCAGTCATATAGGCTGGACACTACAGTGTCAACATATGAACGAAGATAAATCCATACTAATATTATAGATGGGAAAGTGTATGTGTGTGTCTGTTTGTTTGTCTGTCTTTCACTCCTAAATCGATATTGATGTAATTTGGTATAAGGGTAGATTAGACCTTGAGAAAGGACATAGTTTATGTTTGGTCGCGATAACCGACATCCACGCAGGCGGAGCCGCGGAAAAAAGCTAATCTGCCATACATTTAATGACCACATTTTTATTTGTTTACATTATGTCGTCTAGACGATTAACTCCGTCAAAAGTGAAGTAAGTATTTAACTTTTATAGCACACACGTTATTATGTTATCCAACACGCGACCGAATTTTGGTCATGATAAAACAATAAAGTGGTAATAATTAGGTGTATATACAATTAAGTATTCGATTTAAGCCACGATAATTTATTTTGGAAATTTCCATTACCGCCATGCAAGAATCAGGTTCAGAAGTGTCATATGGTCGGCCTAACAGCAGTCGCGTGTTTGTTTGTCACAATGGTTATATCCCAACGGACCCCGGGTATCTGTGCCCACACGGGGTCCGTTGGGAACTGAAGGTAATTTCATGTCCAAGGGACAAATAAATAACAAGAAACAGGGAAAACTAAATAACCACGAAGGCTTAATGCGGGAGTTACGCTCAGCCTCCACTAACGCTATACGCGGCACGAGCGGCACGCAACATCAACGACGTTTGCGGAGCTAACACTACAAACCAACCCACCGCCTGTTATTGGTTTGCTCGCTTCCGTTCTGGAAATTTCGACCTGAAAAATGAACCTCGGGTCGACCAAAGACTTTGGTCGTTAATGACGAATTAAAGGTGATTGTGGAAGCCGATAATACACAATCTACGGCTGAATTAGCAACAGCTTTCGACGTTAGAGTCAAAACAATATTGGTCCATTTGCGTAAAATTGGCAAGGCAAAAAGCTTGACAAATGGGTGCCCCACGAACTCAGTGATCGCCAGCGCGAAGTACGCGTCGAGACAAGGATTGCATTGCTCAACAGACACACAAATGAAGGAATTTTGAAACGCATTGTTGCTTGCGATGAAAAATGGATTCTGTTTGTTAACCGCAAGCGCTCAGCAAGTTGGTTGAATCCTGGTTCAGCATTAAACAATGCCCTAAACGAAAACTTCCCATAGAAAAGTGATAGTCACTGTTTGGTGGTCTAGCGCCGGTGTGTTCATCACAGCTTGTTACGAAACGGGGTGAGCATTACTGCAGATGTGTACTGTGAAGAACTGAAGCTGGCACATCTCCAAACAGCATTAGACAATCGCTCGTCTCCGCTGCTCCTGCACGATAATGCGCGACCTCATACTGCACAGCAGACGGTCTCCAAGTTGCAAGAACTGGGGTTGGAAGCTCTCCATCATCCGCCATACTCACCGGACCTTGCACCTACAGACTACTACTTTTTCCAGAATTTGGATAACTTCTTGGCGGGAAAGATATTTTGTACCCGAGAGGCAGTACAAAATGCCTTTGAAGAATTTGCTGCCTCCCGTCTTTTTTTTTTTTTTTTTTTTTTACGTGCGGGATATCCCCACGAATACCCGCCCCTCCGGAGCCGGAGGGGCGGGTTATGTCGGACTCGAACCGACTAAACCGCACGCCGTCTGTGGGTCGTGGTGCTAGGCCGAAGGTGAGGTTGTCTTGCGACATATCCCTCGCACTCCGGCTGACCCAGGGCCATCCCTTTCGGTCTGGCCCTCCTCGGGAGGTGGGGACCACGCCGTCCCCGACTCAACCCCGGTGTGGGGAGGCGCGCATCGTCCTACGATGCGCGCCGCCGCCGTGGCCTGCTTCTGCTAGGGTGACGGGTGGCTCCACCCGTCACCCTCAGGCCCGCGCTCATGGGGGGCGGAGGTCTGTAAGCGCCCTCCGACGCCCGAGCCGCCTTCGGGCGCGAGCAGCGATGTCAGCGAGTCTTTCTCGCTCACCGCGCCGCGCCCGCTCTGCTGTCTCCTTCGCGAGCATGACCTGCTCGCAGAAAGAGGCGCTGGCCGCCCACACATCCGCGCAGCGGACCATCGCCGCGAACAGGGTGGAGAGCGTGAGCACTCTCACCCCCAGGGCCTGCACAAGCTCCCGCCTCGGCGTCTCAAACGCCGGACACTCGGTGAGCGTGTGCAGCCCCGAGTCCACGCTCGCGTCGCAGTGATGGCACTCGGGCGTTGGCTCAATACCCATCAGATGCAGATACCGCCCGAAGTAACCGTGCCCGGTTATCATCTGCGTCTGACGGTACGAGAGGCTCCCGTGTGGCCTCTCTAGCCACTCCCCCATGATGGGCCTTACCGCCGCAATGACGGCGTGCCCTGCGCGTGGTTGCCCAAGTCGTCGCTCCCACTCGGCCACCATGACCTGGTGGAGCCGGGATTTCTCGGCCCGAATGTCCTCGGGCTCGGGATCGAATCCCCGCTCCCGCGCCTCCTTTCGGAACTGGTATAGTGCCGAAAGGGCCCTCGCTTCCAGGATCCACGGTGGCGATCCGGCCAGGAGACTCGCCGCTTCGAAGGATATCGTGCGGTATCCCCTGATGGCCCTGGAGGCCATCGTCCTCTGCGCCGTACGGAGCAGAGGCAGGAATCTAGCCCCCAGGGTGTCCGCCCACACGGGGCACCCATATAGGGCCATGGACCGCACGACACCCGCGTAGAGTCTCCTGCAGGAGGCCCCTGGGCCCTTCAAGTTGGGCAGCAGCCGACTCAGGGCATTCGCCGTGGTGACCAACTTGGGGCGCAGGCTTCGGAGATGTTGTCCGAAGTCCCATCGACCGTCAAGCACGAGCCCCAGGTATTTCAGCTGGGGCTTGATGTCGATGGGAGTGCCTCCCACTGTAAGGCTGGCTCCCGGGCCTGGCCTGCGCCGAGGACCATGAAAGAACATGGCCTCGGACTTGTGCAGAGCCACCCCGAGACCCAGCCGCCGGATCCGCTCGACGACTTGGCCAACCGCGGTCGTGGCCCTCAGGGTTGCCTCGCGGTGCGTAGCCCCGCTCACCGTCACCAGCGTGTCGTCCGCATAACACGTGACGGTGGCACCGTACGCGAAGTCACCGCGAAGCACCCAGTCGTAACCGATGTTCCACAGTAACGGTCCCAGGACCGATCCCTGTGGAACACCGCACGACATCTCACGCCTACCGACTCCGGTCGAACTCGGGTAGACGACGGCTCTCTCCGTCAGGTAAGCCCCGACTATGCGGCGGAGGTAGAGAGGCACACCGTGGTACACGAGTGCCTCCCTGATGCAACTCCAGGGCAAGGTGTTGAAGGCGTTGGAGATGTCCAAGGACACCGCCAACATCACCTCGCCCCGGGCAACCGCATCCTCCGCCAGAGTCCTCACACGCATGATGGCATCCACAGTGGAACGCCACCGGCGGAACCCAAACTGGGTATTCGCCAGGTCCGGCCCCACTCTAGAGAGATGCTCGACGAGGCGCTTGGCAATTACTCTTTCGAAGAGCTTGCCCACCTCGTCGAGCAGCACTATGGGCCGGTACCCGGACGGCTCGTCCGCCGGGCGTCCCTTCTTGCGGAGCTGCCTCCCGTCTAGCTGATTTCTTTAAGAAGGGTATCAATAAACTGCCACTGCGTTGGCAAAGATGCATTGATAGCATGGGTAATTACTTCGATTAATACAATTTCAAAAAAAAAACATTTTTTTTCATATATAACGGCCATTTCATCAGTAAAGACCTAATAACAAAGCCTAATAAAGAAAATGGAGTGCGATGTTTCTCCGGCACAAAATGTAATGTAATGTAACCCTCGAGGTTGTTATGATACTAAAGCGAAACACTGAGGACACAATTCATTAGTTTTTGTTTGTGCTTTACAATTTTTAAATTGTAGGTAGTTTTTCATTTAAATACCTACATACATATGAAGGGGGAATGTACAACCTAGTAGTGGTATGTGGCCTACATACTACAGGGTATTTATTAAATACTACTTTAACCTTCATGTATAAATGAAAAAGTACGTATCCAGGGCAATTTTTTATTATCATTCCAATTTCCTCCTTCATCCGAGTGCCAATTTTAGAAACTCGTCCGTCAATTAAAGATCTGAAGATCTTTGCCTGATTCCATCCATATTATTGCATAACCATTTTTTAAGCCTATTGGTTTAACCTCCTTATCCTAAATTCTAGTTCCTGTCAGAATTAAAACTTTAGGTACTGGAAAAGTGTGAAAGGAAGAAATTTTAAAACAAATCAGTAGATTGCTTCAAAATTTCTTGAAACTTTACATTATATTTTAGTTTATAATTGTAGATAGGTATGGCTAAGCAATTACGGCGGGCCATACTTTTGTTCTACTTTTATAGAGCTGATGTGGATTGTCAACAGGGGCTATCCCATAAACTAGATTAAAATTCGTCAAGGGCCTCTGTGTATTTAACCCATGTCGCCAGAAAAACCTACAAAACCGGGTATTTTTTTAAATTATCCTCGACAGCTATAATAACTTATTAATTCAAAATAAATAATTGAAATACCTACTTATTTAACAAACAACTTAGATTAAATAGGTACGTACACTTGCACCGTGTAGGTAGTCCAATTTACCATAAACGGACAAGCTGTATGATATGGAGAATCGAGACAAGGATACATGTAGGTATAACTTATATTATGTCGTTAATATCTTCATCATCGGCAGAACAGCCCTTCTGTCTAAATAAATGTTTCTAATAGCTAATACTTTCAGGTTAAAGCGACACCTAGCGATAAAAGTTGAAAGTTCTATGAAGGGTATTACTTCAGGAAAAATGTGTACTTTCCACCGTCTTGACTGGATGTTTTCCCTAACTAACGTTTGACTAGTAACAATAGATGGCGCCAGGTGTCTGTAATATTTCTTTCACATAGATTTCTATTATCATTTAATTTGTTTACTTACTGTACATAGGTACTTGTTGCTTTTTATTATAAAATATTTTATAGCAATTTTCTTGTTTATGTAAAATTATTATGCATATTTCCTTCATTTTTACAATGGCTGATCATTGGAAAAATCTTTTTTTTTTAAGTTTTCTTTGGTTTTAAAGTTTTGCACAGAATTTTGCTTTGAATTTATGTTTTAAAATTTATTGGCTTATTAGGTTATTACCATATCATCTTTTACTATTTGTTTTGGTTTTATATTGACACGACTATTGATATTATTTATTAAGAATATAATCTATATCTGCATATTTATTATGTTGATTTGTTTTTATTTGAGTTTCTGATATTTCGGCACTGTTAAAAGCTTGCTATGAAAATGGATGGATTCTCCGTGGAAAGCTGAAACCATTCGCACTACCAATATGTGTTATGTTATTTACATAACCATAGTAAGCAGCTAACAGCGGGTCTAAAAAGTCCACATTGAGCGATTCCACTAAAAACGAGTAACTTATATGAGTTTCCAACAGATCTCAATCGACTCCTATAAAATTGGTACTCATATGCGTATAACCACAAGAGTTCACTTACTAATCAGATTCTAATTTCGTGTAAAAACTAGCCAGATGGACCGATGACCTGAAAAGGTGGCTGGGACGAACTGGATGCGGAAGGCGGAGGATCGTACGAAATGGCGCACATTGGGAGAGGCCTATGTCCGGCAGTGGACTGCAGTGGGCTAATTGATTGTCGCCAGAAAAAATATTATCCTAATATTATTGTAATAAAGTGGCCTTTTTAGACCTGCAGCAGGTTCATTTATTCATGTACAAAATTTAAAAAAAGAGTGTAATAAAATAGCATTGTGAAAAAACTGGATCCTCTAAACGAAATATTTCTTGAATGAATTCCTATCCTAACCGATTTCAAAAGTCAGCACACTAATTGCTTAAAAAATTTTCTACTATATTTCATTTTTTCTTTAATTACGTGAATAAGAACAGAATACTTTGTGCTTTAGACGTGGCACTATTATTTATTTTATGCTTTAGGTTAGCAATTCAACGATTTTTTGTAGCTACGTATGTATGTCTGTTATCTGTTATGATCGTGCATCAAGCCTTAAATAATCTTTCTCAAAAATGTCCATTCTCTTAGTTGGTATTGAGCTTTAGGTAATAAGTGCAAAATTGTCGGGGCTTTTATTTTCTTTTTAAGGCTACCAATCTCAAGATTACTGAAGGTTTCAATGCGAATTGAAACTTCTGAAACTGAGGCTCATTATTTCTTTGCCAACCTTTTTGATAAATGAGCTTAATCAAATCTTGAAAGTAGCGGATAGCCCGAAAAAATAGTACCTACCTAACTAAGTAACGTACTAACGCTACTTAGTTAGGTAGGTACTATTTTTTTGAGCTTTTTGCTGATGCAGGAGACAAAGAAACAATACATACATACCTATAATCACGCCTTTATCCCCGGAGGATTAAGCAGAGGTGGATTAACACCCACATTTCACCAATTTGTATTCGTTCCCACGTAATAGGGGGTGAGTCTATTGCTGTTTTCCGGGCATTATTGTTGACTTCAGCCATGCAACTGAGGCTGAGTCTGCGCTGTGAATATCTGTCTGATGTTAAAGTTAAACAGGCCTGTCAATAAGGCGCCTTGTAGGACACCACATTGGCAGAGATGGGGTGGCCCAAATTCTATTCTGCTGGAAACCACTCGGCTATGTCGGGAACTACGTATATTTTCTTCTTAATTTCAATGACGTACTGTATTTAAGATTGTTATTATTACATAAATTAAGTTGTGTAATTAGACAAAATAACGTCTGTCATGTCTGTCAATACCCATACTGATTTAAGTAACATGTCTATCTGTAATGATATTAAAAAATCATTGTTCAACAAATCCAGGATTTGAGTACGTAGGGCTCAATAGTACTATTATTTATTATGTAACTCAATCTAATGTGACGTAGTTCTGTATAATTATTTCGATTATTTATTGTCACTGCATTTCTTTAAAGTTAATCTATTGAGAGTAATTACAATCAAGAGACGTTTCAATGACATCATTCATGCACCTTTTTCAGCTGAGATGAGAGTAAATTTTAGTTAGTTAGTAATAAATTGCAAGAAGAACGTGATGACCGCTACTTTATTTTTTCCAGTTCGGTTGGTAAGAGCGCAATCTGGCAAGCGTTGCAAGGAGGTTGTATATCAGTCAATGTCTGAGGGGTACTTTAATTGCGTCCTAATTTATTATCCTATATAACAGAGTGAAGAGAATGCTTTTAGAACTCCTCGCATTTAGATATTATTAAAGCGACGTCGAGCTACGCTGACGGGACGCCTTGACTCGCGATTACGTTGACTGTAATGAGTATTACGTACACAATAGGATGTATAATATAAACGTTGTGACAATAAAATCTGTGTCGATTTGCAGCTTGTATGATTCTTGATGTCATATATCTTTGTAGAAAACTATTATAGTATGTATCAATTTAGACTATCGAAATTCACTATTGGACATAGTAAATTGTATTCAGAGAATAGGACTTTCTATCCTCTGAATGAAATTTTAAAGCATTTAGTCTGCCAACTATTCAAATCGATTGAGATAGGAAAAATTCTAACTCGCTTTCTTTCCCTTACAGCCTTCTGACCCACCAAACCATGCCTAAATTTTTTCCTATGTATATCCGTCTTAGTGCGACGGTAGGATCCATCTATCGACACTCGTACGAGCTATCGAACCCAATGAATGATGTTGCAATTTTTTTTATTTGATTTTGATTAATTAAATTTTAAGCACTTTTAATTGTGTTGAAATCTCAATTATTTTAACAAACCATGTTATTTTGTCTCTCTTGAATTTTTGCAGGGAGTCTATAGCAGTTCCTGCAAAAATTTAAGAATTGTAATATGTAACCGAAAACAAAACACGTAGATATCAAATAGAAGACCGAGTCTAAGATGGTGAAAGAAGTTGAAGGTAGATTAAACATCGTAAGTATACTGCAACATCACAACGCTGATAATGACACAAACAATGAATCTTGTTAAGAGAACACAAATTTACATAGTAATATCAATATTCAAATATGTATCTACGAGTACTATTTATGCTTTAGCTTCAAATTATACTTTACATATTGTAACATTTGATGACACTTCACTTTACGAGATGCTATTATAGTTGTGAATAGTTAAATCGCAGTCAACTTGACGCATTTACGATTGTCACAGATGTGTGTAATGTTTTGATAATATAGTAATTTCCACAACAATAGTGCCGCAACCCGCATTTGTTTGGATTAGCTCACTTCGCACCCATCAGTGCTTATTCCACTATCTCATTAATCATCTCATTCCGAACTGTTTACATAATCTTCATAACTTTTGTTCTTCTATCATCTCATCTGACAAAAATATTTCAAAATTTTCTTTTTCACAGCTTCAAATATAGATTTTATCAACAGACAACAATCTCAGGCAATTTGGAAAGTTATTAATTTTGTGAAATCGGCCACCCAAAGTAAGTGTATTAGTTCAATTAGTATGAATGACCGGTGCATCAGAGACCCTACAAGGATAGCGCAATACTTTAATGATCATCTTGTAGATTTGATTCGATCTAATAGTAATATCTGCGATACATATAATATACCAAGCACACTAGTAATTTACATTCTAAAAAATCATACAATGCACGTATAATACCAGAAGACATTTTAATTGTAGTCAACAACCTAAAAAATAGAAACAGCACAGGCTATGATAACATTCGCATTAGTGTATTACACTTAGTTGGACCCATAAAAGTGCCTGTATTATGTTACATCTTTAATGACTGTATCGAACATGTTTATTTTTCCGAAAGAGTTAAAAGTTTTCATCATTAAGCCACTACATAAAAAGACGACAAAACCAATGTCAACAACTATCGACCAGTCGCACTGATACCAGTCTTTTCTAAAATGACATAACTATAAAAGTGTTAATGACTTCTTTGAGAAGCACAGGCTTTTTTGCAACGAGCAAATGAGTTTTAGGAGACATAAAACGGTGAACATTTCCTTGAAAAAACTCATCAAAATATATACTGGGAAGCCAGTTGTAGCTATGTATGTGGATATGATGAGGGAATTTGATTATGTAGACTATGACGTACTTCTGCCTACGGCATTAGAGGTAAGAGCATTTTCACATTGTCCGATATCCGACATCCGATATCGGAAGAAGTCAAATGTATGACATATGTATCTCTCTTTTACATTGTCCGGCCCGACATCGGTTATCGGAGCCAAAACCACTGTTTAGGCCCGATATCGGATCACATAGAGACCATTACAGCGACTGCAAGCAATTTTCGACCTTAATGACATTTTCTTAGTCACGTGTCTTTTTGCCTTAATTGATGACGCTGCTCACGAATATATACGAAAAAAAAACTCGATACCATGTCATGTCAATAAGGTCGAAAATTGCTTGCACTTTTTTTTTCATCCCTAGCATAACTAACTAGTCTGTGCTTTCAAGCAAATGACCGTATTGGGCCGATTTTATCGGATAAATGTGAAAACAGCACAAGGTGTCGGCTATCGGCGTCTTCCACCCATATCGGATATCGGATAAATGTGAAAACGCTCTTACGCTCATGACTTTATTAAATCTTATTTAAAAGCTAGAACACACACATCACTCGGATAAGTCAAATCAACATTAAATCTAAAAGTGACGAAGTATGCTCCTCTAGCCCCAAATCATTATTATACGGTGTTCCTCAGGGATCAGTCCTAGGGCCACTGCTCTTTTTTTGCTACATTAATGATTTTTTCTAATATAATACCTCACGAAATTTCATTATCTGCTGGCGACAGCACATATTTAACGCTGGCGACTATAAAGACATTGAATATGATATTAATACAAGCCTTGTTACAATTATTGACTGGCTAAATATTTATAATTTATAAATTAATCTGAGGAAAACTAAAACTATGACATTTAAATTAAAACAAATAAATCAATTACAGTTACAGATTTATTATAAAAACGATCATATAATGGAAACAACACGTTATATCTATTCTGTAACCTTCATGAAATATTTTAATTTTAATTTGAATTTGGAGAAAACAATAACTTAAATATTTTTGTTTGAGAACAAGAATTACTTGAACCCTCAAGTTCTAGAATCTTATGATATAGCCGTCCATTGCGTTTTATAGCGGTCGTTTTCATTACTTTCGCTTAAGCTGTTGTAAATTTAGCGCAATGAACTGCGAAATAAAGACAGACGGAATCTTTGTGTTTTTATAGGCATTAAAAGGATATCGTGATTCATCTTTACTAAGTTTCATTAGTGAAGCTGTTTTTACGTCATGTTTGCGGAAGAGATGTCTTCGGTCATCCATCTAAAGATTGGTTTACCGATTTTATCTGCTAATGGAATAGTTACCACACCACAGACTATATTAGATCATGATCGTCGAGTGTTTCGTGTGATTATAACACAGATAGCTGCCGCTTTGGAATTTTTGGGGGTGAGCCAACAATTTGAAATTGATTACGAGTTATTAGAGAGAAGTATCTAAATATTAAAGTTTATTAAACCGTAGAGCCTATATTATAACGGTGTTTGCTAAGATCGAAGCAAGTGGAAATATTATTATGTCGTCTCTAACTCTACCAACTCCATTATCACTTTTTCACCGCGCGATTATTTAAGAAGGGTATGAGAAAGGACACATTGTTTAACTGTGGATTACGTTTTAAATTTTATTGAAAGTTATAATAAGTACATTAATAATTCACTAAAGGATTCCAATGGTACAGTGATACTGTTCTGAATTGTAAATTCGTCTGCTCAACAGCTTCAATTAAAACCGTTATAATCCATAGACCAAGCCAAATATCACGAACGGGCTATTGGAGTGTCTACTGTGAGTAGATATTTTTTTATTTATACAAGTTTCACTTATTCTGGAATAACTTTTTTTGAGATTGCTTTCAAAAATATAGATGAAATTTGTGTTTAGTATCTTTTTTAGGCAATTTTCAGTCTCTCAGTTTCACACATTGCTGACAAGAATACTGTTTTTAGTTATATAGGAGTAAGAAATTCATTATTATTGGTCTCCTTTTCTGCATTTCAAGTTATTGCCCCGTCTTTACTTTAAGATGCTGTGTGACTTCGAGAATGCTATTAGCAGTTAAAATGGTTATGAGGTTATAAAACACGGATTGTGTACTCAAAAATACGTTAGATATATAGCCAAGCTCTGTCAGTTTGATATGACTATCCAGGAATCTCAAGAACTGGTTTAATTATACCTATGCATATGTTATATATTGTTGACTAAAGACCATAATCATATTAAAGGAAGATATAGGAAGTAGGTCGTGGACTCCCTACTCTTGTTTGTAGCTTGTTTTGTGGAAAAAAATAGACACGATACGCTACATCACACCCTACATTATACGCTACATACCTACATAAAGCATTAGGGTAAGGTCAGTTTTATTTTACTGAAAACTATAACTTTTAGAAATATTCACTTTTGATTGTTGAATTTAATTAAAAGATGTAACATAATCTTTTTTTACGCTGCCTGCGGCGGTGATGGTATGTAATATCACAAGAATGTCACTTGTTTATATACATATCTGATTTTCATTATATCGTATTAGTAGTAATGCAGATATTAATGTTTTCTTTTAATTTGGAATATTGACTTATATATATATATAGATATTTTATTTATTTGTGAAATATTATGTATGTGGCGTGGCGGTAGTGAACGCGACCGCAACGCAGGAGGCGCGGGTTCGAACGTCAAATATTTGTATGCATGAATATGGGTATTTGCATTGGTCTGGGTGTTTCTATGTATAATATGTATGTATTTACAAAAAAAAAGAGGATCTAAGTATGTTTATCCGCATCGTAGATTCCATAACACAAGCTAGTTAAGCTATGCTTAGTATGGATCTAGATAGCGTTGTGTAAAAAGTTGTAGAATATTTATTTATTTATTTATATCATCCAAGATATCCATTCGCCGATCTACTGTAAGTTATTTTTTAAAGAAATAAGTAGTTTCATTATGCTATTTCATCATCCATTTTGTACAATTTTTTTTGTGAGTACATAAACTTAAATAAATAAAAATAATATTATTAGACAAACACGCTTTGTTACTACTGAGTGCCAAAAAATTTATCTTATTCTATGGGTTTCACCACAATCATATTATCTAACATATATTCTTAAATGTTACCAGCGTTGATTCTGCTCTTTTCTAAAATGTCTGTTTGCCACTGGTCTTGAAAGTAGTTAAATTTTAGTAGACACGTTTATGTAGTAGAGTAAAATTCTACGACTTTATCCTCTGGTATTTATAACGGTGTTTCACATCATGTGGAACAATATCTACAAACTCACAAAAAGTATTGAACGTTAACGGGAACATTGAACATAAGTGCAACCTCATATAAATCCTCAGCTCAAAAATATTTGTGTTGTGTTTACAGTACACTAAAGTCTCAAAGAAATTTAGATGCTTTTTAAAATATTTATTTACATCTACAACATCTTGATGATGAATTTATGGTTGGAACTTCGTTTTGCTCTCTCTTTTTTTGTGTTTTAATGGTTTTAATCACGTTTGAATAATTTATATATATAACCACCTTCAATCAACTTTTGCACGCATTTTGTGGTCAGTGCGCAAGGTTACTTTTACAAAAGGTATTATATATTTTATTTGTCTTCATAAAAAAAAATCTTATTTGGACTGTAATAAACCGAAAGTGATGAAAATAAATTAAAAACTGCATTTAAAATAATTCTGTACAATGAAAACAAATATGCTTTCTGACATAACTTCAGAACAAAAAGTGTAAAGGTACAGACTAACATTCAATCCGGTTCAAGGTTTCTGACACAGAATTCACATTTTGTATCCATACTCATACAACTCATGTTCACTGAATGTCGAAATGAGACATCGTTGAATAAACAATGGACGAAAATGTCGTTTAAGCACATTTGCTTCTGTACAGAATATCAGGCTCCAGCACCAATGTATTAATTAATATACAGAATTAAGAAACATACAAATTGTACACCTTCCTTACAAACTAAAATGATAAGACTGATATTTATTATACATAAATGCGTATATTCAGGCCTGTAAATCCCTGGAGGGGTAGATAGAGGTATATTCACATCCACATTTCGCCAGTTATGATTTTCGCCTTTTTCAGTTTCATATGTATCATTTGGGTCGTGATGTATGTACTCGTAAGGATAAATTCAAACAGCAGGCTGCCTACACCGGAGGGAAACAGGAGGGAGCGTATGTTTGTACTTCATCATAATTATCACATTAATCGTATTCCCAGTTTCCGGTTAGGTATCCGATGTTTCTACTTCGGACACAAGCCGAGGACCCACATGTTTTAATTTTTGACTAATTTGATTAATAATAACACGTCATTTCATACAATTCAATCAATAAAAAATTCGATTGACTAAAACATTGACTAAAAAGAACTGTAGCTGTAACGCAAAGACTCCACACACAACATATTAATAACTCTCTTACTATTAAAAAGAAATCAAAGTTGTTCATCATAAAAGAACAGATTTTCAACACAAAAATTTATATTAAGTTCAGAAGAACACTTCTTGTGGAATACAAAATACAACCATTGAATAAAACGATGACATTTTTATTAAGTATTTAATTTCAGTGTAGTATTTTTTACATAACTAGCTATGGACCCATAAGGCAGTGTCATGGCCGCACAAGTTTTGAATGCTTTCATTCAAACTTGTGGCTCTGTTCGCTGCGGCCATGAATGGCGGATGGCACAGTTCGTCTGAACAACTTCGTCGATTTAACTCGCCTCCGTCTGTTCCACTGTTTCCGGCTTATTCACAGTTGATGGCTTAAAATATATTCAGCTTTTTGCTCTGATTATTTTATATAAGTTTAGTTAATAGTTTAGTCAATACTTTATTTGTAAATTTGCTATAATTTTTAGGTATGTCTCATTTTATGAATTATTACTTTCACTGTTTTTGCCTAATAGTGTATATACAGGGTGTATTTTTGAAACGGGGCAGTAAGGGCAAGTACCTTAACCGTTGCAGTTACAACAAAACGTTCTTAAAAGACCTTCCCTAACTTTTTGGGACATTTTGAACTGCATTCACAGATTTTGTAAAAAATTTACAGTTAGCAAAAAAAATGCAAAAAGTTCAATTTTTTTTTTATGCCAATCGATTCTATTTCATGTGGGGATCAAAAAACTCTATGGGACCATTTTAGCTTTCAGTACTAGAAAAGACAGAAATCGCCAAAGACCATTCCCATACATTTCGTACGGAAATATGATAAATCAACTCGAAACTCATAGGTCAGGTAAAATTTTGAACTTTTTTAAATAAAAAAAATCATTTAAACATTTAAGAAATTGGTTTATGAAATAAATTGCTCAAAATGATTTCCATTTTCACGAATACATAAGTCTATCCTTTTTTGCACTGAACGAATGGCGGCTCATAATGTTCTGGGATGAATATTACGTAAAATGGTCATTAATGCATCCTTGAGCTCTTGAACACTGGCGTACGTCGTCTTATACACCTCGTTTTTCACGAAGCCCCATAAAAAAAAAGTCAAGTGGTGTTAGATCGGGGCTACGAGGTGGCCACTGTGTTGGACCATGTGTACCTATCCACTGTGTACCGAATAGGCGGCTCAAATTGGAACGTGAAAGGTGACTGTTATGTGGCGGAGCACCATCTTGTTGAAAATGAACTTTTCGCAATTCCGACAGGGGCCATTCGTCCATCTCGTTTTCAAGATGGTGTAAAATGACTTCATTATACATGGCAGAATTCAGTTTCCCTTCATAAAATTCCACCATTATGACTCGATTGGACATTATACCTACCACACCAACAGTTGAATGAGAAGCGAACCTGATTATGACTTGCCGTAACTCTTAGTGGATTTTCTTTGGACCAATAGTGGTGATTTTTTCTGTTGTACATACCGTTATTGGAAAAATTCGTTTCGTCTGACAACAGTATGTAATTTAAAAGTTCATGATCTCTGCTTATTTTTCCTCTTAGCCATCTGCAAAAAGTAAGCCTTCGAACATCATTACCCGGATGTAACACTTGAACTATGCGCCCATATCGATAGCACTTGTAGCCGTATTTCTTCCATATCTTTATCACAAGGGAGTGGGATACACCTACTTCAAGGGCGACTTGCCTGGACGATACCTCTGGATATGCTTCGACATAAGTTAGAACCGCAATCTCCGTGTCCATGTCCACACGAGGCTGCCGCTTTCTTTTGAAAGAACCCTGCAATTCCAGGTTTTTCAAAAGATTTGTAATAACCTTTCTTGTTGGCACATGCCGCAACGGATACTTATTGCGGTACCACACTAATGCAGCTCCCGCATTTCGATTATTGACAAAATACGCTTCTAATAAGTCAATTTTTTCACGATTAGTAGACATTTTAGCGAAAATCCTTAATTAATAACTCATACGAAGTTTCTCAGCTGAAACTAAGAATAACACACAGATTTTCGAATCAAATTCAAAATTTGAGGGTAAAAATTCTTTTTATTTACTTTACAGTCAATTCTATCCACTTCCTGGCCATAACAAAAAGTTAGAGCATCGTAGAAATTTGTTTCTGTTGCCGAAATGTATGGGAAACGTTTTTGGCGATTTCTGTCTTTCCTAGTACTGAAAGCTAAAATGGTCTCATAGAGTTTTTTGATCCCCACATGAAATAGAATCGATTGGCATAAAAAAAAATTTTGGACTTTTTGCATAATTTTTTTGCCGACTGTAAGTTTTTTACAAAATCTGTGAATGCAGTTCAAAATATGTCAAAAAGTTAGGGAAGGTCTTCAAAGAACGTTTTGCTGTAACTGCAACGGTTAAGGTACTTGCCCTTACTGCCCCGTTTCAAAAATACACCCTGTATAGGAATACACTAAGGTAGCATTGAGTTTATTGAAGATGTATTCTTGTAATTGACATATATATATATATTCATTAATGAAAATCCTCGAAGAGGTACACACAGGTGTATTAACACTCACATTTGCCTTCAAGCTTACGCACATGTTTACAGTCGGTTGGAGAAAGTTCTATTCCTTAGATTATTTATACTTTTGATTGATAGCGCTTGGTGTACTTTATTGTAACACATATTGAGAAAACAGTATAAAGTTTCCATAGTATTTATGAACCTGGCCGGTTTTGCCTCACAGCATCATCAAAGGTTTACAACGACAGTTAACACAAACACCATAGTTATCATAACACATAAGTTCAACATGGCTAAATATCGTAGTGTTTAAGAAGAATGTTCTTAACTGTCATTGTAAACCTTTGAGGATGCTGTAAGATGAAGACTGTTCAGGTTCAATAATAGATACTATGGAGAAAGTACAAGTGATTTCTCAATATGGAGCCCTATTCCTTAGTCACCTTCTACGACACCTACAGGAAGAGCCCTATTCTACTAAATCGGGAATCTATAATGATTTATAAAGTCAGCGTTTCGCTAATTTATTGCAATGCGATACATTTTAACCTCCTTTATGATAAGCGATCTGCCGCGCCGTCGCACGGGTGGTAAAAACATTACCGTGAAAGTCCAATATAGCCTATGTTACTCAGGGTGAATGTAGCTTTCCGATGGTGAAAGAATTTTTGAAATCGGCACAGTAGGTTTTGAACAAATCTTTTCTCTTAATAGTAGTTACAAACACATACACACAAAAATACAAATCTTACCTCTAGTAGTGTAGATTAAGCAACCTATTTTATTGAAATCACTGATTAATCACATCATATCTGTAGAAATCTTCAGTTGAAAGTTGTTTCGCAGTAACTAAAATCGATAGACAAAAGGTCTCGAAACACGAGTTTGCTGGATGTCGTAAAAGGAATATTGGTGGGCCATGAACTATGGGTATACAGGCATGGATGGATATCTTCCATGTGATATAAAGAAACTGCATATTACATGGGAGCCTATACCTAATATACTTTTTATATGATATAAAACCCAAAGAAAAACACACTTTTACTATGCACGTATTATTTATTCAAACGAAATGTTGCCTTTTGTCTAGAATAAAATAGAAAAAACTTAATGACCGATCAAGTTCTTTCAATGTTATGTAAGTATACTTAACATTATAACGTTTAGATGGGCATAGACTGTTGAATATATTTTTTTTTGTGCATCAATTTAAATCTGCGATCAGCCTTTGGCTTTTAGCGGATGTGGTGAAAGGCTTCACTTTTCAGAGCGTGTCCTCCAGCGAGAACATCATCTCCCTAATTGGAAAGAGACTACATCTTTTCTCTTCAGGCGCTTGTTGTAGCTAGGTGGTAGTAGCTTTGTTGCCAGTGCATTAGGATGGCTTTTGAGTCTCTGTTCATATCGTTCTCTTATCTTTGAGATTTCCTCCTTTACAGTCGTCATCTCGAGTTGCTCGTGAATTTTCTTGTTTTTGATGAACCAAGGAACATTGGAAATCGTGCGAAGAATATTATTTTGCATGGATTGCAGCATTACTATATTTGAGTTACATGCACTACCCCATAGCTGGTTACCATATAGCCAGACAGGTTTTAAAACTGACTTATAAATTAGAAGCTTATTGTTGAGGGATAGTTTACTATTTCTACCGAGAAGCCACAATAAGTTGTTATAGCGTATCTTGAGCTCATCTCGCTTCATTTTTATATGTTGTGCCCATGTTAATCGACGGTCAAGGTGCAGGCACAGGTATCGCACTGTGTCTTGGTGAGGTAGTATAGTGTCAACTAGCCATACGGGGGGGCAGTTCCCCTTCCGAAGTGTGAATGTGATGTGGGTTGACTTTGCCTCACTAGTTTTAATTCTCCACTTCTGCAGCCAGCCAGACACATTATCCAAGCCATTCTGGAGCATTTCGGAAGCAGTGGCGGGATTTTTATCACTGGCTAAGATAGCGGTATCATCAGCAAATGTGGCGGTGATAGTCCCTTCTGCCTGAGGTAAGTCTGATGTATGCAGAGTATATAGAACAGAACCCAGCACCGACCCCTGGGGAACTCCAGCTCTAATTTTATGGCATACAGAAGTTGTGTCGCTCTCTTTCACTTGGAATAGCCATCCTATTAGGTATGACTGTAGCAGTTAGCAGTAGCAATGCGGCAGTAGTGTTTTAATTTAGCAGAATAGTCCCTTGTGCCAGGCTCTGTCAAAAGCCTGTTGGATGTCGAGGAATGCGGCGGAGCAATACTCTTTTTCTTCCAGACTTTTTCTTATTTTTTCACTCACTCTGTGGATTTGCTCGATCGTGGAATGATGCTGTCTGAACCCGAATTGATGTTCCGGAATAATGTTATCCGTATGTAAGATGGGTAGAATTCTTTGTAGCAACAACTTTTCATTTATGTATCATTATGATTTTGGATATTTTTTATTCCTGCGGGTAGTGCTAAACTCTTAAGATACCATTATATAGTGTAGTAAGGAATATCACTGCCTTTTTTGGTAGATATTTGAGACACTCTTTGGTTATGAGGTCGAACCCAGGCGTTTTCTTTTCTTTCAGATTCCTTATGGTCCTGCAGACTTCTGCAAATGTTACCAGTGCAGGTGGAAGAGATATCTGATGATCCTGCAGGAGAACTCTATCAATTTCTTCCTCAAAAGCCTTGTCGTTTCCTTCATTAGGGCTAAACGTTTTGAATAGGTGTTCAGCAAAAGCATCGGCTTTCTCCTGGGGTGTTCTTGCCCATTTTTTATCTCTCCTAAGCGGTGGCTTAGCAAGCTCCGGTCTATTGTAGGACTTTGTAAATTTCCAGAGCGAGTAGTTCGTTGCTTTGGTTGCAGTCAAGGTCTCTAGCTGTGTTTGGAGGGTATCATCGCGCCATTTTTTTTAACGTGTCTTTAAGTTCCCTGCCTGCCCTGTTGCCTGTTGAATAAAATGATAAAAATTTTGTGATGAAACTTGAGCAACCTGCAATATTCTGATATGTGAACATATTAGCATAAACCAAATATAAATTTAATGTACTACGCGTACGAATTAACTTGGCACCTGGCCTTGACGGGCGATGCTTAAAGTACCGAGTGCAACAAAAATTTCGAAATATTTTGTTTTTTGAATATCAATATTTATTTTTTATTTTGAATATCAATATTTATTTTTTATTTGCATATATTTAAATTTTGTATATTTATACAATACTTTGTTTTCGTTTCACCTATAGATATTAATAATTTTATATTTTCTCAGGACCATATAGTTTCCGAGATATACAATAAAGTCGTATAAAAAAAAACATTGCGTACGGTTTTTACTTCATTGTAAATATTAATAGTAGTAGTAGTAATATTTTATGCCAGTGCATTACCATTTCAAACCACCCAATGTGTTTCTGTAGATGAGTCACCAGTAGTGACGTGCGCCAATCACAGGGCAGTAAAGTAAAAATATTTAAGGTAGAAAGCAGAAACAATGGCTTCAGTTCAAAATTTATTTATAAAACTAAATTTTAATACAAGCCAGAAATACTGGTGGAATAAATGGCATTTATGTTTTAAATATGAAAAAGACATACATTTTAACATTTTTTAATTCGTACCTGGAAAATTCAAATGGTTTTTGGTAGTGGCTTGTATTTTCTTAAGCGTTGGGACTTCTTTTTTACCGTGTAAAAACTGTTGATCAGGTTCCTCAAAGTGACCAAGTTAAAACTGTCGAGATTAATTTTCTTTTTACTCTGTTTTCGCTTTTTGACCAGGTGTTGATGGTCCGGGCATTGGGGTAGACGTTGAAGTAGTCGGCACCGGTGAATTTGACATCACTACTGGTTTCACTTGTTGTTTAATTCGCATCAACGTTCTCTTGGATATACCTGTAGCTGCACAGGTTCTATTTATTGGCTGATCCACCGGGATCATAAACTTTTTATTCACATTTTCAAGTTGACAAACTTCATTAGCACTTTTTGTCGGGTCCACGGGTATTACAAAATGACTGATTTCTTTCTGGCGTTCGAAAATGGCTAATATTTTTAGTATTAGGGCTCTTTCTTTACTATGTAGTTTCTTCCACAATTTTTGTGGAAAAACAAACACTACACTGAATAAAATGTCCAAACGTACATATTATAATAAAAACTCAACAAAAACAATAACAAATAAAATCACCAAACTTAACAATAAGAAAACTCCTCAAAAATCCGATAGCAAATTACTACGAAATGAAACATGCAACGGTCACAGCGATGCTGACGCTACCGCAAGGCGTGCCCGGGGCCTCGCGCGGGGTTGTGGAAGGGAGGGTTGCTACCGAGTCAGGTGCCATGTTAATTCGTACGACTTGTATAAGCTTTAGAGGTGCTAAATCCAAGTTGTTTCAATTATTATTATTGCTTAGTCCAAATATATTATACTTATAGGATTTTTACAATTCCGATAAAGAAGGTTGTATACCTACCAGTCTATGGTTCAATTTTACTATTTGTTTGGTGGATCTAATCACTGATATTTTATAACTTGGCTTACAAACACATCTTGAAAGTGACTTGATATTGTGGTTTCCTTCTGGCCGAGTTCAGATAAAGAAGAAATAATGAAAGACATGATAATATGTGGGAGGGTATAAGTATAGCAGTAACCTGTACATACTATAATATTTTCAGGCAATAAATGGTACTGGGCGCTCGAAAACTGCGGTGGTTAAAAAAAAACCAAACCAGATGAAAAATTTAATTCTGATAATTTTTCAGAGTGCTTCTCTTTTTGTACCTAGTATTCTTACGAAAACTGTAGTTTTTAAATTAAACCACGTTACATTCATTTATTCTTTTCTTCATACCAAAATTCATTGTAATACGTTATTTATTGTACACTAAACTGTGGATTAGATTTATAGAACCTATTAATTAAGTGCTCAACGTAATACACACAAGCACATTACGTAGTAAATAGTAATAGTTATTGCGTAAAGTACTTGCTGAGCCATAGCACTTGGAGTTCGTACGACTTACAGACCTCCACAATGTCTGCTCCGTATTGATAAGCGACTGATGTCGATGTTAGCAGCCTGATGTAAATGCGAAACTTTTAGCCTTTATGAAAGAACACTTCCACGCTATTTAAGCGTGTATTTACGATGCCAAAATGGTGTTTATTTTAGCTTCCATATAAACGAAATTATATGTAGGTATATTACAGGGACTTCCACAATCATACAAGTCAATCATTCTATGTGGGGATCGAACTTGCTGCGCCCAGTGAGTAATGTAAAAGTAAATAAAATAGTTTAATACAAAATAGTCTGCTTTCGTTTTCAGTTTTATTTTATTTTAAAATTTCCTATTGTAATATAGATACTCATATTAAATAAAAAAAAAACTTCATAGAACTGAATTAATTTTCACTGATACGGCGTGCGGTGAAATTTGTGGTAAATTTTCAAGTCGGAAACCATTCTTCTTCACGTCCTTCCGTTGCCTGACGACAGACTTTCTGATAGACGTAACTTTCTGATAGACGTAACTTTCTGATAGACGTAACTTTCTGATAGACGTAACTTTCCGAGAGACGTATTTTTCATGTTACTTGTATAACAGTAAGCCACTAAATCTTATAAGTTTAAGAACTTTATACCTACTTAGTAAGTACTTAACTCCTAAGCTAGATCATACTTTGTCTGGGGCTAAATGCAGTAATTCCATTTCAAAACGCGTGATTCATTTTGATGAGAAAGATAAATGTAACGAATTGGTATTCAAGTACGATCCGTCAAAACAAAACCTACCAATGCTTTTGAGGTAATTAAATCGTGAGATTAATTACCTCACAAGCGTGAGTGTGAGTGTGTGAGTGAGACCTATGAGTGATAGGTTTTAGAAAGGTGATTACCTTTTTATATAAGTCGATTTTAAAATATTAATTCTGTAAGTTATCGTCAGATTAAAAATCACACTTTTTAAAATCGTAATGTTATTGAATCGGACCCCGGCACGGGTTTGGTATATGGTCACAAATCCATGACGCCTTTGTTTATCCCTAGTTTTGTTATATTGTAAATAGATCGATACTCGTGTTTAACATTTTTTCTTGAAACAGTTCCGGGTGAAAAGGTTAATAAATCAAATTTAAAAAAGTTAGGTTAGGGACCGCCAATCATTCGCTATATTGCATCCATAATTAAGTAGATATTTTGATACAAACAAGCTACATACCAACACGCATATGGGCAAGTAAATGAACCAAAGAGCAAAATGTGGGCAGACGAGTCAGCTACGACTTGCAGCTGTTATTTGTAAATAGAAAAAAAAAACCCGCTGGGTTTCTGTTTTTTAGATTTTTATATACATTTTTTATAAGACCCCCTCCCCCTCCCCCCGGAGCCGGAGGGGGAGGTTATGTCGGACTCGAACCGACTAAACCACACGCCGTCTGTGGGTCGTTGTGCTGACCGAATGTGAGGTTGTTTCGCGAAAAATCCCTTGCACCCCGGCTGACCCAGGGCCATTCCTTTCGGTCTGGCCCTCCTCGGGAGGGAAGACCACGCGGTCCCCGACTCACCCCCGGTATGGGGCGCCCCCCCGGGAGCATCGTACGGCGATTTGCGCCGCCGCCGTGGGCATCTTTATTATGTATCTAATCGGAGGCTATTTAGAAACCCCTAAGTGATAAGGCCTCTCCAGAAATGATTTCTGTTACATTGCAAAGTTATTTTATTTATAGAAAGAATACTAAGACATCTCAATAAATAATAATAATTGTAAAAAATATTGGAGGCTCAAATCTGAATTTCTGATGAATCACAACTCACCTGATTAAATGGCGCGAATCTTTCTTTCTAGTACAAATCCTCTCTAAAATTATCTCCAATATAAATGGTGATAGCGAATTGATTTATTTTCAAAACCAGGTTTTGACGTGTTTGTCTGTTGTAATCCGGCAAACAAATCTGTTTGTGTAAGACCCTTACTATGAATTCAGTAATAAATCAATTTTGACTTTGTAAGTAAACTAGTTTTCTATTCAATTAGACTCGCATAGTCAACTAATCTATCTGTGTAATTACATTAAACCACGTACTCCATTGTTAAGACGGACGAACCCTTAAAAATGGTTTAACAGACCGGTTTCTTAGTAAAAAAATGTGACTTTTTTTGGGTGTTTGTCTACGAAAACAAAAGGCAATCAGACGGGCATGAAAGGGGGCCATACAAAATCAATGGATGAAGCGACGAAGGTGTTCTTTTCGGAATTGGGAGTTTGATGGTATTTATGTTATTATCACATTATTTTAGCTACCATTTACCAAATTACTTAAAAACTAAAACATGCGGACTCCTGGGTCTGAGGAGAAAGCTTTAAATATCTACACAACGATGATGGCAAAATTATTCCTTCATTAAATTAATAATTTAAATTAGTCCTTCCATAATAGCAAAAATCTATTATATGGTATTCCAATTCAAACTGTCTAATACATAGTAATATTTGAGATCTGTAACATGTAAGGATTTTATACACTATTCATAAATAATTTAACAGTGTAAGCCAATCCAGAGTGTTTAATAATGTAGGAAGCTGTGTCAAGGGACTCTGTGGGACTCACTGAATTATGTAATCAACTCATTGAAGTAATTTCATTCTAGTCGAGAATGTAGCCAATGTATGTGGTGTGGATAAAACGACTAGTACTTACAAAGCTTATATAGTCATTATAGTATGACTAGACTATTTATGCATAACAAAAATCTCGCTAGTACTACTAAGCAATACGCTCTCTGATCGCGGAAGGCGATTAAGGTATATCGTTATCTCAGCGTGGCTGCCGGTTGCATTCGAGACTTTTCCTTAAGAGGCCAGGGTCCGCTTACCCCCCTTTTAGTACCTTTTGTTTTGTACTGAAATCACCACACATAACACCCTCACCGACCACCTGGGGGGAGGGGGATGGGCGGAGGTTTGTAACTGACCAACACTGCACGGCGTCTCGGGGTCTCAATTACCAGAGTGTGACGTTGACCAATAAGGTATTTCCCTGGGACCCCCTTACACCGAAGCAGACGTATCACGCCAGCGAGCCGGCCTGCTGCCACCTGTTACCTCCACGCCTGTTAGCCAGAGTGTCACGAGGAAACTTCCGAACAACATTCTAAAAGGCGGCTCCCACCTTACCTCTAGTTGACCGTAGGCGGCAGAATCTCCCCTGCAAGAGAGAGCCGCTGTCGTCTGCGTTGCACAGGGTACACCGCGTGGAGGTTCCCGTTCAAGTACTTCAGCGTCCCTATTACCACACTGTTCAAAGAGCTTAATCATACGTATTGTACGTATATCGCGTATATCTTACACGCACTCTAATGCAGTATACACGTAATAAAATTACTACTACAAAATGCAAAGCATCTATTTTATTAAAATTAAAATGTCACCACAGCAACAAAAAGTTCTGCGACAAAGTATGTGAGTATTCAATTTATTTCCACATGTGTTGAATGTTTTGTTGTTCGGCGTAATGGCTACAATTAATTAATTGTGGTCAGTTCAGGTTAAACCGTGGTCATTTCGGACTTTGTTTTCCGCATGAATATTTAGCATTTCATTAGAGTTGTGTAAGTTTTGATTAAAATTATCGAATTGTAGTACAGACGCCATTAATTTAAAATGGTCTTAAACCTAAATTATGCAGTATGTTTAATGAAATGAAAAATTGCGATAACGACATCCACGCAGCCAACAGCCAGTTAAAACATACAACTTTCTATAAAAAAGTATTCACAGTTATTAAGACTGATTTTATTCCACATTTTGTTTCGTAACCCAAACCAAAAGTTGGAGAAGTAATTAAGCGTCGAAGTAAAATACTAGGATGCAACTGAGAACAACGCTAATTCTAGTCATTGTAATATCAAACATAGCAGAGACTTAAATTTTTTATCGATTTTGTAAAAGGGTTTTTTAAAGCTCGAGTGACGTAATTCAAAGATTCCGTTTAATAGCTAATGTCCAAACTTAACCGAATACGATCACAATGGATTAAGTCTTCTCCAATTCTTCATTCCGAGATCTCATCATATTGATGCTTGCCATTTGTATTCAAAGTACTCGCTATTTTAAATTTATGCGAATCATACCCTTTTCAAAATGGCAGCGCGTTTATAGTTGCTTTTCAAAGACTTTGTCGTGGGTATTTTAGAAAATTTAAGGTATTAGAAACAACAATACTTATGTGTATAAGAACTAGGTATATAATAATCTGAAGTATCAGGTACCCTCGTGCCTGTCCGAATAGACTGGGATTGTCACATATTTTGACAGTTCTTATAGTCGTCAACGTATATCATAAACGTCAAAATACGCGTCAATCCCATATATTCATCATTCTATTCTGACAAGAGCTTGTTTTAAAAGTAACAGTTGCAACATAACAAAAACCCTAAGTTAAAGACTATACTGTGCTGGAATATTTATGTTATGGTTACTATAAAGAAACGATAAAATTTTAGGATTGCCCGCGTACACTTCGTCTACTATATAATTGTATTTTGGACGTTTTACCATTGTTTGACCAAAACGTTTGACAAACGATCATTTTACAAACAACGTTTGAAAAACTAATCATTTGACAAACTTTCATTTCGCAAACATATTACTTCAAAAAGAATCATTTGATAATAAAGGTTTTGCAAATGTATCACTTAGAAATTGTTTTAATTGTTAAAACTTTATTTTAAAAATGTTCATTTGACAAAATAAAGTCCTTTAACAAACTGTCAAACAAGCAAGCATAAACCACTCATGTAGCAGGCACGTAGCATGCAGTATGCAAGTAGCATGTAGCAAACATCGGTTCTATCATAGCTCCACACGAGCTTGTCGTCGCAGATGATTGTAGCGCCCAAAACCACAGCTTCGGCTTGCTGACCGGTCAGCCTTTTTAACCACCTGCTCCTCAACTCATGGGCCGCCTCACCCCATGGCGCCTGCACGGGCTTAAATAACACTAGGGGTAGGGCAAACCAGACCACGTCAAGATGGATTTGCAGAGATTCATTTCTGTCACTAACTTTTGACCATTAAAGACATAGTTAAAGGGTAAAACTAGTTTTGCCAACTAACATGCTTAAAAAATAATTTATTTGTGAAATGATGTTAAGGCATAATGAAATTTTTCCAAATATTTTTTGTCTAATGAGTAGTTTATTAAAAAATGATAAGTTTGTCAACTATAATTTTGTCTAACGTTGTTTGTCAAATGAAGATTTGTTATTCGTTTTTCATCAAATGATTGGATACCATTTTTTACAGCTCACAGATAGTGATCGATAGGGATAACTTTGTTCTAACGTTAGTGCCTAAAATTCCGAACTAAAATTAGGCGCCAATACGTCATATTTTATTAAAACGTCACGTCAGCCAGAAAGCCATTTTCGGGATGTAGTTAGTCCATCGACTATTTTTTACATATCTTGAAAATGTCATAATAGAAATCGATTACAGAACATAAATAAAAAGAAATTTATATTTATTTTACGGTTTTTAACCGACTTGTGAATAAAGAAGAGGTTCTCAATTTGGATGTTTATTTGTTTAAATGTTTGCACGCGCATAACTCTGCTATCTGTACGGATTTACAAAATTCTTTTTTGTTCGAAAGTGGTTTATTCCGAAATGGTCCCATTTAAATTTCGTAAAGATCTGATAGTGGGATTCAGAAGCAGGCCTCGGAATTTTTTAATAAATACCAAAAAATCTGTCGCTTTTTCTGCAATCGCATGTTATTGCAATGTCTATGCCATTATACATCAATAATACAATGCCTCTATCCTTTAAATGGGTACGCAGAGGTGTTTAGAATATCATCATCCAATTAATATTATAAATGTGAAAGTTTGTGAGTATGGATGGATGAATGTTTGTTATATTTCATGTCAAAACTACTAAATGGATTTTAATGAAACCTTAAAAAATATAGCTGATACAATACATCAGAATAAGACTTAGACTATATATCATCACGCGGAGCAGTGATCATTAATGTCAACAAATCCGGCCGGTATATACAGAGACGTGACAGTGTAGTTATTTCTGTTGCTAAGCCACGATGCGCAAGCGCGCGGACTTAGCGGTTGGCGGTCGAGCAGGCCACCACAAATTATTTGAATCCAAAAAAATATGAGTTCAAAGGGCTGATACTTGGTACAGGGTTGGATAAAACTTAGGAACGGACATAGGCTCTCTTTTATCGCGCAAGAAGGGGTTAAAGAATGGGGGGAAGAGAATAGGGAATTAAATTTTGTAAATTTTTGAAAATAACAGGGTAAAATTTTGTACAGAGGTGAATTAGAGCTTGGGAACACTACACAACAACCTACATCCACGGGGGCGTCGCTGCGGACAACAGCTAGTATCAGAATATATATAAACATGTCCGGTCTTTAGGTATGCATCGATTATAAAAAATATTTTGGTATTCGCTATAGGTAAGTTTTGAAGTGAAATGATCAAGGTTTTGTTAGATTTATGACCATCCTGTGACACGGTTGGTACATTACTGTGTTCAACGACATGCCGGAATGATTTAGATTTAGAGTACAAAGACAGACAACGGAACTCTTCGGTCTCCGATGGAAAGTGGTTACCGTGGCCTATGGACGTGTGCAACACGTGAGTCACACTCGTGCTGCCGACCCTGTAAACACAGAGAGTTTCTGTGCCGTGAGTGTAGAGGTCAAAGCAGGAATAACCTTTGGTCTTCCTACTTACTGACAGCACAAAAACTCTACAGTGAGCTCTGGCTACCCTACTCACCGCCGCTTAAGGTCAGTATTAAGCTCAAAAAAAGGGAAAGGTAAGATATTTTTAACAAAAAATTATACCAACTACTAGAATAAAAATGTCCCGTAAAGTGAAAAAAGAAATAATTAATAAATATAACTGTAAATATAAAAATACGCGTAGGACTTCTATTGAAGTCGGTGCCAAGCCAAACAGGTAGAATTTCGATTGAGGCGTTTAGCCCTGACGTCAATCTTGCCTGCCAATTTATATTGTGTTGACGTGCAGTTTTACACAAGAACCACACATATTTCATGCAGGTGATTTTTTGCACTAGAAAATAACTTATTTATTAATTGAAATTAAACCACTTTTTAGAGGATTCTATCGCGGTTCATTTGTTATTATTTAAATCGATTTAAATAGAAAAGATTGAATCGGACTAGGCGGGGTTTGAACAATGCTTAAAAATTTAATTCTGTAATTGAATTGTATGGGCGGAGTAGTCAAAATCAATGTTTAAAAATTAATGAAAAGTCATTCATTAGTTCCGATAGTTCGTAAGAATATCGGAGACACACTCCACTGTCGCCTCAAAGACAGATATAGAAGGAGTAATTTTAGTTGGCTAAGGTGAGATCTGGTAGCTTAGTGGTTAAAGCATTGCCCCTGTCAGGTACAGATCGCGGGTTCAAACCCCGCCTAGACCGATTCAATTTTTCCCATTTAAATTGATTTGAATATTTAGCATGAAAAATGCTTAAAAAATTAATTTAGATTGTATGGGCGGAGTAGTCAAAAATCAGTGTTAAAAAATGATTGAAAAATCATTCATTGGTACTGATAGTTCGTAAGCATATCGGTGACACACTCCACTGTCGCCTCAAAGACAGATATAGAAGGAGTAATTTGAGTTGGTTAGGGCGACGTCTGGTAGCTTAGTGGTTAAAGCATTGCCCCTATAAGGTAAAGGTCGTGGGTTCAATCCCCGCCTAGACCGATAATTTTTTTTCTATTTAAATTGATTTGAATATTTAGCATGAATGCTTCAAAAGTTATTTCAAGATGTTATTATTTACTTTTAGACCGACTTTCGGCTACTATAATCAACACATACTACAAGCCATCAAAGAAGACAAGTCAGTTCTTACCGTCTGCATTGTTGTCTTTTTAATCGAAAATAAAAACGAAGATAAATTCTACAATGTCAATGTTTGTTTTTGAGATTAACGTGTGCGTTATGGCCTATAATAGTTTTATAATAATTTTATGAAATAAGTACAGATACGAAATATCTCCTGCTTCATTATAATGTATACAGGGTGTAATCGTTAAGTGTGTCTAGGCGATTATTCCGTAACTATTACAGATATCTAAAAACTTTAAACTGATATCGAAAGTACATTACCTAATGAGTAAAATGACATCAATAACTTTTTTTTAATCAAACGGTATCTAACATTTTGACTTTAAACACTAACATACATGAGATTAGTAGAAAGGTTTTAGGTACGTACACCAGAAGGCACTTCTCTATCTGTGTACTCTCTTCTGAAGGCGATAATGGCCGCTCTTTTGTTACAATCATATTTGTAGTAAATTTTAGCATATTTATTTATTTATTTATTTATGTACACACACGAACAAATATAGAGATACATAGTTGGAAATAATAGTACAAAGGCTCTGCTTATTTTCTTCTCTTTATCTCTCTTTTCTCTTTTGGAATATGCCATTTTGCAATCAATGAAAGAAACAATCACGATTATTAACGCAAATTAAAAAAAAACAACGATAAATTGACGTGAACAACAACTTGAGATAAAAGTTTTGAATTTAGAACGAACACCAAATAGTATCTTTTTTTTTGTTGTGTGTTGCTTTTTAGTTAGCTGAAATTACTTAATGCGATATTGAAACACGGTTTATTAATAATTTGAAGTGGTAAGTTAATTAATTTACACGTGTTTCTACTTGAAAATCATCTAATATGATTAAGGTAAAATGGGTACTAGATCACTTAAAATAAGGAAACTAAAACCTTTCTACTAATCTCATACTAAATGTATGGGAGTGTTTAATGTCAAAATGTTAGATACCTCTCGTTAGATTTTTTTAAAGTTATTGATTTCATTTGACTAATTAGGTAACGTACTTACGATATCAGTTTAAAGTTTTTTGATATCTGTAATAGTTACGGAATAATCGCCTGGACACACTTAACGATTACACCCTGTAGATAGATAGTAAATAATAATTCCATGTCATTCATTCATCGATTAATGATTTTTTAATCGATTGATTTTATTAACTATTTTTTTATGCAATCACTACTTCCATCTGTCTAAAATGCAATAACATAATGGACAGAGTGAGTATACAGGAGGTATTTTGTACTTACATATAGACAATGGCCTCTGTGCCTGTTTACTAAGAATAAGCTTACTTTTAAAATAAGAACAGTAACAAAACAACCCGCCTACATACTACGGTAGGCGGTTTGTTTTGCATAGAGATACAGAAATACCTACAAACAAATGTGTAGTTTGTGTTTTAATTTAGCATATTCCTGAAATAAGACATTGTTCGTTACATGAATGGAAGAATAGAGTCGAGCGTTGAAGCTTCGTGCTCGTATTACCTCACCGAGCAAATATCGCACGCAGCGAGCCTTGTAATAATTTAACATACAGTTTTGTATACCTTGTCTTTGTTTGCGTATTGCCAAGCCCCGCACATTCGTACCATCATTACTTCCTATATATACGCACCCGACTTGTTATTTACCATGGAAATTTACTTAAAACACTTAGGGAGCTTTTGGTTAATTCTTCTTCTGGGTAATAAGTCCAATTGTATATAAAGCTTTTACTTTGTTGGTCCTCCTACTTCCACAATTTAGTTTATTTTAACTTTTACTGGGGGGACTATCGCTGACCTCCCAACCTCACAAGAAAAGCCTGTTTTACTAGATTGCTGGTGCGATTGGCTTAGAATCCGAGTATTTAGGGCCCCATACGCATAAATGAGCAAAAATAAACTTTGAGTCACTAGTTTATTTTTATATCTTAAGATCTTTCCAATTATACATTCTCCAATGTATAATTTATATGTTTGTTATTACCATCGTTGCTCGGTATAATTGAGCTACAAAACTCGTCCCACGCTCGGTTATTTAGATGCGTAAATAAAAAAGCGGCCAAGTGTGAGTCGATCTCGCCCATGAAGAGTTCCGTAGCAGCAAGTAACATACTTAATATAAAAGTTCTTGTGAGCGTTGATTGAATGAAAGGTAAATTACGATTTACGATTTATGACATATTAAAAAAACTACTAACTAAATCTCGTTCAAAGCAATTTTGGGTGGAAGTTTTTTATCAGTTTAGAAAAAAGTGAAAGAAACCTCAATTTCATTTGTGAAGACCTATCCATAGATAAAAAAAAAATGAGTTTCAGTTCTAAGTGGGGACCCCTAAAATTATTGTTTTATTTTTTGTCTTGTGTGAAAATCTTAATGTGGTTTCAACAGCATAGATCTTATAGTTTCGGAAAAAGTGGCTGTGACATACGGACGGACAGACAAACAGTCAGACATGACGAATCCATAACGGTCTCGTCTTTTGCCACTTGGCTAGCGAACCCTAAAAACACATTAAATTCAGTTTCACCTGGTCCTTTTCATCTACTTTATCAATCACGTTTTATTGCTTCACACTTTATTGCGTATATTTGGATTACACAATGACATTGAACTATTTTGCTGGATGTGTGGTTGTAAAGTTGTTAAAGTACGGCGTAAAATTAAAGCTGACCTGATGGAACTGCCAACCATCTTTATATTATGGTACATTAAAAAAAATCAGTACTGTTCTTTCTAGTAGAACAGTCTAAGAGAACAGAAACCCTGTGAGTGTTGAATGATATTTTCATTTTGAAAATTCAAGATAGCTCACTTAAGTTCACAATGTTCAAAGGCAACCAATGCGGATTCTAACATGTTGCAGCAGTAGTTATTGCCTTTAGTAACGCAGATTTTTTAAAACCAGCTTTCATTTTGTACCCACGTCATAACGTAATGAGAGTCCTTAAAATCGGTTATTTTCGATCGAAACTAGTGGAGAAAATCGCTCTCTCTTATAGCTTTTGAATGTAAATTAGTAATAATTCCTATTTCTCGAGAAATTATAGAAACGTATTATACATACAAGTACATAAGAGATATTACCTATTTGGTTTTAAAGGGGCCATTTTCAGAATATAAGATGATTTCGCCATTCATTATTGGCTGGTCGCATCATATCTAATAAAAATAAATTTTGGTTTTTATTTGATTGATCGTCGCATCATAATTAGTTAAAATAAATTTTGGTTTAATTTGATTTACCTGATGGCGCAGTTTGATGGATAATTTTCATAATAGAGAGAAAGTCTCCACTAGTCAACGCATCAAAAAACGGCAAAAAAGTGAACAGTATTTTACAGATTTCCCACATTGAATTCGATTTTTGAATCAACTAGGGTAGAACTAGCAGCCGAGGTAGTATTTTCTGAACTTCATAATACTATAAGTAATAACACTCACACCCATTCAATTGTGACGAAATCTCACAAAGATGTAACAAATGGAAATGAAACATTCATTTTTATTACTATAAAGCTATTCTTATCCTAACCGAAGATCTTATTATGGGTTATTGTTATTATTCAAGCGATCACGGCTCAATTCATTGTTGTTTTATCGTGTTCTATAAACCGAGTAAGTTTGACATCGTTTTAGGCGCTTTTGATGCATATTTACATGTCAATTCTTGACGGATTATCATTCGTGTTATCTAACTTCTTATTCGGATAAGATAAAATCAAATATACCTACCCATTTTTATGGCAGAAAACGTAAAACACATTTTCATTTGAACGTTTAAGTACTATACATCGAAGGGGTTAAGTACGTGGGAATTATACTAAAAAACTTAAACTTCGTGTTAACAATGCATTACTAGCTACCAACTTACAACTGTGGTACCTGTTTTGGTATCCAGGCGCGTTTCTTAGCCCTATCAAGAAGTAAAGCATCCTTTTTTTAAGAATATTAAATACTTAGGTACCGAAATTACTTCTATTTCCCCAAACGCTACCAGCTAAGCCAAATTGTTAGGAATGGGTTCACGTAGATATACTAGGTCAGGATTTAATACCGCTTATACGGTCGAAAGCAGCCAAAACAAACTATGAGAATATCATAGCATTTGAAGTAGAGCCGTTTATCGTTAAAATAAAGAATATTGATATAGAAAAACAGATTATAATTGACATTATTTATGTCTGGTAATAGATTGCGAATTTAGTAATTAATGTAAATTCTGTTCATGCGAACGTCTCTCTGATCAAGTTTGGTAGCATTGCTGTGCTAATTGATCCATATAATATTCCTACAAATCCTACGCCCGTTAGTCACGATTTATAATGCAAATTTGCTTCAGCTGTTACCGAATCCTGTCACAACCCGATCGCCGGGAAAATTCTGACGCCAACGATCGAATAAATAGTATAGTATATAAATAATGGCTGTCTCGTGAACTAAGCCAGCGATTTGAAATTATGCGGGTGGTTGCAATTATTCACACGCCTGTATTGTGTGAATAACAATAAACTAGGATTACGAACATAGAGTTGTTAGTATAAGTTAATAGGGTACAGTCAGACTTACGTCATTTAGCAAACAGCGACAGGCAAACTGTGTTTAGTTAACTCACATTGAGTACGAATGTGTGTACTCATTATTTATTCTTTTCTAACCTCCAGTACGAACTTCCAATTTGCTTACCGCTATGAAATATGATATAGAGTACATGAAAATAAAATAAATAAATTTAGATACATGCAGTGCAATGATAGTTAAGGTGTTTTTATTCTGATCACGAAGTTCCAACCTCATTTATTTTTGACTATAGGATATCGATACTCAGAATTGTTTTTTTTTTGTTTTGTGTGGACTTGTCAAGTCTGTTCTCTGAAGTTATGGTAATCACCATCCTAGCTTTAATTCATATAGATGAATAGTAGTACTTACCTACTTATTTATTTGCTATTGTCTATAGCTGTTGGATAAGTTACCGTTGAACTCTTAAAAAGTAAGTATAAAAGAAAAACTCTTACTTACTTTCTCAACAACTGAAACGTATAATGCTCACATTAGCTCGACTTATACAATTAAGTATCACATCTTTCTTTTAGGTGAACTAATTGTCAGTACCGTGTTGATTATTTTCCAGAAAATTCTGACTAATTGTGAATATTATGTAATGACATAAAGTATCTTCTGCAATATATTTAACGTAAAACATGATTCAAGAAAATTTATAATATAAATTGTGATTACCTTTGCAGGGTCCTGATGGTTGCCGGTGACGTAGACGGAAGCACGGCGGCCGAGTAGTGTTCGACTGACAATGGAACTGCTTCGTCGACCTGACATACGATCCTGAGGAACTGGCAACATCTTCTTTTTTCTCTAGTACACACCTACACTCAAACTAATAAACTACCATTGTAACCACAATCCAACTGTATTTTACGTCACGTTTTACGTACTATTATTATTTTTCATTTTAAAGAAACAATTCCCTATCCAAAAACCTATTATATTTTATTTCATTCATCGAGTACTTTTCAAATATTTGTATCTAAATATAATTATAGGCACTATTATTTCTTCACATCCACGCTATCATTATTATGCACGCTATCGCTATTTACATCTAACTATTTGCATAAAGCGATGATCTAATGTTGTCGTATGTCTGGAACAAAAGAAGAATTACATTTATTCACTTTTCTAAGTTCTAGGAATGTAAATTAAATATTGATTCACTTTAAATGGAGGAGTTGGGAGTTCAAATTATTTGAAATTTTATATGTACAAAAAGAACACAAGACATAATACAAACTATAAAAATGTCCATTGTACGATCTCCTTGGGACAATGGACGATTTTTCGTATTGAATGACCAGCCTGAGTCTGTATTTCCTGCCGGCCTGAAAAAGCTGGCTGGGACAGACTGGAGGATCGGACGAAATGGCGCACATTGGGAGAGGCCTATGTCCAGCAGTGGACTGCAGTGGGCTAGTTTATTGGTTGATATAACATGGGAGATCTCAAGTCTAGAGTTGGTTATTATTATTGGTTATTATTAGACAAGCGTATTTCATCTCGAATAATCACTTACCAACAGATCTCATATCAGAATTTGTAAAGTGCAACCTAGGCTTTCAATTTACAGTAACTAACATCATAAAATAAAACACTTGTGCATTTAATATACAGACTCGTTATTATTTTTAGGTCGTTAAAGTTCATGGTTTTTATCTTGTATGACATCTAATTCAACGATAAATATTATATATATGTATATAATATTGTAGGTTTGACATGAGACCTTTCCGCAACGGTCACTGAAAAGAAAATGACATGGGTCCTTTTTAAACACTTGTTACATTTTGGAGACATTTTCTGTTATTATGAACGTTGGTGTAAACCAAATGCGGATAATGGACAGGAAATGTGGTCGCTTTGTGCAACTTTGTGTTGTTCTACAAGATACTTGCAAGATATTATGTCATGACATGACAAAGATAGTGAAGAGATATTTATCCGTTTTTTTTTTTACATCACTATTGAAAGAATGACAGATAATAATAACCGTGCATTCATCATCGTCCTCTGAACCTTTCTTTTCAACTCAGTGGGACTCGGCTTTCCAGACTTGGCCGAACTGAATTCGATATTTTCCATGAAGCGACTGCCACTGCCTTTTCCAACCTATTGGCGAAACCTATCGAAGTTCTGTAGTTAGACTAGTTGTCGGACTTATTAGGGCTCCAACTATCCTTAACGACTACCATGTTGTTCAACGTGTTCTCCGAGGCACCCGTGAATATCGTAGAAAATTTATTTATTCATTAAGAATCCCAAACAGAATAATCCACTTACCTACTAACACTTTACCTGAATTTGACATTTAACTCTGTGTAGTATTAAATGCTCCTTATCAAATATTTAACATAATATCGAACCAAATTGGCTGGCTGCCTAACCATAATTTACACTATAACATAATTTAGCACTCAACATCACTACGCGTTACGCTTAGGTACGCCACATAGCTCCTGTGTGTTGCCTTTATTTACTTGCATGTGTTGCCGAGGCTGACGTACTTTTCCAGTGATATTTTGGCTAAAAAGGAAAAAAGACGCAATAACGCAAAAGAGTGATACCTTGTCAGGCTTTGATTGACGAGCCAGAGCGTAGAATCAGTATTTTTTTTTTAAAGAAATGAATAAAGGAATCACACGGGATGAACAGAATGGGTCACTAAATCTTGTAAAATCTATTAATGTGAAATATATAATGAATTCACTACCGATATTTTTTACAAGAGTAATCTCCGTGTGTACCTAAACTCTCAAAACGTTAAAGGCAACATTTATCTATATACTCGTACTAAGAAAGTCCAAGTTAGCAGGTCTTGTTAATCATCAAAGTATGAGAGTCACACGTGGTTTATTTCATTTAGTAGATTTTACCACAAAAATATTTATTTTATATATCTTAGAAAAGTATAATGTAAAAGAAAATCGCAAAAACACAAGCTACGATAACGCTTTAGCATAAGGTACGATATCAAGCTTAAGTGTTGATCAGATATAAATAAACGGGCACTTAGTGGCCATCTGTCTTCAATTTTCCTCAAAGTAAAAACGGCGAAGTTTTTCGCCTAGGATTTGTGAGCTCCGTAAATGGACTTGTACGCTTCCGTACAACTCATTTGGTGCTGGTTTTCAGGAGGCCGAAATCTACCACAAACGTACATGCAAACCTGCCCACGCAACCTATCAGTCTAAATTAGACGGGGCTACACTGTTTTGTCATGGTTTTAGAAAATAGGACATAGCTATAGTTACAATAGCGTGGGGATAGTTGAATTAGAGATTGCTAATATCACTCTCACTGTGTAACAGAGGTAAAAAAAAGCCTTTTGACGATACTTATTTAGGAATATTGTACACTTAGAGACAAATTTTAAAGTATCTTTTGGAAAAGAAACGTAGTATTTTTACTGGCTGTTTAAAACTTTCGCATTCCTTGATATAATAACGTTATTAATAACGATTTTTAAGTATCTTTAAAAAGAGCGTACTGTTCTATATTAGGTGTTTAAAAATTTCGCATTCCTTGATATAATAACGTTCTGAATAACGATTTAAAAGTATATTTAAAGAAGCGTACTATTCTAAACTAGGTGTTTGAAAATTTCGCATTCCTTGATATAATAACGTTATTAATAATGATTTTAAAGTATCTTTATAAAGAGCGTACTGTTCTATACTAGGTGTTTGAAAATTTCGCATTCCTTGATATAATAACGTTCTGAATAACGATTTAAAAGTATATTTAAAAAAGCGTACTATTCTAAACTAGGTGTTTAAAACTTTCGCATTCCTTGATATAATAACGTTATGAATGACGTCATCATAATATAGAATGTCATGAACTCATGACACACTCCGCCTATAAACTTGGCTGAAAAATGGCGTAAGACCTTCATTTTTCATTTGAGTCACCTTCCGGCTAAATCTTCAGACAAATTCAACGACTCAGTTGAAAACTTCACGTCATATAAAATAATACATTCATAGAATTTATTTGTTGTATGTGTGGCATAGATTTATGATTCATTAATAACTGATAGTACTTTTCTTTATTTTCAAACTGTTTAAATCACTGAACTGGGGTTTTAGGTACACTAGATTCTGAGAATGAGCACTCTTGTGCCATAAGTGTTTTATATAGATAGTGTATGTGGTTGCGCTACTGAGCTTTATTGAGACAGTACACGCAAACCAAAGCATACACGGTGTGGTAAAAATACGGAAAATGTTACGTCATTGAAAGTTTGATACTCAAGAAATATTTCTTGGATAACATAACAGCCTTCAATATTACTTTTTATATACGCACGCCCGTTTTTCTTCAAAAGGGTAGGTGGATGTGGATTATACATCAACATTTTGGGTAGCTGCCTTTTTATGTTTGGTAGGATCGTTTATAACTATGCGCTGCTTTTAAGCATGTTTGTTTTTAAGCTTGCGAAAAGGTACGTAGAATGTATGCCAAACCTAGAAATCAAATTCAAGACTTTTCGATCGATATTTTTAACGGTGTAAGATGAAAGCAACGATTACATACATATTTTAACCTTTCGATTGACTACCCAAATAAAATAATTATAAAAATATATAGAACCGAAAAATTATAACTACTTATTTATCAATTAAATTAGGTGCTAACTAATTGAAATATAAAAAAAATACAATTTCACATTCAACGATATTTTACAGGTGGCAAAGGCTATAAGTATGCACCTTTACATATAACTTTATATGAAAAGGTGTACCTACCTATACTTATCTCCTTACCTGCACTTACTTATGACCTACAGCCTACCTTCAGCAGTAAACAGTACAATATTGCCTTTTTTGTTTGTTCGACTCATGCAAACAATACATTCGTCGAACGTTCGAAAGTGACATCTAGCTTAGAACTTATTTCTTCCTACACACAACATGAACGAAAGAATGTTAGGAAATTGCTCAAACAAAAAAAACATGCAGTAAATATGGCGATACTAATAACGATAACAAAAATTGGGCTACTATTGCAATACATTTTTTGAAAACATATTTTTAGAATATTTTTTAGCATTAGAATTAGAATAATGTTAATAAAAGGCTTTAGTATTGACTGCTTTATGGAGAATGTCCATGTTAACCCATCGTCAATATTCTATTACGAAACGATTCAGTTTCAGTTAAGTATTAATCTTGAGTTACGATAGCAATTAAAGTCATACTATAAAAACTTACGTTGACTACTACACTCACGAAATATCTTTAAGTAAATATTAGAAATGTAAAGGCTACTTGCTACTTACACAATATTAGCGTCTTGCGACCTTGCTGTTTTAGTTTCTTTGTGTTCCGATATCGGGCCAAGGCAGTGGTGTTGGCTCAGATAACCGATATCGGGCCGGACAATGTGAAAAAGAGATACATATCTCATATATTTGGCTTCCTCCGATATCGGATGTCGGATATCGGATGAGTGTGAAAACGCTCGTATAGTTATAATTCTAAATAGTTGATATTTATTCATTCAAACATTCCTAACGAGGTACTTATTATGGCAATTTAAACGTCTAGCCACCCCTAAAAGAAACAAAGATCACGATTCATTAGTGCTTAAACTGCAGAGTTGAGTGTTCTGCATATTTAATCACTCAGCCGTGCTGCTATTCAGTAAAAAAAACAAAACTGAAATGGAAAGAATAAAATCTCCGTCACTGGCAGGTAGAGGGCTCGTTTACCTTAGTCTAACGTGACCTTACTGCACGGTGCCAGCGGTACGCGGACAGTCGTGAATTAAACACGTGCAAAAACGTCGACACTCGTCTACTCAAATTTGACTAGCCATATAAAATTAAGAACTCCTGTGTCTTCTTGAGTTGTTATAATTAATTTTAGGTACATTCCTTTTCTCGTCCAATTACGTAGCGTCTTGTAGACAAAGATAACTTACTATGTGATATCTTTTCGATAAATTTCGCTGTTGTAGCAAGAGTTATGTTAGTGTGAATATTTTTTTAGAGTTAATAGTTGTAGGCATGTACTGAATTTCAGCCAAACTCGTTTGTTTAGCCGGCACAGCGTGATTGAACAAACAATCAAACATGCAAACGTCTAAACATCTTCGCGAATTTTTATAATATAATATTTAAAGGATGAGAGGGGAATAGCGCGGTAACTACTGATATAGGTACCTTAGTAATTTAATTATACATCAATGAACGCCAACATATTTTATAAACTGCCAGGCTTTTAACAAAATTGAATTTATCGATGCATGCGATTGGAACGTGATACCATAAGCCGTAGAGCTATTAATATATGGAATATTGTTTTAATAAAAAGTAACACCTTTTTTACCCGACTGCCAAAAAGGGTTATATTTTAGGACATTGGTAGGTGCTACAACAATAAATAATATGTAATTGCATAAAAACTAGTTCAGTGCATACGATACGATAATATACCTAAACAGAAAAAGGTTTAATTTAGTTAATGCACTATTATGCCGTAAGCTAGGAACTAAACTTAGTTTCAGATAGAAATTAGCGTTGATACGCTAACATACCTATAGCGGTACAGTTAAATACAGTTGAATACTTGAAACTACTGCTACTACTGCTAGATACTCTTTTTTACTTTTTAGGTTTCAAGTACTCGTTAATTTTATTGACAGAGACCAAATGTTTACATTTACCATGATGTCATTGTCTTAGCGACCGCTGAACTTTTTGTCGTAAGTCAACCTCAACTACTAGTCGCTAATCGGCACACTTGCTTAACAATGTACGAGGTTCTGGTGCTGGTTTCCATCTCAGGGCGGGTCAGACAGCAAACGCTTTCGTAAACGCTGATAAACCAATCTAGAATAATGAGCTAGTCCCAGATTCTAAAGTATTTGGATCGAAAATCGGCCGGGAGGATGATGAACAATAGAATGTCTTATGAAAATCAGTAGTCTGATTCAGTTGATGGACGAATTTCAAGCAACGGGACAAATACAGAAAAATAATATGTAAGTATGTAGGTACGATATCAAATACTTCTTAGAAAAATCCTCTGAAGCACTAAAAATGTTAAACCATTTACTGTTTTTGGCTAATTTACGTTACAAATCGGTGAGTGCCATGATTTACCTTAATCGAGCTAGTCTATAGGTATTATTTCCTTTGCATATTATAATTTATGAACTATCTGAGCAATAGTTAGCATAGATATGATCAATGAAATAAGTAATATACATACCGCCAATAAACACGAGGAAATAAATTTAATATTTCCACACCTCTCGAATGAAAAGTGGGTCAAATACCTAACACGCCTCGTACAATATACCAAGCACATCTCAGATAGGCAATATACCATTTTAATTCAATTGACTTTATTGAAATATCTCTCGTTTCTAACAACATTGTTATGTTCAATGCATAAATATAAAATAAATGGTCTTTGTCACTGTCAATAAAATTTACAGTGGCGATCAGGCCCTGATGCATTCGTCAAGCATCTGATAAAACACCTTTAAACTGGCTTAATAAAACCAATTAATTGAACACCTAGACATGTCTTCTGTGTGGATAGTGGCACCTTCAGCTAGACTGATTTATTACATCTTGACTCGTTACTCATTGATCAATTGATTCGTTCGATTTGGTATAGTTTAGCTAACAGGGTTTAATCAAGTATTTAGATGAAGATTTGATCTTATCAAATTTAATTGAATAAAAACTAATAAAACAGATTTGCATCCTATTTAAGATCCATATATCTCATAATTAATAAATTCATTCATACAATCCATAAGCTAAATAATATATGAATTGGATCAAGATTATTTAGTTTTAGCAACTAACAAAACTAAACCTTTAAAGTAGTAGAAATACATAACAAAGGAAAGTAAGAATCATATGATTGAAACGTAAAATTAATTACAACAGATTCCATCGTCCTATCACATTTAGAACTAAATATAACAAGACATGATGTACATAAAATTACAATACCTGCCCATGCATTTGTGAAGATTAATTTAAGTGGATACTGATATTGGTCAAATGACGTGAATTTTGGGTTGGTATATTCGATGTTTCATAAAATAGAGCAATATTTCAACCACTGGATGCCTCATCAATCTGTCTTACCGACTCGTCCCATAATACATGCAGGCAGGATGTACGTGTCACTTTCCAGTGTACCGAATCTGTCGATCAATCAAATAAGACCGTTACTTTGAGAGTTATCGAAAAGGCAGACGCTGTCCACTATCTTATAGATAGATGTCTATCTGATCTAAAGAAATATTTCCAGATGGAAATAGTAAGTAAACAAAATATCACGTGATTTAAGTATACATATAATACATGATACAAAATAAAATATTATTAAAAAAATCAACTTACCCATAACACCTAATATTTGAGAGGGTTCTCCTTAGCGTATTACATATGGCGTGCTAATGGTAACACCAAGTAATAATATTCATATTGCAATAAATGCGTTCACCTACTAAACATTCCAGCAGATCTCGGTTCCACTAAAACTCTCTTGTACTATTGGTACTTGCCTTGCAACAAGACCTTTGATGAATGGATTTATAGATAGATGCAAATGATCAATATCAAAAGGTCACACAACGCTTTGTGCCTCAGAAAAAACCGTTAGACCCACATGTTTAAAATTCCAGTGTGTTTTCGCATCAGACGAAACCTACAGCACTGATCTAATAAAATTACTTAAGAGAAGATTGTATTAGGGTTTGGATCTAGTAAGGACTACCTAGCTATCAATATTCATTCGTATCCGAGAAGTTGCTACATCCTTGAAATGCCCATTACCATCTATAAAATTAACATTTTAGGTCACGCGTTCAAGTTCTCATGACGTAAAACATAATTGGACGGGAGCTGGAATCACTTCATTTCACGTTACCAGATTAAATTACATGAAATGTATAAGGTATTACGCATGTAGGAGGTACGTCAGAGTTTGTAACCCCAGCGAACTTTGGAGCTCGCTGCCACTATTATGCTTAAATGTGTACTCCTTAGCATATTTAAGGTATTATGAGGTTAATGGGCAATGACGGCGGGCGTTTGTGTTCCCGTCGCCAGTCGCTTCTGCTGGTAATTTTCCGCCAGTTCTTACTTAATGAGACGGTGCCAAGCCTTGTCGCTGCTATACGATACGCTATGAATAAGGATTTACAGCTTTTCAAACACAAATTGCTAAGGTAGAATCTAAGTCATGAGTCATGTCTGTGGATTTTGAAAGAGTTTCTTAACAGCTTTCTTGGAAAATGGGGTGTAATCTTTATGTCATAGCTTCTTTTTCTTTTGAACCAACCCATTATTTTGTTACTTTTTTTTCGATTTAGATATATATGATAATAATACACTTCTATAATAATGTTAAAAGTACTTTCAAAACAAGTTCTTCCTAATGTCGAAAAATTATCTTAAAGTTTTCCTAAAGTCAAAAATTGCATTACAAAATTCAACACACACCCACTAATAGGACATAATACCGGAGGTCACAAATTATTCTGCCAACCTGCATACATTATCAACTTGAAAGCTGCATAAAAACCACACTGCACCTCAAAGTTTGAAGTGTAATACTTTAAACTTCGTCGTATCATTATAACAGCTCTGTCGAAAATTTTAAAGAGTCACTTTATATTCCACTCACTGTGACGTACGTACCTACAATCAGTATAGAATAATTTTAATTACAGTACTTTAAGTAACACCAGATGTTAAATATATTCCTTCAAGTCTGTAAACAAATAAATCATCCAATATCAACGTTGGGAATATTGGGAACTTTCTTATCCCATCTTTAGTAGATTAACGTTTCTCCTAAACTTTCCCATTGATTAAAGCAACGAAGTACCGTGACATGAATTATTATAGGTTCATCCTATTATAGCATTTATTGTATTTCGCAATCTTTTCCCCATTACCGAAAGGATTTCTTTAATAATAAGATAATAACAAAAGAGAGTTGTTCCGGAGAAATTGGCGAATCATAATTTATATTAGGAGGGTGGTGAATGACTAAGTTTATTTTATCAGACTGAAATAATGTTTCCTTTTTCAGCTCACAGCGATCAGAATGCCAGATTTGTCTATATAAAAAAGAGATGTCTAGCAATGAGTAAGGTCGCCAGTAAAAGCTCGAGAGCATTATAGAATACTAGCTGTTGCCCGCGGCTCCGCCCGCGTGGATGTCGGTTATCGCTTAGTGTTGATTCGACGCTATTGAGCATTAAATTCGCCTCTCTACTCAACTTTGTCGTCGACTATGTACTCCCTACCTCACCTCTATATTATTCGACTCTCTACTCGCCTCTATATTCGACTCTCTACTCGCCTCTATACTTGAATTTATACTCGACTCTCTACTGACTTCTCTGTTCCCCTCTCTACTCGACTTTGTACTCTTCTCTATACTCGCCTTTTCATTGGCCTCTCTAATTGCCCATCCATTCGATTCTTGACCATTTTATAACCGTTTATCTAACTGTGTTACAACTACCTACTTCTTGATTATGTGTATATTTATACTAGTGAAACTGCCTCAGATTGAATTTGATGATTTGTTCAGTTTTGCTGTTTATTTGTATAATAAGAGTGATAGCCTATCACTTTTAAAGTTGAAAATGTTCAATCACTATTATCTTTGTAGGAAAGTTCTGTGTGATATTTTATTCAACTGTCTTACAGGTATCCACATCTTGGTTGTGTGTGTGTGCTTATTATAGGTAAACTGCCTCGGACTGAGTTATTGCTGGATAAATTGTTCTGTTTTGCTGTTTATTTGTATATTGAAAATAATAGCCTCAATCACTATTGTCATTCCTCAAGGGTTCTGGGTATCTTTAGGCCTTATTATAATAAACAAAAAATATTAATTATTAAATTTTACCTTGATACATTCGATTTACTTTGATACATTCTCTCATTTAATGACCATTTAATATCAGAATGTGGCGGGACTGCGAACTAAATCTAACTCTTTTTTTAATAAGTTTTTACTTGGTGAGTATGATATTTGTTGTATAACTGAGTCATGGTTAAATGATAACTTCAATAGTTCCGAATACTTTGACGACAGATACGTAGTTTTTCGTCGTGATAGGGATGCTTCTGTTGTCGGTATGAAGCTGGGTGGCGGAGTCGTTATCGCTGTGCGTCGTGAAATGAGCCCGGTTCTACGACATGAATGGAATGCGACTGCGCATTCAGATCACCTATGGGTGAGTATCCTCGTCTCTCAACCTAGAAATGCAGTCTCGGGTTCTGGATCCGGGTTTGTGCACATCTGCTGTACATACATACCTCATAGTCCTCGACATGAGACGGAATTGAATTTAATTTACGAATTAGCAAGTAACCTAATAGTGCAGCACCCTAATGACATATTTCTAATAGTGGGTGACTTTAATGTGACGTACGCGATCTGGGATTATGACAATGACTCGGGTTCTATGTTGGTGCATCCTGGTAATGATTCCTTGGTACAATTAACAGTTGATTTTATGAGTTTCACAAATCTAAAGCAATTTAATTCTTCCTTTAATATTAATCATAGGTTACTAGATCTAGTATTCTGTAATAAACACTGCACTGTGGCGACATGTAATGATCCCTTAACCAAAGAAGATGTTAATCATAAACCATTAGTGCTTGAGCTACAACTAGGGACCTTCCGGCCGTTACCCCAAAGATTTATTACTAGAAAACTTTTTCACTGTGCTGACTTTGATGCGATTCGTGCTGAGTTGGCATCCATTGAATGGCATTCTAAATTAACAGTTACCAGTGATATTAGTATGGACTCTATAGTACACGTGTTTTATGATATTTTAAATAGTATAATTACTAAACACGTTCCCATCCGTAAAATGATTGACACCACTCGCTTTCCACCATGGTATACTGTTCCGCTCATTAAATTAGGTAAAGAAAAAAGGAAATATCATACCAGGTGGAAACGATACGGAAATCCCTTGGACTATCAAACATTTGCAACACTACGTAAACGGGAATCGCGCCTTTAGGAGGTTGAGTATCGTAATTACATTAGGCTTAGCGAAGAAAACATTAAAAAATGTCCCAAATTATTCTGGCGATACGTTAAGTCTAAGTTACCGTCTAGTCACATCCCTCAAATGATGAAACTTAATGAACGGGTGTCCGGAAATGGCGAGGACACTAGCAATTTGTTTAATGAATATTTTAATTCTGTGTTTGTTCAAAGTGTAGCGCGTCCGGTTTCATATGATTTTAACTGCCCACCCTTAAACTCCCCGGTCGATCTCAATTCGGTGAGTATCACTATGGAGGTTATTTATAAAGAGCTAAAAAGCATTGACATATACAAGGGAGCAGGGTATGATGGTATACATACCATATTTATTCGCAGCTGTGCTGATCAATTGACGTTACCTTTATACATTATATACAGCAGATCACTGAGTGATGGCATATTTCCAGCAGTATGGAAACAGGCTCTCATAACACCTATTCCGAAAAGTGAAAAAAGGAATGATGTGTCCCAGTATCGGCCTATATCTAAAACTAATTTATTTGGTAAAATTTTAGAAAAGATTGTGACTGCCTCACTGGCTAATGCGCTGAAAAATCATATCTCTCTCAACCAACATGGTTTCTGTAAAAGACGATCTGTTGAAACAAATATGCTCACGTTTACGAACTTTTTAGTGGAGTCTATGGACAGTAAGCTTCAAGTGGACGTCGTGTATACCGATTTTACCAAAGCATTTGATATAATTAATCACGACTTACTCATAGAGAAGATATGGTCTATAGGTATACATGGCGATCTACTCCGCTGGATTCATTCTTATGTTAAGAACCGGTCTCAAGCTGTATCTATAAGGGGTTATGTCTCACGGTTCCTGAAAATCCCATCGGGAATTCCTCAAGGATCCCATGCTGGACCATTGATTTTTATTTTGTACATCAATGACATAGATGAGGTAATCCATAATTCAAACATTTTGTTGTATGCTGATGATGCTAAAATTTTCAAAGCAGTAGGTAGTAGTTGTGACTCCTGGCAGCTGCAATCTGATTTGGAACGAATATCTGAGTATTGTTCTTTGAATCAATTATACCTGAATCTTGACAAATGTTCTGTTATATCGTATACCCAGAAACATAATCCTTATGTCTTTGATTATAAAATTAACAATAATTTATTACGTCGAGTCACATCCGTACGCGACTTGGGTGTACTCATGGATTCTAACTTATCCTATAACTTACATATAGATTCCATTGTTAACAGAGCATTCCGTCAACTTGGATTTATACTTAGGATTTCTAAACCTTTTAAAGATCCCCATACTCTGAAAGTGTTGTATTACAGTTTTGTTCGATCGCTTTTAGATTTTGGTTGCATAGTCTGGAGTCCGTATTTTGCTTGTCATATTAACCGTATTGAGAGAGTTCAAAAGAAGTTTATTAAATCATTAGACTATCGTGGGAATCATGAATACGCATCATACGAGAGTTCACTTGACCGTCACTCGTTAACTACACTTGCTGACCGACGGATAATGTTCGATCAGGTATTTCTATTTAAAATCTTAAATAACTACATTGACGCTCCCCACATTCTAGAAAATATAAGCTTGAGAGTGCCCAGACCCGGTTCTCGGACCTTGGACTTGTTTTCGTACCCTTTTATAGAACAATTTATACCAGTAATAACTTCTTTAGACGTAGTGTTGACACATATAATGGGGATTTTGGAGGCTTGGATGTGTTCAGCAATAGTTTAGCTGCATACAAAATTAAATTGCGCGAACGGCATTTGAAGGTTGGCCTGGACTCATAGAGTGCTAATGTCTACCCATCGCATTGGCATTCTGTGGGTTTGGGTCGGCTTTTGGAGGCTGTTTGCGTAATGAATTTGAATTCGTTGTTTGTCCCTGTATGTGTACTCTTGTCTTCTTGTCTATACGTACCTACTCTTTCTTATGATTATTCATTTTTTGTGTATATTATGTTGTGATAAATATATATTATTATAGTTATATGTAATGGAACTCTAAGTCTGTAAGTATATATTGAACTATTGTATGTAAAAATTGTATGTGACTGTTTGTTTAATAAAAAAAAAAAAAGAATCGCTTGACCTTTGAACCGTAACCGACGACTGACGTCATACAACATTAGCTATAGACTGTCTATTTTGCAAGATACGATAAATAGCATCGTAGTCGATTTAAGTCCTTGTGGTTTCAGATAGTACCGGGTTCAAACCTGGCCTTCTGACACGTGATTATTTTTTCTTTTTGCAATTTATTACTTTTTGTGATTATTTTTTCTTTTTGTAATTTATTACTTGTGATTATTTTTCTTTTTGTAATTTATTAATTTCTTCTGACAGAAAATTTGCAGAAAATTAGTGATACGTTCTATGATTGGCGCTATATTATAGGTATGGTATGGTATGGTATGTTCTTTTTATCTTTTTCCATGTATATAACGAAGAAAGAAAGAAAGAAAGAAAATGTTTTCACTTCTGCCGGCACTCCCATAGTGAAACCTTTCTTTTTTTTCGCCTCTCTACTTGACTCTCCCCACTCGCCTATCTACTCGCACCTCTACTTAACTCTCTATTCGATCACTACTCACCACTACATTCATCTTTCCACTCGCCTCCCTATTCGCCTCTCTACTCAACCCTTTACTGCATTCTATTTGGCTCTCTAGTCGCATATCTACTCGCTCCTGCAGTCGACTCTACTCGACTTTCGATCTTTACACGCCTATCCACTCGTCCCTATAACAATCTCTACTCGCCTCTCCACTCGCTTATATATTTGTTTCGCTACTCGTCTATGTCCGTTCCGAAGCTCTAATTCACCTTTGTACCAAATTTCATGAGGACATCTTAAAAGAAATTCTTACTATTTCATCATCCCATAGCCATATCCCCCTTCTACCCCTTTTTGCTATAAAAGGTAGCCTATGTCCGTTCCTAAGCTCTAAACTATCTCTACCAAATTTCATCAGGAAATCTAAAACGATAAACTTTCATCCCAAGGCCCTGGTCCCCCCCCCATCTTCCCCCCTTTTCACGATAAAGGTAGCTTATGTCCGTTGCCAAGCTCTAAACTATCTCTGTACCAAATTTCATCAAGAAATCTTCAAAAATTACAAACTTTCATCCCAAGGCCCTGGTCCCCCCCCCTTCTTCCCCCCTTTTCGCGATAAAGGTAGCTTATGTCCGTTGCCAAGCTCTAAACTATCTCTGTACCAAATTGTATCAAGAAATCTTCAAAAATGACAAACTTTCATCCCAAGGCCCTAGTCCCCCCATTCTACCCCCCTTTTCGCGATAAAAGGTAGTTTATGTCCGTTCGTAAGCTCTAATCTACCTCTGTACCACATTTCATTAAGATATCTTCAGAAATGACAAACTTTCATAAAAACTTTCATCCCCTATTTCCCCCCCTTAAACCCTCTTTCTCGTGATAAAAGGTAGCCTATGTCCGTTCTCAAGCTCTAATATACCTCTGTACCAAATTTCATCAAGATCGGTTCAGTGGTTTAGGCGTGAAAGCGTAACATACAGACAGACAGACAGACAGACAGACAGACAGACAGACAGAGTTACTTTCGCATTTATAATATTAGTATGGAAGTATGGATACCGAAATTCGAATGGTTTTTACCAGTTTTGCATATCGCTTTATTCCTAAAGACGTTTCTATACCTACCTAACGTAAGGTCAGAAATAATTACGTACACTGTGATTTGTATTATACATTTATTTCTGCGTCAAAGAAGTTGAGAAATCTCTTTTCGTGCAGTCGTTTTTAACATTTTTGAACATATTTCTGTCAAGTTTCATAGCAAATTGCATAAAATAAAAACACATTTTACACTAGGATGCCATTATCAAATAATGTCGAATTTTTTATTAAAAAATGGAGCATAATAATGACTAGGGACTGGTAAATTTACATTTGATCATGCACGTATTTTTTTTTAAAAACATGAAAATCCTCTAAATCGCTGCTTTCAAGCTCTCGCGGCCATCTCGCTCTCGCCCCGTCGCACAGGCACACATTCGCAGTCGTTCACGACCCTGCGCCAATGTAGCATTGACATTGGTGGACACGTAAGAGTCCGCAATTGCTTTCTCGATTCGTACATCAATCAGTATCAATGCCCTCGATCTGGATATTCCATAAACCTGACTGAAAAACAAAAAAAAATCAGTATTCCCACACTTAACTCACAAATGTTCACTAACGAAAAAAAACATTTATTAGAAAAAATCGTTGGAAACGTGGTTTTTCCCTATTTTAGGGTGCGGAAAACGTAGTTTATAATATTATATCATTTGCCAACTTCATACTCACTTTAATATAAATTGTACAGAGTGGTGAGTTCTTAGGAAAAAGAAAACGTGAATTATTTACCCCTTAAAATCCCCTTAAATAAATGTACCCCCTAAAACCTCCTGGACATCTAGAATCCCCCTTAATTTGGGGGGAAGGCCGCTGGGTCGTAGTGCTAGGCCGAAGGTGAGGTTGTCATGCGACATATCCCTCGGACCCCGGCTGACCCAGGGCCATCCCTCTCGGTCTGTCCCTGCTCGGGAGGGGGGACCGCGCGGTCTCCGACTCAACCCCGGTGTGGGGAGGCGCACATCGTGCTACGATGCGCGCCGCCGCCGTGGCCTGCTTCTGCTAGGGTGACGGGCGGCTCCACCCGTCACCCTCAGGCCCGCGCTCATGGAGGGCGGAGGTCGGTCTGCGCCTTCCGACGCCCGAGCCGCCTACGAGCGTGTGCAGCAATGTTAGCGAGTCTCTCTTGCTCATCGCGCCGCGCCCGCTCTGCTGTCTCCTTGACGAGCATGACCTGCTCGCAGAAGGAGGCGCTGGCCACGCACGCATCCGCGCAGCGGACCATCGCTCGAGTAGGGTGGAGAGCGTGAGTACTCTCACCCCCAGGGCCGCCACAAGCTCCCGCTTCGGCGTCTCAAACGCCGGGCACTCGGTGAGCGTGTGCAGCCCCGAGTCCACGCTCGCGTCGCACTCGGGCGTTGGCTCTATGCCCATCAGATGCAGATACCACCCCAAGCTACCGTGTCCGGTAATGATCTGCGTCTGACGGTACGATAGGCTACCGTGTGGTCTCTCTAGCCACTCCCCCATGATGGATCTTATCGCCGCAATCACGGCGTGCAGAGGTCGCACTGTAACCCCGGCCATAATAATCGCTAAGTTTAAATTACAGGAATCAAGAATCACATTGAGACGTTATTCCAAGTAATTTTAACATGCATGTATTTGAACATACTTAATTAAATTCGATTATTTCTCATGTATCCATTTCCAAGTATTATACAGGATATATTTTTTAAACGTGGCAGTATGAGGAGGCACCTTCATTGTTGTAGTTACAGCAAAATGTTATGTAGGTACGTGTTCATTCACGAGTATGTAAATCAATGTACGTTTCAGCAAATTTTGTAGTTGTGTTCATGTCGGTAAGTGTGAGTATTGCCTGTAGACTTGACGCTGAAGAGGATAAGAGGATGAACTGATCCGAATGCATCTTAGCGGTAGGACCGTCCACAATACTTACCTACCTATTGTATATAAGATTTCTTTGAAAATGTTCAAACTTTGGTAACGATTTTCATATTGTAATTTTATAGCGAGAATAATAAAAGTTGTGCAAAATATAGACAGCAAATAAATCAGTGTTAACAGTTTCCATGGAACCTACGAAAACAGATAAAAAACGAAAGATTAAGATTCCCTCCGAACATACGCCAAAACCAGTTTAGCTCTTACAGACAGTTTCTATTGTATTATTTTTGCTGAACAACAAATACACTATTTCAATATATTCTGTAATATAAATACACATGCATAAATACCAATTAATTCCGTGAAGAATATACAAGCTCGCATTTGTACACATTTAGTTCATTACATACTACAGCAATTAGTATTCAGTAGTCAAAGTCGCGTGTATTCAGAATGTAAATAACGTTTCAAATAAATGGAATTCCCACAACTTACCCGAAGCTATTTTCTATCCGATATTCATAAACAGATGGTTACGATCACTCGAATCCGTAAATTCGTTGACTAAAACATTTCTTCCTTTTTCGCCTACACCGTGATCGACAGTAAAGTTTAGAAATATCAAATCAATTTTACTATGTCTGTTTTAAATAGAAAATCTGTATTTTGTAATATGATTGAATAAAAATAAAATTAAATATTAATGGTACCTATAGAGTATTCTTAAGGAAAAGTCAAATGTATGACATTATGTATCTCTCTTTCACATTGTCCGGCCCGATATTGGTTATCGGAGCCAATACCACCGTGTTGGCCCGATATCGGATCACAAAGAGACTAAACAGCGACTGCAAGCAACGTTAATGACATTTTCTTAGTTACGTGTCTTTTCGCGTTAATTGATGACGCCGATCACGCATATCAGAAAAAAACTCGATACTTTGTCATGTAAATAAGGTCATAAATTGCTTGCACTTTTTCTTTTTTTTTCATCCCTACTATCCCTAACTAGTCTGTGCTTTCGAACAAGGCCGTATTGGGCAAATGTTATCGGATATATGTGAAAACAGCTATCGGCGTCCAACACCGATAACGGATACCAGATATCGGATGATGTGAAAACGCTCCTTACGTTGGTAGTATTTATATGGTGGCACTTCACATGGCTATTTTTGGTTGCTATTGAGCGCTTGTTGTATTTGGCAAAATATTTAACGTACATACAAACATGTAAATATTGGCAAATACGACCATCTTATCTTGAGATCGTTTGCCATATTTAAGTTAGCCATCACTTAAATAAATTGTATAATACGTAAGAACTTTACCTAAACGGAACTTCACTGTAGTTTTTCAAATGCTGCATATTTTCTTTTTGGTTGTTTATGGATCTAACATGTTAAACTTGTTAGACGAACTATTTTCTACTGTTCACTTCTTCACACACACTGTCTTAAAGGTTTCTCATCAAAACTCCTGTTCATCACAGTTATTAGGTACTAATACGATATAAAAGTTATGCTAATATATTTTTACATATTTAATTTTAAAGCCTCCTTCCAAAATAAAACTGTAACTTTTATTAATATTAAAACTTAATATAAAATTATCTAAAATCATAAACCTAAAATTTAATAAAAATCTTAAAATTAAAATCTAATCGGTGTTGGCGAGGTTTGACCTACCAGACCTCGCCGTAACCAATCCAAATATCTCCTTCTATATCTGTCTTTGAGGCGACAGTGGAGTGTGTAGCCACCCCTTACTTTACATTTATTTATCAAGGCATAGGTATCTACCGTCACATTATGCTTTACATTATATGTGGTTAAATCGTCCATTCAATTTCAGCGGGGCCTTATCTGTGAAACGTCTTAGAAAACGAGTAAGGTTCACGTAAGCGTCATCGTTATCGGACGAGGTATCGAACTATGTTCCGGCTCAGTCCATTAATACACACATGATGTAGCTATATATAACCGTGGCTTACAAAGTTTTTGAACGTTACAACTATTCTATTTATTTAAACATAGAAATTGTCATTAAGACAGTTTGTTTGACCATGATGCAATTCACAGTATTAACATTATTTCTCTCTGGATGAAAGTCGGCCAATGCAATGAAAACCGTATAAGGTGGGGTTTCTCGGACAAAGTCGACCCACTGTGTGAATGCGGAGCTACACCGCTGACTATGACCCACGTACTAACTTGTGCTACTTGCCCAAACACGTGTACACCGGAGGAACTCAAGAGTGCCTCTGAGAACGCTACCGGGGTAGCTACACACTGGGCTAACCAAATCTGATTGTGTGCACTCGACTTGACAGAAGTATTATATTTCAACAATTTGTGTCTTACATTAGCATCTATGTATCTCCTAACACTCTCGTCTTTCTATATGACATGTGTTCGAAAACCCAAAAAAAATACATTGAAGATTTTTTTTGAAGTGAAAATTTCTTTAGCTGCATGGAATGGGTAAAAAGTGTTAAACTCGCGTCAGGATCACGTGTTAAACTCGCGTCAGGATCACGTGACCTTTGACCCGTAACCGACGATTTTGTAGGACGACAAGACGTCATACAACATTCCTAGCTACAGATTGTTCATTTTGCTAGGTACGCTAAGAAGCTTTGTAGCTTAGCGGTAAGCGCTTCGACTGTAAGTCCTTATGGTTTCAGATAGTACCGGGTCGAACGAACTTGGGCTTCTGACGATTTTTGTGATTATTTTTTCTTTTTGTAATATATTACTTTTTGTGCTTATTATTTCTATTTGTAATTTATTAACTTCTTCTAACAGAAAATTAACAGGAAATTAGTGATAGGTTCTATGATTGGCGCTTTGTTATAGGTATGGTATGGTATGTTCTTTTTATCTTTTTCTCTGTGTATAACGAAGAAAGAAAGAAAGAAAAAGTTTTCACTTCTGCCGGCACTCTCGGAGTGCAACCCGTCTTTTTTGTATACCACTTAGGTGGCAGACAAGCACACGGCCCGCCTGATGGAAAGTGGTTACCGTGGCCTATGGACGTATGCAACACCAGGAGCGTTAGACTCGCGCTGCCGATCCGGCAGAAACTTTCTAAAGTAGAACACACACAGAGGAGCAAAGTCCCTCCTGAGGCTGAGAGGTTCTACGTCATCTTCGAGCTCGGGATTGTCGACGAGTCTCAACGAGCTTCTTCGCACCGAGTTGAAGGGGTCCAGCTGGTATGTAGGCGCTCCGGCAAAAAGGTGACAACAGTACTGAATATGGGGCCGAACCCGTGCTTTATAAAGAAGGAGTCGTTGCTCCACAGTGAAGTACTGCTTCGCCCTGTTAAGCACTCCCAGTTTCTTAGATGCCAGCTTGGCCTTGTCTTCTAAATGACTACGGTACTGGACATCACTTAAGATGTCGACACCCAGGATCCCGATAATCGAGGAGATGGTAAGCAGTGTGCCCAGGAACTGCGGCGCTACAATAAATGGGGTTTTCTTAGCGGTGAACACACATACTTGTATCTTGGTGGGGTTGAATTGGACTAGGTTTAGTCCAGCCCAATCGGATACTCCCGAGAGAGTAGCCTCGATTTCGGACACAAGTTGTTCGCGACTCTCCTTCACCTCGGACTGAGGGATGTTTACACGTCCCGTGTAACATGCGTCTTCAATACTGTTGTCCGCATAACAATGAATGGAGTCATTGACATGCAGCAGAAACAGGGTCGGAGATAACACGGAACCTTGTGGGACACCAGCGTTTATGTCCATGCGGTCCGAGCGGCTGCCGTTCACGACGGCGTGGATGCTTCTGTTGGACAAAAAGCTGGCAATCCAATCACACAATCCCTCAGGGAGTCCATAGGATGGTAGCTTCGCGAGAAGACCTGTGTGCCAGACCCGATCGAAGGCCTTCGCTATATCAAGGCCGACCGCCAGTGCCTCACCTCGAGTCTCGATGGCTCGCGCCCACTGGTTTGTGAAATACACAAGAAGGTCACCGGTTGAGCGACGGTGGCGGAATCCGTACTACTGAATACTGTACTACTGAACTAAGCTGTTACTGAAATACGCCTGTAGGTATAACAGCTTATAACGTCTCCACTCACACTTCAGGATCATTTTCATCCTTGCGTTAGTCCCGTTCGCATTCGTGGCCTTCACCTAGGAGTTCGGGGTCGGCTTAAAGTATGATTTGGCTTGGGTTTTTCGGCTCCCGAATTGAGTTGTGAGAGTTATCCATGTCACACATATAAGCCTTCATCCTAACCTCATTAGCTGGGACCAACTTTCAACATGCCTTTCGTAGCACTATGCAATAAAATTCAGTAATATTAAACAATACAGTACCTTGATTATGACAAAAATTGGTTAGTTTGGGTTTATATCGGCCCATTATCATCTATTCAATACCCATTATCAATATATAATAAGCCCTATCTTGCCAATATTGGCTTCTATCTGTTTACAAACGATAGCTTACCTATTATGCGGCATTCAGTGATTGGGATTCGGCTGTTAGTGATTGCATATTTAACAAGTTTGGAACGATCATTCCTAATCTGGGGGTTGTATTTGCTATTTTAGTAAAAAATATTATCCTTCCATAGGTTTAAAGGTGTTGAGTCACTAACACTTTGGAAACTTTAGCGTTATACCTTGTCCTTTGTATTTGATGGAAGAAAACCGAGAAAATGTAAATTACTATTAAGAAAAAAATATTTGAGAGACAATTAACTCTCTAGATTAAAGTAATACAAAAAAAACTCTTATATGAACATGATATCCGTGGTAAAATGATTTTACTTATGTGGAAAAAGATAATCGTATTTGGACAGACTCGCAATAGCGAACCGAATATTTAAACCACAGATAATATAATACAATTCTTATACAGATGCACAATCCGGAACAAAAAATTTGTTCCTGACTGTGCATCTGCAATTGTTGTAATTGTATTGGCAAACTTTTTATAATTTTTAGTATTAAAATTAGCTTATCAAAAATAAAATATAGGTACACTAAACACATTATTGAGTATGACTGAATAAAACTATTAATATTCTAATCTATAGTGATAATGACAGATTCTACAGTAATTGTAAAAGTTACAGACATAACTATGCCGCTAGATGGCACAAAAATAAATAAATAAAATTAAATAAATAGCACGATTGTCACGAAATCTTTATTTTATATGATAGTTTTATATGACACATGCTTACATTATTATGTGTTTAAGTTCTGAAATCATTTACGTACTAAATCAGCAAATTAGCGTTTTAACATGGTTTTAACTTTTTTATTTCTTTAAATGAGTCTACTAGTGCCAGCTATTCATTTTTGAATATTACTAAAGATATTTTCTTACTATCGGTACTCCATGCCTTAACTTAGGTTGATTTATGTTATGAACACAGTATCATCTTTAACCTTTTTTTTTTCGATACAAGCGGTAAAAGTGTGGTGATTTTATAAAAAACGTTCCGAACAAAAAAGACAAAAGTTATACGGAAGTTTTTCAATCTTTTGAACTGTTCAAGTCTTTATAAGCACTTTTCTGTAGCTTAAGCGTTACGAATCTCTGAACTTCTTTATTTTATGAAATTTTTGCCTTTACTACTTTAGAAAGTAATTAAGTACAACGGAGAATGCTAGCAGTGGAATTAGGAATACTTAATTTATTCAATTAGATAGATATAGAAAAAAAGATAAAGGCAGTACCAAAGTTGCTTTTTATATTTTGTTTTTTATTTATTTACTCTTGAAGAAGGCTTACAGACTAAAAACAAATTTTATTAACAACAATGTGTATCAATATTGTTAACAACAGGCCTCCATAGCTAAAAACAATAAACGATGATAACGGATACGGTAGCTGGTAATATACACTACATCCAAGGTGTATACACAATAGTGAGCTTGGAATAGTAGACTGACTTACATACAAATCTTAAGGTTATCTAACATTACACTTATCTAACTGTTTGAGTGGCGTCACCGGCATCATCAACAAAGAAAGATTTTGCTAAAAGTTGCTCCACTTGACTGGTTTTGGTGCTGAAAAGATCGAATTGCAACGAATTGGGAAGTTCATTGAAGGTTATCATTACACTTATAGTAGGTAATAGAAACTATCTATTATCAGTGACTTCTATGTATAATACTAGTTTGGATGTACGAAATGATATCACGAAAGATCACAACTTGAGTAGCAATATTGCAGAATTATTTGTAGCTGTAGCAGATGATATTAAAAAAAACACGCTATCATTATACGCATAAACATTAAAATTCTTCACTTAGTTATCTAGTCTGCGTCCCTTAGCTCTCCTCCATTCACGCCTTACTCCCAGAACCATAATACAATTTTTATTCTTTACAGCGTATCTAGAATAGATGAAATCTACGATGACATAATGTGACTATGTCGTTGGACATGCCTTAGAATTTTTTATTAATTACAGGAATTAAGATTTAGCCTTTATTGCTTTTATAGCTGTTTCTTGACAGGTTTGAATTCCAGTCACATCAGTTTCGTATATCTTGAGTTCCAGATGCTCAATGAAGTTTTCCGATAGTTGATTCTGAAGACTTATCCTTTTACGGGGTGAAGAACCTACATTTAGTAGAGAGTGATGGCTATTTCCTAAATTTGTTTGAAAAGTAATAAATAATTGTTATAAAATTAAAAATATATAAATTATAAATATATATTATCTTTATAAAATTAAACATTTGTTTGTACCGGAATAATGGTCGTAAGATACTCATAATAATTTTTATTGAAGATTCTCAAAGTTTTTATCCATGTTCGGAAAGTTTGAAAGCTGATACTTCCCTAACAATAAAAACCCTGAGATATAGTCCGGTACCTGACTTTTACAACCTTATCTATGAAAGTTATATAGTTATGGTTACTTACTCGTATCTGAAGCTTAGGGTACCTACTAATAAACTTATTCTTCACATTTCATACTCTAAATAATAATAGATTTTACACGACGAGTTCTGAGGCGTAGCGGTGCTGTGGTAGAGCGATCGAGCGCTAAATCAGAGGATGACACTTCAATTCCTATACATACATAAAAAAAACAATATTTGCATTGAGCATTCTAGAGCTCATATGATGAGTTCGGCTTAGTTTAGTTCTGTGTATTATGTCCTAGATTTTTTCTCTTCAAGGTTCATTTTCGTTATTCCGGACTCAGGCATTAAGATACAAATATAAATTACAAACGTTCAGATGAAATAGGATATAACTACATACCTTTTCATATAATATTGTATGGAAATTCAACATATAGCTCTCATCTATTGTACATACAACAAGAACAAGTGATTATTTTGCTTAACAGCCCTCCTCTCTCTCCTCCAAGACTGCGAAAGGAGTATCTCCCTGCACCCTTTTAATTAAAAATCATATGAAGTTGCAAAATACGTCGTATTTATAGTATCAGTCTGTATTCAATTCCAAGTCTTTGCCATCAAAAGAATCATTCCGAGCGCAGTGCTTTAAATTTTCCTTCGCATATAAACGGTGGATATAAAAATATGACGGAGAGAAATAAAGTGTAATCCAATCTCCTGTCGACTGGGAATCGATTTATTTTGCGCTCCTACATTGTTTCTAGGTATAAAATAGTTTAACAAAATATTAAACATGAAGCTGAAAGACTAACTATTAGATTTAAGATTGTATGTACCTATAAAATCTTTGTTTTGTTACAAAACCAATCTAGGTGACCAGGGTCAAAACGCAATGGGTCCCTAATGAAAATTCTTAGAATGAAAATTGTATATTCGTCCCTTATACATGTGCTGATTGGTCCCCAGGTAGGAGACCAGCGAATTATAATTAATTTTTGCACCCCTTGGGAAATAAAGGCGTAAGTTTAAAACTTGAACATTACAGGAGAGCTAAAGAACTGTTAGACTAGGTTTACTGCACTGCTACTTTGACGAAACGAATTTGCGAACGTTTTTTTGGTATAGATCCATCTTTTAACATCATAATAATATCTTTACTTGTACTTTTCGAAATTGCACGAACAAAAAATATATATATTCGTACTTATGCCTTTATTTCCCTGGGAGTAAGTTTTGAGGTACTTTATACTTTTGCGTCTGAGAAATTGAATTAGTATTATTGAAATAAAACTGAATAGTTCACATGTAAAACAATTTTAGTTTAAATTATGGACGTTTTTATCCAACCCTTATCTGCTAAAGCTTATTTTTTCGTAGATAGAAACTTTTTCCGGCTATAATATGGCGATAAGCCGGTACCCGATCTCGTACCATTTACTGGAAAAGAGTCTATATCAACCCCGTTGATTCCTTTCAAGGGCTATGGAACGTAGATGTGTGCCCATATCAACATAGAAATAAGATTCTGCTTATTGGATACTTGCCGCCTACGACAACATATGATATTGGCATAAATGATACGATAGGTTTATCATTTTGCAAAGTACGGTGCAATACTGCTATAATACTTTATTGAAATTCATGCATTTTAACGAGCTTCAGTATAGGAGAACACGAGAACACAATTTTATCCTATTAACCTTAACTTATTTTACGTTCTAATAGATGTGAAATGAAAAATAAATGAGAGATAATAAATAATGTGGTGATAATAACGCTATGACGTTTGTTTGCCTAAACGCACTGATATTTGAAACCGCCTACATATACAATTTTAAAATCTCTTTGTGCTTTCATAGCCCAGTTCGTGGCAAAAGTTATTAGGTTATTTCATTTTACCATACTTAGGTGCTGAGCAAGATGAATAAAGAGCAAAAAGACATTTGCTAAAAATCACAGGATACAGCGAGTAATTCCTACTTAAATTCAATCATAAATTGTTTTACTTGTCCTTAAAGGATTGAGAAGGACTTTTTTGTAAATAAGCTAATACATCCAATGCAGACTTGAAATACATTTGGGCGATTCCTGTCTTTTCCAGTGCTCAAAGCTAAAATGGTATAGAGTATTTTGATCCACATAAGAAATAGGATCGATGGGCACAAAAAAAAAATTTGGACTTTTAGCACTTTTCTTGCTGCTGAATGTAAAAAATTTTTAAAATCTTTGAATGCAGTTCAAAATATCTTAAAATGTTAGGAAGATCTCCTAACAATATATTAACCTTAGTAACCCGTTTCAAAAATACATCCCGATAGCATCAACACACACTGATACTTAGTTATAACACAAATAACTAGAGTACGGTCCAAATTGTATGACATCCAATTTTTTTCAACAAAAGTTAATCAATTTCCTCACAATAGGCTATCTCTTAAACATGTTTATCTTCCCTTCATCCCTAAACCCATTTCACTGGTGGACAAGTAATCAGCAAGCGTTACGGACCTCTGCCACGTTTGACACAGGAGCCTCCTAATGTTTGCTGGGGCAGACAGCTTAACGTGCAGAGACTGGTCATTAATCTAGTTTAAATTACCGCCGTATGAGCTTACTAAATGTGGTCAGTTTAACTGTTATTAAGTTTGTCAAGAATCGTTTAAGATTAAATAGCGATGCAACATAGCTAACCATTTATTGTAACAGGATGACCTCTTTGGCATAACGGTAATATTCGGCTGCTCAATCAAAGGTCACGAGTTTGATTACTTCTTCGTGCAAATATTAGTATGCAACTATGCATTAATATGTATATGTCTATGTTTTATGTTTAACTGCACCAATTATACAAGCTGCACTTAACTTATGTGATTCTTAAATTATGTATTAAGTATAGGGTCCGTATTCCAGTACGATACTCAGTCCTGAATAAAAAAAAAAATTGTACTAGGATATTTGGAACTCTAAACACTGAATATAATAAATATCTAATCTCGTGGTAGAAGTAAAAGGGCTTTTTTGATTTTGATAAATCGATTAAGATAGAAAAAAAGATGGGTTGCACTCTGGGAGTGCCGGCAGAAATGAAAACATTTTCTTTTTTTCTTTCTTCGTTATATACATAGAAAAAGATAAAAAAGAACATACCATACCATACCTATAATATAGCGCTAATCATAGAACCTATCACTTATTTTCTGCTAATTTTCTGTCAGAAGTAATTAATCAATTATGAAAAGAAAAAATAATCACAAAAAAATAATAAATTACAGAAAGAAAAAATAATCATAAAAAGTAATAAATTACAAAAAGAAAAAAATAATCACCAAAAGTAATAAATTATAATAAGAAAAAACAATTACAAAAAATCCCTGAAGGCCAGGTGGTATGAACCCGGTACTATCTGAAACTATAAGGACTTACAGTCGAAGTGCTTACCGTATAAGCTACGACGCTATTAGTTGTAAATTGCAAAATAGATAGTCTGTACCAATCTTGTATGACGTCAGTCGTCGGTTACGGTTCAAAGGTCAACTAATCCTGACGCTTCCTTAACATTTTACACCCATCCAACGCCGCTAAAGAAGTTTTCACTTCAAAAATATTGAATCGGTCAAGGCGGGATTTGATAAGTTTAGATTAGACTTACATGAGGAATGCTCTGACCACTGAGCCACCGGACCCTGCCCGTACTAATCCATTTTTTTCTTATACATATCCGTCGTTGAGACGAGCCCGGAGCCATCTATCAATCCCGCCTAGACAGATTCAATATTTTTTCTATGTTAACCGATTTGAATAATTAGCATGCAAAATGCTTTAAAATTTCATTCACTTACTTATTTTGAAAAAGCAAAAGTGGTTCGATTTTACTCCTGATTTTTTGCACATGCCCGTTGACCTAAAAAAGGCATTGCACAGCAAGCAGGCTTTAGCAGGTACATAATAAGAAGAAAAACAGCTCTCCTTGCAACCCTCACTCTACAAACCACAAACGATTTATTTCTTTGTACTGAAATGTGAGAGATCAATGCGAGCGCTTTTCGCATAAGTAAGTATTTATGCATTACTTCAATAATTGCAAATTGACATTTCTTATTCATTATATTTTGTGATAACGCTGTGGATTATGTACCTACCAGAATAATATGTACGTTATAAGTTACTAGCTTTTTATCTGCGGCTCCGTCCACATGGACGGTTCCTATAATATCGCCACCAAGTCTTTTTAATCGATTACCGCATAGCAAAATGAGGGCTATGATTTTGACAGGATATGTATGTATGTATGTGCACCTGTTTCACATAACTCTTCGATTAATAATTACTTAGAACTGGACAAATGAGGTATAGTTAGAAGCATCTTGGTCGACCGCTGGTTAGGCTATATAACGTGTCACTAAAACTAATGTGGCACCGTCTAGCTGTGATAAAGTACTTGTGTTAAAAATAAATTTGAGATAAATTTGCCGCTTGGCATCATTTGGACCTAATTAGCACATTTCAAATATGTTTAAATTATTAGCTGTTACTTGCACCAAAATAATATAAATATTATGACAGCTGACACTGAGACGGCTATGACCGCGTGGTCCAAGGGCTTTGTCCAACCGATCGGACGACGTGGACTCTTTGGCTTCACAGATAGTAGGTATATTTTTGTAGCCAACAAATACTAAAAGCAGAATAAATGAAATATTAAACTTGGGCTCCCGTATTACAAAGTTATTTGCCGTTTTATTCTTGAACCTAATAACGGCAACCATTATAAGCTTATTCAGTGTTCCGGAGAGCACGTTAAAAATTGAAATTTTATTCTACCCGTTATTATCAAATTCATGCCAATATTATAAATATGAAAGTAACTCTGTCTGTCTGATGTTGCTTTGGGGCCTAAACCACTCAAACGGTTCTGATGAAGGGTAGAAGGGTAAGATTAGACCTTTAGAAAACATAGGCTATGTTTGGTTACGATAACCGACATTCACGCGGGTGGAGCCGCAGGCAACAGCTAGTATTTAATAGAAGTGTTCCAAAATAATAATTTGGATTAAAAGTTATCAGACAATACGACCAGTTTAAAAAGACGTACAATCGATTGCATTTTTCAGTGCAATCGGTATACGTCCCTTATAACTGCGCACCCTGTACCTGCAGTAACTGCATGTCTCGTTTGATCTTGTATAACTTCCTTTGGAAAGTGCTCCCCTTGGACCGCACAAGTTCTAAACTAGTTTTCTTTATTTTCTTTCTTACAATAAATTTTTAAATCACTTGAAAACACTTGCACTTTATTACTATTACTTACTGATAATGAGAAATATTTATTCTCGAATCAAATCAAATTACATATATTTCGAATTGTGTAAGACTATTACAGCTTTTTGAATTCCAATTCTCCTTAAAACTAAATTTACCACCGCTTCCTAGCCGCTATAAGAAGAAACGGCGGCGCAACAAACTACACTGCGGCATTTTCAAGACGTCATTTTATAATGACGTCTCAAAAATGCCGCATTTCTGAAGACTAAACCGGTCGAAATTACATTTGTCTCGTGTCAAAGTTAAAAAAAAAAACTTTATAATAAAATAATTAACCTAAGTTAAAATATGGTAAAATAGTCACGTTCATGGTACAATATTATTGTACATCATTTTAGGAGGGGCCTACATCATGCTCAAGCCAGCCACCCATCGTTTTCGCTACCCATAAGAACCTATTCTCTGCATAACGTAGCCTACGTGTTATTCAAGACTATAATCTATTCCTGGACTAAATTTTAGTAAGTTCAGCCGTTAGAGCGTGGTTGAGTTATAAACATTTAAACATCTTCACAAACTATTTTCATTAGTAGTTTAGTTAGTTATAATATTTGCATTATAGGATAGGATAGTAGGATTTTGTATGTAAAAATCAAGAAACACAATGGTACGAGTACAATTGTGTAGGTGGCCTACTTCCATAAATTAGAATGTACAATTTAAATTATTCGGTTCTTGCTTTTAAGCGAACGCTGTGATTGTTTAAAACACCTAAAGGTTTAGTACGTTGCAGGTGTAGAGTGCAATTCAAGTATTTTTTGGAACGGTGAATCGGAAATTGCGAGCAACGATGTGTAAAAAGAAAAATCTGACACAGGCGCCTTCGGCTCTTAGCCACAGATAAATGAATAACGTACTGGTTAGATGCGAACTAACGTTAATTTGAGTCGATGCAGTATCGAACAAAACAAATTTTAGGTACTCGTATAGGTTCAAAATAATTGTTAATGAATTGCCTGGCGTATGGTAACAGGCTGAATGTGACCACAAGATGAAACACGAGAGTTTAAAATGGTTATGTTATTTTATACAGAATAAGTTGCTAAGCAGTAAGAGCGTTTTCACATTCATTCGATATTCGATATCGGCGCCGATAGCTGACATCCGATAGCTAACACCTTGTGCTGTTTTCACATTTGTACGATAAAATCGGCCCGATACGGCCATTTGCTCGAAAGCACAGACTAGTTAGGGATGCTAGAAATGAAGAAGAAAGAAAAAGTGCAAGCAATTTTCCACCTTGTTGACATGACATGGTATCGAGTTTTTTTTCTTTAGTCTCTTTGTAATCCAGTGATCCGATATCGGGCCAAAACAATGATGTTGGCTCCGATACCCGATATCGGACTGGAAAATGTGGAAGAGAGATACATATATCATACATTTGACTTCCACCGATATCGTATGTCGGATGTCGGATGTCGGATATCGAATATCGGATATCGGACAATATAAAAACGCTCTAACAGTTGTCATGTCAATTAAAGCTGATTTAGGGATTTTTAAACGCTCTGTGTAGATTTTGTAGTTCAGTGTCTCCGGGTACTACTCGAGGAAAATACTACAGCGTGATTATTTCGAAGTCATGATGATGTTTCTAGCGTCCAATTTATTGCTCGAGGAGGTAATTTGCACGTGAAACAGAGTAATTTTATATAAAGTAACATATTGCCCAATCCATCAGGGCAGTTTTTCTTTTAGGAGTCACAATTTTGGACGTAGTGTAGACAGACATCAGGGTTTAGTTTTCGTCAAAGCCCTAAAGAGTCACGGTTGTTGTCCGTTGTCCATTAGGGTTAAGGCTTGTCTGGATGATGCCATTTGGATTATGTTTCATAGAGTTAATCTTCCTTGCGTGAGCCTTTGTTCTATTAAGAAATATAAAAAATACAAGTAGTCAGTGCAATATAAAATGTTGTAAATATGAGTTCTTTAGATCGAACAATAACGAAACACTTTTTCAATTTATTTGTTCATAACATGGCTGTAATCTCACCGCAATAAGGCACATAATGATAGCTATTATCAAACTGTGGTTATTTGATTGTTAATAAATCACGAGTGGGATAATGACTTTCTTATTAGTTGATTTGCATTATTGTAAAAAAGGCCACAAAAAGATCGTGTTCGGTAGACCAAATAAATTAACCTATTCCTTGTTCATTTCATGCAACTTCGTATTTAAATAGAAAATTTCATCTTGTACGTGTATACTATTCATGTTTTTACTGAAATATAACTTTTGTTTTCTAATTTCTCTGTTTAAAGGCGCCCACTCACTAACAGTTTACCGGACGATATAAATCTGTCAGTTAATCGCAATAACCCACACACTCACAGTTTCGTTAACGATTTTGGACTGACGACTAATACGATCCGATAGTGTGTGGCCGCCGAACGATTCTGACCCTTTAGACAAGTGGATCTTCACTTTGAGCTGTTCGAATTCGAATAATGCTTTTGCAAGAGCAGTGATTGCTTACGATTTGGTAAGGATTGCAACGGATTAGAAAGAGCCTGTCGTATGGACGACAAGTCTAGATTCGAAATTGTCCATGGTCTAGGGCAAAAATCGAGATAATATCGAATTGAATTTCGATTATGAAATTAGTTTTCTAAATAATTTCATATCTCGAGATATTCTTTGAATGATAATTTAAATACACGATTAAAACCTAGTCAATAATCGGGTGTCGTTTTTTGTTTTCAGAGAAGTTGAAGATTTATAATTTATTAGTGTCAAAATCCTCCTGCCTCCCATATTTATTGTGATTCAGTGCAATGGAATCCCTCACAATCAGACTTATTTCAATAGTATAATATTAATTTATAATTTTAGTTTAATAGTTAATATGGTAATCATGATCGTTAATGTGATTTCCACAAGGACATTGAATTGTTTAACTAATAATGTAATAAGTTAAGAAAATCACGTCCCGCTTGTTCATGACCGCCATAGTTAAGATAATGTTATTTTATAAATTTAAATTAAGTCAAAAGATAGCATGGAATTAGAGGCTATCGGAATCGACTCGTCTTATCTCGCTCTGTTTGTGTTCATTAAAAGACCTAATGGTCGACACTGAACCAATAGTTAACACTTTCGAAAAAAACCTTTATTGTAAAGAAAAGTAACTATCTAGTTTACTTGACTACTTACTTAAAAGACATCTAATGGCATATATAATACATGTTCAAAATTTCGCAACACAGTTATGAGTAAATATTGAATTTTCGCCAGTTGTATCTTCAGATTTTTGTTAAGGGTAGGAATTTTTAATAGGTATGATATTATATTTATTAATAATGATTATCACTATTTTTAGTACAGATGTTAAAAATTATGTAACTTGTTGACCTACGTAGACAATGAGCAGTTTTCTAGTAGGTATTTATAGCATTCCTAAAGACGCTCTAGATGGCGCGGCCGGCACTTTTGGTAAGACTTTCAGTAGGTACTTTACTTTAAGTACTTTTTCAGCTGACGACTAGCCTTGTCCACATCTATTCTTAAAGCCCTAATCCATTGATTTCGTTGTGTAATATGTTATGGAATCATGTCATTTTATAAAAAAAAGAAAAAGAAATATGACTCTTCCTGACATCTATTTCTCGATGTGAGCAACTAACTGCTTTAACGACACAACAACACTAAAGATACGAACAGATGGCGTTGTCACAAAAAAATACCGAGCGAAGCTCGGTCATCCAGGTACGTATTATTAACTAAAATTATGTAGGTATCAACTTTTTGAGGTTACTATGTTACATACAAACTTCAACGCTTCAGAAACAGCAATCAATCAAATTAAGACATTCGGTCAGTTCATGTTCAAGTTCAGTACCAAAAGCTATGCTAGCGCCATCTCTGATGATTTTAAAAACCAAGTGATTTTAATACCTACTGGAAAACTGCTCATTGCCGTATTTTTATGGTTAGATTTTCTATCAGTTTTATGTGATTATCGACTATTGGTGTTTACCATGTTTACCATGTGTATAATAATTATATATAAAGTAGAAATATGTTGGTTTATAAAGATTTTATCTGCTAATGTCTAAATTAAGAGAAGTTTTAAGACCATTCTTTTTTTAAAAATATGTGTAATTTTGCAGACTGAAGTTTGATTGGTCCTTAAAATGTCTACCATTGGCGCTTTTACCTTACTTAACTAGTCAATATTTCTTCTTGCATTAATCGAGATATCTCGAATCATCTTCAACATCAACATCATTAACTCATTCTCATCATCATCAATAAATGAAGATACAAACAAATGAAGACATGGCTTAAAGGTCTTGTTACCATGCCAATAATATTCATAAAAAAAACCAACTGTCATTCGTTTTGTTACATGAAATTTGTTTTGAGTACCTATACAATACCGAATACGTCCATGGTTTTGGCACTCTGAAATGTGAATACTGAAACATAACATTATATGTTGAAAATTGAAAAAGAAATCTGATGAACGACTCTGGTGCATCTTTGGAGACTGAACCCGATCTCAACGTTGATCCTAGCTTAAATATTGAGACTGAACGCAGAATGGACTGGACTACAAGTCTGTGCCAAGCAGTATTGTATGGCTGGGCACAGTCATAGCCCAAAAGCAGAGGGCAAGGCATACTCGTCGTTTCACTGAAATGGTTGTTTGTTATTAGACAGTGGTGGTATCTAAAAGTGGTAAATTTATGTCCAATCATACTAGCATGTTAATATGTAGTGCAACTATAATAACTATTAGTAACTATAATAGTCTGGTTTTTATAATCGAGGATTATTTTACCCACAATGAACAACAACACAATGTGGTGTAGGAATTAAAAATTTGGCATAATCTCTTTCACATTTATAACCTTCTGTGTGTATGTATAATGTATTTGTGGCATAGGAAAACCCCTTAAAAATAGTTTTATTTCAATTTATAACATTCACATAAAATTTCGACAAATTTAAAAAATATTGAAATGCACAACCATTGATACTTCATAAAAAAATCGATTGTCATATTAAATCACATAACTACAACTTTTAAAAGGAAAGTTATTTGTTGGACAGGGTATAAATGTGTGGTTGGTAGTAGCAACAATTAAGGCAATATGAATATAAAGTAATATTAATTAGGTATGTTTTACTTGCAGATGAAGAACACACCAAATATGTCATCCATGCTGGCAAAGAGCTGATCGAATAACCTCAAAATAATGTGCAATTTATATATCTGTCATCTCTATATTTCATATGAGACTAATGACTATAGCGGAGAAGCTATGAATCCATACTGCTGCAGCTGTATTGTAGGCAAAGGACGGAGAGTTGCTGTGGTCATGTAATGACAATTATTTGGTTCTTAAACTGGGCAAGATATGAAGCCAATATTAATCCAGCAACGGTTTTAGTACCTACACATTCTGTGAATATATGATGCAGATTATTAAAAAATTATAATTAAAATGAATGTTTCATTTATATTAATCCGCTAAATGTTCTTGTTAATAAAAGGTGTTGTGTGAACCTGGATAAAACTTTATTAGAAAAATATGTCAATAGTAGTTGTTACGTTCATGCTTAACAAAATCTCTAACAAAATGCACAACGTCCTTTATATATTATTATATATAGAAAACAGTAGTATATTTTTGAGTCACTTAGGTGAAAGACAAGCACACGGCCCACCTGATGGAAAGTGGCTACCGTGGCCTATGAACGGTGAACATGTGCAACAGCAGAGGCGTCACACTCGCACTGCCAGGAACTATATTACACACATTATTCGAGTTGTAATGGTTGTCGTTAATGATGATGAAAAATGCCTATGTTGTTTTAGAGGATTTGTGAAGGTTTACAGGCTTCTAAAGAGATATGGAACCAACACAAAAAATCATAATTCACTGTAATATCACTAATATCCCACTTTCCTACTCTTGTGTGTAACCTAAAGAAATGCGGTCTAATAACTAACGAGTAATATTTTTTTTGTGACACATTTGCCACACTTCGTCATTATACGCAACCCTTTTCAAACAAACTTCATGCATTTTACTAAAAATGCAAGCATATGTTTAACAAACACTCGCCATTTTGTAAAAAAATAAGCAATCCGTTCAACTGCTGGGGCAATCGTGATGAATTATTTGTAGCCAAGCGTATTACGGCTTGTCAAACGCCCTGTCTATCCAAATGACCGGCAAGTCCTCTAATATTGTCTATGATACTGGTGAAAAAAGCCATTTTCAACCTATTCTAATCAATCATATGACAAGAACCTAAGCTAGCCAAGGGACTCGCTCAGTCAATGGAATAGAATAGGATAAAATAAATCAATTTATAGGAGTAAAATATTATTATGTTCATGATTTGTGATTTGATTCAACAAATATAATTATGCGCAACCTGCAATAGCCTAATTTTATGCATTTTATATAAAAAAAAAATACACCGTCATTTATATCAGCTGATCAAAAATCCGCCATTTTGTAGCGTTATCTCCGGCTTTTTATTAACGCTGGTGGAGCGTCCATTTTTGACGATTGTCAGTCGTATTCGTTCATGAAAGTAACATCGTGGCTACCCATTACATTGCTCCTCGCCGTTGGCTACCCAATTAGTCGTAAGCGTATGTCAGTTCCATACATTTCATAATCTATTCGTGTTTCGAATGGTTTCATCATGGCTAGCTTGCTGTAGATAATAATGTACTTCTCGGTCGTTGCAATCGATTGGACTGCTTGTAAATTCGGCTTGGCTTCCAATTTTAAGTTCTATCCGTTGAATCGTATTGCAAGTTGTAAATCCCATTCATTTGTCATTCTATTCTATGCGTTTCTACTGACGATCGTGCCACTTGTCTAGAACCCCTGGACAGTTCTAAGCCGGACAGTCCTAGGCCGTCAGGGCGAACGAGCACACGTCGGCCGGCGGCCTGTCGATCGACGTTTCGTGTTAGCTTTTTTACGTAATAAACTTAGAATAAAACAGTGAATTAATTTTATTCTTTTGTCTGAAGTAATAACTAATAACATTATGATGACATGTACCTACATCACTATTTTTTTTATAAAATTTTATTCATTTTTTGTACATAATCGTCTATATTTCTTATGCACATAGTCCATAAGATTCAAAATAGCTAACACCTATTTCTCATAATGATTAGCTCGTACTTATATAAGAATAACGTAGTGCAAGCTATTTTCAACCTTATTGACATCACAACAAATCTAGTTTCTCTCGAAAATCGCTTGCACTGTTTCGTAGTCTCTATTTAACTGATATCAGACCATTACCGGCAGGCGATCGTACGACCTATAACTGACGACTCACAACTGCTAGTGTGTGGTCGCAAAACTGACAACAGGGAATTGCCGGCAGGCCAAAATCGCTTTAGTGTGTGGGCGCTATCGGCTTAGGACTGCAGGCCGCCGGACAGATCAGGAACTGCAGGCGGACTGCAGGCGGACTGTTAGTGAGTGGGCACCTTAAAACTTTAAGTAAATTCACCATTTTGTACAAGAATAAACAAAAAACCTCATTCTGTTAGTCTGTGGCCAAAGTGCGCCAATACAAAAAGTGATCAATTTTTCCCACCAGTTTTATTGGTGCAATTATAGTTATTTATTTATTAAAATGTCTACAAGTATTCGTTACGAAGAAAATGATTTATGTACCTAGTACACCGCCCGATATATACACATATACTGTACAACGTCTGATATATGATATGATTGATGTGATTGAATCATTGATTAACGTTATGGAATGTTTAGTATCTGAAAACTGCAAGGGTATATCTATTTTAGTATTGTATTATTCACAAATGAATGGAAAAACGACGTATGATACACGCGTGTATTATTGATTACCACCTTCAGCTCTCTTTAGACCCTCGCCTGACGCCTTGGGTCTCAATATCGGCTCAGCGGTAATCACCAACTTTACATTATCTACTCTCATACCGAAATGTCAACATTAAAAAAAATATTACAATACCTTACTGACAGTCTCTACGCACAGAGTATTAATCAATTAAAAAATACATTAAAGTACATCTCTTCTATGGGCAACTACATCATAATATAACTTTTTTCCATTACAATGCAGCGTCAGCTGGACACAAGGAGGTGTCAATGCATTTTTGTTTACATAATCTGCGGACGCGAAACAACGCGCAAGCCAGTGGATTTTAGCGGTCAAATTTTGCTTTCATTATAAGCAAATCATATTAATTATTTCATGAGGTTAGATAAAGTATGAAAGTTCACGTAAATTGTTCTTAAAACACACGTGTGATACTATGAAAAATCACCTACAGCTCATGTTTTTAACTTTCATATCCTTTTTATCTCGAAAAAAGTAAACGCAAGTGAAACCGTGAGACGTAACTAGTTCAAAGTCATAAATTTTAATTTTCCTACTCAAATTTCTACTCAAACCTCTATCTATACAAACTTTCTTTGACGCCTATCCAACAGTATTGTATTAAATTACGAATATTTCGATTTTATATTTTGGTAACCAACAAACTAAATTTCCCATATGCCACACGCAAGGCATAACAAATACGCAAATATTTTTGTTTCGTAACGTATTTGTAATTTTAAATGATTTATATCCTTAATACAAGCTCTATTGTTTAAGAAGCCGTCCAATATTTTGAACGTTTTCAGTGTGATTTATAAAGGCTAACGAGATTTTACCTGTGGCTTCACCTGGTAAAATATGCCAGAGCTCTTTGTCGGTAAGTTTTGATCGAAATTGTTGTTAAAATTACAGACAAGTTCAGACTATTCTCACCCAAAACGTGGATTATGATAGTATATATATCATAATCCATATATAGTATCATTTTGCACTGACCTGCACCATCAATTTTGGTTAATATCTATCGTTCTAAACCAAAATAACTAACTTAACTACTAACTGCTTGTAGGCCTCGGTTGATTAGTGGTTATTTTAAGAAGTCAGCCCTACGTTCAAGATCATTAGAATCTCGGCCACACACTACCAGCCGACGTGAACACACTCCTAACCTAAGACAAGCAATATCGCTTAGCTGGGGAGGATTACTGGGATCTTGTCATTTGTGAGTGCTGTATCTCATGTATGTGTCGCCGCCAGGTAGCTTAATGAGCCGTTCAAATTTATTTACTTAACGACGCCGTTCAATTTTCGGCCTGAAAGGTGTTCAGCCATTTAATTAAACGGCTAGGCAAATAGCTTGGATCGATGATGTTTAACTACTTGCCTAAATAAAAAACCACGAAGGCTTAAGGCTTCTAACCTAACTTAACCAAGTCGGATTGCGCAGCTATCACAATGAACCTATCACTAATTAATTTACTGTGAATACACCTCTGTGTACCCCATCGGGGTAGCTACAGGTGTAAGTATATGTATGTATGTAATTTTCAGTCTTATTTCGAGGAAGTGCCCCATGTACGATTGGCCTAAGCATTAGCCAGCCAAGTTTTTAAATGATGTAATAATCGAGACGGCTGAATATCATTCAGGTCGTTAATTCAATGGCGCCTGATTAAGCTAGTTAATTGGACGGTTGATTAATCTGTACAATTTCTAGAATGCTTGAAATTAATGAGCGTTACCAAAATGGTCCAAATTTTTTTTTTAATATCAGATATATCGATATCTGATATTGGTTACCCTCGACTAATACCTCACAAGAGGAATGGTCTGGCCAACTGAACACGTCTTGAGCGTTCCAACTTCTGCACAACCATCTTGGGGCGACGGTAGCTCTTAAGGCGAAAAATTATTCGTGAGTGGATGCATACTACATAAAGGCAGGCAACAACTATTCAAGGTCCGTAGACCCGGTGATTTAGGTTCTACGTTAATAAATCAGTCAGGAAAATACAGGACATCTAATTCCATTTACGTATGACTGATTACTACGTAAGGCCTTAATGAATATCAAATTCACTATTTATGATGCATACATTTTTGCATGCAAACTCTGATGAAATACGTGTTTTTGCCATCATAATACACCACGTTTCTCGCATATAAACTTTATTTATTCATTCATTTATGCAAAACGTGTTACCAAAATACTGTTGCTGTTATTTGAAATAACATCATTATGTCACAGCGGATTATGTACAATATGTACAGGTCCTGCAATTTTTGGACAGTGACATTATCTTGATCCAACTCCTGCCTCGGATTACGAAAGTGTGTTGGCCAAATTTCCTGTTTACACATCCACTATATTAGGATTGACCGTACTGAAATAATAGAATTATTATAAAACTTACACGAAAAAGTTGTAAGTACACATGGTTTTTTTTTTAAATAAAATAAGGCATTGAGTCTTTTGATGAGTAATAATTTAATAAGTTTAGATATATTTTTCTTAGGATTTTTCTCAATTTTAAGCCTTTAAATACTAATAGGTAGTTGACGAGATGTTGTGGATGTAAACCACCTCTGCCAATGCCTGTCGTGAAATTCAGATTTTATCATACATGCAAACAAAATAATTTGAAATGCTTATGAATTTATATTTAATAAATGAAGGGTTAGAATTGAATCCGTCCGATAAGTCCCTAATGGGCTTCTCGCTTGTTGACTTAATCTCTTTTACTAACAATGTTTACATTTGGATAAATGTTATTCTATCGTTTCAGGACCTTGGCATAAAATACTAATTGAGTAAGTATCAATATGTTTCACAACAACAGTTCTCGTGAGATGAAACTGATTGGTGCATGTGGCTATGACCAAGTTTTTTTTTTAAATCAATACTACCGTGGGCGTATCATTGCAGCGCTCTTATGATCTGTGAAAATAAATTTGTGCACACTGCGCTTGAATAAGACAAGAAAATTCTGCAAGACAACCGACAACATCGGTACCATCACAGATCACAGATAACGGAAAAACCCAGGGAGCCTGAAATTCGACCATACTTGTATATGCGAAGAGCTCCTGATAACATTGGGTACAACGTTTCGTGTCATACCTATTATGATTTAGCTACTACCAAACCATCAATAATGTTGAGAATTACTATTAGCTAGGCATATCTACCAGGCTTCAATAACAGGATATAAATGGCTTAATAATGATCAATGGGTTCAAGCATATTATGTGATTAGTGGTAAGCTGTCCTCACTTGTAAACCGGTTTTATCGCGTTTATTCGGTAATATTGCCCTACCCAGCTATCATTACCTAATGGACTCTGATTGCGCCTACGATAGTGAGAAATTGTAACATGCCTTGTAATTAGCCCTTTTGTAATATACCATTTCACAATATTCGTAGCATCAGTCTTAATTCGTTCATTTGAGCCAAAGCAATGGCAAAATTGGAATGGCTGAAGCGGAGTCTAATGAATAATAAGAAAATAAGTTGATTTATTGTTTGGCACGCGGTCGGACCAGTTAAATTTAATTCGTTGAATGTTGAATTGCAATTAACATTTTCACCGCAGGGTGTGCCGATGTTTTAATTAAATTAATAAGTTGTGTACTAGTGATTAATCGGTACTAGCATATGAGCTGCTCACTATAGGTACAAACTAAATTATGAACAGTCTTGAAATATGATTTTTCCATGTTTCCTGGGCAGTATTTTACCGTCTCTACCATGGCGATTGTTCTAAGGAGCTCTTCCAATTGGTCCCGCCCTCTCCTTGCCTACACAGGACAGCACGAGCAGGGCTTAGGTTTCACACGTATACGGTGCAGAATATTCCTTCAAGAACTGGAACGAATTGCCAGCTCACGTGTTTCCTTCTTCCTACAGTCCCGGGTCCTTTAAGCGGGGCGTCAAAAAGCTTCTGATGAGGCCGTCAAGCTGAGTGCCACCATTGTTAACATGGTACATGTATGTAATGGTGACCATCTTTTTCTGAGACTTTGCCTTCAGCTTACCATCAGGCGAGGTGAAGTCAAATTGACGTGTCTATTCAGGATGTGCACGCATGAACGTTAAGGAAAACTGCAAATTACTAAAATAAGGAGTATGTATGTACTGGCAGGATCTCTATTATCTATTTCTTAAGGATCAGAAGAAATCAAATCTTTTATAACCTTTGATAATGCCGTAGGGCGAAATCGGTCAGGTTAAAAATAAAAATAAATTGTGGAAAAGTGCAAGTGAAATTGTTATTCAATATGTGTAGTAGATTCCACCAAGTGCCATCAATCTCCGGTGTAAACAGTCTAACATTTAGACCTGCTTTTAACATTCACCAGTACTATGTAATACATATGTCACCAATTTAACATGATTACCGCAGCATATAGACTTGGAATACTTTTTTTTTTTTTTTTTTTTTTTTTTTTTTTTTTTTTTTTTTTTATAAAAAGGACACGTCAATTTGACTTTACCTCGCCTGATGGTAAGCTGAAGGTAAAGTCTCAAGAAAGAGGGTCACCATTATGTACACGTGCCATGTTAACAATGGTGGCACTCAGCTTGACGGCCTCATCAGATGCTTTTTCACGCCCCGCTTAAAGGACCCGGGACTGTAGGAAGAGGGAAACACGTGAGCTGGCAAGGAATTCCAGGTCTTAATGGTGCGACAAAGGAAAGAGTCACCGAACCGCTTGGTTCTTGAAGGAATGTTCTGCACCGTATAGGGGTGACATCTAAGTCCTGCACGTGTCGTCCTGTATAGGAAGGGGGAGGGTGGGACTAATTGGAATAGCTCTTCAGAACATTCACCATGGTAGAGACGGTAAAAAACTGCCAAAGAAGCAACATCTCTACGCATCTGCAGAGACTCGAGGGTACTCGTGACCTCAGGATTTCCGATAATGCGGATCGCACGTCGCTGCAACCTGTCGAGAGCATCTAATAAGTACTTTGCGGATCCATCCCAGAGATGTGAGCAGTACTCCACGCAGGAACGAATTTGTGTCTTGTAAAGAAGACACCGTTGCTCCGGCGTGAAAAACCGTCTCACTCTGTTCAGGACTCCGAGTTTACGCGAGGCTGCTTTGATGATACTCTCGATGTAGTTTTTGTTGTTCAGTTTGCAGCGAACATCCATACCTAGGATATTGAGGTTGTCCTGCAGTGGCAGTGGCGTGCTCTGAAGAGTGGGAAGGGGAAGGAAAGAAGATACCTTTGCTGTAAACGCACATGCCTGCGTCTTCTTGGCATTGAACTCGACCAGGTTCTCAGAGCCCCATTGGGAAATGTGATTCAGGATCCGGTCAAGCTCAGTGACAAGAAGCTGCCTTTTTTCCGCGATATGCGTCTGCTTATCCGCAGGACGTCCATGATAACTCTCGTGTAGGGTGCTATCATCCGCATAGCAATGAATGCTGCCGGTCGACAGCATGTCATTGATATGCAGAAGAAAGAGAGTTGGCGATAGGACAGATCCCTGCGGTACGCCGGCATTTACCTGCAAGAACTCCGAGGCTCGTCCATCACAAAGGACGCGAATACGGCGCTCCTGCAAGAAGCCGGCAACCCAGTCGCACAGTCTAGGAGGCAGACCAAAGGCTGGTAACTTGGAAAGAAGCGACTTGTGCCAAACTCTATCGAAAGCTTTGGCGATGTCAAGGCTAATTGCCAATGACTCGCCGTGCTTGTCCATAGCCTCACCCCAAATATGGCTAACATACGCCAGAAGATCACCCGCTGACCGTTTCGGCCTGAAGCCATATTGCCGGTCATTAATTAGGGAGTGATCTTCAAGGTGACGCATGAGCTGTTTGTTGATAATGTGCTCGAACACCTTGCACAGCACTGAGGTGACGGCTATGGGTCGATAGTTGTTTGGGTCTGAGCGATCCCCCTTCTTGGGGATCGGCTGTACATTCGCCTCTTTCCAAGCCGAAGGCACTGTACCAGAGCTGTAGGACAGCCGGTACAGCCGCGCAAGCATTGGAGACAACTCCGCTGCACATTTTTGCAGAACCACCGCTGGAATACCGTCCGGACCACTGGCTTTCCGGACATCGAGTGATTGCAACACCGCTCGGATATCGCGTTGCCTGATACGAATATCAGGCATTGCATGGTCACTGACGGGCAGTGTCGGCGGCTCCATACCACAATCATCGACTCGGGAGTTGGCCGCAAAGAGATTAACCAGCAAATTTGCTTTCTCTTGCGGCTCATGGGCCAGGGATCCATCGGGATTGCGCAGCGGGGGCAGCGAAGGCTGGCAGAAGTTGGCTTGCACGGCTTTGGCCAGTCGCCAATAGCCACGGCTACCCGTGGGATGCTCTACTAGCTCCTGACCAAGCCGCGCTATGCGCTGGGCATCCGCTCTGACATAAGCCCTCTTGCAGGCCTTTGTGGCTCTGTTGTACGCCGCCTTGAAGTAGCCCACGTTGGGATCGCACGTAGCGCGCGCCCTGATCCAAGCGCGGTACGCAGACTGTTTATGATTAACAGCCTCCGCGCACTCGCGCCCGAACCAGGGGCGTGCCCTGCGGACACCGGCGACATCAGTGTAGGGGATATAATATTCCATGCCCAGACTGATCTCACCGGCGACAGCAGTTGCGGCCTCAGATGGGTTCTTACCTCCAAAGCAGCGTTCAACCCACGGGATGGACGCAAAATAATCACGCAGTCCATCCCAGTCCGCTGACGAGTAGTGCCAGAGACGCCGCTTCCCCTGCACGGGACGTGGGGGCGCTAAAATGGGCACCTCGGAACGGACCAGACAATGGTCGGATTCACCTAAAGCGGCGCTCACCGAAACACTGTACTGGTCCGGGTGACTCGTCAGCAGAAGGTCTAGCAGAGAGGGCTCATGGTCCGACCTTTTTGGTATCCTAGTGACCTCGTGTACCAATTGGGTCAGGCCATGCGCCAGAGCAAATGCATGGGCGGCTCTTCCCGCGTGGGTTGTTTTGGCGGAGCCCAACCAGATCTCGTGGTGGGCGTTAAAATCCCCCAAAAACACCAGTTCAGCGTTCGGAAACCGCTCCTGCGCATCATCTGCCGCCTGACTAAGGTATTCAAAGAGTCGAGTTGTCTCGGCATCTCCTGTATGGGAGCGGTAGAGGCACACATAGATCTGACTCGTAGAGCCATGGTCTATGTGTACCCAAAGGGTGGAAAAGGATGGGTCCTCTAGGCAGCGCAAACGGCGACAACAAACATCCGCCCTAACAAACACGCACACCCCGGCTTTTGCGCGGAAATTCTCCTCAAGGACATAGCCGGGGTAGAGTAAGTAGGTCGTGTCATCAGGGCGGCGTATTTGTGTCTCCGTAAGAAACAGCATTGCTGGTTTCGCCGTCTCCAGGTGTTGGTGGACGGCGTTGAGGTTTGTATGGAGCCCACAGATGTTCGTGGACTCCACCTCAAATAGCGAGCTCGAGGGAGAGTTTCTTGCCGCTGTGTAGACCAATCTACTGTTATTATGCGCTGCCATGAGGATGAAGAGGAGGGAAGGCGTGAAAAAGAGGCGATTGTTGTCGCAGCACAGCGTGACAAAGCGTGGGATATTGGTTTTATCTATGAATGTGAGGTATGGCGAGAGCCGACGCGCCGAACGGAAGGGCCCCCGTACCCCCCCGAGTATGGTCGCCGGGCTCCCTCGTCCGGTCACCAACCGGCACGACGAGCCATATCGGGATTATGCGCGACCTGGTGGGGCAGCCTCCCAGGGTGGTTAGTCCCGGTTGGGCCCCTGTACTATGCCGCGGGCGGCCAGCGGCACCACCGTTTCTACAGGTCTCCCTGTTCGGCGCGTCGCCCCGCGCCACCCCCCACTAGACTACGCCAAGACCCACCGGTCCCACTCGTGCTGCGACCTCAATCCCCCCTGCCCGGCTATGCACTTGCTGACCCCTGAACGCAATCCAACCGAGATTGGATTACTATGGAGGATTTTTCGCAAAAGTGCACGGTGGTACTAACCCGGTCGAAATTTGTGACAAATTTGTGCCATCAAATTTCTACCACCCTTAAAACTTTACCAGCACACTTGAATGTGCCCTCTTTCGTGCAATCTCAAGTCCGATCTCAAGTAGCAGGGCGAGGAAACGCATCTGATGAGACCGTCAAACTGTGAAGAAACCACTGCACAATGCAGAGTAACATTATTTAAATCTGCAATAGTGACCCTTGTTCCTGATATTTTCTCTTCAGCTATCAGGTGAAGCGAAGTCATATTGAAATGGATGGTGTAAAAAAACATGTCTTTTGATGACATGTTACACACTCATAACAGATAGGATGATTTCTTTCCTCATTTACATATTCATGTCTAGCATATGATACGTGTTACTATCCACCAAATGATTTGTGAAATAGTTTTCAAACTATATTCGTTTCCTATTTAGATACTTGACATTTAGTAAGCGGATTTGTGTACACGAACTTTGATGGCCAATGCAAATTTGCCATCTGGTGCTTTTGTTACTGCCTACATTAACATATCGCCATTGAAAGAATTTATTCCAGTTTTGTATACTTAACTAGCTGCTGCGATGTTTATAAAGTTTTCACTATTTTTAAATGAATAACATACATTTTACACACACACACACACACACACACACTCACTCACTCACACACACACACACACACACACACACACACACACACACACACACACACACACACACACACACACACACACACACACACACACACACACACACACACACACACACACACACACACACACACACACACTCTCAATCCAGTAAATCTCTGAAAGAACAGACAGAGTCGTGTCATGTATAACACCTACTTTTCTTCAAACGAGTATTTTTAATGAACTGTCTGATGTTGAACAGTCCTATACCTTTGCGACACCCGCGAGAAAAGACGGGTGCGGGCTTTTGCATTCTACTGCGCCGGGAGTGTGATCTACTCTTCGTAAATGAATATGTAAATTTGTTTAAAATGACAAGAAAGTATACTTTACCAAAAGTAAACGTTCGTTATTATTAAATAAAAATATCCAGGAAAACGAAATTCAATCAAGATTTTTATTAAAAAATACTTTGATGTAACCAAACAACGTTTCTATGTCACTGAGAAGTTTTATAACATTGTAAATTTTCTTTAGTAAATATTTAATTAGTTCGGAGGTAGAAATTTCAATAAAAATATAAACATTTCCATTTGAACGTTTGTAAGTCCGGGAATATAAACAACAACATGGCCTCCATTTGTTTTCCAGTTTGCCAATACTTCGCGAAGGACCGAGAAAAACAGCGGCCGAGGTCGTTAGAGATTTATACCGATACTACACAATTCACCCGGATTTTCATTTCTGATAAACGTTTCAGTAGTACCTACAAAAATATGTAATAGGTACATACAATGTTATTAAGAAAACCCTGATTTTAAGTTTAATATGAAGTATATTCTTATCTGACTTGCATTTTTCTTATATTTTTCCGTGCTCGCAAAGCGTAATGACATAATCCTCAATAAGCGGTTACTACCAGGCGATTATAATATATCTTAAATTACATTGCAATTTATTCCAACTTACGGGGTAACTCGATAAGAAATAAATAACGCAATTACTGCTACAAATAAATTAATTCTAATTGAAGTTTCGTTTTCAGAACGAATAATTTACAAGTATCAAAAGCTGAAAGACTCAGACATGACATGGTATAAAGTTTTTTTTCTTATATTCGTGATCAGCTTCATCAATTAAAGCGAAAAGACATGTAACTCAAAAAATGCCCTTTAGGTCGAAAATTGCTTGCAGTTGCTGTTTTAGTCTCTTTGTGTTCCGATATCGGGCCAAAAGAGTGGTGTTCGCTCCGATAACCGATATCGGGCCGGACAATTTGAGAAATACATATCTCATACATTCGGATGTATCGGATATCACTGACGATATCGAAGTTCTGTAGTTAGACTAAGTTATACTATTTGGACTCCAACCAATAACACAGATTATAATGTGTAATTAATGAATTACAAGTTAATTATATGGCAAACGGACCGACGGAATAACTAGCTCTCCGAGGCACAGAAAGGTCTTAATGTGTTAAGAATAGTTATCCATCGTAAGACTGGCCTGGTATAACTTAATTTTGCATTGTAATCACCTAGTCGGTTCCCACTTAGCCACGAACGGCAAAACCCACCAGGACTTCCAATTGTAATTAGAAGGTACTTATATTAAATTGGTACACAAATGCGGGTAGCATTTCGAAAGTAATTGAAGGTGAGCCAGAGCAATACGTTTTTTATATTCCTACTGCACATCATCATAATACTGTAACGTTCTACCAGAAATTAAAAAAATCAGGAATGGTTGACTTTTAACAGCCTACTTCAAAAATGAAATTAATCAAATCAAATATTAATAGGTTCTAACACTCGGCAAAATATGGTTGAAAGTCATCTACTAAAGTATTTGTAATCCTATTTTATTTTTTATTTTTTTATTTATTTTATACTTTCCATTTTACTTGCTCGTAATATGGCTATAATCTCACCGAAATTAGGCACTTATGATACCTTTTATCAAACTGTGGTTTTTTGTTTGTTATTAAATCACGAGTGGGATACTGACTTTTTTTAATTTTTACTGGTTGAGTTGCATTATTCTTAAAAAAAAACAATATGATCGTGTTTAATAACAGAAATAAATTAATATTCCTACATATTGCTTGTTCATTTCATGCAACTTCGTATTTAAATGGGAAATTTTGTCTCGTACGTGTTTATTAAACAAAACTCTTACTCAAATATAACTTTTTTTCCCCCTTTTTTTTGACATAGGAGGCAAACGAGCAGACGGATCGCCTAATGGTAAACGATCAGCGCCGCCTATGGACACCTGAAACAACAGAAGGGTTCTAGGTGCGTTGCCGGCCTTTAAGGTGGGAGTACGCTCTCTTCTTGAAGGTTTTGAAGGTCGTATCGGTCCGGAAATACCGCAGGCGACAGTTCATTCCATAGTAGCTGTGCGAGGCAGGAAGTTAAAACTTGTTTAAAACTTTAAGTAAATTCACCATTTTGTACTCATCTGTTAGTTTGTGGCCAGTGTTTCTTTTTATTATTCCCGCCAGTCCGCCAGTGTTATTATTAAATAAAATGTCTACAAGTATGTACCTACCAGTTATGAAAAAAACGATTTATGTACCTAGTACACCACCCGAAATATACATGTATGATGTATGATGTGATTGATGTGAAGTCCTTAAAGTTATGGAATGTTTACTATCTAAAAATTGCAAGGGTGAATATCTATTTTTACATTATATTATTCACAAGTGAAATGAAAAACGTCATATGATACACGTGTGTATTGTTAATTACTTTAGTTTTACTTTAGACCCTCGCCTCACGGCTCGGGTTTCATTATCGCCTCAGCGGTAATCACCAACTTTAAACACTTGTACCATAATCTACTATTAGGGGATAAGTATGAAATTGCCGATTTGTACTGACAAATTGAAATTCGTTTTTTTTTTTAATTTAACGTATTAATTTAACGTAAATATTTAAAAACTAATTTAATTTAAATAAAATAAAAATAAAAAAGTAAATATTTAAAACGTATTTAATTAATAAATAATTACCATTATTATCTATACATTGCTGCCATCTAGTAGGAAGGTCATTTATGCCTTTGCGATAGAACTCTGGTGATCTAGATTCGACAAACTGTGTGAAAGCATTTTGTACTGCCTCCTGAGAAGAAAACTTTTTATCACATAGAAAATTGTCCAAATCACGAAAAAAATGGTAGTCTGTTGGAGCAAGGTCTGGCGAATACGGAGGGTGACGGATAGTTTATAATTGCAGTTCCTGTAGAGTTAAAACGGTTTCTCGTGCTGTATGAGGTCTCGCGTTATCATGGAGCAATAATGGTGAAGATCGATTCATGAGTCGGGGCTGTTTCACTGCTAGTTTTGCTATCATTGTTCGGAGTTCGGCACAGTAGACATCTGCCATTATTGCTTGACCAGATCGTAGAAAGCTATAGTGAATAACACCATGCTGAGACCACCAAACAGTTACCATTACCTTTTTATTGGTAAGCTTTGCTTTAGGACACTGTTGTGGCGTTTCACCTGGGGTCAGCCATTGCATTTTTCGCTTACGGTTATCGTAAAGAATCCACTTTTCATCACATGTCACAATTCGATCCAATATTCCTTCATTTCTGTATCGATTCAACAAGGCAACACAAGTTTCAACACGCATTTCTTTCTGCAGATCAGTCAAATCATGAGGTACCCATTTTTCACATTTTTTTATTTTATTGATTTGACGCAAATGAGTCAATATTATTGGTAAGGTAACGTTAAACCATGCAGCTAATTCCTGGGTAGTTTGGCTCGGATCGGCTTCCACCATGTCTTTCAATTCATTGTTATTCACCTGTGTGGACGGCCTTCCTCGTGGTTCGTTCTTCAAATCAAAGTTTCCATCACGAAAGCGTTTAAACCAAAATCGCACGGTGCGTTCATTAGCAGTCCCCTCTCCAAACGCAACATTGATATTGCGAGCTGTTTCTGCCGCGTTAGTTCCGCGTCGGAACTCGTATTCAAAAATCACTCGAATTTTCGAAGTATACATCTTTCTTGTCTAAGCTGTATAAAAAAAACAACTGAAAGTCGATAATCGAATGTTGCACATTTTTTAAATGAAGAACTACATAGGTACCATGTGGGAAAAGTTTCACTCAAAAATCTCAAACCATGAAGGTTCTATGTCAATTCGAAGTACCTATTACAATGAAACGGCAATTTCATACTTTAACCCCTATTATTATTGTATACCAAATAAAAATTGCATGTTACACAAATAAAGAAATCAATAAAGTAAGAGCAGTACAAAGGGCGGTCTTATCCTTTTAAGCAATTTATGCCAAGCAACCTTTTTTTATACCACAAAGGTAGCAGACAAGCTCACGACCCATCAGATGGAAAGCGGTTACCTAAGTTATGAACGTGTGCAAGACTAGAGGCATCACACTCATGCTGCCGACTCTGTAGGAATGTTCTAATGCCCTTCTTGGAGAACCCCATATTGTAGTCGCTTTGAGTCGCGTAAAATTGTAGTTGCTGTGAATTAAAACATAATATCACAAAGTGAATAGTCAGCTTTTATTTACTTCTGATGGCAACATAGTGCCCTATTTACCATAAGTTATAACTGTCAAATTCGTTTACATAATTCTTTCACTGTACATTTGAAAAGGTATCGTTTGTTTCAGAAGCGAAAATATTTACCTTTAATTACAAATAAATGTGGTGTGGAGTTATTTACGACCACTTTTTGTTGGTACGTTTGATTTTATCATTGCCTTATCAAAATTATTAATGAGGGAATGAGTATTTATGAGGGTACGATGTAACATTCTAATATTTTCATAATTATAAAAAATACGTTGACGTACATAGTTGCGTTATGATTTTTTAGGAATTTTGATACTTGCCCTGTTTTATTTTAGGCCCCAGCAGTTAAAGTTATTGAATTCTCAGTTTTTTCCTCTTTTTTTTTCACTCTTCCTTTAATCCCAGATAATGATTCTTTATTCAACTTATAGCGACACTGTGACTGGGACGCTGCTTTTTAAATTTGAATTTAAAATTAGAAGTTTCTAGAGACTTACAATTAGTAAAATATAATTTTACTACCTAGTGCATCATGATTCCATGATTTCAATGAAACGAAAATGTTTAGTTTTCAGTCAAATTGAGTTAAAATACGTTAAATAGAAGTATGGTTTCAATAATATGGTGGATTTTCACTTGGTACGAAAATCCTAATTTAAGATATTAGTTGTACTACAAGCAAATTAGAATGTAGCAAAGAAAAAAAATCTAGTAGCAATTTTCTTTAAGCAGTCTTTCGGCAGCCTACATTAAGTAAGTTTTACGTGGTTATTAATATGCCAAATATTATTTATCCTTACAACTGTCATTGCAGGCCATAACCAAGGCAGCAGTAATTATTTAAGTATTCAAATAGATGCAATATAAAGGTATTTCCTTTAAAGAACTATATATATACAATAGATTCTTAATTCTTTATTGTACACACACATAAAATAATACAGTAACAGGCATAAATACATTTTGATGTACAAAGGCGAGCTTAACTCAGTATTGAGTTTTCTCCCAGCAAACCTTTGGGGGATAGGAGAAACAGCAACAAAAGGGTAGAAAAACAAGTGTACAAATTGCAGAGAATGTACATAAATAATAGAATACAAAAGTACTAAGAATATACATACCGTACATACCATACTACTTACATACAGACAAATTATATATATATATATATATATATATATATATATATATATATATATATATATATATATATATATATATATATATATATATATATATAAAAACCTATGTATACATATATACACATTTATATATGCTGGTACTAATTACATAAATACATAAATATACAATAACTTATGGAAATTACATAAATAAATAATACACAGTTATCTAACTAGTTTGAGCGAGGAACAGTTCTTTAACTTTGATCTTGAACACGTTCAAAGAAGTGCTATCGCGTACAGAGTGAGGCAGCGAATTCCACAACCTTACCGCGCGAACAGTAAATGAGCCATCGTAACAGCTGGAGCAGTGAAGAGGAGTTCGAAGAAGAAGCGCAGAGGAAGTGCGGCAGGGCTTACCCCTGGGGACAAGATACTCAAAGCGTTCTCTTAAGTAAGAAGGCGAATCAGGATTAGAAAGAATAGAGTACAGGAGAGAGAGAATATGCGAGTCTCTACGCTGACGAATAGGTAACCACTTCAACTTTGCCCGAAATTCAGAAACATGGTCATACTTCCGGAGACCAAAAATGAAGCGAATACCCAAATTTTGCAGTCTTTCGAGTTTATTAAGAAGTTCCTCCTTTGCATCAAGATAGCAGACATCAGCGTAGTCTAAAAGTGGGAGCAGAAGAGATTGCGCAAGAGTAACTTTAGTTTGAAATGGTAGGAATTTCTGGAGACGTTTGAGGGACTGAAACGAGCAGTAAACCCTTTTGCTAACATCTGCAATATGGACGTCCCAGACCAAATTAGAGTCTATATAGACACCTAAATTTTTCACGTGTTTCGTAAAAGGAATAGGAATCGCATTGTATAAAACTTTCGGAAGAGACTGGTGATCCAAAAGATTCAACATGTATCTGCTACCAACAATGACTGCTTGCGATTTCGTTGGATTAACCAAAAGCCCAAAAGATCTAGCCCATTGACTAATGTTAAGAAGATCATTGTTGATAGCTGCCACAGCGTCAGTCACCTCCTCGGCCTTGAAGTGTCGATATAGCTGCAGGTCGTCTGCATAGAGGTGATAGTGAGAAGTAATGACTTTTGTGATAGCATTTATAAAAACGGAGAAGAGAAGAGGAGATAGTACGCCACCTTGTGGGACTCCCGCAGTCAAATTGCACCATTCAGAGGAAGCCTCTTCATAGCGCACCGACTGCGAGCGCCCCTGAAGATATGATTTAAACCAAGCAGTTACAGAGGATGAAACATTTAGAGAAGCTAGAACTCCTAAAAGGACGTCAAAATCAACAGAATTAAAAGCACTGCGGAAATCCAACAGCACCAAAATTGTTAGCCGTTTGTTCTCCATAGTCATTCGCATATCATCAGTTATTTTGACCAGAGCAGTTACAGTGCTATGACCACGGCGAAAACCAGATTGATATGGACTCAGCAGGCTGTTAGAGGAAAGGTAAGATGATAGTTGATTATGAACTACGTTTTCAAGGACTTTGGATAGTAAAGGAAGGATTGATATGGGACGGAATTGAGATAGCATGGAAGGATTGGGTACTTTGGGTAGGGGTATTACATACGCTTTTTTCCAAGATGAAGGAAACTTATTACTGTATAGAGAGAAATTGATGATGTGAGTGATTATGGGAGTAATTAAGGTTAGGATGGGAAGAAGCATTTGAAGCTGAAGACCATCGCAGCCTACAGCTTTTGTTGTGATGGAGTGTAAGCATTTTCCAATGTCCGCCTCTGAAGCTGGATGAAATGAGAATGAAGTATTTATTGGCAAGGGAAGAGCAGATAGATGGTTCAAAGTTGAAGTTTTAACATCATCGGGAATGGTAACTGGAGACCTCGAGAAGTGTGTATTAAGCTCATTTAGATCTATATTGCAATCATTGTTGTCCGAGGCCTTACCAATTCCAAGAGACCGAAGAAATTGCCATACTTGTGATGTACTGAGATTTTGTATCGAGTTATGAATGTGGCGTCTTTTTGCATCCCTACACAAACGACCGCAGCGATTACGTAACGCTCTGTATTGCTCCCAGTTATCAGTTGTAGGTGATTTGTTATACTTCCGTTTTGCCTTATCCCGCCTTGACATGAACATTTTTATTTCTGAATTAAGCCACGGCGCAGGCAAATGTTTAACCCTCACCTTTTTGAGGGGAGCATGTTTGTCAAATATGTCGAGTATCATTTTAGTGAACAAAGAGACTTTAACATCCAAGTCATCGGTGTCGTGCACCGAGGACCAGTCAACACTGCCAACATCGGCCCTCAAGCGCTCCAGATCCATGTTATTAAAACTACGAAGGATTAGAAATTTACTCTTACGCTTAGGAGGACGAATTTTATAAGAAAGATAGATAAGATCATGATAGGAAAAGGAAGCAGGAAACTGCCCGTGTGTAGCAACTTTACGAGAGTCAGAAACAAGAATTAGGTCCAGAAGTGAGGGAGTGCAGTTAGGCGCCCTATGAGTGGCATTAAGTGGAAGGATTTGCATGTTGACAGAAGAGACAAGTGACTGAAGTCTGCGGCTGCGCGAGTCATTCTTCAGTAGGCAAGTGTTGAAGTCTCCGAGTATTACCATATGGTCATAGACAGAATTAAAATATTCTAATTTGGATTCAAATGACAAAAAATAATCTATTTGACTGGAAGGACTATAATAGACACATAAGAGAAGCTTATTGTGATTCAATGCTATTTCAATAAAAAGATGCTCTGCGAAGTTGGAGTATTCACTCGGAGACTGGTCAACAATCTTGTATGGAATGTCCCCACGAAGATAAATGGCTACCCCTCCATATCCTTTGCCTGTTCTGTCATTGCGCACAAGTTTATAGCCAGGAAGAGAATACTGCGTGGAAGGTAGTGTAGGTTTCAGGAAGGTTTCAGATACAAGGACAGCATGAATGAGATTGACATCAAAAGAAGAGAGAAAGTCGGAGTAATGGGCAGGAATACTTTGGGCATTGACATGGACAGCATTGAAAAATTTGGGGAAACAAGAAAAGACAGAGAACAGCTGATCGCGAAGGTGTATAGACTCATCACCAGTATCCGCACTAACGAAGCTCTCAATGGACGCACAAGAGGACGAACAAGAAACAAAACTGTCATCAAAATTATCTGACATTATAACTAGCAATAATGTAAATACAAATATCTAAATATAATACAATATTTATACTACGCCAATAAAATATAACAATAAATAATATATAAGAATAACTATATATCAAACCAATTAAAGATTTTGCTTTTTCTTTCTCTTTCAATACATCCACGCGCCAGTTGTGTTACACAAAAAAAGAAAAAAACAAATAAAAAATATTCACAACAAAAAGCTACGTTCACGGTTACGACTGGTTATCACGGTGACTCAACAGTTAACACACATCAACAGTTTATAACACTAGAATATCAACCCCGTATAGTAAACTTAACATAAACCGGAACGCAGCGCATTATGGCAATTGATAGATTCCATAGATTTAGTATTTTTAGTATCTATGATAGATTCGCTTACATATGGATCCGTCAAACTGACATTTGCAAAGATAGGTACTGAAAAGAAGTTATTATTTGAACGGTATTTTTGAGTTTATAGTTGATTATTGTGATAGAAGGTGAACATAAATTAGATACAGGAAGTTAGGTAGAGAGAAATTTAGTTTACATATATGAAGTTTTTGTACCTTACGCCATGTCTAAAAGAAATAATGTGGCAAACGAAGTTGAAACAGTACCTATAGATGTTACTTCTTAATGTTCGCGGCTCGTCTGGTCTTAGCCGTAACTTTAGCAGCTGGAGCTGTCTTCGGAGTGTCGCAGTCCAGACGATTTAGCTCACCCAGTGATACCACACGGTGTCGTATACCATCCGGATCTAGCACATAAATATGACCCTCCCGTGTCCAACACTTTGAGACTCCAAATCGTTCTCGTGCAGCCATGAATACCTGATGCCTAGCACGTGTGATAAACTCCGACATAGTAATACCAGAACCCTTAAGCTTAGTTTTAGAGAACCAAACTTTGTCTCGTACAGCTACATTTCGGAGCTTCACCAAAATGGGTCTGGGTTTGTTTGTACCTGAAGCTCGTCCCATTCTGTGGCACCGGTTAATGTCATCAGGGGTGACGTCATTGAGCTCCAAGTTTTTTGCAAAGATGCCCATGACGACCTGAGTTGTATCATCGGCCTTCTCTTCCGGGACTCCATGCAGCAGCAACATTTTACGGCGACTCCGCATCTCGATGCTATCGACTTCCCGGGTCAAGAACTCAATTTGAGTGCGAAATGCAGACACAGTACTCACAACAAACGCCTTGAAAGCTGTGAATTCAGACGACAGGCTTGCCAAACTTGGTGAACTGTTGGGATTCTTGGTACCTTTCTGTAGCTCTGCCTCGAAGTGAGTCATCCGCTCCTCGATCCCAGCCATGATTGAAGTAAATGATTCCTTCATAGCGTCCATCTTGTCAGTGCAGTGTTGGTTTACAAAATATGTGTATATCTTTTATCCAAGGATTATTAGAGAGGAGATAACACTCGACTGGTAGGTGTTCTATATAAGCATTTGATTTTCACAACAGTTAATTGTATAAATTAGAGTGAATTATTTATATTTAATTTAAACTTAGGAGCTTCAAAAAACTTGTACAGTTGAAGCAACTACCCACTTTTATCTTGATCATGTTACTGATACCTTGATATAGAAAAAAGGACTTGTCAAAGGAACACACTAACGAAAATAACGAAGTAGGTATAGACCTTTCAGGCGTGTATTAAACAGAAAAGTCATACTCAGAGCAAAATCGTACCTTCATATTTACAGTACTTCAGATATGATTAACGGTATCTATCAAAGTTTGATACTCTCGATTTGTAGCATTTGATTACTACAAGACATTATACTAATTTTCCATGAAAATATATATCTACATCGCCTAGTTGCTTCAATCCGCAAACTTCGCTGCGCTCCACTAAGCTTCTTACAACCAAACGCTATTTGTCATTTACGTGTCAGACGCTGTACTATATTTCTAGAGTAGATATACACTTACGCATCTCGTTGATTGAGGGTTGTTTAGATACCGGACAGTGCTCGATCAGCCGCTTGAGTAACGACAAGCCGTGGGTAATTTTGTTGAGAAACTGTTTGTATAAACTAGCCAGAATGAGCTTTGGACAAAAGTAATAGATGGGAAAGCCTTTAGAAAACCAATTACTTGGTCTCAGGAATGGGAATAATTCAGTAATATATCAAGGAATCGGAAAAGTTAATGCATGTAATCACATTTTCGCTTTTAGACTAAAGACTTACTAAAGTAAGCTCAATGTTACTAAATGTTACTAAAAATGGCAAACTGCTCGATCAGATGCCTGTCAAATAAAAATATTAGGGGTTAAAGTATGAAATTGCCGATTTGTACTGACAAATTGAAATTCGTTTTTTTTTTTTAATTTAACGTATTTATTTAATCAAAATAATTACCATTATTATCTATACATTGCTGCCATCTAGTAGGAAGGTCATTTATGCCTCTGCGATAGAACTCTGGTGATCTAGATTCGACAAACTGTGTGGAAGCATTTTGTACTGCCTCCTGAGAAGAAAACTTTTTATCACATAGAAAATTGTCCAAATCACGAAAAAAATGGTAGTCTGTTGGAGCAAGGTCTGGCGAATACGGAGGGTGACGGATAGTTTCTAATTGCAGTTCCTGTAGAGTTAAAACGGTTTCTCGTGCTGTATGAGGTCTCGCGTTATCATGGAGCAATAATGGTGAAGATCGATTCATGAGTCGGGGCTGTTTCACTGCTAGTTTTGCTATCGTTGTTCGGAGTTCGGCACAGTAGACAACTGCCGTTATTGCTTGACCAGATCGTAGAAAGCTATAGTGAATAACACCATGCTGAGACCACCAAACAGTTACCATTACCTTTTTATTGATAAGCTGGGGTCAGCCATTGCATTTTTCGCTTACGGTTATCGTAAAGAATTCACTTTTCATCACATGTCACAATTCGATCCAATATTCCTTCATTTCTGTATCGATTCAACAAGGCAACACAAGTTTCAACACGCATTTCTTACTGCAGATCAGTCAAATCATGAGGTACCCATTTTTCACATTTTTTTATTTTATTGATTTGACGCAAATGAGTCAATATTGTTGGTAAGGTAACGTTAAACCATGCAGCTAATTCCTGGGTAGTTTGGCTCGGATCGGCTTCCACCATGTCTTTCAATTCATTGTTATTCACCTGTGTGGACGGCCTTCCTCGTGGTTCGTTCTTCAAATCAAAGAATAGAATAGAATAGAATAGAATAGAATAGATCTTTATTTGCTAGAACATTGTGATAAGGATGTTACAAATTATGTCTTATGACTAGGTAGGTACATCATGTTCTGCCTAAATTGGGCATGCAAATTTTCATTTATTTAAAACACTTTAGCGTACAAAAGTATACGAAGTCAAAAGGAGGCTTATATCACATAATTACACTTTTATCTATACTCTTTACATTTTATAGATAAAAAGTCTGTAACGGAGTAAAAACATTTGTTCAGCAACCAGTCTTTTAACGATTTTATAAATTTATTGTATGGTAAAGCTTTAAATTCGCTAGGTACACAATTATAAATATATCCACACATAGACAGGCAATTCTTTTTATATAAAACTGTTTTTGGTACCTTAGATAAAACTATTCTGTCTGGGTCGCGTGTATTTCTCGGGTACATTTCCTTTGCTGTTGTAAAGAGGTGCTTATTCAGTCTTACAAATTTTGCACACTCAAAAATAAACATACAGGGCAAAGTCAATAGTTTAAGTGATTGAAATAGCGGTCTGCAAGATATCCAGGGGGCCACACCGCAAATCGCTCTGACGCATTTTTTTTGAACAATAAATGCCTTATTTATGTCAGTTGAGTTTCCCCAAAGAATCAAACCATAATTAAGAACTGCGGCCACATAGCCATGGTACGCGCTAAGAACCGTCTCTTGCGATGATATTCTACTTAACTTCGCCAAGACATATACAAATCTGTTTATTTTGTTACATATGTTATTTATGTGGGCTTTCCAATTTATATGTTTGTCCAAAACAATACCTAAAAATGTAGTGTGCTCTACCTCCTCGATTTGAATATCTTTGTACATAATATTAAGGTTTAAGTGTTGACGTCCATATGTGTTAAATTGTATATATTTAGTTTTTGTTAAGTTTACATTTAGATTATTTTCATCCAGCCATTTTATAATAGATTCTATTGATTTATTAATGTCACAGTTATAATTATTTATGTCATGCTTATTAATGTCATATTTAGTAATGTCATATTTATTAAGGTCAGTGTCATATAAGTGATTGTCAGTTAATTTGGATTTAATTATTATTGAAATGTCATCTGCAAATAATGTACATGGATGTTCAGTAACATCCGGAAGGTCATTTATGTATAATAGAAATAATAGAGGGCCTAGCACACTGCCCTGCGGTATCCCAGAACCGTTTACTCTGTAACTTGAATTAGTTGCTTCTAATTCTTTTTTGTCATTTAGGGAGCTAATTTGAACGCATTGTTTTCTATTTGCTAGATATGTTTCTATCCATGACAACGCATTTCCGCGAATACCGTATTTTTCTAGCTTATTTAGCAATATTTTATGTGAAACCAAATCAAATGCTTTCGTCATATCAAAAAATATCACAGTTGTAGCGTTACCATCATCTACACTATCAATAACTTGAGCCATGAGGTTGAAACATGCTGCAGTGGTTGACTTCCCTTTTTGGAATCCAAACTGTTCCTTCCTGAGAATATTATGTTTGGCTAGGAATTCAGTGAAACGTTTATACATGGCTGTTTCAAATATTTTAGAGATTACAGACACAAGAGTAATAGGTCTGTAATTTGAGAGTGATGATTTGTCTCCTTTTTTATGCAGTGGTTTAACAATGGATACTTTCAACAAATCTGGAAAACAGCCTGTGGTAAAAGATAGATTTACCAAATGAGTTAGTACAGGAACTAGTTCATTTGTGCTAGACTTTAAAATTTCAGTCGTGATATTATCATAGCCCATCGATTTTGTATTCTTTAGGGACATTACTATCTTATTAATGTCATAACAATCGTACGGCTTTAGAAATATGCTATTGCAATTTGTTTCCACCTTAGTCCCACAACTATTCTTGTTTATATTACAACTTATGAAATAATCGTTAAAAAGTTCGGCTATTTCTTTTGACTTACTTATTATTTCACCGTTACTTATTATGTTATTTATAGTTTCAGTTGTACTATTTTTTCCAGATTCGGCTTTTATTAAATTCCACGAAGATTTACAAATATTCTTACTGTTACTAATTAGTTTGTCATTGTGCATTTGGATAGATTTATTTATACAACGTCTTAATAGTTTTGTGTATTTTTTGTATGTTATTTTGTTCACCACAGAGGTGTCCCTGTAATATGCAAAGCGTAACATTCTTTTCTGTTTACAACTTTTTCGTAGCCCTTTAGTTATCCACAGTGAGTATCGACCGTTGTTACATTTCTTAATCCTTAAGCTAGGAAAACATAGGTTGTAGAACAATCCGATTAAGTCGTGAAAATGTTTATATGCAGAATTTATATCGGATTCGATGTAAACTTCCTGAAAGGACAGATTTGATAAGCATTCCCTGAATTTCATGATATTGGATTTACTGTAGTCCCTAACGGTGATGTAGTATGCCAGTTCAGGTGCGTTTTTCCTCTTTAAGGGTATGTTAAGCACCTGTGCAGTATTGTGATCCGACAACCCCCAATGCAAAAGTTCCCCAGTTGCTGTTTTGAGGTTACTAATTATATGGTCAATACAGTTACTTTTTCTGGTTGGGTCTTTTATGTGTAATGTCAAGTCGTAGTTCTTTACCAGATCCAAAAATTCCAATGTGGCTTTTTCTAATTTGAGTGTGTTAATATTTAAATCTCCTGCCAGAATAATTTTTTTATCACATCTGTATAGAAGTTTCTGTAGTAAGCTATTGAGTTGTGTAAAGTAAATATTTATATCGGAGTCAGGAGTTCTATACATACAGACAATCATCATACCTTGGTCAGTGATGTCAATTCCGCAACATTCAAAACTGCTGTCCATTGCCAGGCTCTTTGTTAGTTGAATTTCGGTGTACTTAAGGCCACGTTTAGCCAGCACACAGACTCCTCCCCTTTTTTTGTGATTTTTCCTGCAGTAGGAGGCGGCCAATTCATAACCATCAACACTGATGAGATCCTCATAACCTATCCCAACAAATGTTTCAGATAAACAAATTACATCTGGGTCCTTTTCGTCCTTTTTAAGTTCGAAAAGGTTTATTTCCAAAAAGTGTCTTTTTCCAAATAGTCCGGCTACATTTTGATGCAGTATTCTAAAATAATTGTTTTCAACAGTATTAGTCACGAAAAAATGTGTCATTTTGATCATTTCTGAGTAGTGAGGGAGAAGGTGTTGTTTGTGTTGCTGTGTCGTACGTAGCTACAGTGTGTTGTGTATATTTAGAAGTACCAGTGCTGCAAGATTCAACAACTGACTGGCATTTAGAAGTTACGTTTGCTCCTGAATGTTTACATTGACCTGATTTTTTTAATAATAAAAAGGTATCATTATAATAAATTTGATCCAGTACATAATTAATTTCGTTACATAGATTATTCCTATGGCGGTCATCATAATATCTACATTGAATAAACTGAGCATTTTTGAACTGAGTACATGTGAATTTCAACATATTATTCAATTTGAATTCATTTAAATAAATATTTCTATTTACCCTAAGAATTAGAACAGGACACTTTATCTGACCCACAAATACATTTAAATTACACATAGTGGTATGCGGGTTCGAGTCATGCTCACCAGCCGACAGAATAATACGATCATCTGTTGTTATGTCATACAACTTAGCACTCAGTAACACATCCGCAGTCGATGCATGTGGCTTTATAAAAGATATAAAGTTGTACTGTTCATATGGGCTTTTATATCTTGATTTTTTCAATTGTCTTGCTAGGCCTACACACTGCTGACCTCCAAAGATGAACACCCTTCGATTGCCTTTTTTTTGTGCACCTATTTCCTTTCGTTGGCTATCCTTTTCAGGTTGATTGCTGTTGTTAGATTGCGAGGGAGTGTTTGTCCTTTTTTGTGCACCTGTTACCTTTTGTTGGCTATCCTTTTCAGGTTCATTGCTGTTATCAGATTGTGAGGTAGTGTTTGCCTTAAGTGATAGGTTGCAAGAGCGTGATATATTTTCAGAACATATCAGTGGACTATCGCTGAAACTGTCAGCCAAACGACGTTTCCTTAGGCGATTCTTTCGTGGGCTTTTTTTCGCTGATATTACTGGACTTTTGCATAACTGTTTCAAAATAGTAATTTCTTGATTTAGTTGTGAGATATGTTTCTTTAAATCATTATTCTCAATTATTACATTTTCCAGCTCATTTTGCGTTGTTGCGAGATTTGATTTCATACTATCAATTTCGTGTTTCAAATCTTCTAAATTCGTTGCCACACGAGTCGACAAATCCAGGCTTTTTGATAGTAACTCCTCCGACATAGTACTATCCAAAGAGCCACGCCTGCTTTCGGATGATTTTGCTCTTCGTCTTCTCACAGTGACGTTATTTACCTGATCCATACTTTATTGATTCAGGTTTATTATTGTTGTACTTTAAAATTCCTCCGGTTTGCTAGTATTATTCGCATACAGTTCATACAAGAACACAAAAAGTGTACAAGTTAAAAGTCGGATTCGATCTCGTGCCTCTCGAACGCAAGTCCTATGTTTACCAGTTTGACCACAATAACAACTGAAAAATGTCGCAAATTTATGGTCTACTATAAAGTGCACGGAGTTTGAAACGTAAACATAAAATATAAATAATTGTTAGAAGCGACATCTATGCTTTGATTCAAAGGAGTTGTTTTCATAGCTTTTGGTGTTCACGTTAGTCCACGTGGGTTTGCATAGATGGCGGTATTTTGCATAATTTAGTGGCAATGATTTGACATTTTTCATTATTTATTGTTTAAAATATCACTTTCTTTCACAGTCTTATCTGTTGAGTGTCTCTTATTATCACCAATTCGTTGTAGTTTATGTATATTTTGTTTATATCACTATTTCACTTTTTTTTTACGAGAACAATTTTGTATGAGCGAATGTCGTTATTTTTTATTGTATATCCTGATTTGAAAATTATGCACTAATATCTTTGCACTTCATAATAAATGTCATAATTACTTATTATAATATGGTTTTTTGCACAGTTTGGTTTAATTTGAACACTTTTACTATTTTTAAAGCACAAATTACGTGGACTCGATGTAAACCGTGGCACAGTGGCGCCATCTCCACCATCACGAAAGCGTTTAAACCAAAATCGCACGGTGCGTTCATTAGCAGTCCCCTCTCCAAACGCAACATTGATATTGCGAGCTGTTTCTGCCGCGTTAGTTCCGCGTCGGAACTCGTATTCAAAAATCACTCGAATTTTCGAAGTATCCATCTTTCTTGTCTAAGCTGAATAAAAAAAACAACTGAAAGTCGATAATCGAATGTTGCACATTTTTAAATGAAGAACTACATAGGCACACCTCGGAAGCTCTCGGAAAAATGTATGAAACAATCGCGTTGTAATTACTACAAACATAGCTCGTGTACATGCACGGTAGTGTTGATGTGAGAGAAAATTTTAAATGTCATGGATGACACTATTTGAAATTTGAGCTAATTTTCGAGTGTGATAGCGTGATTTTTCTCACTCTATCCCTTAGTGTCATGATTTTCGTCACATCCGACGGAGGCGACAATTCTGTTGTTACAAAAATTCATATTAATGATTTTTACATTAAAACGTATTTCTATCTTTTTCTTCGCTTCGGAAGAAAAGAATATGGCGATACATTTTTGTCCTGTCAATCAACAGAATTGGCACAAATAACAAAACAATACTACAACACGACTTTGATATGTTTATAGAGTAATTAAAACCGATTGTGTTTATAAAAACTAGCTGTTGCTCACGGTTTCGCCCGCGTGAAATTTTTCATTAATTATAAATAGTCTCCGTTCCGTTCGGTCTATAGGGCACATTTCTTAACCGATTGTCACCAAACATGGCATACATGTTCTTTGATTTAAAACATAATTTTTACCTAGAGCTTTTTAATCGGAGGAGAAAAGGGGTGCCTTTTCTGTCGCGTTATTTATGAACGGATATTGATGATTTTTGGCTGAAATAACATGGTTCCTTACAGGTAGTTGTGGAAAAAAAAACATCAGTAAAGGCGGAGACGTTTATTGTGGCTTTTTTGAGAACGGATTGACAATATTTATTGGTGAAATATCCAGGGAGCTATAAAATAAAGATACGTATCGTATAAAAGAAATATAAGTGAGGATACCAGATTTGATCTCCAGATGCCAAAAAAATATCTGGAACTCTTTACAAAACTACTAGTATTTATCCCTTAGTAATTAATGCTGCATTGCCAAGGGTGAGGTAGAACATTTTTTTATAAATGGTGTTTTTATTACGTACCAAGGTCTCTGAACCTCAACTGAATGACACGGATTTTATGCCCGGTTTTTGTAATAACTATCCTAATACTTATTTAGAATTGTCAACGGCGAGTAGGAAATTAGAAAAATGGCAGTTGAGCACACTTTAATTTAAAAGTGTTAATTTATTTAAGTATCAATTATAATATAAACTAAACGAAAGTTCACGGAAAGATAAGAAGGTTTTAACCACTCTATACTTTATAAAATTTAAGAATCAATATTTTGACAGCTCACGCCTATGAAGTGTGGCATTTTTTTCAATTTGAATGTATCACAATTAATGTCGTCCATCATGGATTCCGTCATTGCCAGGTACCGCCCATTTTTTAACCCTAGAATCTTTACTAATGTAAATCTGCATCTGAGTTATAATCTTTATAATGTTAAAAAAATAATAAACCTATAATCAATATCGGTCCACCATAATGTCACTTAACATGCTAGTTCTAGAGTTATTTTCTAAAAAAACCCGGACTATATGAAAATTATTATAATTGATTAGATTTTTCACGAATTTATTCCTGGGCGAACCTGGCATCCAGTTCATTAGTTTTTTTTATATTATACTGTTCATTGATGACCCTTGGTGGAACTTGTTGTTACATATATTGAGAACACTTATACTTTTTCTACAGTATTTATTATTGAACCTGACCAGTTTCGCAATGTTTATGAACATTTCTAGTCGTAAACACCTCTAGTGTTTAAGATTAGAAACATTTCAAAAACATCAATGTAAACTTTTGAAGTTACCATAAGGTGAAACCGGTCAGGTTCAATAATAAATACTGTGGAAAAAGTACAAATGTTCTTACTATGTGTAGCTCATTAGTTATTTATACAAAAAGGCAAGATGCATTTGAGGGTTAAATTTCACTATAGTCATGTGTGAAAGAGAGGACGCCTTAAAAACCGAAGCTAGACGAACTTTTCACTCTTCGTCCCGAAGTGCCGTTCCTACACATTTTATTGGTGACAACCTTTGTTTTAGGCGCCCATGAAAGCGCCCATGATTTTGACGTGCGGGGAGAGGAAATGAAATCGGTGGGAGGGGGTGAGCTTCCATTCTGTACGCTAGTACTATTATCTATTCTGTGACATAGGTACCATGTGGAGAAAGTTTCACTCAAAAATCTCAAACCATGAAGGTTCTATGTCAATTCGAAGTACCTATTACAATGAAACGGCAATTTCATACTTTAACCCCTATTATTATTGTAATAATCTTAAAGGAAGCAATTCATTACAATAGTAACAGTTTCTAGTTTTAGTTTGATATCATAATGATTGACTTGATCGTGATATTTAAGATACAAATTGTAATATTTGTAAACAACCATAAAATGTACCATAGGATGTAGCTAGAGTGTTTTCTCCACAAGACAAACAATCGTTAAGGATTTTGGCACCAGGGCGTTATGAGTCTCGAAGTCCCGCGCGTTTGTTTAATTTTTATGGTCACAGTATCCCTTCAGGATTTTTTCGCACTTTCAGATCGATACTTAAGTCGTGCTAGTCTAAATTTCATTGTAGTAATCAGGTCATATACAAGTTTATTGACTTGCTGCACTCTGTCTCTAGCTCAACGAACATTAGCTGCTCGTGGTTAGTTTAGGGAGAAAGTACATAATATGATATATCTTCGCTGCATCGCAAAGTGCTGTGTCTATACATTTTGATTACTCTGCTTACAGCCACAGTCAGTCAAGCAATAGGTAGATACGTAACTTAACAATATATTCATTTACTAACTAACGAACTACTACTACTACTAATTAATTAAAAATTTTATACATCTCGTAAAATATCTCAGAGGTTAGAACGTAGGTTATTGCATATTCTAGGACTTTAAGACTGTTGAAACTGCCCAGTATATAACAAAGCCCAACCGAATACCGCAGTTCCAACTGGAGTTTATTGGATGTCTGTTACGCATTAATTCGACTTCGTGACAATCATCAGTGTGGCAAGCCTCTCGCAGAAGGAAATAATTTTGTTCGTAGTCCGGAGCGTCAGTGTGTTTATGGCCTGCTTCAGTAGTAGTATCATCCTGTTGAAGATTCACTTAGTTCCGCAGAGCACTAAATGGTTCACATAAGGACAATGGAGAGGCAACGCATATAACACACAGTCCTGTATGCCGAAAAAGGTTGTGGTTTGATATGAGACTGTAAGGTAGGAATACATGTTACTTTTGCCAGGAAACTGTCATGTATGTATGCATAGTTTGATTTCTGTATGAAATAAAATCTATATAATGATTTATTTAGTAAAATTTATTCGATGAATTTTATATGGCTTTTCGCAGCAAAAAACAACGTGTATATTCTCGCGCGAAGCCGGGATATAATTCACAAATGAAATTTTTTAGACAAGTGTATAATATAATAAATGATAGAAATAAACACGTGTTCACTATTTGTATTTCCAAAGAACACAAATTTTTAATCGCTGCACGTTGGATAAGAATTAAATAAGCGAATAAAGAAAAAAAAACGAATTAAAATCGGTTCATACGCTTGGGAGTTATGAAACCACAGACGGAAGCACAATCTGATTAGCTGAACAGATAGGCTCTTAATAGCCATTGTTTTTCGTAGTCGAAGAATAATTACTGGTCGAGTCAAACGAAAAAAAAATCGAATCAATAACTAAATATACCTAACGATACCCTTCCGAAGCTAAACGCACTCATTGGCCGAATCCTGCATTACAAATCTAGAAATCACTGACAAGTACGAAATGCTAAAACGTGGTTGGAATCGGTTTAACCTACAAAAACAGAAAATGTCACGAATGGTAAACCGCACTCAAAGAGGGAATTTAGCTGAAATGTGAACATTCTCTGAGTAACAAGAAAACTAAATCATTCTCCAACATACCTAAATGGGAACGACGCAAATTGCGTAGATACAATGTTTTTACTTCTTTTGTAATTTTAACCTTATACCTTATGATACTGCACACAATGCACACGTCTATTGGCCACGGTAACTACTTTCCAATGGGTGAGCCTGAGACCTTTGCCTTCAACTATTCATCAAGCGAGGTGAAGTTAAATTAACGTGTCCTTAAGCTAATTTTAGTAATATTTTGGATGACAATTTACAGAATTATGATATAATTTGGTTAGGAGTAGCGCACTGGTTAGTGGCACTGGTATACAATCTATTGTCAAGATCACAGACCAAACACAGACTTCAGACTAGTTTACTATACTTCAGTTATTTCCATAGCAGTATGTTAATCGGCAATATTGGCATATTATATTACGCGATGTTTTATAAATCGTGCAGTAGGTATGAGGAATTTATAAGGAAGGCGCTCGAGTATTTCTTTGAGGAAAAGATTCCAGGGCATAGGCATTCCCATATTTTCAACGCAGTATATTTATGATAGAATTATGTTTACACAAAACATTGGTCTGTGTCAGAATATATACAATGCCGAAATGCATTTTTACTAGCAGTAGAAATAAGCACAAAAGTAAGTACCTACTCACTCGCTGGTCTCGGTTATAAATTTCTTTATAAAATTCCTGAATATATTATGACTTACCTCTACACGTATTCAGCTTTCAGTTACCAGTTACTGAAAGGGATATTATGGAAAAGAGAAATATTATTTTTGTTGAAAATATAATTTTACTTTACTCGTTTTAATGGTTTGTTGAACAAAGTATTAATGTTGACAGGTTAATATCTTCTGGAGAAACGTAACGTAAACTGTTATCTATACAAATACAAAAGAATTGTAGTGTCTGTTTGTAATGTTAAAATTTCAGCAATTCATTACAATTTATTGAATGCATGCTATAAGTAGATTTCTATGTATAATCCGATATTCCATACAATGAATAGTCTGTCTGTTTGTAAATCTCTGAAGTGGCTGGACCGATAATGGCGGGATTTTTACTGTAGTTAGCTGATGTTATAAGGCGCTACAGGCTACTTTTATTTTCGAATAATTGCTAGAGTCCCGCACAAAAATGTAATAGGTACTCAGGTCGAACTCTACGCTGACGAAGCCGCGACTTGATCCTCGTTTTGTTCGTACTGGGTTCAATCAAGCACTTTTTTTATATATAGAACACGTCAATTTGACTTCATCTCGCCTGATGGTAAGCTGAAGGCAAAATCTTAGGAAAACGGGTCACCATTACATCCACGTCCTATGTTAACAATGATAGCATTGTGCTGATAAACTTAACTTCTTTTATAATTTTAGAGGATTGTAACTATGATGTCATTATATATTATTTTTCTACAATCACTACAGTCCACTGCTGAACATAAGAATTCCCATCGCACCAGGATTACCGCCTTGCGAATCCAGTGTATCCTCGGTGCAGCCTAGGTTATGCAAAAGCCAATGCCTCGGCCAACCAAAAGTTGAATTTACAGTGGCGTGGCGTCAGCATTGACCACTGTCACAGAATAGATAATAGTACTAGCGTACCACTGTATATACACCAAATATCTGAGAGAAAAAATGAACAGGTTCCTCACGTTTCAGAAGAACTATGACAATGTCAAGCAGTAGGTCTCTATAGGCCTTCTTAAAAAGCTGAGAAGCACGAACTTCACACAGCTGGTTGGAATCTTCTTCATTAGTAACCCAAAGCTGCTGAAATAACCTATCATTTAAAGAGCTGGTACGGATTTTATTGACTGCTATGATGACATATTGCAGTGACTGAAATAGTCTTTCACTTGAGTTTCTAGCAACCAAATGTTGTCTATGAATAACGCAATGTACAGCAAGGACATCTGGAATTTTATTTTTTAAGTACGCTATGAAGCTTTTATGGCACCCTGTCATAGCGGGAGCGCCATCCGTAGCAACTGATATAATATTTTTCAAGGGAATCTCTTTCTCATCACAAAACGTAAGACAGCAACAATGCTTCATTAGTAGGTTAAGTGAACTCATCGAGCTGAATTGAGAAATGACTAGTCTTCAATGATTGCACAATGATCCTTCAATGTTTTCAGCCATTTCATCAATTCGTCTTTGCACAGAGTTATTACTCAAAGGAATTTTTCGGAAAATATCTTCGGCCGGTTTATGAAGCACAGTAGATATTACTTTCTTTATTGCTGGCAAAATTAACTCTTCTCCGATGTTGTGTGGTTTGCCTTTTTGAGCAATTAACAAAGAGATATTGTACGAAGCTCGAAGTCCGTCGTCATCTTGCTTAGCAGCAGCCGAAAATAGTTCTGCTACACTTGGCTGAGTGCTATGCTTCATCTCTAGGTCTTGAAAATATGCTGAATTCTTGTCTTTCTTATCTGGATGCTTTTAATTCAAATGATCTTGCAGTCTTGAAGGCTTTATTGCTTCATTCGAAAATGTTTTTAGACATAGAAGGCACTAAGGCGACCATGGGTTTGTGGGATTTTCAATGAATCCGAATTTAAGACGAATCCACAGAGTATTGCCGTCTCTTCTTTTTTACTTCCGTCATTGTTTTGTTTTAAGAAATACGTAAGTAAGTGTTGAACTTAAGTACTGCTTATCTATTACGCGCAAAACTGCAAATGAAAATAAAATAAATATTCCGTTGTTTATATAGGATTGCATAAGCAGCACGCACCGACAGGAATAAGACAAACATGCATTAACTCGTTTATCTCATTCGACGCTCAATTGTACTCAACAAGTAAGAACAAGTATTCTATGAATCAGCCGTTTATACAGGAATGCACAAGTCGGGTTATTTAACAAAAACTTGTTAAAACATGATTGCCCGCGGTCTATTATCTACGAAAATTATCTATCTAGGAATACTAATAACTATTAAAATGCGAAAGTGTGTCTATTGCCTTTTTATTTGTTTTTTTTTGTGTCTTCTTTCATTTCGAAACGGAGCGACCGATTGACATGCTTTTTCTTCCATTTATTGAATAAAACAGGACAGTTACATGAACTGCGCGGAGAGAAATATCGAACCGAGTTTGAGCAATCTCTTAATTAATATTAGTTGTTTTTGTGTGTTATTAGTTGAAGTTGTAGCCGAGAGTCGAGAGCTCTGTTGGTGTCTAAGAGTCCTCCTAGCTAGATGAAATTACAAATCGCCCCCCGAAGCCCCCATTTTTTTCTGGGTCTCTTACCGCCTCCCTTTAGGCCTGCAGCGCCCACAAGGGGGCGTTATCGCCCACTTTGGGAAACGTTGATGTAGAGTATAATAATTCACTGATTCGCGATTATAGTTTTCTTTAAAATTAATTTATTATTATTATTTTGATGCTCGGTACACAGGTTGCAGTCTATCTGCTGTGTAGATATTATCTATTTTATATCACAGTGCCTACCTACATTAGGTTGGGTATATCTTGATGGCTTGATAAGTATGGCAATGGATTTTCACAGCTTTGCTCTTTTTCACAGGCTTTGCCTATTACATTGTAAACTAGGCACTTATTGTAAAATGTAAATTCTAACCTCAGTTAATTCACATTGTGACCGACATTAATAAATTAATTGATTTCATGTAATATTAGTTCATCACCCATAAAGCCACTTAAAATATTTAAGAGTATGATAATTTTCTATAAACAGTTGGCTTAAAATAAATGCTATTACATCGGTACTTACTGATTTCACTATTACAGATTTTGCTTCTTTTGCTTCTATAATTAATAGCCTGAATCGGTCCTTGGTATGCTTGACGATAAATTTAAAACCTGTATAAAGACTACCATGCAAAAAAGTATACTCTTACCTTAAAGATAAAAATGTCCGGATTGAGCATGGTACAGGCCCCTTCTAAAATGCTGTATATACCTACTTACAGCACAATATTGTTCTATGAACGTGACTATTTTATGATACTTTAACTTAGGTTAATTATTTTATTATAATATTCTTTTATATACTTTTAATTATTTTGATACGAGACAAATATAGATTCATCCATTTTTAGTTTTAAGAAATTACTCATTGCAAAATTAAAGAACTTAATTTTAAGAAGAATTGGACGTCAGAAAACTTTAATACTAACAATGCCTTACACAATTTTTAAAATTAGTAATTTGATTTGTATATGTAGTTTGTTATAATAATTTAAATACCTAGATACATTGCCAGTACTGAGAGGTCAATATCGAAATTCAGCCGCATCACAGTTAGACTGGGATCCAACTGAGTTGGGAAAGGGCTTAGAGATTCATTGGCAGTACTGAGTTTTACGTTTCAGCTCCTTTTTAACCGATTTCAATAAAGAAGCAGATTTTGAATAATAATGATTAAAATATGTTTTGGTATTTATGTACTTAGCAAATGCTTACTAATTTATTTATCGGAGAGCATTGTATCTGAGTGTTACGAATGCCAAGTTATAATTGTTTGAATTTAGTGAATTTGTATGTTGCAACATTGGTTAAGTATTACTTGAATGTATTTAGTTGTCAGTTGACAATGACATTTGATGTAAATGAAACTTAGTTGGCGGTTGGAGCCGGGAAGGGGTTCAGCTTTGTAAGTGGTCAGGTCAAGATAGCTAATCTCACTTCCTTTCTAACGGTTTGTGATTTATTCTAAGTCTAGTTTAAATCCTAAAATATTGCAATTTTGTATTGTGTACTGGACTATAACCCGCGATAATCAATATAATATATATGATATTATTATATATTGATTATCGTAATGCCCTTACATCTGACTACCATCCTGATTTAGTCGTAATAGAACTTTATATTTTGTCGATTAAACCCTTCTGAGCTGTCGCTTCGAAATACATATTACTTTTCTTTTATAACTTTTTGAAAAAAGGCTCGGGCGATGATGATGCATTAGATAATCTAAGTTCATTTCTATTTGATATTACAACAATCTAATTTATGAACGATTTTAACAGAAATATATTGAGTGGGATTGGAGTTTAGCGACCTACCGATATGTAATAAGTTACCCTTCGGTTACGATGCCATTCCCATACCCATAAAACTATCACTACTTTTTTTAATTTTTTTGTTCTATGTATAATTTATAACACAAAAGTGTTTTAGATATGTTTGATATCAACTGTCATGAAAGATAATAGTTTATCTGTAGAATACAAAAGCATTGAATCTCAGATCTAAATATTGGGATGATATGTTAAGCTACTAGTCTATTGCCGAAACATACATAGTCTTGAATGTTATATAATAAAAACAAATGGGTATTGTGTACATCATTGGAATCTTGAGCACAGCTGCGATCGGTTTTTATAACGTTCGAGCAAATATTTTTGTTGTGCAAATCAAGAATAATGTGCCTCTGACAGATTTTGCACATTTTTTGTCGCTGTCAAGGGTTTTCTTTGCACAAAAAATGTTTTCTTTTTTATACAGCCAATGATATTATAATATATCAAGAATGGATCTCATGCGCCATGGGTGCTTAAAAGTGTTCACTTAAATAAAACTTGGCTAATATACCTACTTCAACAAAAATGGAATTTTGTGCCAACAGGGTCAGCAGCGCGAGTGTGACTCCCCTGGTGAAGCGCATGTACATACATAGGCCACGGTTGCCACTTTCCATCAGATGGGCCGTGTGCTAATCTGTCAGTTTAGTGGTAATGCACCAATAAATGGAGAATGAACGAGTACAAACTATGACTGCTGTGCTGAAACGCGGCACATTTTTGTCTTCGCAACAGAATTAAAATAACATTTGTACCTCGTTGTAATATAAATGTGCCTATGGCAGCAATCAGATAGTCGATCTCTCTTCCCGATTCTTTCAATATTATTGCGCAATTCGTACGCATATTAACACCGTGTCAAGATATTGGACCGCATTAATAATTTATTGACTGTCTAAAACCGGGCTAAATAACATAACAATCTAACCAATTGTAATTATGATCTAGCTTTATATCAATTTTCACAAGTCATCGTAGATTTCTCAAGCTTTGTGTTGAAAAAGTGTTATGAAATTACTGGATGGTAGCGTGACATCATGAAATACGCTCTCGAACTTTTTATGAAATCCCATTGCGATATCCAATTCAATTTGTCATGTGACGTAAGTTTATATTATGGAAACTTTGAATCCAAGAAGAAATTTCCAAATTCCAGACGTATGGTAAAACTTAAATCAATCTTATTTGATTTCCTATTATCATCCTCACTGCAGTGTTATTTTTGGTGGCATCCCAAACTGATTCTTTGATGTTGGGGGTCTGCTCTCTCGAAATGGCTTATATTAGATTGGATTTTGCGAGAGCGAGTGCCTTCTGATCGCAACTCGCAACCCCTAGAGGAAAGCCTGTATCAAAGCCTCGTCTGTCAGGAGTTATGCTGACTAGAATATGAGGTTCACTTGGGCTCGGTTAATGTTGCTGGGAATCAGTGTCTTGTGTGCATTAAGAAGAATCTGGAATGCGTCTGATATAGATACGGCAAAAATCTTGCTTCGTTTTATACAAGCCCAAATATACAGCTGATGTCTTTCTTTAAACAAGCGACCAGCCCGTTGCAACCAAAGCTTGCACCTTGGAACCCAGGGTATAATTTTCTACTTTGCTCTATAATTTGATTTATTTTGACTTTTACTAAAGTGACTGCCGTCTGACCTGTCAACCCCAAAAGAAAAGCTAATGCTGTCTACATGAAGGTGACATTAGTTTGGAACCTAAAGATACCAAGATCTTCGACTTCACACGCCCCTATAATTATCTTTACCCCTTTGATATGATTATGAATTTATTTGAACAGATCATATTTTAGTTCTTATTGGACATTTGGTATAAAATACATTTCAATGGTAAAGAGGTGAAATGCTTTTAGTTTTTTAAATCTTGCCCTTTCAACCGCTCTGAGGGCGACACGCAGATTAAATAGGACATGTTGACCTCTATTTTTTACCAGTTTCCGCATGATTTATTTCTCAACTCAGAATGTCAGAGCATTAAACCTTTTTTCACAGCCGTTTATACGTCATATCTGTAAACTAAACCTTTGACATATGACTAAACTAAACCTACACATTTTGTAACTAATTTTAATTTATATATTAAAATGTTGTTCTAAATACTTGCCTTATTTTGAATGAGCTATTAAACTATAGAACAAGAGTGAACTGACACTAATGTATATTGCAGTTGGTGGTTCGTTCGTGAAGTTGCAAGGAAGACGTTCGGGTCGGGACGCGGGCGGTGCGGCGCGCGCCCGGCTCTCTCGGACCGCACTCGCTGACTGCCGCTAGCTACGGACTCGTAGCGCGTAGCTACTACGATATATCTAACGTATAGTCCATCAAAATCTTCTTTAATTTTTTTGGCTTAGCGTGCATTTGTCAGAGGATGCAACTTTATTTTTCAGATATCAACCATAAAAACTATTTGAACCTCTTTTTCCAAGATTACCGTGGGACTAAGCTTGTAACCCCACAAATTGGATTAATTTAAGACTGACAGCCCCCCGCCCTTCCCCCTCTTTATATCTAAAAAATAAATTGCATCCTTTGAAAAATGCAATCCCAAATGTAACTTTTCAATGGACTTCTATGAATATGTTCAATTTTTCAATTCTGCATAGTACTTAGAGTTGATTTTTTTTAAATGTAATTTAAGAAGTCCTGTCTGAAGACGTCAAACTTTATAGTTGAAATACGATTTTCTCAAACATGCTTGGAAATGTGAACATTATTTTGACAACCTACTTCGAGATAAATCGAAATTGCTGTACATGCGAGCAGCGGCCGGCAAAAGTTGTATGAAAATCCATATCTGTCGTGTTTTAGCGGCCAAATAAATTACTATGTAAACTCATATCTGTCGTGTAATTTGAAAATGGAACCATCTTTTACTCCGAACCATGGCAACCAAGGAGGTAACTTATCCAAGGCATTATTTAAATACAGAACTGGCTTGCAAATAGAATGCTGTTTATTAAAAAAAAGACGGGTTGCACTCTGGGAGTGCCGGCAGAAGTGAAAACATTTTCTGTTTTTCTTTCTTCGTTATTTACATAGAAAAAGATAAAAAAGAACATACCATACCATACCTATAATATAGCGCTAATCATAGAACCTATCACCACACCTCGGAAGCACTCGGAAAAATGTATGAAACAATCGCGTTGTAATTACTACAAACATAGCTCGTGTACATGCACGGTAGTGTTGATGTGTGAAATTGAAAATTAGATATGTCATGGATGGCACTATTTGAAATTTGAGCTAATTTTCGAGTGAGATAGCGTGATTTTTCTCACTCTATCCCTTAGTGTCATGATTTACGTCACATCCGACGGAGGCGACAATTCTGTTGTTACAAAAATTCATATTAATGATTTTTACATTAAAACGTATTTCTATCTTTTTCTTCGCTTCGGAAGAAAAGAATATGGCGATACATTTTGGTCCTGTCAATCAACAGAATTGGCACAAATAACAAAACAATACTATAACACGACTTTGATATGTTTATAGAGTAATTAAAACCGATTGTGTTTATAAAAACTAGCTGTTGCTCACGGTTTCGCCCGCGTGAAATTTTTCATTAATTATAAATAGTCTCCGTTCCGTTCGATCTATAGGGCACATTTCTTAACCGATTGTAACCAAACATGGCATACATGTTTTATGATTTAAAAAATCATTTTTGCCTAGAGCTTTTTAATCGGAGGAGAAAAGGGGTGCCTTTTCTGTCGCGTTATTTATGAACGGATATTGATGATTTTTGGCTTAAATAACATGATTCCTTACAGGTAGTTGTGGAAAAAAAAACATGAGAAAAGGCGGAGACGTTTGTTGTGGCTTTTTTGAGAACGGATTGACAATATTTATTGGTGAAATATCCAGGGAGCTTTAAAATAAAGATACGTATCGTATAAAAGAAATATAAGTGAGGATACCAGATTTGATCTCCAGATGCCAAAAAATGATCTGGAACTCTTTACAAAACTACTAGTATTTATCCCTTAGTAATTAATGCTCCATTGCCAAGGGTGAGGTAGATTTTTTTTTATAAATGGTGTTTTTATTACATACCAAGGTTTCTGAACCTCAACTGAATGACATGGATTTTATGCCCGGTTTTTGTAATAACTATCCTAATACTTACGTAGAATTGTCAACGGTGAGTAGGAAATTAGAAAAATGGCAGCACACTTTAATTTAAAAGTGTTAATTTATTTAAGTATCAATTATAATTTATACTAAACGAAAGTTCACAGAAAGATATCTATTTATATATTTTAAAAACAAATGGTTTTAACCACTATATACTTTATAAAATTTATGAATCAATATTTTGACAGCTCACGCCTATGAAGTGTGGCATTTTTTTCAATTTGAATGTATCACAATTAATGTCGTCCATCATGGATCCCGTCATTGCCAGGTACCGCCCATTTTTTAACCCTAGAATGTTTACTAATGTAAATCTGCATCTGCTTTTGAGTTATAATCTTTATAATGTTAAAAAAATAATACACCTATAATAAATATCGGTCCACCGTAATGTCACTTAGCATGCTAGTTCTAGAGTTATTTTCTAAAAAACCCGGACTATAAGAAAATTATTATAATTGATAAGATTTTTCACGAATTTATTACTGGGCGAACCTGACATCGAGTTCATTAGTTTTTTTAATACTGTTCATTGATGAACCTTGGTGGAACTTGTTGTTACACATATTGAGAACACTTGTACTTTTTCTACAGTATTTATTATTGAACCTGAACAGTTTCCCAATGTTTATGAACATTTCTAGTCGTAAATACCTCTAGTGTTTAAGATTAGAAACATTTCAAAAACATCAATGTAAACTTTTGAAATTACCATAAGGCGAAACCAGTCAGGTTCAATAATAAATACTGTGGAAAAAGTACAAATGTTCTTACTATGTGTAGTTCATTAGTTATTTATACAAAAAAGCAAGATGCTTTTGAGGGTTAAATTTCACTATAGTCATGTGTGAAAGAGAGGACGCCTTAAAAACCGAAGCTAGCCGAACTTTTCACTCTTCTTCCCGAAGTGCCATTACTACACATTTTACTAGCGACAACCTTTATTTTAGGCGCCCATGAAAGCGCCCATGATTTTGACGTGCGGGGAGAGGAAATGAAATCGGTGGGAGGGGGTGAGCTTCCATTCTGTACGCTAAAGTAGGGACAAGATAATAGGTCACTTTTGACATTTCATCAAAATTCAACAACGTAACCTTGTAACGGTGGGCATAAAATAAGAACTGCACAATTGCTTAACTTTTTTCATTTACGTTTACATATTTATTGTAATAATGACCGATACGAGTAATTTTACGATTTGCTTTCACTAATAAACCATTCTAAACATAATAAACAATTTCTGATCTAAAGAACTGAACGTCGTTACAATGTTGCGTCAGTCAACCCTTTTTCTTTTTAAACACTAGGGATGTTACTCTAAAAATCGAAAGCTGATAGGATTGTAAGTTGAATCGAATGCAATGATTACTTGTGAAGAAAAATCACCATAAATTTATAACCACGTTGTGATTATAATAAAACCTAATTATACATATTTATTATTCTTTTAACTAACTATAAAAATACAAAAAAATAACTAAATAGAAAGGTCATTGATGTTGGGTGCAATTTAGGTGGATGTTGCTGGCAACACCAGTGCCTGTCGATGACGCATGTCATGTCGCCATGTAACACCTGAACGAGTCAGATGGACTCACCAGCTAACCCAGTGGAGAGATGCAAGAGCTCAGGATTATCCCAGGGCGCCTTTTCGTCAGCAGAGACAAGGATGCGCGTGCGTATGGGAACCCCAGGGGAGACTTCAGAGAAACCAACTTATGTTTTTGTTTATGCACACATATATATTTGAAGTACAAAACGATTATACAAGATTCACAGAGATTATATTTTATAAAACTAAGGTAGGTAAATTATCATCGTCGGCTGCACAGTACTATATAAGCCAGCCCGAGATGGCTGGGGGACGTCCAATACTTGGGGTAACCGACGGGCTACCAGGAGAGGTAAACACAATAATAAAAAAAATGATACGAGACCCTTGATTCTCGATCGTCGGCCTGCGTGGAGTCCTGGAGCGCCTTTCGCCACAGTCTCTGACAACCAAGGTGCTGCACCTGCCGGACTTCTCTGGTTTTGCAATCAATTCAAATAAAGGGCACGGCAGTGGTCGACGTCGAGGTGATCACAGTGTATGTGGTCTTCTTAACCCGTATCTGGAGCCCTATGAACGAATTAACACTAAGAATCGTCTAAAATTGCAGAGGATCGATAACAAAGACAAAAATAAAATTACTTACCACGAATGTGGGTAAAACTCAGATACACTGATTCTAATTGCAGAGTAACAACGAATAGTATAACGACATATAAGTCACCAAAAGTAATGAGTCCAGTGCGTCTCGTAACATCGATCCTGGCTTATATAGCCACTGGATTAGAAGTTTCGAGAAGCTATCTATTTTTCTTTTTACTTAATGAGCTCAATGAGCAACAATCACCCTCATTACCGTGATTATCTCCAAGGTGAATAATACTAAGCAGGTGGCAACGCCACCCCGCGAACACTATGCGAACTAGGATAATCGATCTTAACATCAGCAACTCACTACGAGAAGACCGCACTGACGGAGCACTAGATGGCGCTACCGACAGATAATATTTCTAAAAAATCTTAGTACAAAAATTCTGTTACACCACCCCCTCCCTCAGAGTATTCCCTGCATAGTATACGCAGGGAATATCATCGACAGGATCTAAACTGAGAGATGGCAAAGAAATTTCGTAACTCACGATGACCACACTAGTTGTGAGCATCACGAAGTCCAAACAAAACAAAAACTAACCTTTCCAACAACAAAAAAAAAAGCAATCAAAGTCAAAATACTAAATCTAACACCAAAGAAGTGTTACCCTGTTAACTAACCTGATTACTGTAGGCTTCTCAAATAAGTGAATAACATAGAGTGAGTAGGCGTAGGGTGAACCGAGACCGCTCGACGCGAAGTGGACAATCTCACGATCGGCCGAGCGACAAAGAAAAGGCACCGACAGAAGAAGGAGAGGGAGCAGAAGGTTGTTCCTCCTCACTATATTTCAAAATATCCTTAATGTGATATACTCCCAGATCTTTACCATCCAAATCCGACAGTTCATAGACTAAAGGCGAGCGTTTGGCGGTTACAATGCATTTCATAAATTTAGGCGCCAACTTCGCCGTAAAGTTCTTTGCCTTGTTAGACAAATATAACGTTCTTTTGTAAACAATCTGTCCCACTTTCAATTCCACATGCCTTTTTCTGAGGTTGTAGTATTTTTCGTTACGCCGGTGAGCAACATCTAAGTGTTTTCTCACCTGGTCGTAGATACGATTTAGTTCCTTCAACCTCTCGCCAAAGGACACTGGACTGTCAATGGAGACAGAGTCAGGATGGCAAGGAATCTCTTCCTGCCTATAAAGAACACCATCCCCTATGAATTCCCTACCGTGAACAAGAAAATACGGGCTGAAATGAGTAGCTTCGCTTACAGCCGTGTTTAGAGCACACTGGACTTCCACGAGATTCTCGTCCCATTTCTTGTGGTGTGACTTCACATAGCAAGAAATTCCCTGAACCACGTTGCGAATGGCTCGTTCTGCCTGATTTGTCTGCGCGTGATATCTGGGATTATAATAGATGTTGGGCACATTGTACTTAACTAGTAAGTCCTTAAACTGTTTGCTAATAAATTGTGGACCATTATCCATGTAAATGGTTTTACATACCCCGTGGACTAGAAAAACATTCCTTTCTATAAACCTCGCGACTGCAGCGCCTGTAGCTATCCGTATAGGACACAACAGGATATATTTACTGAAATAGTCCGAGACCACAATCAGATGAACGTTTCCCTTGCTGGAAGTAGGAAATGGACCCAGTAAGTCACACGAGATGGCCTCAAAAGGTCTAAACACACGTTTAGGATTACCCATTAGGCCCGGACGAGATGTGTTCACAGGTTTATACTGTTTACAAATGTCGCATTTGCCAACATATTCCTTAACGCTCTCGTACATCTTAGGCCAATAATAGTGGAGAGCCAGGCGTTTATGGGTCTTCCATACGCCACCATGGGCACTGAGCATGTCGTCATGGTACTTGGTGAGCAGAGGCAACCTGTCCTCCATCGGCACCACCAGCTTCCAATCAAAATCAGAGGTCAGAGAATATTTATTTTTTGATAATCTAAATAAACAGTCATTCCGTATGTCAAAGTTAGGAAAATGCCTAGGGTTCTTCTTCACACTGTTTAGGGTGTGGAGATACCAAGAGTCTTTAGTCACGCTGGTGTCTATTGCATTAATCTGAATTCGTGACAGAGCATCAGGTACCACATGGTCCTTACCCTTTCGGTGCTCTATGTCGAAGTCAAACTGACTCAGCTTCATGCTCCAGCGCGCGAGACGTCCTGTCGGATTCTTTAGCTTGTGGAACCACAGTAGCGAGGCGTGGTCCGTAACGACGGTGCACTTTTGTCCTTCCACGTACTGCCTGAACTGTTCCAGAGCAAAGATCACAGCTAGGAGTTCTCGCTCAGTGGTACTGTAGTTGACTTCATTCTTATTGAGTGAACGACTACAATACGCGACAGGGTGCTCCACTCCCTCATGTGTCTGCGTAAGTACAGCAGCCACAGAGAAGGATGACGCGTCACTGAGAATTCTAAACGGTAATGAGTAGTCAGGCATTTTCAAAATAGGAGCGGTGACCAAAGCGGCTTTCAGTAGATTGAAAGACTCTTCAGCTTCACGCGTCCACTCGAAGGTTACATTCTTAGAAGTTAATTTACATAAGGGTTTACTAATCTTAGAAAAATTGTTCACGAAACGCCGATACCACCCAGCCATGCCCAGGAATCTTTTCACCTCCTTAGCATTAGAAGGTGTGGGATAGTTGAGGATGACATCGACTTTACCTGGGTCAGTCCGCAGGCCATGCTTGTCAACATAGTACCCAAGGTATTTCAATTCGCTACGACAGAAATGCGATTTTTGCATGTTGATCGTTAGGCCCGCATCCTTAAGGCGCTGATAGACTCTATTTAAGAGGTCCACATGCTCCTCAAAGGTGCTGGCCACAACGATTATGTCGTCCTGAAAGGAAAACACTCGGTTATCGAACTCTGGGCCAAATAGACGGTCCATGAGGCGTTGCATCGAGGCGGAAGCTCCTATAAGTCCAAAGCACATCACATTGTAGTGAAAAAGACCTCGCCTTGGGACAGTGAAGGCGGTCTTCTCGGCGGATTGGAGCGAATCAAAAGGAATCTACCAATATGCCGCACTTAAGTCAATGGAAGTCAAATATTTTGCATTATTGAGATGGTCTAAGATTTGGTTGATATAAGGTAACGGATACGCATCGCTCCTAGATACAGAATTGAGCTTTCGAGAATCAAGGCACAATCTCAGGTCACCGTTCGCTTTCTCCACCATCACCACTGGTGAGTTCCACGCGGACTGAGACGGGGTCACTACTCCCATCTCCAGCATCCGGTCTAGTTCCTCTTCCAGGGCTTTCTGCTTCAGGGGAGAGAGCGGATAGTACCTTTGCTTGATTGGCTTGCTGTCGCCCGTATCTATAACATGATGCGCCAGAGATGTTCGACCTAAACCCACCTTGTCCGTGTTGATGGTATCAAATTTCTCAATAACGCCATTAATTACCCGCTTCTGATCGGCGGATAAATTGTTGTAATCCTCTAGACCGCTGTTAAGAGACAGAGACTCTACAGGATTACAGTCGCTAAAGTTGGAAAGATTGATATTCTGAGCTATCAATCTATCCCCTAATTGAAATTGTTGCCAGAAGTCTACTCCAAATATCATTGCAGTAGTGATCTCTGGAACAACATAAAACTTAATAACTCTGACAGCAGAATTATATTCAATAGGCAGAGAAATACAGCCCAGACATGGCAAATAGGAGCCATCTGCTGTAGTTAAACTAAAGTTAGGGCTGATGCTTTCAAGCTCAAACCCTAATTCCACAAAAGTGTGGTGCGCTCCCTTACCCAGCACTGAGCAAGCTGCACCCGAATCAAGTAAACCTAGAACATTTAAATTCAGGATCCTAACAACTAAACACGGTCTTAAATCATTATCCCGTTTGGTAAACAGGACCCTATCAGAGAAGGCATCAGACAGAGAGGCTCGCTTTGAACCGAGTGGTGATCTTCTAATAAGGCCCTGACTTACTACTCGTTTTTTGGTTTGGAATTACATTTTGGACACTCAGGTGATTTTACTCCTTTTTGTCCACACCGGAAACACACCAAATCCCTCGACTGTGTACAGCCGTATGCAGTGTGGCCGCCTTCACCACAGCGGAAGCATCTGCGTTCGCTTGAGGTCGTTGGGCTGGCCACGGCAGAGACCTGCTGGGAAGTTTTTTGTACACTTTTGTTTTTAATATGGTGTAAATCCGAGGTGATCCCAAACTTATCTAAAGCTGGTTCATGGAATGCCTCAGCCCTAGCACGAGCAAGTTCTAGGCGCTTCCCCAATCTCTTCAGATCGCTTATCGAGTTTACCTCGTGAAGGGCCAATTCCTTCATATAATCGGGCCTAATATTATGCATCAGAATGTCCAGTTGTTCCTCACTGGGCATTTTGCACGATAATCTAGAGAACATGGCCTGCATCGTAGAGATGTAGTTGCCCAATGTTTCAGATCGGGCCTGTGTACGCTGCCTAATTTCGTTTCGGAGGCGGTAATCGTAGTCGGGAAGGTCGAAAGTCTCTCTCAGCTCCTCTAACATACCCTCATACGAGGTAAAGTTATACTTGTTGGTGCGGAACCAAGATAAAGCCGGACCATCCAATAGGTCAGAGAAAGCAGTGAGGACCTTATCCTTAGTGACTTCCCGAGCACACCTAAGCTCTTCCAGTCTCTCAATGAAGACACGTACACAAGAAGAGCCATCAAACTTTATATTAAAAGAGTTTAAGTTTACGGGTCTATCCCGTATTACTAAATTTCCACTAATTGTGTCGGAACTGGGCGCGTCACGTCGCATCGAGCGGTCCCCCCCCACCACAGGCGAGGTGTAACCTATGTTGTCGCGATGTATAGGTTCGGTCTCTTTCTCCGACCCATCAGAGTCAGAATCGGTATCTGATTCTGCCACCGATAGAGTCTTGACCAAACGGTTACGAATACCTAACAGTTCCGGACAGTCTAAACCACACCTAACTAACCTAGTGAGAAGGTAGTTTGCCCTCAAAGCAACCCTAGTACGACAATTTTTACTTGAAACGAAGTCACCTGAAGAGAGGACCTCTTCCAGTTCGACGACTTTAGGCTCACAGATAGCCAACTCAGAGGCGGGAACGGCAGGTACAGCGGCGATGGCCTTAATGCTGCCACGCCGGACAAGCCGCAACGCAGTACGCAGCTCACTCCGCAGGCCGACAACCTTGGCATCCGGATCCGCTGAAACCCCCATGGCGGACAGTTCATTAAAAAGTTCATCCTTTTTAAGGTAGTTAATGCACTTCTGTAATTGGGCCATAGTGGTTCAAGATTTAAATTTAGTTATCAACACTTAACCGTAGTGGAGATACAACCCACTTCAGGTTTACAAATTAATAATACAGACTAAATAAAAATTTTACAATGGCTTTTAAAATCAATTTAAAAAATTTAACAAACAAGTCACTATGTACACTTCCTCTAGATCACAATTTGTGAGGTAGCCACAAAAAATCTAATATTTTATAACTGAGAAACAAATTCAAACAATTAAAAATTCTTTGTCCAACATTTAGGACATCAGGTATACTTTCTTTAGATAAACAATTTGTGAGGTAGTTACAAGTTCTAATATTTTATAACTGAGAAACAGATTCAAACAATTAAAAATTCTTTGTCCAACATTTAGGACATCAGGTGTATTTTCTTTAGATAAACAATTTGTGAGGTAGTTATAAAAATTGACAATGGAAGGTACATGAAACTAAAAAGGTTAATTACAAGAAGATCTCACCAGATATATATGTATGCACAACTTCACGCTAAGGAACTCAGAGGGACAGACAGAAGCAACTAAAAAAACAAAAAAGAAAAAAAGAAAAAAATGGTTTTGCCAAAAATATGTCACCAAACTTATCGAAAAATATGCAGTTAAAATTTGGGATTTTGAATTTTGTCTCAATGATTTTTCTTGCCTCAGGGATGATGGTACGTTAGGCTGAAAAATACAAAGAGGGTAAATATTACATGCGTAACTGCAACCGCACAACCAATTAACGTCCTGGGTCGTATCGGACGGAAGGTAGCGATTTCTCCAAAGCGACCCCCACAGACTCCCACACACAGCGCACCCACAGAGAACAAAGTTAGCCCTTAACGTTGGTCGCCAATTTGTAACACCTGAACGAGTCAGATGGACTCACCAGCTAACCCAGTGGAGAGATGCAAGAGCTCAGGATTATCCCAGGGCGCCTTTTCGTCAGCAGAGACAAGGATGCGCGTGGCGCGTGCGTATGGGAACCCCAGGGGAGACTTCAGAGAAACCAACTTATGTTTTTGTTTATGCACACATATATATTTGAAGTACAAAACGATTATACAAGATTCACAGAGATTATATTTTATAAAACTAAGGTAGGTAAATTATCATCGTCGGCTGCACAGTACTATATAAGCCAGCCCGAGATGGCTGGGGGACGTCCAATACTTGGGGTAACCGACGGGCTACCAGGAGAGGTAAACACAATAAAAAAAATGATACGAGACCCTTGATTCTCGATCGTCGGCCTGCGTGGAGTCCTGGAGCGCCTTTCGCCACAGTCTCTGACAACCAAGGTGCTGCACCTGCCGGACTTCTCTGGTTTTGCAATCAATTCAAATAAAGGGCACGGCAGTGGTCGACGTCGAGGTGATCACAGTGTATGTGGTCTTCTTAACCCGTATCTGGAGCCCTATGAACGAATTAACACTAAGAATCGTCTAAAATTGCAGAGGATCGATAACAAAGACAAAAATAAAATTACTTACCACGAATGTGGGTAAAACTCAGATACACTGATTCTAATTGCAGAGTAACAACGAATAGTATAACGACATATAAGTCACCAAAAGTAATGAGTCCAGTGCGTCTCGTAACATCGATCCTGGCTTATATAGCCACTGGATTCGAAGTTTCGAGAAGCTATCTATTTTTCTTTTTACTTAATGAGCTCAATGAGCAACAATCACCCTCATTACCGTGATTATCTCCAAGGTGAATAATACTAAGCAGGTGGCAACGCCACCCCGCGAACACTATGCGAACTAGGATAATCGATCTTAACATCAGCAACTCACTACGAGAAGACCGCACTGACGGAGCACTAGATGGCGCTACCGACAGATAATATTTCTAAAAAATCTTAGTACAAAAATTCTGTTACAGCCATAACATGATGATGACGCAGTCTTTTGTTGTTGTGCGAAGTGACTGTGCGTTTTTGGTGTGCTCTCTGTTATTTTCTTCTGATCCGGCTTTTTCATTGAACTGATCTTACTGACTACGTTTACCTGGCTATAAATTGGACTCCGATTGCTTAACGATTATTAAACAAGAAAAACATTACAGTCTTACTATGTCGAAACGGGGGAAAACTCTAGACAGTCAATCTCGCGAACTAGTGCTGAAATTGTACAATTATTTTGAACGTGAATCAGTTAACGATGGGCCTCTTTTACCATTGAAACCACCGAGAGAACGCGTTTCCGAAGCATTGGGAATAGGGAAGAAGACAGTAACTCAAATTCTGAAAGAGAAATACGGACCATCAGGCTCAGAAGATAATACTTTACGTACACCGAAAAAACGAAAGAGGGAGAAGAAAATTGTTGACGTTGATAATTTTGATGCTGCTGCAATTCGCAACCACATTTATGGATATTACTCGAGAAAAGAATATCCTACACGGGAAAAATTATTGAGTTCGTTAAAAGGCGCAGGCTTATTTTTTGGAGTCAAATCGTCTCTATCAAAGGATTTGAAATCGATTGGCTTTAGATTTAAAAAATCCGACAAGCGGAATATCCTGCTAGAACGATACGATATTATTTTGAAGAGAATAACATTCTTACGTCAGGTAAATAAAATTACGGATTGGGACAATGTCGTGTTTATTGACGAAACATGGTTGAATGCGAACCATACGGTTGCGCGGACATGGACCGATGATACAGCGGCCTCCACCTCAAAAGTTCCATCTGGGAAAAGGAGCCCGACTTTTTATATGTCACGCGGGATCAGCTTCTCAAGGTTTTATTCCAGACTGCCTCCTCGCATTCTCCTCTAAAACTACAACAGATTACCATGAGGAAATGAACTTTGATGTTTTTAAAAAGTGGTTTGAGAAGCTGCTAGTCAGCTTAGAAAACCCATCGAAAATTATAATGGACAATGCTCCGTATCATTCTGTACAAGTTGATAAACCACCAACTCAAGCAAATAAAAAGCAAGAAATTGTCTCGTGGCTGGTAAGAAATGGTGTGGAGGCAAGTCCAACTTTATTAAAAGTTGAGTTGTTAAATCTGGTAAAAGCAACTAAGCCGTCCAAGCTCCGCTATGTAATCGATGAACTAGCCCTAGAGCATGGACACGAAGTTATTCGATTGCCTCCCTACCATTGCCAGTATAACGCCATCGAGCTTATTTGGGCACAAATAAAGGGTCATGCAGCGCGGAACAATACTGAACCACCCTTCAGTACTGCTAAAATGATGACTCTGCTACAAACTGCATGTGCAGAAGTCACTACAGAAGACTGGCGAAAAGTCGTGGAGAAGACAAAGAAAATAATTTTACAAGATTTTGAACGAGATGTGAGAATAGACAATATTATTGAAAATGAATTAATAATATCTCTGAGTGCTGACAGCAGTGATGAAGATAGCAGTTCCGATAGTTCAAGTGAATAAAAGCAATTTTTTTGTTAAATTACGTAGGTACTTGTCTTATTTTGCTCCTTTAATTTATGAAAGAAAAAATAATAATGGGACAGGGATTCGCATGATCATTTTTAAAATTCACATATGTTGCAAGTCTGTATCGATTCATTCGATTCATTCATTTAATCGATGTTTTTAAGCAGGTCACCTCACTATGAATATAAAACTGACATCTGTCAAAAGTGACCTATTATCTTGTCCCTACTGTAGTACTATTATTTATTCTGTGCTATCACTTATTTTCTGCTAATTTTCTGTCAGAAGAAATTAATAAATTATAGAAAGAAAAAATAATCACAAAAAATAATAAATTACAGAAAGAAAAAAATATCATAAAAAGTAATAAATTACAAAAAGAAAAATAATCACCAAAAGTAATAAATTATAAATAAGAAAAAACAATCACAAAAAATCCCTGAAGGCCAGGTGGTTTGAACCCGATACTATCTGAAACTATAAGGACTTACAGTCGACGTGCTTACCGTTTAAGCTACGACGATATCTATTGTAAATTGCAAAATACATAGTCTGTACCTAATCTTGTATGACGTCAGTCGTCGGTTACGGTTCAAAGGTTAACTAATCCTGACGCTTCCTTAATATTTTACACCCATCCAACGCCGCTAAAGAAGTTTTCACTTCAAAAATAAAAAACAAATGAACATTTTGCCGCGTGAAAAATTACTGTTGTTCGTTGTTCGTCATTGATTTTGAAAAGTAGGTAACTAAAAAGTTCTGCCTATCATATTACTTAGTTTTAATTTCCGCGCATTGTTTGAGAAAAGCACTATACAAGCCTTGGCCACAACTGAGCGTTGCCGAACTCCGTAACGCGTGCCTCGGCTGTGCCTCGACCCGCATACTTCACGATCGTCCGGCAACACTACACTTGGCGGCCGCGGCAGTAATGTACTATTTTTGCACTTAAGTCAAAAACAAATAAAATATTCTACAACACTGCATATTTCTAACTAGCTTGTGTTATGAAGAATCCAAAATACGTCTTTATTCACGCTTAAGAATCCAATTTGAATACGCTTAGATTCTCTGTTTTTGTAAATATATACAGTTTTATACATAGAAACACCGAGACGAATGCTTTTCATTCACATTCAAATCCATGCACACAAATATTTGCGGGAATCGAATCTGCAGTCTTTGACTTACCAGACGAGCGCTCTATTACTACGCCACAGAAGCCTCTGCTGTGACGTAGTGGTGTCATAATTGATTATAAATAAAATTGTTTTGTTTTGGTACTATACAAAAACATTTCATAAATAGTCATGTATTGGAGATAATGAATTTGTGCCACTTGAATAGAAACGTTAGAACCGTGAGGTCTCTTCAGGGAGACTGCTAAGCGTATGGTCGACGCTTCTCGTGACCAGAAGGCTGGCTTCATTAAAGATCAGAGAATAAGCATTGGGGTTCAACGTAGCAACGCTGCTAGTCTCCTGAGAACGTTACCACAAGAGGCATGCAATGCGTTTGAATTACACGTCGTGTTGTAAATTAAGTTTTTATTTGTTACGACCTGTTACCCGCGGCTCCGCCCGCGTGGATGTCGGTTATCGCTTAGTGTTGAGTCAACGCTATTTTTCTAAAATAAAAGTAGCCTAAGTGACTCCTTATTATATCAGTTACCTGCCAATAAAAGTCCCGTCAAAATCGGTTCAGCCATTTTAGAGATTAGCCGGAACAAACAGATAGACAGACAAAAATTGTAAAAAATGTTATGTTGGTGTATGTACTGTATTATATTCATATGCGTGTAGTAAAAAACGGTTATTTCAATATTACAAACAGACACTCCAATTTTATTTATATGTATGTATAGATGTATATATAGATTTTCTTTAGTTTTATTGTTAATTCATGGTTATTGTCATTGTTATCTTTACTAACTATTGAAGACTTTATAAAAAACTTGAGTTATTTTATTTCATAAAGTATAAATTCACAAAGCGAGGTTTGTTTGATGTCCATTGTTTCTGAGCCGTCTGTAATTCCCTACTTGCCAAAAACCAACCGTTTTATTGTTCTGGTAATAATATTTTCTCTGCTTTGGGAAAAATGTGTTCATGTTTTTTAAATTGCAGTCAATTTTTATTGCAGAAAATATCCTTTTTTTTTAAATCAGGCCTGATGTGGTGATATATTTTTTATGCATACTATTATATATATAATTGTAAAGTGGTCGTATCTGTACACTAAAGCTATTTTAAAAAGGCCTGGGTTAAGTGATATGAACGACACGGTTTGTTCGCGATGGATGTATCTCCCGTCCAAATCGAGCAGTCCGACTGGGGAAGTACCTCCGTCCTACAGAATACCGCGGCCATAATAACCTTGTGTTGTATTCCCGGCGGTGAGTAGGGTAGCCAGAGCTGACTAGAGAGGTCTTGTGCCATCAGTAGGAAGACCGAAGGCTTAAGTGAACTCCACTGACTAGTTGGGGCGGTCAGGGAGACCCGGTGAAACGGTTATCCGCTGGCCGCCCGCCGGCTGTACGGTTCCTGAACCTGGGGATTACTTAATCTCCACCCCAGGAGGCTGAACCAGCAGCCTGTGTAAAGTTCCTGGTGCTGTAGTCGTGCCGGAGGAGGAGACCGGAGTGGACTCGGCTACAATATTCGGGAGGGGACCGGGGGCCCTTCTACCCGCCGCGCCTACCACTCACACAACCCCGACCTGTGGTAATACAAAGCCTTGCTTTGTCTTCACACGGTGAGGCACACACAGTGAGGCAAAGTCCCTCTTTGCCTCACTGTGTGTGCTCTACTGCCAATACAATGGTTTGTGCTCAGATAAATTGTTTGACATGATGCCGACAGCTACTTTCTATCATCGCACCGCCCGCTATAGACAGGGAGTTCATCCTCACACATTGCGACCAGAAATGGTGCGAACCGTGCAGTACGAAAGGAACTTCATCCCACACACGCTCAAGCTGTGGAACGAGCTCCCTGCTGTGGTTTTCCCAAGCGACTACAATATGGGGTTCTTCAAGAAGGGCATTAGAAGGTTTCTTCAGGGTCAGAGCGCGAGTGTAACGCCACTGGTGTTGCACACGTCCATAGGCCACGGTAGCCACTTTCCATCAGGTGGGCCGTGTGCTTGTCAGCCACCTAAGTGGTATAAAAAAACTACTGAATGGATTTTGATGCCGATTCTCGTAAAAAGGCCTTGGTCTGACTTAAAATTTCACATTTGTTTGACTGGAATTGGCTGTGTAGATCCGAAGATTTCTGCAAAAGTCGCGTTAGCAGACATCCGAGCGGGTGGAGCTGCGGGCATATATACGATTAAATGAAGACTTAAAATCGAGCTACTATAAATCTTATCTTTCTTGTTATATGTTAGAAATCTGAACATACTTTATTGTTGTCTATTTTATAACTCGTACCACACTCTGTAGTCATCAAAGTTGGTCGGTCAATGTTGTTTAAAATATCATTCGTACTCAAAGAACAGTACATAGATAGCGAAATTTTGGTCTAATCTCTGTTATTATGTAAGCTCATAATGTCCGAAGTTCTGTTGGATGGGTGAGCGGTAGCGGTAGGCCTTATTTCAATACCTACACGATATTTTAGTGCGGGAATAACGCATTTATATAAAATATTAAAATGTCCTTAATATTGCGGAAAATATTGTACAATTATTGCATGTTGCATTTTAAATTTCTAGACGTTCACTTCCACCTAACTTTATTCATTTCACTGGATATTTTTTATTGGCATTTATTATTAAAGTAATTAGGTACAGGATTATGATTCGACACGTTGCGGGGAGAAGAGTGAGGCCTTTATGATCACCTTACTTAGTTTTCTACCTTTAACTTGAACGTTTTTTTTTGTTAACTAAGTACTCTAAAGACCCAACTTTCAGTCTGATGAGTGATAGAAATAACGCTTCATAAAACCGAAGCAAGCCGATCTTAGCCAATCTCTCATTCTTCTTCCTGAAGTGAAATCAAAAGCCTTTTATGTATGTGTAATTCATGCTTACTTAGGGCTGTTCTCCATTCGTCAGTAAACATATAACCTATAAGAAAGTGCCTGTTTGGTGGCAATAGGGGCGTTCCCCATTACGTGGAGCCGAAAATAGTTGATGAAATGTGGATATATGTATGGTTATTATATGGGTACACCTCAGTCTACACCTTCAAAGAGATCAATATCAAGGTCTAGAAATGTTATGTTACACGTAAAGCTAACGAGCCACTACTTGCTTGCTTGGTGTATGTGAGCAATCTCTTAGCTCTGAATATATAACATGTGGTCTACAAAGAGACGTACCAAATTGGCCTGTGCATACCGCAGAGAGCTATTTATTATGTTCGCTACTTGTAACGAATAGGTTCAACAATATTTGTTATACTTTTAAAGTGGTTGATTAGATATATTGAATAATAATAACACTTGTACTTTTCAAAGGCTTACATAATATTATCAAATACTGTCATATTATTATGTAAACCTTTGATAATGCCGTGACGTGAAACCGTTCCTGTTAAAAATAAAAATAAATATAAAGTGTTGAAAAGTACAAGTGTTATTATTATAATGTGTAGTAGATTCCACCAAGTGCCATCAATCTCCAGTATGAACAGTTTGATTGATTAGAATACAAAACATTTTTATGTTTGAGTTTTGAGTTTGAACAAATATGAATAAAAATAATTTATTAAGTACGGTTTATTTTTATTTTTGTAAATATTCGAGATCTATTTGTTTGTGTTACAGAGCAAAATTATTAAAACGTTTATGTTTCTGTTTATACAGAATGACTTAGAATGTACCTACTGAAATATTGCTGTTTTTTTTTACTACTTGTGACCGTATCATGCTTCAGCAACATTCATTTACTCATTGAACAGATTTCATATCATTTCACCACAAGATTTTTGCCAATCTAAGCAATCGATCACTAAACATCAAGTGTGATTCAATTAAAACATTAATAGTATCTTGGCATGACGACATACGTCTGAAACCGTCATCCCATTAGAACATTTACCGTCCCAATAAGCATGGCCCTTTCGAATCCAACCACACGTCCTAATCGACTAGCTGCATCTCGTGAGTGGTGGACATGAAAACAATTTTACTGGCGTAGCTATTGTAGCTCTGGTGGTTTTTTTATAACCTGACATTGGTGTCTCGCCATTAATCATTTAAAGCAGCAGAACATTGATCATTCAATGCGCCTATAACAGATATTTCACATCAAAATGTCCCTTTTCTTTATTATAATATATCAAGTCATTTCAATTGTTGACCTCGGCTTTCCTAACTCTTGTTGTGCTAATAGACACTCATTTCTCCAAACCACGATTGGACAAAAATAAGCCTATGTCCCAAGAGAGAGAGTTAACGGAACGAGGTTGTGGTTCGATCTTCGATCAGATATCACATAGTAATTAAAGACGGAAATTTAAAATTATTCTCCATGCTAGATAGATAGCTTTCTTGAGCATTCCTATTATTTCATATATAAAAGACATAGACAGACATACTTCAAGAAAAAGTAGAATATTTTGTCGGCACACGTGTTTACCTCTTCTTGCGATCTCAGGTACTTCAGGCGAAGCTTGAAAAAGCACCAGTCAAGGCTATCTGGGAAGAAGTTTGCTGTTGCGCTACGGTATCATGATGATTTCTGACTGAAACATCAAGGACAAGATTCCTCACAGGTTATTGTGAAAAAAAATCGTGCCTAGTTAAGGTGAACTTCGTTATAAAAAACAGATGAGAAAAAGGGGGAAGTTTGCTGTAGCGTTTTTTAAGAACGAATCGTCAATATTGTTTCGGTGAAGCATCCAGAATTCGATAAATTTATTACGGCTATACTCACGTTAATCGTCAGGATGCGCCCGACTAGTTTCGGACCCGACCGGTTTAAAATAAGGAAATACCTATTACTTTCCTTTTATTTATACTAGTTAAGATAAGATAAAGGTGCTCGCGAAGTCTACTGTTCACAGAACTACCTACTTGTGTTCATTGCACTAATAACTATCTAACCTTATTTTTACCCGACTGAGCCAGAAGGTGGGTTATGTTTTTCGAAGTATGTATGTATGTATGTATAATTGTTTGGCACGCTCTGCAGCCTAAACGGCTCGATGGATTTTAGCTTGAGAGGTGTCGTTAGATTCGTATTTACTGTGCCTCTCGTACCGTCAGACGCAGATTATTACCGGGTACGGTAGCTTCGGGCGGTATCAGCATCTGATGGGTATAGAGCCATCACTAAGATAAAGGTGCTCGCGAAGTCTACTGTTCACAGAACTACCTACTTGTGTTCATTGCACTAATAACTATCTAACCTTATTTTTACCCGACTGAGCCAGAAGGTGGGTTATGTTTTTCGAAGTATGTATGTATGTATGTATAATTGTTTGGCATGCTCTGCAGCCTAAACGGCTCGATGGATTTTAGATTGAGAGGTGTCGTTAGATTCGTATTTACTGTGCCTCTCGTACCGTCAGACGCAGATAATTACCGGGCACGGTAGCTTCGGGCGGTATCAGCATCTGATGGGTATAGAGCCATCACTGCGACGCGAGCGTGGACTCGGGGCTGCACATGCTCACCAAGTGTCCGGCGTTTGAGACGCCGCCGAGGCGGGAGCTTGTGGCGGCCCTGGGGGTGAGAGTGCTCACGCTCTCCACCCTGCTCGCGGCGATGGTCCGCTGCGCGGATGCGTGGGCGGCCAACACCTCTTTCTGCGAGCAGGTCATACTCGCGAAGGAGACAGCAGAGCGGGCGCGGCGCGATGAGCGAGAAAGACTCGCTGACATCGCTGCACGCGCTGGCACGACGGGTGGAGCCGCCCGTCACCCTCAGGCCCAGGATATGTCGCATGAAAGCTTATTTCGATCTTTTCAGCATCAGTCGGGATTTTTATTTTTAATAATTTATTTCCATGGGTTAGAACGCATATGACAAGTTCGGTTTTATTATTAGTATTATCTAGTATTCTAACATATCATTTCCCAAAAATGATTTGATCTTTAATGTAGGGTTTAAAGAAAAGGTCATATGTTTACTCTTATATAAATTTATTCCTTTCCACGCTTTCAAAGAACCCATGTTTATCGATATTCAGGCAAATCCGTCATAAGACCCCTTTGATGCGTGAAAGCGTTCAAAGCGCACCTGTTCTTAACAGCTGTTCAAAGAAAAAAAAAGAGCCGAATGTTAATTCCGTTTACAGTGTAGCAACACCGTATTCCGCCCAGAAATTCTTGAGATATAATGCACTGGATATGCGAATATGAATTTGATAGCTATATAGTAGGTATACTTACGTTTAAACGGAACATGGAAACTAGGGTACAGGTATATCATGAACAGTTCTACATTGACCCGGTGCAGATGAAAGGTCATGAGTCACTGAAGACTGCTTGGCATACATATACTTAATAATAAACACCTTAAGTTTAATTACGCTTAAAGTGAACTCTTTAAGAAACATCACTTATTTTCACGCCTTCATGAACTAGGCAAAATGGTGAGCACTTCTATATGACTCTATCCACCTAATTAAATAAATGGCCAGTATTTTAGTCAGGTGAATAAAAACACCTGACTAAATTCATGCCGCAGGATAAACGACCGCTTAACGTAGAACGCCGCCATCAGCTTCTTTCTATCACCACGTCTTTACGATGTCGATCGTCAACCTGCTATAAACTGAATAATTAACTTCCCTCGTATTGTATCTTGTATACTAAATAGATGGACTTCTAGGTGATTCTTTGTGAGCTTGAAGGCTTAAGACATTGGTACACATACATCCTGTATATGTATTGACATATATAGGATTCGATTAGTGGAAGACATAGTGATCCTCAAACAAATAGAACAACTTCGCCTTCTTTATAAGTGGGAAATGTTTATCTTTTGCTTTCCCGGCTTCGATAGGCGAGTTTGATAGAGAGTCTCAGTAAGTGGGTCACAGCAGTATGCATATATGTCATAGTACAGTGTATACAAGCTGCAAGTAAGTCAACCAACCATAGTATTTTAGATTTATTCTGACTGCTAGCCCAAATACGAACTTTCATAGTTCGTTCACATTTTATATTCTAGTGACATGAATAGAAATACTAAACGGATTATATTTTCTCTGTGCTCTAGTACTACTGATAGTACAAATTAGGTTTCAAGGAAAATTACCAGGTGACATGATTTGTTTTTATCCCATTATTAAATTAAATATTTCAAATAGCAAAAAGTGTTCAATTATTAAATACTAACATATCTCTTTATTTGTGTATTCTATTATTATTAAACGGTCAACTGGCAATATTAGCCGCCATCTTACTTAATGGGTGCCATTAGAGAACTACCACACAGATCGAACTGTAAAATTAATTTTCAAGATTATTTGCGGCAACGTTAGGCAAGTTTAACTTGTCCTAATAAATTCTTCTGATAAAGTTGTAAATTCTTTGTGAAAGCTTTAACGACGTCCTAGCGTATAACTTTGGTCACCTACTCCGTTATTTCAGATTTCTGAACAAACTTGGCACTTTCGTTAGCTTATTGCATACCGAAGTTAAACTTGAAAATGTGGTTGTTGTATATTTACGTCACAAACTCGAAAGATTTATTGCGATAACATTAAATTGTCTTCCGGATTATGTTTCGTTAAATACTTTTCTAACAAACAGGCGCCAACCAAATGAAAACTTTTCAATGTACAAAATATCTACTGATTTCCAAAGGAAAAAAATAGTCCTGTAGATCATAATCGAACGCTTAATTCTGTAACAGAAACCTGTATTTAATGTCATTGTATTCAATTATTTCTATTCCTACTTAGCCGTTTCTTATAACAACTGACCAATACACCCGAATATCAAACCCGTAGGGGCCACAATAATTAATAAAATATAGTCTGAGACCACCATAAAGTAATGATAAAGTATATATAGGATAGAATCACCCCCTCCTTGCTTTTTTCTGTGTTAAATGTGGTTCTAATGTTACCAAATTATTCATGTTTTTCGTATAAGCGCTACACACTATAACTTGAGATATACATATCGCCTATATACGCTACTTATCTAAGTATCTCATGAGCACCATACAGAATGTGCAATAAATTTGATATCCAACACTTTTCACCGCTTTCAATGTAACAAAATGCTCGACCAAAGCAGTTTAGGATACTTTTTGTGTAACAAACATTCTTTAGACAAGTATTAAACATATTTCCTATGAACAACTTGGTGGAAATGATTAAAATAATTGAAAAAGTGAGCGGCACGTATGAGTGGTCCCTTGCGATGAACTCCGAATCAAAGTGATTTGGACTTGCGAGTCGCCAATTTTAGGATTACATCATCGTATGAGGTCGAGAGATTTCCCAGTTGTGTCTAAAGTTACCCTTTGAGGCCTGAGGTCCGTTTATTTTTTTTCAGTATATCGCTGTTCCCGTAAGCGACAGCCGTCGGACCTCTCACTCTCTGAGGAAGCCTGTTTCAAAGCCTCGTCCTATACTTAACAGGTGCATCAACTATTAGCTTTAATGGAAACTACATACCTAATAAATGGTTTATCAAAAGAGAAGGAACAGGTCAATAAGGGAACATTGAAAGAAATTTTGAAGCATTTACTATGCTTACTTTTCAAATCGATTAAGATAGGAAAAAGTGAATAGCTCAGGTGGGACTCGAACCCACGATCTTTCCCTTACAGGGGGAATGCTCTGACCACTGAGCCACCGAGCCACACCTGAAGCTATCCAAATTCTCCTATACTACCGTCTTAGGGCGACGGTGTCTGTAGATGGCTCCCACCGTCCCACCGTATCTTAATCGAAGGGAACATTGAGTTTATATTATTGAATGTATGAAAAGACCATTCGGTAGGAGGTAGGACAACGACGGTATTTCCGCTCAATTGAGCAGTTCGAGTAGGGAAGTACCTCCGCCCAACAGCAGACCGCGGCCATAATAACCTCGTGTTGTATGAGTAGGGTAGCCAGGGCTGACTGGAGAGTTTTTGTGCTGTCAGTGAAACGACGCTATTCATGCTTTGTCTTCTACTCTGACGACATTGTGTCTGTCTTCTAGTCTGTGTTTACAGGGTCGGCAGCACGAATATGACTCCCCTGGTGTTGCACACGTCCATAGGCCACGGTAACCGCTTTCTATCAGGTGGACCGAGTGCTTGTCTGCCACCTCGGTGGTAAAAAAAATGAATTACCAAGATATTTATTCCCCAACGAGATCGATCGACTACTCAGTAAATCTACCTAGCACATAACAAATAAAGAACTAACACGACCATTATCAAGAAATGTTCATCATAAACCAAGAAACAAGCTTTTTCAGCTCGGTTTAAAAACTACGTATTATGGCCTATGAAAGGAATATACGACGAACAAAGCCATGAAACGAAAATATGAAAATTTGTGAAGATGTTTATTTTTACTAAACGAATTACTGCGAATATTTTACGCCAGGTCTCGTATTTCTGAAAGTCAAATATTTTGGTAAGAAAACTTTTGAGTTGATGAATTTAATAACATACAGAAATATAGAGTGAAGAATGGCATGGAGCAAATTACATAACAATGGAATATCACTAATGCGTCTGATATCTGAATGAATTTATTGCAGCAATTACCTACACTCATAAATTATATCGATATATGTACCTGCTAGTATCTGAAACTATTGCTGCAGTTACTACTATTATAAATGCAAAGATTTGGATGGATCAATGAATCTCGAGTGAATAGCTACCATCAGATCTACCTGCTCTTTTTTTGCATTCGTTAAATGGGATAAATGTCAGTTACTCAGTAACATTAGTTGGTTAAAGATAGGTTATTATTATATTCTAGAATAGTAAATACGTTCCTTTTTATTACAAGAGTTTTTCACGTGGGTGGACGCCCGAGTGAGCTTGCTGCTATTAGAGTATTTTCACATTATCCAATATCCGTGTCGGCTCAGATATATTCGATTTCGGAGGAAGTAAAATGTATGAAATTTGTATCTGTCTTTCACATCATCCGACCCGATATTGGCTATCGGAGCCGATACCGCATTCCACCTCATATCGGATTATTGAATATGGCAGGTACCCTTCCACCTTCCTTCTTTCAGTTTTCGTCCGGCCATGAGGGACTCGAACCAACTACAACTTTCACACAAAGACCATAACAGCGGCTGCAAGCGACTGTTTTTTTTCATCCCCAGCATCCCTAACTAGTTTGTGCTATCGAGCAAATGGCCGGACTGGACCGATTTTATGAGATATATGTAAACAGCACGTGCTGTCGGCTATCGAATGTTGATAATGTGAAATAGCTCGTATAATCGTCACTGTCAGTATAATTTTTGTTGAACAAAACGATCGCAGTCTTATATTTGATTACAATTACACGAAGATTCTTAAGTTCGTCTTCCTTATTAGCAATTGTATAAAATCATAATTTATCCGTAATGCCGTTATAATAAATTATACGAACTTGACTGCGTTCAATTCATCCGCATAGGTGATGACACTGATGACTTTGTCGATCAAGCATGGATCAAGTTAAATCAAGATCAAGTTAAATACCTGGGATCTGTATTTCATGCAAGTGCTGAAACGTCATTGTACGCATTGTGTTCACATGAGTTTACTGTGGCAGTTTAATGGCCGCCAACTGTGCGAAAAGTACAGGCGTGCGCACAAAAACTTGCACATGGTGTTTGTGGATCTTGAGAAGGTATATGACCGGGTACCCAGGACGGTTTTGTGGTGGGCCCTGAAAGAGAAAGGTGTGCCTGGTAAGTACAAAGAGTTGATCTGTGTGAAGTACTGCCGATCAAGAACCTTTGTACGATCAGCTGCAGGCAAAACTTTCGAGTTAAGTGTGGCGGTAGGCTTGTGTCAGGGCTGGGCGCTAAGCCTATCTCTTTCTGTTGATAATGGATGCCTTGACATCGGACAGGAAGAAAGCCCCTGTTGTACGCTGTTTGCTGACGATTTTGTCCTCATTGGTGAAGATGGGCTTGAGATACAGAGCAGATTGGAGAAATGGCAGTATACACTGGAGAGTGTAGGCTTGAAAATCAGTAAAACCAAGACTGAATACATGATCTGCGATTTCGGCGGTCTCTCCAGTCACTCATGGTGATAGATGGTGCACTAATATCAGTCTGATCGAGCAGTGAAGCACAAAATATATGCAGGGTGGATGAAATGGCGACAGGTCAGAGCCAATTTACCCTCAAGCTTAAGAGGAAAATCTATAAGTCTATGATTAGACCGGCCGTAATGTACAGATCGTCATGCTTGGCCTTGAAAGCGACAAATTAAAGACAATTGCATATGGCGGAGATGCCAATGTTAAGGTGGATGTGTGTTGTAACGAGAATGAACAGAATAAGGAATTAATAAAAATTAAATTAGAGGAAATTTGAAAGCGGCACCAGTGAATGAAAAATTGAAAAGCGACCGACTGTCGTGATATGGATATATTATGAGAAGAATGAAAGTAATGTTGTAAGGAAGGTTCAAAGTAAAAATGTAGAGAGCTTCAGGAGCAGAGGTAAGCCCAAGAAAAGATGGATGGATAGCTTAATAGATGATATGGCAAAGAAGGGAGTAACTGAGGAAATGACATCTGACAAGAATTTATGGTGGGAAATGACATCTAACAGGAATTTATGGAGGAAAATGACATGTTGCGCCAACCCCAAATAATTGGGAACAGGGCAGGTAGATGATGAGTGTCCGTCTAAACAGAATTTTAACGCAATAATATAAGGCATCAAGTGATATGTCACTTGCAAATCTCGTATAATATAATTGTAGGCGAGAATGTGTTTGCCTGTGTGAAAATATTTTGATACGATTATTGTAGAGCGATTATGGCTAGCAATAGTTGCATACGATTATATTATCGAACTGAAACGTGCGAGGAACTAACGCTTAAGGGAAGGGTTTAAATTCTCTGAACACTCTCACAACAGTCGAATCTAAGTCAGTATTATTGAAGGGCGTAGTACTTTCCTGGTATACATACACATACTCGTGCTTTTTACCCTCTGAAGTAGGCAGAGACAATAGCCCAGCATTTGCTTCTGTCTTTACACACTCCACGAGCTTACTCTACTACCGTTAAACCATTTAGAGAGCTTTGAAACTGCTTTTTTTCTAATACATCGCCAATTTCATTGAAAACTGTATTCTACGAGGTTGAAACAAACCATTCATTAAATTCTTATTTCCAGCTGCTTAAATTTATGGCAATCTAAAGATTGCAATTCACTTGAATTGCAATCTGTATATTACCATGAATTCCAGTCTTAAATCACATAAATATGCAGAAGTCATTATTAACGATAATATAAAGGTATTATAAAAGTAAATAAAATATTAAATCTTCATCACATGCAGCTTCTTTTCCAATTAAAAAATGACTGCTAACCAATCAAAATGTAAATCTGGTGGGCTTCTACGTGACGCTAAAGAAAGTAGTTTCAATACTATAGATAGCTTACTGCTACTACTTAATTATCATTAGTATTGAAGTGTAGACCTAAAGGAAAATTTTAAAACGTACAAATTATTATTTTCAGTTGACAAGAGTTTTAAACGAAATTTTGCGCGTTAAAACCGTTTACTGGTTAAAAAGATTGCCAGTGGCCCGGGTCCTGGCTTTGCTTTGTAATGAAAAAGCGAAAAATAAATAAAAACCGCATTAGAGTGGGTTGTTACAAGCGCCATGATCACGGTGTACTGACGATCGAACGATTATTGGGCAGACCGAATCCGTCTACCTTCTTCCGCACTCGTTTTATACGTGCGTCGCCACTTACTACTGTCCGCGTTCTCGCACTGTACTCGATCGCGTTTCCAACATACAACACTCTCTAAATCAACTTAAGCGTGTTTTGAAATTGTAGGTCTTATGAACATACGAATCATAGGATGCCAGACACTTGATAGTTGCAACTTATCTTCCTGGTTGAAGTTCTTGTGTATTTTTTAATTTCAATTGCTTCTTTTATCATTCTGGGTATATGGTGCTGTTCTGTTGAGAGTATCTGAGGGTTGTGTAACTGAATTCAGTGATTCAACCCATCCTCAATAAGGTGCTGAGCGATAGCCGATTTCTGTGGCTCGTTGTTTTGATCGCCCTCATGTGCTCCTTTATGAGACAGTGCATTTGGTCGGACTGCAGTTAACTTTATAAACACCTGGATGTTCTAAGGGAAACCTGTCTTTTGGCGTGGGTAGGTATTGTGACGGCTTTTTAAAGAGAGAGAAGATAGTTTTTATTGAAAACTTCTCATTTGTCACTCCTGTACCTCCTGTACTATACGTGAATAGTAAAAACAAACAACATGGTAAATATTCCGGTGAGTGTTACACTTTTATTGTGAATGACCTATACAACACAGCCCTATCCAGGCCCAAACTTAGCATTTCCTTACCATCTTGTGCTTCATACATATTTATAATAGTTATTATAGACAGACTCATGATGAAGAAAAACGTACGAATGTAATCTCCATCCCCTTTTGGCTGTAATATGCACTTACAAAACGATTCCTTTGTGAGGAAAAAGCCCAATATTTTTTTTACAATATTTTGTTATCTTATCCTCAGCTGAAGCACGTAAACCACGTTATAATAATAATTCAAAATTATCTCTTAAGATGCTATCCGAATACGTGTTTAGTCGTTAGACGCAATTATGCCTTAAGTATACGAGATGAGTACTTGAATACCGGTATCGTATCGCATTGGTACACACTTTTAGAATAACTTTAGCGGCTTTAAAAACAAGTATGTTTAAGTTATTCAACGTGCAATGAAAAATAAAACCCCTTTTATACCCTTTTTACTTCACACAAACTGAACGATATGGTCTTAAAGATAACGAACCAGTATTTTCTATCGAAAACCAATTTTTCGATTTCACATATTAAAATTGGCCTTAGATTCGATTATATTAAGACAGTTTAGGAGAGGCCTATGTTTAGCATTGAACTATGTGTGGCTGATATGATGAAGACAGTTTATACAAATTATGGTTGCATATATATTTAACTGCATTTTTACCATACTGTGTTACAATATACAATAATACCTGTACTATACAGAATCATAATATTAGTATGAAAATTAATAACCGTATAAAACAACACATGAAACAAAACGCTCTGCAATTTGGAAACATAATAAAAACGTGATACTGAAATCACGTTTAATATTTTCATTGCGAATGTACTCAAAACTGTCTGTAACAGAGTTTGTGTAGGCCTTTATTGACATTAGTACGCACGTTTTGTTATAAATACGACGTAATAATAGCGTGCCCTCAAACATCTCTGATGTTTCAAATAGTATAACGACACCAAAACTAGTAGATTGGCATAATTAATAATTACTAAACATATGTTTTGATTCCAGAAAATAACAACATTTCTAAATTTATTTCTTTTCTAACATTTATAGTTTCTTTATACAGGATTGTTATCAACATTATTGTATGTAAAAGAATATGTTGCAATGATTTTATAAATAAGTCATTTGATGTAATACATCTTTGCGTCACTGCTTTGAGTTATAGATGCATACCTACCATTGCTATAACATTAATAAGCGTTAAGACGGGTGATATAGAAAAAAGAAATTAGTTCGCGCTACGAGGACAGCGAGCACCCATGTACCCATTGGGAACACACAGCCGCAAACACACCAATACGTCGGGCTGGTGCAGCTGAACGCGCCACACGTACGTTAACAGGCTACGTCGCGCGGCACACTCTTTCGACCTGATCGATCCTGTATCCGACTATACCGAGTACGAATAAGCTGGGGTACATTACCAAGTATCACGGGTACACTCCGTATTCTTTATTCGAAAGAAAACGAGTGAATTTATTCTGGATTTTTTCCACCATATGTCTATATTTAGGCTCGTGAGGATTCTAAGATTCGCTTCTAGATGACTACGAACGAGAGCATTATATAAAATCTTCACCTAATCATTATGTTATTAAGTCTATATAATTTTTTAAAAGGAACGATGGATTACGAAACTTCAACTCGGGCCCCCATTCATAAAAATGAAGGAATGTTACCCTTATCTGAAATTCTCTATCTCCAGTATTTAAAGTACTATCTCTCCAGGTAAGATTAACATCTTCCACCCTGTATTAGTTGGGGCATAAAATTATTTCTAGGCTCGAGTTGACCGTCAATCACTTTTAGTTGGAACTTTGAGTTTAGCTAACACTTCAGTATTTTCTAATAATATCAAAAGAAATATGATTTTCAGCTTAAATAAAAGTCTTTGAGCGTAACCTATAGCGTCTACATTAATCTATCATCAGCGTAAATTGTTTAAGTACCTTCAAGTTGATAAAATCATGTTGTTTTAATGTCTACTTCAAATTATTATTTAATTTGTCAAATAAATACTGAGTTGTTTCGTGATAAAGAATATATAAATATGAAGAAGGCATTAAAAAACGGAGAGGCGTGTAAAAGTTTAAAGCTGTGAGAGAGAGGGACTTATTAAAAACAAATACATTGAAAGCTTTCAAACACTAACTGAAACATTCGTATTATTAGAAGTTTAGTTAACTGAATCACCTATTCTGAGTTCATGAATAAAATAGGCAAGTTATTTTTAATAAAATAATGGCTAGCAAGATTGATGGTTAGATGGCTTGTAGTTTAGCAGCTGCCATGAGTTACTAACCACACCCCTGACCAAAAATTAAGGTAAGACAACTTCAAGTTAAAACTCATTTTATGATCTATCCTCCGCAGAAGTGGTTATAGCAGAATGGCAGTTGAGTGTATTTCAGTAAAAATTCAACGGTTACAACAATTCTAGTATTTTAACAAAATTTTATTTTCGTACATTTGTTTGCAGACTTCTCCATAGAAGGAGTTGAGATTAAAAGTTTACAATAAAATTCCATTCATTTATCAATGACAGATAGAATTCTAATGGATTGAACTTGAAGAAGTTGACATCACATCAGAAATTATGTACGACCATCCAAATAAGTGTTTGTATTAGTTATTCGGAAGTATGACAAGAATTTTTAGAAATATTTTTTTTATTAACGTACGAGCGAAGATAGTTCAAGTTTATAAACACTTAACTACAAAATATAGACTTTTGAATAAGTATCTATTAAAGTTTATGCAAATCATCAGGATTTACTATCTCACCAAAATAGGCTGATTCCGACATTATTTGATAAATCTTCAGTTAGAACTACCTGGGTATTAAAACCTATCAAGCTACAATTTTAGTCAGGATCACATCTAATATACGAGCACTTTTCGCAAAATTATTAATAAAAATTAAACATAGGTACTTACATTTATAACATTTTTTTTTTATAAATAGGACACCTCAATTTGACTTTACCTCGCCTGATGGTAAGCTGAAGGTAAAGTCTCAAGACAGAGGGCCACCATTATATACACATGCCATGTTAACAATGGTGGCACTCAGCTTGACGGCCTCATTAGATGCTTTTTCACGCCCCGCTTAAAGGACCCGGGACTGTAGGAAGAGGGAAACACGTGAGCTGGCAAGGAATTCCAGGTCTTAATGGTGCGACAAAGGAAAGAGTCACCGAACCGCTTGGTTCTTGAAGGAATGTTCTGCACCGTATAGGGGTGACATCTAAGTCCTGCACGTGTCGTCCTGTATAGGAAGGAGGAGGGTGGGACTAATTGGAATAGCTCTTCAGAACATTCACCATGGTAGAGACGGTAAAAAACTGCCAAGGAAGCAACATTTCTACGCATCTGCAGAGACTCAAGGGTACTCGTGACCTCAGGATTTCCGATAATGCGGACCGCACGTCGCTGCAACCTGTCGAGAGCATCTAATAAGTACTTAGCGGATCCATCCCAGAGATGTGAGCAGTACTCCACGCAGGAACGAATTTGTGTCTTGTAAAGAAGACACCGTTGCTTCGACGTGAAAAACCGTCTCACTCTGTTCAGGACTCCGAGTTTACGCGAGGCTGCTTTGATGATACTCTCGATGTAGTTTTTGTTGTTCAGTTTGCAGCGAACATCCATACCGAGGATATTGAGGTTGTCCTGCAGTGGCAGTGGCGTGCTCTGAAGAGTGGGAAGGGGAAGGAAAGAAGATACCTTTGCTGTAAACGCACATGCCTGCGTCTTCTTGGCATTGAACTCATCCAAGTTCTCAGAGCCCCATTGGGAAATGTAGTTTAGGATCCGGTCAAGCTCGGTGACAAGAAGCTGCCTTTTTTCCGCGATATGCGTCTGCTTATCCGCAGGACGTCCATGATAACTCCCGTGCAAAGTGCTATCATCCGCATAGCAATGAATGCTGCCGGTTGATAGCATGTCATTGATATGCAGAAGAAAGAGAGTTGGCGATAGGACAGACCCCTGCGGTACGCCGGCATTTACCTGCAAGAACTCCAAGGCTCGTCCATTACAAAGGACGCGAATACGCAACCCAGTCGCACAGTCTAGGAGGCAGACCAAAGGCTGGTAACTTGGAAAGAAGCGACTTGTGCCAACATTTCTTGAGCTAGCTGTAATTTTCTAGCTTATGAAATAGCTTCTTTTGTAAGATTGAATTCTTAACTTTCAATAAAACCAGAGCACTAAAACAACAATTCAGAGCTGTAACAACGTAACATTTACTCTTTTTCCACAAAAAAGTAATCCTCATACTAACGGAGGCCCTTTTCGATTGCAGTGTTTAAGTACGGCCGTCGGTAAACGACTTTATTACATAGAGAAAGAGAAACGTGCTCCTACTCACAGCTTTTCAACGGTACGCACGACCTCTATATATTTTCTTTATCACTACTAACGCCCCTTTACCCTTTCACTCGACTCCGATTGTTTAGTGCTCTAAAAAGCGAAATGTGTGTTATAGCCATACGACGAATAAAACACGAACGATCAGCGCTACAGAATAACATCGTTTCGGAGTTAGGGCTTGGTCACATTACCATCGTTATTCCTGCATTGCCATGCTGCACTTTATGACACATTTGACATAGGACCATTCTCAATTGTTAATAAAAAAATAGATAACTACACCATATTTAGTACATAATGACACAGCACGACATGGGACTAAGTACGATTCACCACCCAGCCGTACTGCCTCTTCAATCCTGCTACTACCTCTTACCTTAAAAATCGATTCGAGTTTTTCGACGCCACACATTGCAAGGCAGAGAATTCGAGACTAAAAATGCCAGGGCGCTCCACAAAGTTTACAGACAAATCCTTCTCCGTCCAAGCTATTCGTCTGTGGAATGCCTTACCAGTAAGTATTAGACGCACACAATCCTTACCAGTTTTTAAAAAATCCGTGAACAATCACTATCTGCGGGAAATCGGCTATATTTAGATTTGTTAGTCACTCCTCCTACAAAAGGTTATGAACAGTATGTATATGTGTATGCATCATTTTGTATTGTGTATGTATGTATATGTATATGTATGGAATGTATGTACTTATATATGTATAGGTATATTGAGTAAATTGTATGTACACGTAGGTGTGTATATATTACGAGTACTTATACAAATTACGTTCTCTCCGACACCTATGTAAATAGTACCTACTAATAAAATATTGTTAGGAATTTGTACACCATACTACCCAAATATGGATTCTATCTCTTTTCTCCGTCCAAAGGTTGCCTGAAAGAGATTGCCACTGCGCGATAAGGCCGCCTATTATCTATGCCTGCAATGTACCTATTACTAACAAATGTCTTGTCCTTGGTGTACACAATAAAGCGATACTTGCTTACTTACTTACTTACACTTACACAGAATAATTAAATATACTTTATATCAATGCATAAGAGGAACATCATCAAGGAAATGTTCTTTGTAAAAAAAATCTAAAACATTTTTATAACACCGCAGCCGCGCGGGCAACAGCTAGTTGAGATTAAAATCAATTATAGTGCTACCCAATTATTTCGAATTATCCCTAAATTATTCTAATCATCTAATTGTATTGTTAGTTCAAACTTCACATAAATAATTCAGTCGAAACAAAATATCTTGAATAAATCTCATAGATTAGATGTCGCGTTTTCCTCACGGCGTAACATTATGCGGAGTTATGCTTTCACGATATCTTATATTATTTCCAACGTGACATGTTCAATATATTGTATTAGCGACGGGTCGCGGCACACATGTGGTATCACCCACTGTCAGCTTGACTCGATTGTCGCTGCCGACTGTACCGTGATTTCCTGCCGTTTCAATTCATAAACAGTACAATGCATATTACTTTTGTTCTTCCTTTCATTTTTTCCATTTAAATGTAGGAATATTGGATAGAATGTAGCTCGTAAGTAACAAGGTATTTATTAAGTTCGTGAGCTTCTCGTGTTTTATTACCGGGGCAGAAACTATTAAAAGCTTATGTTCCTACAAAGAAACAGAGCATTATTGCGACTTTGTTGATACTGACATTCAATGTTGTCATACAGTTTTTTTTTAATGAAAGTGATCCTTTGTCACTTTTGTCAAAAGACGTAGGCTATACAGGATAATTGTAAATCGACATAAAAACCTAATGACCTTCTTATAGAACCCCATATTGTAATCGCTTGGGAAAGTACCTATAGCCGGTAGCTAGCGCGGAATTAAATTTCTTGCATACCTCACCGTATGCACAGTTTCCGTATACAATGAATGAGAGTGAATCCCTGTCTGTGGCGAGTGGTGAGACGATAGAACGTGGCCGTGGGTATCATATCAAACAATTTTTTAAAGGCTTCTATCTTAGTTATAATAGAATCGAACCTTATAGACATGCGCTCACTCTTTCTATACACAAAAATACGATAACAGGACACCAAGTAGATACACCCCGACACAAAACACTAACATCTAAGTTCATAAACCAGTTTGAATGTATTTTACATTAACAACTAGTTATTTAAATTGATGAAGTTACTATATCTTAATATATATAAATCTCGTGTCACAATGTTTGTCCTCAATGGACTCCTAAACCACTTAACCGCTTATAATAAAATTCGGACACCATGTGCAGTTCGATCCAACTTGAGAGATAGGATAGTTTAAATCTCAAATTATAGTCCGATTCGCGATAACCGACATCCACGCGGGCGGAGCCGCGGGCGACAGCTAATACAATACTAAAAAAAACTGAAGCTATAACTAAAAGTTAAAATGCATTGTGGAATTCCTCCGCATCGCATACCTCTTGTGGTAGCTTTGCCAGAAGACTGGCAGCATTGCGAGATTGTAACGCAATGCTTATTCTCTGAAAAAAGTTCCTATACCAAATTACTCAGTAGGTACTTATCTGTCATTTTAAACACACTGCGCCTACCACGCAGCTTATAAAAATAATTTTTAATATATTAGTGACCATAACTGTTAATACCCTCATAAATAGCCTTAATCAAAGAACGTAAGTAACCATTCCACATAAATCCACAGTCGTAAGAAAACCGAGATGCCATTCCAATTGACATTTCCAATCAACTTTTTTCAACCCAATTATCGTCAATCGTTTTTTTTCCACAGGCCATCCTTCCTGAACTACTGAGGAGGAATAAAAGTGAGCTATTGAAATAATAGATTGCAGTACTAGGCTATGACGTAACCTGCCTCCGTTAATTAACGGTCTTCGTTCGAATGTTTACCTACACGAACAATATTCAATTATTGTAACTTTTATCGGCCACCGCAGCTGTTACTGAAAAATAAAACACTTGCGAAATATTTCAATAGAGTAGCGCTTATAAACCTGCTTGTCGCTCTGTGCTGTTTATTGCGAAGCCTGAATGACACTCGTGTTTTAATTTAAAAAGGAAATGTTGCAACCCACGTTTCATATTGTCGTTTGTTTTCATTTTTATCATGTATGGCACATTTTCTGACCAAAGATATAATATGTTGGTATTCTGTTAGATCACTAGATACTAATTATTCAATTAATAACGCATCATATTTGGATAACTACCTACGTTAGTTACCAGTTGATACAGTTTTTTTTAAATCTGATCTTCTGAGATTCTCCTCCTTTCTATGATTTGCTTTATTTTTGCATTTACTAGAGCAACCACCACTTGAACCCGCAACCCTGCGAGAGAAAAGCATATATTAGAGCCTTCTCCGTCGATCAGTAGGAGTATACCGGCTTGCAGGTGAGGTCAGCTCAGAGTCAAGGTCTTTATGGGGCCCCATAAGTCCTCTTAATACCCGTACGTTATGCGTAAAGCTATGATTCCTACTTAATGCGACCACATATGACAACTGCAGAAGAACGCATCAGATTCACGTAATTCATTGCGACTTCTTAATGGTCCCCTTTTCCGTATTAGTTTAACAAGTAATTTAGATATGTAATTTATGTGCTGCATGCGTCTGCAGTTATCGTATGCTGTCGGCTTCGGAGTTATACCTTAAGCCATATACCTTTATACCTACCTACAGTGTTGATAATGACTCCACTGTAACTTTGAACTATGTTCTCTAGTTAGCCAGTTGCTCGGAACGTACGTTTGTTTCCGTCCCGCACAGTATCTCTAAAGTTTGCAGTGCTCTTCAATGTCGTTGTCGTTAAACTTGCTACAGTTGAATATTTACATAAACATTTAAATCAAAATAAAGAAAACGTTATATGAGTGAGAAACTGATGTGGGTATATGTATTATTCGCTGCTGGTTACAGAAAAAAACCCTTTAAACCGCATTCACACTCTTGAGTGAGTCAAATTCTACAATCTCGTAGGTACCTAATATTCAAACCAGTCAACTAGGTAAGCCCAATATGGTATTTATTATATATTCTACCTCATAATCAGCGTAATAAGAGGAAATGCACTATTTTCGGTATGATTCATTTTGTCAATGACGTTTTAAGTATTGCCCCTAATTTAATAGATATAATAAATGCGAAAGGAATGCTTTGTACCTAACAAAATTAGGTACAGAGATAATTGGTACAGGTTATGTGGTCACGATGAAATAACATTCTATATTCAATTTACACATTGAGTAATAATAATATTTGTGTGAAATCATAGATATATTTTATTTAAACATCATGGATATTGCCCAACGGGCGGATATTTTTATTACGTTAACGCTCGGGCCAGTGTCCAGCTTATTCGATCCGTAGCATCATGCACGGCTGTCACGCTCGCCATCATAACTATATTGCTAGACACATGTTCCTGCATAATTTTAAACTCTTTTTGATAGTAAAGAGAAAGACGCTTAATGGGCCATCTCAGTCGGAAATAGATACGTTTATTACCGTGATATTCACAACCCACTGGCGATTTGCAAGTTTTGTAGCTAGAATAGTCGTTGGATTTCGAAGCGCTTCAACTACTCGTAAAAATCGCTGTAGATATTCATATGACAGCAAGGACCAACGACTAACGTGCTCTCCGAGGTATGTTGAGAATAGTCACCTTTCCTAAAACTGGCCTGGCTAGTGTTACCTTTTTTGCAATGTAAATACGGTTACCACTCAGCTAAAAACCTATCTACGAACTACAGTTTTGTAAAATGTATATGCTAAAAGTAAATTATATAATTGAGGGTTGTTATGGACTGGTTAAACACAAACTATTGTGTCTGCTATTGACACTCGATATGAACTTTAAGCCGGGGGCGATTCGCAAACTCAGTTTATAGAATAGGGTTACCACTGCCTGAGGTTTTAGTGCAGTTATTATTGTTATTGTAACATTATATTATCCATTCTATTTTTACCCATTCGCTAAGGTAATCAACTAAACGTTAACATTCTTGATGTGTCTTCAATACGTTTTGTTCAAAAACTCAGTAAAGGATTAACATTTTTCTGTTTACAAACTTATTTTGAAGACTTAATACCGAAATTACACCACCAGTCAGTCAGCTACTTAACCTTATTTATTTGTTTGATATTTTCATAAAAAGTCACTACTAGATTTTTAACCTTTAGTTAAGTAACTCACCGAATGGAGTATATTAGGTCGTTACATATGAGATTGCCGAAATTTTCTTATAGATTCATGAGTTCTTTATGCGCGTTATTTAATAGCTGTTTCCAGTATTTATACTTTGTTTGAAAGAAGACTCGACATAGTTTGCGAAATGCTGCCTAGCCCAGCTGAATCCTTCTGGCTAGTTCTTTCTCGAAGTTATTTTTACCGAGCTGGATAACCTGGCTCAGATACAATGAACATGATCTTGGTTTTATCCAAGTTTACACCGAGGCCGAGGCGTCGAGAAGCTCCATCTAGGCCGTGCAGCACTTTTTAATATTCTCTGTTTAATATCGATATGAAAAAAGCTCTTAGTCGCCGCTGACGAGACCCACAGATGTTACCAAAACAAATCTTCTTCATCCGCCAATCCCAGTCGCATTCAAAGCTCACACTGTTGAGCCTGGAGTCCGCTATCCTATTCCTCCTTTTACCTAACCCTGAGTAGAAACCTTGCATCAGAACCTCATTTATTAATCAGCAAGTGCACTCACAGGTTAGGTTGGCCTGGGCTCCGAAACTCTACCCAGCCCTTTGTTGTTGTTGTTTCCAAAACAAGTAAAAGCTTTTAAGCAATTATTTAAGCAGCATTTACTTCCTGTTTTGATAGTAAGGTATCCGTTTGTCGGTCATCTGAAAATAACAAACTCATGTGAAGTTATTACATATATGGAAAAGAATGTGCGTGCTAGAGATAGGACCTTATGAGGGAATACTTCATTAAAATTCCATTTAAGTTGAATATAACATGTTATGGTCCATTATCCAGAGTCGCGCACTACGAATATTCGTACAATGAACTAGTAACAATGTAACCTAAATATACATTCTATTTGCATTTGTGTGGGTGTTTCTATGTATAATAGCTTTTTTTTAACCGACTTCCAAAAAGGATGTGGTTCTCAATTCGATAGGAATCTTTTTTTTTTCTATGTATGTACAGCGATTACTCTGAGGTTTATCATCCGATATCCGTGATTCTTTTTGGTTCGATGCGGAATAAAAAAAAACGTTATGTAGTCTGTTCCAGTAGTTTTCATTTTATGAACATTTTTGTATTATTTTTATTCAAATTTTTAACCGACTTATTATTTATGTTACCCCATATCATATACCTTTCCTATACAGGACAACACGTGCAGGACTTAGATGTCACACGCATACGATGCAGAAAATTTCTTCAAGAACCAAGCGGTTCGGTGACTCTTTCCTTGGTCGCACCATTAAGACCTGGAATCCTTGCCAGCTCACGTGTTTCCCTCTTCCTACAGTCCCGGGTACTTTAAGCGGTGAGTGAAAAAGCATCTGATGAGGCTGTCAAGCTGAGTGCCACCATTGTTAACATGGCACGTCTATTTAATCGTGGCCTTCTTTCCTGAGACTTGGCCTTCAGCTTACTATCAGGCGAGGTGAAGTCTAATTAACGTGCCCTCTATTAAAAAAAATCCGTGGTTTACGAACCGATTTAAAAAAAAAATTCTTGCATTGGGTTTATTATAACTCACAGGTGGTCTTATATCAATTTCATGGGAGCTGGACCTTAGACTCCGGAGACACACCAGAGAACTCCTCAAAGTCAAAAAGGAAATGGGAAATTATTACTTTTTAGCTAGTTTTAGGATGATCCTGTAACAAAACAACCTCTTATTAAAAAAAAGAATACGTAAGAAAAAACCGACTTCAAAAACTGAAAAGTATTAAATAACTTAGAGAAAATAAGTGAATTTACATATTTACTGTTATGTTAGAAGTAGGTGCCAACTTTATTTGTGGTGCCTGAACTACTGTGCTGGAATCAATTGAAATATGACCTCTCGGCCTAGGCACCGACTTCTTATAGAACAGTAAATATGTAAATCCAGTATTTGAAGTCGGTTTTTTTAAAAGTAGTTTTTTTAATTTATTTAATTACTAAACTTACAACTATCGTTATAGGCATACACCCATGACTGATATTCTTAATAAACCATAGATTTTCCGTGTGGGTGCCAGGTCCTTCGCGTCGCTGAGTTGGGAACTCGGGAAGAAATATGTCAGATCTAGATGACGAAACCCCAACATCCTCCGGAATTTTATAAGATAAGATAAAATAAGATATTCTTTATTGTTCACCATAAAAGTATCATACGATAACAATTCTCATAGGTATACAATGCACAATGGGCGGCCTTATCGCTAGCAGTGATTTCTTCCAGGCAACCTTTGGATGGATAGAAACAAAAGAGATGATAGAGTAGCGTACATTTCTTTTTTAAAGAAGGATAATGCTAAATAAATTAGATATATAACAAGTTATATGTCAGTCAGTATACATATACTATATAGTATGTCAATAATGCATGGGATTAAACAGTACACTGTATAATAAAGAAAGTATACGAGTATTTCTACGGTTTATTACGGAATTTGGAGACGTGATCATATTTACGCAAGCCAAATATCAATCTAATACAAAAACTCTGAAGACACTCAAGCTTGCCTCAGTGAGATCAAAAGAGCTGACGTCAGTGGGAGCAACAGAGTTAACGCAACTTTGGTAGCAAACAGAAGTAATCCTCGCAATTTACGCAAAGACCCCGCCGCTGCAAACAGCTTGCGGTTGACTTCCTGTATCTGATGATCCCAGAATAAGGTGTTATCTATGTAAATACCCAGATTCTTTACATGATCACTTATTTCGATATGCGTAAAGTCAATGCGTGACATAATCCAGGGGCTTCCAACAACAATGACCTGCGTCTTATCTGTATATATTTACCTGTAGTCCGTAGTAAGTTATCATACATGTACACGTTCCAAGTCCACATTTATCATACTAAATGCTTCCGTCAGCTGACTTAGAGGCGCTTGCGTGAACTAATTGTTTTTGGACTAATTGTTAACTAATTGTTTTGAGATTGAATTTATAAAAACGGCGAAAAGTAATGGGGATAGAACGCCACCCTGCGGCACACCGACTGTTATATCGCTCTATCAGGAGTAGAAATGCTCTATGAGCGTACGTTGTCGGCGGCCAGACAAGTAACTGTGGAACCAATCAATCACCGTTGGAGAAATGTTAATAGAGCGCAGTATGCCGGGTAAAATTTCAAAATCCACTGTGTTATAAATGTGAGTACTGTTAGGTTTCCTTTCTCCATGCCTAATCTTATGCCATCCGTAACATTTACCAGAGCCGTAGTCGTACTGGGAAAAGGAAGAAGGATTGTGTTTTTTGGCCAAGGAATAATTTGTGCGTCTTGCCACACAGACGGGAAGAAGCCGCTAGAAATTGAGCAGTTGAAGATATGGGTTATATTAGGAAGGATCTGGTTCAGATTTGGTACGATCATGTTACGGCTAACACAGTCATATCCGATGGCATTTAATATTATAGACATTATGCGCTTCTTAACATAATACTTCTTAAGTGTCAATAAGAAGAGTCCAATCCGGGGCAGTATCTAAGATTGAATAAGGTTTGTTCCTGGATTCTTTTTCAAGTGAGAACTTGCGTGTTAGTTATTTTTCATAAAACATTTTTGTAATGGGAAAATGCGACGCCGATACCGACACCTCTTTGGACAAATTGTGACCTTTGTCACAACCAGTGTTACATATGACCCCTCTGTAAGGTATCTATATAATTATAGAGGATATACTAGAGATAAGTTAAGAAAGAATTCTGTCCTGTTTTTCATTATTTTTCAGTAGGTATAACCTCAGTATATTAGTTACGACACAGTGCCACGAGTTCTGCTCATTAATCAAATGTCGTAGTCTGAAAACCATTACTGACAAATTGTATTCTTATACGAAATCTTAAGAGAATTTCGTCTGCAATGATGAAAAATATGTTTAAAATATCATGACCCGGTGACAGGAGACGCCTAAATCATAATTTGTCACCTTCAAGGTTCTTTAAATGCTGAATGTGTTGACAATTTTCGCATTTAGAGGATATTAAAACATCCTGTTTTAGGCGGTTTAGAATTTCAGAAGTTACAGTAAAATCTTCAGTGAAACGCCATTAGAAACTAATAGGTATAATGATATTAATTTAATAATGTTATACCTACTGAGTAGCAGCACTACTGTAAATATAGTATCAAAGGTTGAGTATCGCCGGTAAACGGTTTTTGCCATTAATAGTTATTTGTAATACAAGAGTATAAAGTTGCTTTTTAACCGCTTGCTCATTTTTGATAACCGAGCAAGCAAAGGATTTTAAAAATTTGAATCCTAAGCGCAAGCAAGGGAATCAAACGAACACGAGGTGAAAAACTTTAAACTCGTGTGCAAAGCAAATTAAAAAAAAAATACATAAAGGAGGTTCTGAATCTGAGTTTTTAACAAATTAAAAAAGGTGTATTAGTCCGTCAAGAAAGTCATGAAAATTGAGGGTGGCGCTGCTGCTATTAGTCTGGTATCCCTGTGATATTGTGACTGAAGAATCTTGATCTTTTGTTTTTTGGTAAAGTATAAAGCGATATAATACTTTTATTATGATGTTAGTGTTTAGTGCTTGTTTATTTGTTTTGTGTATCATCAACGCATATTGATTTAAAACGTAGGTGTTAATACACCTCTGCCTACCCCATCGAGAATATATAGGTGTGCAAATATTATTCAAGCAATATTTGCGTTCGATTTCTTTAGCGCGTTCAAAAAGTGCGCGGCAAATAAATTGCGACGCTTTTATAAAGAGGATTAATTCAAATAGTGCGCAGCAAAAGTAATTGCGGCACACTTATAAAGAACTCATTACAGCCCGCTAAAAAATCTTATAGAAAACACCACCTTTGGGTGTACTTAAAGGCGAACCAAGTTGTCCTTTTCGAATAGATGGGATGACAAATATATTTATTGGCAATTGTTCTTCATGAACTTTTTTTTTTTTAAAATGAATATTAGCAACCGAAATCCCTAGTATTCCCCCTAAACTCTCTAGGAAAGTTTACTTGGAGGTTTTAGAGGGAATATTTGTGTAGCTATATTGGTCGTGTTAGAATGACACGATACCTCATAGTGTTATTTATTTTTGTAATTAAGACAATTGGCAATTATAAACAAATCCATTTAATTGAAACTTACTATGATATCTAAGCAATTCAGAGTTTTTAATTTTGTTAGTTCGATCAAGGCCGAGATTTCTAAGATTTTTAAATTATTGTGTTGTGGTTTCAATGTAAAGTCCTTTACATAAAAAATAGAGTATCTTGGGTAGTCAAAGCTATTGGGGTTTAGGATGAGCAGATTGTCCGAGTAACAAATGAGCCAATTTCGTGGGATAGGCAATTCTTTTTTTTAACTCTGTGGATTCTATACCATAAGCCGCCCACCGAGCGCCCCAATATGTTATAAGGTTTTTACGATAAGTACGTGATTTGCATGATATTATTACGCTTATTCATTATAATGAAATTTGCACTCCAATTACCGACTTCAGTAAAAACATGAAAACTACTAAAGCCAAGAAAAAATCAAATAATTACTGCTTCACCACGCCACGAAAAATGCTTCTTGATAAGAGATGTCCAGAAGAATTTGATGCGTACATTTAGGGCCATTTGCTGTGTGCTTACTGCTTGCTACAGCGTGCCCCAAAAAGGAAAAATGTGCAATTACAGTATTCAGAATGTTCAGACATTGTGCAGAATGGTTCAGACCATGTTTGAATGTCCGTTTAATATCAGAAAAAGTTTTCTTCAACCACACAATAAAGAAAGTATAATAGATTTTTTTTTTTAAATAATGAAATATAAATGTGACCAATTATATATTTTTCCTCGGACAGTGATGGGCTAATTGATTGATTCTCTTAAAAGATAATACACATAATACAACAGAGTTTCGTCTTTTTTCAAACCAATAGAACCAAAACCACACCATACTATTGAAAATACTACCAAGTTGTATTATTTTCCATAAATAAACACAGTTATAGAATTCTATCGACGGAATCTATCAAGCGATGAGATGTTATGAGCGATAACATGAAAAGACACACACAGTAGTGACTAGCGAGTTATGACAGGTCCCTTCAATCGTTATTTGTTATTGTTCTCTTCAATAGCTACGAATGAAAAATCCCAACCCTACTACTAATAGTAGATAGATATTCGTTCCCTTATAAACGAAGGCTTGACGAAGTTACGACACTATTATGCTGACTAGTTTAAACATTAAGTACGTAGTTTTAGGAAGGGGAAAATGTACATCATGGTATTATTTTATTTTCCGAAATTGCTGTGAATTCGAGGTATTATTGTATAAAAATGGTGAATATTTGGACAAAACGTCTTGAACAACTCACTTGTGTGACTTTTCGTGTTTGTTCCAAATCTCCCTAGGGAGCTTTTAGTAAAGTTCCCACAACTTTATTGAGCCAGCAATCATCATTCATCGTCATCGTCGTCATCATCATCAACATCATCATCTCATTATCATCATCAACAAATGAAGATACAAACAAATGAAGAAATGGTTTAAAGGTTTTGTAACCAAGCCAAAAATGTTCTTAAACAAACATTTTAGGACATCCATCCATCCATAGGACGCCATCTAGAGGTAAATCAAACAGAACTATGGGTTCTAGAATGCAGATGGATATACTTAGATAAATGTTATATGTAATAAATTCAATACATAGAAATTTCCACCTCAATTCTAACAATGACCATATCTCAAGAACGTTATTAGCAAAAAACGATTGTGTAAAATGTTATAGTTTAGATGTTTTTCTAATTTAATGTCTCGTGATGCGCCATGTGAAGTTTAGTGTGAAAAGTATGTAAATTAAATATTCAGCCGACGTGCTTTGTCTTCGAAAATTGCATGCAATCCTGGACTTAGCGCTGAAAGTAAAGTTTTAATGAGCAATATATCACGAGTGCTGTACGTAGCATCTGTAGCGTTGATGGCTAAACAACACAGGCTGAATCTGTTGTGCCTACTCGTAAATAAAATTGATCACTTTATTCGCAGAAGAATACTTTAACTTTTTTATAGTAAGTAATTGAGGAATAATCGCAAATTCACCACTTTATTGAAGTGCAACAGAATATGAGAGACGATATTCTTAGCAATCCATGGATTCTCCGTGCGGGTGCCGGGTCCATCGCGTTGCTGAGTTGGGAACTCGGGACAGTGCCTGGGACTTGCGACCCAAGTGTAGGTTTAGAAGGGGCCCCTTTTGTTGATGTACATCAACACTCACCTTCACTACCCAAGTTCCCCTCCCTGCCTAACCAAATTTGATACGAACCTACTAGTGCCGCTTTAGACATTCGTCCTAGTAATGAGCTTATTGTAGCTCTCGATAGGCCTAGATCTTTAAGTAGGTTATAGAGAGATTTAGCTGGTATACCTCTAGCTCCCACTTCTACTGCATACAAATTAACCACGTAACCGTTTTTGATTAATTCGTTTGTGAGATCGTAGTATTTATTTTTCTTAAGTGTGTGGTCCTTCGGTATATTTGTTTCCCACGGTACAGTAAGTTCCACAAGGACCACATATTTAGTCGTTTTCGAGTATAGAAATATGTCCGGTCTAGATGACGAAACCCCAACATCCTCCGGAATTTTATAGTGCTTTTCATACGTGTCGATTAGGAGAGTCCAATCTGGGGCAGTATCTAAGATTGAATAAGGTTTGTTCCTGGATTTTATGGATGAACCTTTCAGACACAAAGTTGATATGACGTCTGTTAGTAGTCAATCCTTTTTGGGCTCTAGCTACTGCCAGACTCATTGCTTCGCGTATGATGATGTGCACGCTCCCGGCCCAACACTCAACGCCAGACTTTTATCAGAACAGAAACGGCGGGTGCGCTGAGTAAGGCCGGGAACTGCTGGGATTGCAGAGTCGTCACGGGCTGAAGCCTGAAGACACCTTCGGCGGGGTACCTCGTTCGGTGTGGGCGAGCTGAGTGTGGGGTTCTTTCTTGATGAAGTAAACACTTTTTGACAAAAATGTTGCAGAGTTTTATTCCGACTTCTTATTGTTACAAATTCTGTCCGACTACTGAGGTGTTGTGCCAACATGGCACCTGTTTTTATATCGTTCGATTGACCTTGAAATATAGGCACGCGTCTGTTTCTGACTACTTTAATCTGATTTGTCAGTTGCGTTTAACTAACTCGTTTAGTGCCTATGCGGCCTAATGAAAAATCCTGACGTGCCTTTATTTCCTTATATACTACTGCTATGTACATAGTTTTTATATTTCTACATTCTTATGCTAATGGGATTCACTACTAATAAGATTCATATAAGAAATCAATGATAAAATTCTTACGACTAAATGTAAACAATGGCAGTTTGCTTAAGACTATTTACACTAGTGCCCTATTTTTCTGTTAAAAATGTCTTTATTTATTACAAATACCTTATATACTAACTTATATACTATTTACCTATTCTATTACACTGTTATTTATCATATAAACACAAACACAAATTGTCTTTTGTTCTAGTCACTGCACTTTCGTGTCTTTGTTCTGCACATTCTCCCCCCGTGGGACGAAGTCGCACTCTTTCGGTGCAGAACTCGCAGCTAGCAGCACTATCAGCTTCCTCACCGGTCGTCGCAGCACTCCTCCCTTGGTCTGAAGGTCGACGGTCCGCGTCACGCCGTCAGGTCCGGGGTAGGCGGCGATGACTCGCCCACGCAGCCACATGTTGCGGGGCGCGTTGGGATCCACCAGCAAGACCAGGTCATTCTGGCCTATTGTGGGTCCACGTCCATCTGGCACACGACGATTCTGAAGCTCCGGCAGGTACTCACGGAGCCACCTGGCCCAGAAGAGGTCGGCCAGGCGTTGAGCTGCTCGCCAGCTGGACTTCGAGGCGCCATCCTTATCGTCGAAGGCGCCCGGCTGCTGCACACCTCCAGGTCCTCCCAGCAAGAAGTGGTTGGGAGTTAGTGCTTCGGGGTCCTCCGGGTTCACCGACACGTGTGTCAGTGGGCGACTGTTCACGGTGTACTCTACCTCTGCCAGTAGAGTAGTTAAGGTTTCTTCGGAGGGCCGTCGTTCGTGCAGTGTGGCGGCCAATGCAGTCTTGACTGACCGCACCATACGTTCCCAGGCCCCACCCATGAAGGGGGGCACCAGGAGGGATAAAGCGCCACGATATTTTCTTCTTGGCTGCTTCTTGTTCTGTAGCTCGGTCTATGGATCTTCGAAGCTCGCGATCTGCGCCTTTGAGATTGGTCCCGTTGTCAGACCAGATCTCTTCGGGACATCCTCTTCTTGCCATCATCCGACGTAGAGCGGAGATGGCTGAGTCGGTACTGAGTGAGTGCGCCATTTCTAAGTGTATGGCGCGCGTCGTGAGGCAGGTGAAGATGGCGACGTACCTCTTCTGATTGGTACGTCCAACTGTAACCGTTAATGGTCCGAAGTAGTCGATACCTGTGTGTGTGAAGGGTCGCTTATGATGAGCTAAGCGACACTCCGGCAGATCACCTGTCCTCGGGTACGGCGGCACTTGGGTTCGAATACGGCAATGTAAACATCGCCGTAGCAGCGAGCGGGTTACTGGGCGTAGGCGAACGACCCAGTAGTGTTGTCTGCATTCGTTGATCGTTGCTTCGACTCCCGAATGATGCAATCTTCTATGCACGGACTCGATCCACAGCTTGACGGTTGGGTGATCGCCATCTATAATCATTGGCGATTTAAATTCTTCAGACACGTCTCGGATGGCTTGAATACGGCTTCTGACCCGTAGAATACTGTTGACTGTGATGACGCTCAGCTGGTGTAGACGACTATCTTTTTGTACGGCTCTCCCCTGCTGTAAATCCTGTATTTCGGCGGCGAATGATTCCTGTTGCGCGGCTCGCATGAGTAGATGTTCGGCGGCGCGCAGAAGCTCGGCGGAGATCGGCAAGTACGGGTCAGCGACCGACGTACTCAGCTGTGTGGGAGGTGACTTACTGTTTTTATTTCCGTTTGTTCTACGCCAGTCTGGGTCTGCTGTCTTGTTCTTAAGAGTCCGACGATAATTGACGTTTTCTGTCTTCTTTCTGCACAGCTGTATGAACTGAAGGACTCTGGCTGTAGTGTAGCGCAGTCTATCCCAGCTAGAGAAGCGGGAGACCACCGGCAGGGCCTCTGAAAGTTTATCTGTTATCTTACTGTTGATTTGATGTACCTTCTCTTCCGAGTCTTCTGTATTTTCTATCTTTGAAGTGTCTTGCGGCCATGACTCTTCTGGTAGGTATAGGAACTCAGGACCTCTATACCAACGGTGCTGCGTGCTGAAGTCGGTAGGTACATCTCGGGTGGCGTCGTCGGCGACGTTGAGCTTCGTCGGGACCCAGCGCCACTCGCTTACTATTGAGCTGTCTTCTATAGCCGCTAAACGATGCGCTACATACGGCTTGTATGAGCGGGAACCTGTCTTGATCCAAGTGAGTACTGTACGGCTATCTGTCCAGAAGGTCTTGGAGTCGGGCTTACGTTCGTGTTCTTCTATTACTGTTTCGACGAGTCTTGTACCCATTACTGCGGCTTGTAATTCGAGACGAGGTATTGAAGTGAGCTTCAGTGGCGCCACCTTTGCTTTGGCGACGACGAGTGACAGGTTCACTTCCCCGTTCGAGTCTTCTGTTCGCCAGTACAACACAGCTGAGTAGGCCGATTCACTGGCGTCTGTAAATACGTGCAACTGGAGGGACTTACAATCACTGTAGCTCAGATATCTTCTCGGGATAGAGATGGTGGCTAGGTTCTTCAGATGCTCTATCCAGTCCTTCCATTTCACGGCTATGTCCTCGTCGACCTCTTCATCCCACCCGGTGCCACGCCTCCATATGTCTTGTAACAGCTGTTTGGCTCGAATGGTGACCGGCGATGCGAACCCCAGCGGATCGAACAGCGACATGACGATCCGAAGTGCTTCTCGCTTGGTAGGCGTCTTCTGGTCACATAGTGGCGTTGGAATGCGTGCGAGGTTGAGATTGAAGGTGAGTTCATCGGTACCCGGCTTCCAGATTAGACCCAGTACTCGCTCGGTCTGTTCTTCTGTCTTGTATAGTTCTGTAGCTGTATCTTCTTGATTCACGCCGAGAGCATCTAACAACTGCGGTGAGTTTGATTTCCACTGCTTCAACTCGAACTTGGCTTCTCGGTGGATCATTCGGACGTCAGAGGCGATCTTAACGGCATCTTCTAACGTCTGAAAACTGTCTAAGTAGTCGTCGACGTAATGTTTCTTTACTATAGCTGAGACGGCTTCGGGGTGAGTGGATCTGTACTGTTCGGCGTTCAAATTCTTGACGTAGATTGCAGTCGACGGCGAACTCGCTGCCCCGAAGATAAGCGACGTCATTCGGTACTCTGTTGGTGGTTCGTTGTCTCGGCGATTACCACGCCATAGATATCGAAGCGCGTCTCTGTCATCTTCTCTGATTTTTACCTGTAGAAACATTTCCCCGATGTCCGCTGTAACTGCAACTGCATGCTGTCTGAAGCGCATCACCACCCCCGGTAATGATTGGAGTAGGTCTGGGCCCCGCAGCAATGTATCATTGAGCGATATACCTCTCGTCTTGGCAGCGGCATCGTGGACGACTCTGATTTTACCCGGCTTCATAGGGTTAAAAACAGCAAAATGCGGCAGGTACCAAGTCTTGTTCTTGGTTTTCGTAGATGGCGCCAGCTCTGCATACCCCTTGGATATTAATGCGTCCATCTGCTCTGTATACTTCTGATTGAAGTCGGGATCTCTGTCTAATTTCTTCTCAATGTTGTGTAGTCGTCTCAGAGTGGCTTCGTAGTTGTCTGGTAATGACACTTGTTGTTGTTTCCATAGCAACGCTGTCTCGTATCTTCCGTCGGCTGTGTGGACTGTATTTTGCTGTAGAATACAAGAAGCTTGCTCGTCTGGATCGGATTTCGGCTTTCTCGGGTTGAGGAGTAGGTTGTCCACCTCGAAGTGCTGCTTGACCATTTTCTCAAGATCGTTGTCTGCGTTCTGTTCTTCAAACGTATGAGAGATGTACTCGTGGCGACGTCCCGAAGCTCTCGCGTCACTCCCATGCAGCACCCAACCGAGCGGCGTTTGTGAAGCCACCGGTTGGTCTTGTTGACCTATTCTGGTGTTAAAGACGCGCAGCAGATGCCAGTTGTCTTGACCGATGAGAATCTTCGGGTTCGACTCCTCTTCATACGTAAGTTGACTTACCAAGTCTTCGAGATGGCTACATCCTCTCAGCTGTCTGTAGGTGACACGTTGAGACGAAACTACCAAATTTTTCACTGTTCTAGCTTGAACTTCTGAATTCTGTTCTGTATTGATCCCTTTGATCTTCAGTGTGACACGACGAGACTGTTGATATCCTGTTTTCGAATTGTTAATTGTCTGCACACGAAGAGGGTCTGTAGGTCCCGACGCGCCGATTTCGTCGGCCACGGCGTCGTCGAGCAAAGTCACTGTTGAACCGTCGTCTAATAATGCGAACGTATTCACTGTACCTGTTGGCCCTGATAGTTGAACCGGCAGAATCTTCAGAAAGGTTTGTTTCCTGGCTGCTGTCCACGACGAGTTGATAGCCTCAGTCGTGTTATTACTGTTATCTTCAGTGGGTTTTCTTCTGTAGTGTAGCAATGTATTGTGAGTCTTGCTACAGTTGTCTATTCCGCACCGCCGCTCTGTACACGTATGATTTTTATCACGATATTTCAAGCACCTGAAGCACAGCCTTTTTTCTTTAGCGATGTCCCATCTCGTATCGAGGTCCGCTTTTTTGAATTTCTCACACTTAAAAGCCGGATGCTGCTGTTCACTGCATATGAGACATTTCTTACTTGTTTGTGGCTCAGTTGCGTTGTTGACACGCTGAGGGCGC